>OW388294.1:81609401-82809401 GCA_936450465.1 Gibbula magus
CATCTTGACAGGCACGCTCAAACATGCACAGACGCAAATACACAAGTCTACAAGAGCACATGTGCACAAACGCAAGTACATACATGTACACGTGCATACGCGGATGCAAATACGCACGTATACAGTCGTAAATTCACACATGCACAAACAACACGTTTCCAGTGCACGCACACACACATACAGTTCATGCATGCGTGCGCTCATTGAAGAACCATCAAGTCTGTTAGTGTTTCAAATGCAAAATCATTTTTGAAAAATATACGTATCTAACGTCAATCACTAGAGAAATAGTTTATCTACAATATGACATGTGATAAATAATTTTCATATCACGACAATGTAATGAATCTGATTTCAAAGATAAATAAACCTCCGATTAATGCGCGTCATAACAGAATTCCCTTTATTGCATAAAACGTACAACACAACAACAAGCGTCTCCGAAGCTGAAAACTCGGCTATAGTCTAAGTCGCCATAGGAACCCACATTACTGAATGTGACGATTGCTACATTAACAATATTTCTAAATGTCCTGATAATATACAAATTATTAACATTTTATCTGTTTAATGTACTTATTATTGTGATCAGACCAGCAAAATATGACAGATATATGCTCATTGATTATACAATTCAAGCAAAATACCTAGTTGGGTAAAAAAAAATCAAATATCTGCAGCAAATACTTAATTAAATTTTTAAAATGGTAAATAATTAACAGCCAAAAATTATATATTATAATTTCTTTCACTACTCATAAACTTGGTTTTTCTTTCGTGTCTTTGTATACGGTGTGTAAGTTAGACCACAATGTGTTGCGTTTGAAAATGATAGACTTGATGTATATTTAGGCTTGAAAACACCTTCACTAATTAGTGCAATTACTAGGCTTATTATGGGTCGACAAAATCTGTGAAAAATTAAGTGTATATATTTCACGGAGATAGAATTTGTGCAATTTTCCGATATGTTTCCGACATGTACGCTCACATGCATTCAGTTAGATCAATGTACATTGGGCTATTTTGGACAGATACAGTGCATTATTATTGTAGGATATACAGCATCTAAATTCTTATGATAAGACTTGTGTGAATGGTTACAGCTTTAATTTCAGAATTAAATATTTATTGTTCAAGGACAATGGAGCAGGGTTCTAGTGGTACTACTTATACCCAAGTCGGAGGACACAACGTCGCTCAGTTCACTCTTCGCCTGCCTGATACACTGATCAGGAGACTTGAGGAAGTGTCTAGCGAAGCCTGTCCGCATCTGACTCTGAACATGTATGTATCGCCACAGATCTATATGATCAGCAGTCCGCAGCCGTTACAGCAGCAGCAGCAGTCAGTCCTTTCTGGAGACCCGTCGGCTGTTCATCGTGATGGATCACATCGTGAGTGGTTTTAGTTAGATGTATGCATCAGTGATCAGGGAACAATGTAATAGTCTAGACCGACAGCTGGTTTCCGTCTTTGCACGTTACAAATTATATAATTGTCTAGAAATATGATAATACAATCATTGTATTATATTTGTGAAATATAGTATTTGTTTTATGATAAAGAAATATAATTTGTTATTTTGCTCTGTGATCTAATTTAAGGGGAAACGGCCGTGCATATTGAGTAAGAGTTATCTCCCTTGCAACTGATAATTGGCAATTTCGCAAGTGTTTTTTAAAATTATTATTGAAGTTAGCCTGGATACATATGATTTTTATGGGTTAATACTGTTGTTGAATTGTATTTCTATCAAACAGTGTTTTTTTCTCTCAGAAAATCTAGAGATTAATGGACATAGATACACTGACGGGCAAAAGAAAGTATATCACTCAGTTGTATTTATCATATGTATAATTTTCAAAGTCAAATATCTCCAGTTTTCGACGTCGTATTAAAAAACTGACTAGTTTGGGAAATAAGTCCAAAACATTTAATCAGTCAAAGAATACCTGTAGACAGTTTTCCCCCAAAAAATTATTAAATTTTAAAATTTAAATCATAATTTTTTATTAAAATTTAAAATTTAAATTTAAATTCCCCAAAATTAATTTTGATAAAGCACAACTGTTCATGGACATATAACACATACTTTATGTGACAATTAATCAATGTGCCACGTCCTACACAACATTTTAAACATGGTAGGGGTTTCTGTTGATGTAAATTTCATTTATTACCCCTGTCTACTTTAAATAATCATATTTTAGTTAAAAATAAAACAGTCTCCAATTAAGTCATTCAAGCTACTGCCGAAAGGTGTTATTGTATCGTGCCATAGTCAAATGCATCGCATTTCTTTAAAATATTAAATTAATCGAAAAGTGAGTGTTATACTTTCTTTTTCCCGTCAGTTTATTTGTGTTTAACAGAAAACAATAAAAACAAGATAATAAGATACAAGATAACAATTTAGAAAAAAATCGTCTTTCATAAACGTGTAACTATAACCCTTTTTATCATACAATGGATGGTGTTCTCGGCAGGATAAAGGCAACGGATATTTTCGGTATCCGTTGGGGTCATATACGGATAAAGATGCAAATTACAGAGGTCAAGTGACGGAACTTCTTTTGAAAATGACGTCACAAGCATTAACATTTCGAACGCATGTAATAACCGTAACAGTTGTAAAAAGAGCTTCATGTAAATAGACATACTTGAGTCTTCATTTCATATAGATCTACATTAATTTGAGAAATGACAAAACAAACATAGTGCAATGCATATTACGGAAACAATTATTATGATCAAGCAGTGCCAAAACATGTAACGATGTTCATCGCGAGTCGAAAACTACACAGTAAACACTTTATAAATACTCACAGGTAACAAAGGCAGTTTGAGTTACATATGCATTTATCGAACGTCAATCTTCACTGTTCTATAATGTGACTTTTGTAAAGGAGATTTTAGAATTCGCTGCCAATATTCAGTTTAGCTCTCCGTGTGTGTGCGTCGCCATTTGCAACCGGGCGGAAGGGAAGCAACTCTCGCCCCTTCAAGATGGACTCCCCTACACTCATGATTACACGAAAGAACGCGAGTTCGAAATCGTTGTCCTCACCTTAATTATTTTTCATTTGAAAAACGTATTTTAAAACGTATTAAAACATTGAAAATTAAGATCATGCCAAAAATAACAATTACTTTCACTGAAAGCATAATTTAGGAGGCGTTATTTTGTGTCATTTTACTGTGAGAATAGCACGCAGTTGATTTGCATATATCAATACGCGTATTTACAGTAAAGTTCAACTTTGAAATTAATGTTGTCATGCTGTTTTGCACAAAATGAATGAAGAATGACATTGTATGATAAAGAAGTTATCATGCTCGTGTGTTTTGGGATGGTAAATATCCTGCATTAGGAATAAACACAATGTATTTAGCTCGCCAAGGCTCGCAAAATACAATGTTTATTCCTAATGCAGGATATTGACCATCCCAAAACACACTCTCATGATAACCTCTATTTATTACAATAAGGCCTTAATTATGAAATGTTTCTATTGTTTTATCATGATGAGAGTGTGAAATGATAATGAAAAATGTAATTATTTTGGCGCACATCTATATTAGGAGCTCATTGGGACCCTATTTTTATAACAGAAATAGATTTAGTAGATGTTATTCATGTATATAGTGAAATATTAGCAATTTCTTGAAATGTGTTATATTGGTAAGGAACCTCCTTTACGATAGCGCAACCATTCTTATTTCATAAAGTAAATAACACTTTCTCCACTTTCAAACTGGAATTTGGAATTGTGTCTAATTAATATTGTTTAAATTTTCAATTAAATTGAAATTCAATTAATCAATTAATTGATATAAGAAAATGTATCATAATTTAGATATACAATGTAGCTATAACTGTAAAATAAATGTAACTGTATAGATTGCACTGCTTCGAATATATCATTGAATGATGTGCCATATTGACTGTGATAAACAATGTTGGTTTTGCGTCACAATTGTATTTTCAGACGGCAGTGCCGCGTGCATTGTAGGCCGGAAGCGTAAACGCGGGGCCGAAGACTACACCGACGTAATGGTTCCTTGCAAGAAAGCAAGGCACTAATAATAGAAAGGGGGGAGGGAAAAAGATTGCATTTATTCCAGTTTGGGATATCTTGTAGGCTATATTAGCCAATTTGTTTTGGTACATGCTGTTATAAGCAATATCCTTCCGTCATGATTTACCTTCCTTAGAAGTAAAACGGTAAACCTTGTTAGCTTCAAGATAATTTCATAAAACTTTCCCCGAAATTCAGGTAATAACGCCCCCATTGATAGGTCCTACAGTGTCAGTAATACTAGATTGTATTGCCTTTTCGATAAAATTGAACTTTTTGTGCAATTTTACAGTTTTGACGGTATGCGTTTTTGAAAATATTGTTCTCACTGACGGCAATATATACATGCATGTGCTCATGAAAACGCTGAACTGTCCTTCTTGACGTGAATACTTCTGAGTTTTGAATTTCATCCCGGTAACTGCTTCATCTGCCCTAGAAATTAAGTTTTTTAATGTCTTTTTCAGCTCAATTGAAAAGTAGCAGAACTCTGTTACACTCTGTAATTTTTTAAATGTTTTTTTTTTATTGAATACTGACTTAACATTTCCCTTTACATCAATATCGTATAAAGAAGCTTTTGTTAGGTCATAATTTGGTTATTTACCCACAAATGAGACATTTTGTGACATTGAAACTATTGGGGGGTATTTTATTTGGACATATTTCATTCAGTTACTAAATAAATAAAGATTACCAAAGGATAAATAAAATCATGAGTGATAGTTTATTTCAAAGCAACAATAAATTTTGATAGACAGCATACATTTGGGCTTTGAGCCATCACTGTTTCCAATTGAGAGGGCACCATCTATTGCCTTTTTCTCGAAAATCGTCATTTTCATGCACGTTCAAATGACAGTTACTTTTTAACTACATAATCAATTGGAATGTGGTTTGCATTCACGTATGGCTGTTCACAAATGTGCATGTTCGAGGGTTTTCATTAAAATTCGAAGGATTGTCTTAGAATTAATTCACTTTGCTGATTTCCATGAAATTATCACGAATGGAAGACAGTTCCCTAATTAAGATTGAGACCTTTTCTCAATTTAGTTTTCGAACTTAATCAGATGAGATTACCAAAAGCGTAAACATTTCTTCAAACTTCAATATTTCAAAAATTGTAAAATATAATCGACGCAAATGTGTTTCTCCGTGTAGAAAAGAGTCAAATACATTGATCTGTGCATGTGGACAGTAAGTCGTCGTAAAGCAGTTAAAGTAATAAAAAAACGAAAAAACCCATCATGTTACATTAGACGTTTTCATACGGCAGTATCCGTGATATATGCTTCGATCAAAGGTGGAAGGTCAGTACTGAATATTTGTATGAAACTTTGTGCAATTTTACTATTTAAATAATCATCCATTTACTACGTTCGTTTATTCAGTGTTGATGTAGGGTACTCATGAATGATAAAAAATATGAATGTGAATTTAAAATGTTATAAATTGATGGATGAAAGTGCCATTGTTTTGTTATTGTTTAGTATAATCGTATGGTTTATCTGCTTGTTAGCAATATAGGATTATGTTATACTTCAAGCTTTTCATGAATGATGATGCTATAAACTACTTATGTAACTTTTCTACACAGGGGCTGGTATTGTTGAGAACAATACGACCTAAATAAAAAAAAACTTCGTCCTCTGACAGCTACCTACTATAAATGAATAAACTGAAGCACAAAAGAAACGTCACCCCTCAGTTGTTTTTATCATATGTATAATTTTTAAAGTCAAATTTCTCGAGTTTTAGACGTCGTATTCCAAAACTGAATAGTTTTGAGAATTAGTCCATAATATTAAATTAGTCAAAGAATTGTTTTACGTGTTTTTAAAGAAAAGAATTAAAAATCAAAATTGTGAAATTTAAAATTCCCCAAAATAAATTTTGTTAAAACACAACTGTTAATCGACATATTACACATACTTTGTGTGAAAACCAATCAATTTGCCTCGTCCTGCACACATTTACAACATTTTAAACATTGTAGGGGTACGGTCATGTTGGTGTAAATGTCATTTCTTACCCCTGTCTAGTTAATAAAATGATATTGTAATCAAAAAATAAAAACAGTCACCAATTAAGTCATTAAAACTACTGCGAAAAGGTGTTATTGCATCGTGCCATAATCAAATGCATCTCATTTCTTTAAAATATTGAATGAATCGAAATCAATTGAGGTGTGACGTTTCTTTTGTGCTTCAGTTTAGTAGGTAGATGTCAGAGGACGAAGTTTTTGATTTAGGACGTAGTGTTTTCAGCAATAGCAGCCCTGTGCTTTTGTAGCCATGTATTCTCAATCCTTCTCCACATAGGTTGCTTAAGTCATTTCTTCCTGCGTAACTTCAGTTCCAAGTGGAACGCTTTCTTTGGTAGAAATAGAGAATCCTGATTTGTTGCAATCAAAGCTACTTTTGTATCCATTGAGAAGTCTTGATTTCTTTCAACTGTCCGATGAGCACATATTTCTACTCGACAGGAGTCATGTGAAGATTAACGGCCAGTTGTACAGCATAAAGGACGGGATCCGTGTGGCAAATTTTCACCACCGGCGGATTTGCTAGAATCTAAATTATGACCCTCTAGTAAAAGAGGTTATCTAGGTATGAATGGCGAGAGTGGAGCCTTAGGGGGGAGATTGCTAAATAGCTTAATTCTTATATTTGCAGTTGATGTTAATGTGTTGATATTTCAATGAATATATTATTATTCAAGTTCCGAATACTGTGTAGGCTACATTAGCCAACTACAGGTACTGAGTTAGCATTTAGAAGTTGGGTTGGATGTCAATATACATATACTTTATCAATGGCAGATAGTCATGAATGTGGTATTTATACAGGGCTGGGTTGAAATGTTTAAATGCTATGTGAATACCGATTTTCCGTATGATACTTACATAACATATTCACGCACAAAATATGCTTTGATGTTGATGATAAATGAAGCTCGATACCCTTGTATGGAATTAATCGACTTAGTCACAGCTGGTATTAACGGAAATGATAATTGCATGCAGTTATTTCCATATAATGACTATGTTTCACGTTCTAATGTATACGTTATGATGAACCTATTCAAGTTATAAGAATAATATGTAGGCTACATTAGCCAATTCTGTGAAATCAGCTGTTTTTGACTTCAGTGTTTAATTTGTTATGGGACGATGTATGTTCAACCATCTGTTCTCTATATCAAGTATTCGTGTATGATTATTGTTAAGGCAATTGCATACTTGAAGATATATTAGCGATTTTGAGAATTGTGTGGTTCTTATCAGTTTAAGATCATTTTTATTGTAACAACATTTTCATTTATGGCCGTAACTACTTTTACTATTTTCATACTGTTAGCATTTCACTTATTTTTAGAATTGTACGTTTTACATTGTATATTCAATTCAATATTATCATTTCATTTATCTTTAGTGCTGCACGGTGGTTGTGTATCAAGTACGTTCGTTTCATTATTGTAAGAATTTCACTATTCTTACATTTCACTTATTATCAATTTCTCAACTTTTGAAGGCAATTAACAATTTTACCATTCACCATTCCTTTAAGCATATTTAGTTATAAACTATGAATGTATGATGCAGTCAATTTGCTTTTTACTGTAACTATTTATGCATACTTTTACCGTTTTTGGTCACCATTTTGTGCTAAACACAAAACTATGAATGATATTAGCTTTCGAGACCTCTTTTGCAGAATATGTGCCAAGTTATTTCAATTGTCTTTTGACATTTTATGCAATAAATATATGTTTACACATGCACAATTCTTATTGTAAAATTTCCTGGAAAGGGGACAATAAAGAAACTTGACTTGATCATGTGTGTGCAGTATGTTCTGGTATGTATCGTGCATCATATCACAAAAAATGTCGTTTAGAAAGTGGAAACATGTTACATTGATTTATTCTGGATAATATCATCTGCAGTAGTACAGATCCGTGTACCGTTCAGGACAGATCCCTTGTGGGTTTGCAGTTTGCAGTTTGCAGTTTCGTTAAAATAAATATTCCATATAGTGTGATCCCTGAAATCTTTATGTTGGATTCTTCCTCAGAGAAGCGTCATGGAAAATGGAATAATATTATCCAAAAAGCGTTTGTCACCCAGTTTAACCTAACGTGACAAAGAAATTTACTGTTTCATTAAGTTGTCATATCACTTAAAGGGACTCGCCGTCGATCGTTGTAGACCCGGGCTGATAAGCCTGTCCGTTAACGAGTCAAGCCACGCTTCACTGCTGAGATTGCGAGTTGAGAAGGAGTTAGGGTTCGCTTCTCGGTTGGGGATTCCCCGCGTGAGTCGTGCGCTCTGATTGGTTAATCATATGTTGGCCGGAAAAAATATCATTAAATACGAATCAGAATAGCAGGGATGGGACTGCTTATAAGGAATAAAAAATATCTGCATAAAAAAAACAACTTAGTAAAGTTGGTATCACAATGATGCAAATCGTAAAAGCCCCCGGCAAATCACTTGTCACCTATATTATGTATTATACTGCCGACACGCTTCAATGATTTTATATCGATGGGACTCATTTTTTATAAAAGACGGTGAGTCCCTTTAAAGCCACACATCCCAGGTACCCCTTGTATTTATATTATAACATATAGCATTGCTTTATTTTGGATCACATTGTTTTGTGCTAGTGCAAACTCAGGTTTTGTTCCGTGACGGGTCCTTTATTGGCTTCAAACTTACCCCCTTAGAGTCAGGCAACACTCGCCAGCACTGCAACTCGCCACCAACAGCTTATATATCCACTCGAACACTGCATTTAGGACACTAACCGTGACGACTCAAATATCCAACACAACATACATGATATCACCCCAGTCGGGTATACACATGCAGTTACCTGTTTGAAGATGTATAAGCTTGCATTAAGTGTCAGGTGCAGATAGTCCTGGCACACTGCCAAGTTTACAGAGCTCTGTATTGATTAAGAAGCTATCAATTTTGCTGAATCACAATCACAGCTAACAGGTAGATAATTTCAACAGTATTATGACTTTCAGTTTTGGGCAGCTTTAATTAGAAGCGTATCTTCGATTGATTTATTATAACTTAATCTTTAAATACTTAAGCTGCATTTAAATGACACCTATTTGCCCCAAAGGTAACGGGGGGGGGGGGGGGGGAAATCAATTTGCTTTTACATGAGTTTTAAGACAGCGGGTAAATACAGTGGTATTCATCATTATCAAACCTTTCTAAATACCGAGGAGTCACTGTGTGCTATCATCCCACCAAGAATTACCATGATAACATTTCTAATTTGGTAGCATGGCCATCTCTACAAAGCAGCTAAGAGTTTTAGGTCATCTTACAAATTACTTTCGGAAAAAGAGCTCATTTTATGAAAAGGGGTGGTCAGACTTTAGTTCATCAGGCCAGAAAGACATAGATCAGAAAACTTTACAATAGGTGGCACATTATACACAAACATAGTGGCATTCGCTCTGCATTCTCTACCCACAGAGGTTACTCCCTTCAGACGTCCGTATTGGACATCTGAAAGGAGAAACCTCTTTGGGAAGAGAATGTTGGCTCTGTGGCACACAAGGATTTGCATGATATGTTTTGTCAGGTTGAAGATCTAAAAGGATTTCTTAAATTGCATAAGCTTAAATGTACCGCATGTATGCAAACTCATGCTGTACCCACCCCAACCTAATGTAATAACCCCCTACTGTAGAAACCCGTTTCCAATGATTAACAACGTTGGAAAGAAAATTGTCCGCAACCCCTTAGTTTGTCATTAGTTGTGAGCAAAAATTCTTGGGTTTGGCTATTCAGTGTAATTCCTTCGGTAATAACTAACTGAACCCAAGTCAACATTGTAACCTCCTCGGCCACTCCTTCCGCAACCATGCACACATCCCATCCCACCAATACTTAAACACAGAGCTCTGGATCTACTTATTCAATACATAAGACCAATACACTCTAAATAAACTCTAGTCTCAATGTAGCAAAGATGTTATTCTGAAGACTTGAACTACCGTTCTAAGGTGTTATGGAAAATGATCCCTACCAATCAAATTTAAGTTTTGGGGTTTCAGCGTTACTGGAGATGACGACAATGTTAAAAGTAAACGGACGAAGGACAGTCTCCAGTCAATCAGGCCTTAAAGGCTTGATGAGCAAGCACAACGATGACAACAATTTCAAAATTTTTATTTTAGGAAAGTTTTTACATATGAGCGTGTCATCGGATACTGCTAATAGGTTAACGGGTTGTCGCCCTTTAACTATAAGAATCCTACGAGCGCTTCAAGTTATGTCAACCAGAATTACTGGTCCTGATTTATCAACATATGCTGTTCAAGGAAACATTCTTACGTTGTATGTCAAACCTGTTTCAAAATTGGTTCTTTCATGACAAAATCAAAATCTGAAATTTTTTCAAAATCTAACAAAGCAAGGAAACAACGAAATGTAAAACGAAAGTGTTCTTTGCTGTCCTTTTGAAGAATGTTTACCCATTTAAAACAATAGAAAACGTGTGTGTTTACTTGAATAGCATAGCTATCTATGGGCTCAGAACGGCCCCTGTATCCGTTAACATAGATTCACGCGGAACCTAAATTGTTAACACGGCTGATTTCATCAACTTTGCTCTTCAAAGAAATCGTTATGTCTTATGAAATTTAAGTTATTATTTGACAAAATCCAATATGATTATTTCTCCAAATATTACAAAAGAAACAGCAAAATTGGAAACGAAAGTATTGAATAATTAGAATTTATGAAAGTTTGTTTCATAAATTTGATAGACTTAGAGAAATAGGGTTTGCAATATATGTATTTGAATAAATATAAACTTTCAACCTCAAAATACATTATTTTGTGTTCCATTTACACACATAAGAACAATTAAAACACGTATATTTGTTTGAAGAGCACAGCTATCTCATGGGCTCTGCCAGGCCGCTATGTCAACTAAACTAGCACTCGCTCTGTGTTCACGCCACCACAAGCCATTGGGACAATGCTATTCACACCGCTAAACGATGTTTTTAAAATTGAGACAGCCCCTTACTTTGCCAGCTTCAATAGCCAAAGTAATTCTGAAGCTGTTAAAGTCAGCTGGTCGTCTTAAAAGTCTTAATTTTAAAGGCACAAGTGCACGCTTTTGGCATTCAAATAAGCTAGTTTAGGTCATACGAGGGCGTATAAACTCACTTTAGCTTCCTTTTGGTGCAATCAAAAACTTATTATGCTTTTTAATTTAAAGCAGTCAATAATTAAATAGTTGAGACGGCCGAAGTCACTCAGGGATATCACGAATAGAAAGAGTCGCTGATGTAAAAATGGGAATTATAGATTGTAGAAAACGGCTGAGCTAGGATTTCATTCAGCTCTTGCCTATACTTTATTCTCTTATCTGACAACAAAGATTGGATAGTCTTCATTAAGGAGTATCTGTAATTTCACCGGTTTGTAATACGCAGTGTAAGCATTGTTGTTACATAAGAATAGCGACTGCCGTTTTTGGTCTTCGGGTTGGGTGCACTTTCTTAATATTGCTGATATTGTAGTTCATGCGGATTTAATGCAACGTTGCATTAAATACTTCCGGTCTTTTAAAGTTAACTTTAAAACCTGAATACGTACACATTTTCCAGATAACGAATAAAGTACATTAACTGAGGACAGATTTGTAGTTTGTAATATCGAGAGATCTGCATTATCTGTGAATTATTTATCTTTCAAAACAATTGGCGTGACATAGTGCCTTTAACGTGTGAATAACAATAACACAATACCCTGTGTGCGCCACCTCATATCGACTTTGCTCCAACGCTAAGGGTTCTGATTTTAACATGTGCTGTTCAAAGAAAACTATTTTTTTGAACAGCACAGTTATCCCTGGCTCAGACGGGCCTTAGTATGTGTCATCTCGTCTAGAGAACCAGTTTTTCACACATAATGCTCAAAACCTCTTGACTTGCAAAATGGCCCTTGCGTTTTGTAAAAACTTTCCTGGCTTGAGCCAGTTTATCTAGCTATAGCTTGTCTCTAGACGCCAATCGAAGGCTTTTGCGCCCTCCAATGCCATCCGCCCGACCTTGACCTTTCCTTCTCTTCCTCTTCCGGGAGACATCTTGAAGGTCGCTGTCTCCTGCAACATGTTCCCCATTATGACATCAAATGTCAGAAAGTATCAGCACTAAATAATAACCATACATCATTACAATACAGCGGTGATGTCAGTTATACCATAACCCTGAGGTCGCACCAAAATCAGAGCACAACATTGCACAAAACTGTTGACCAAACCAAAGAAGAGTAACTAATTGAGAGATGGGGTGCAATGATTTGGGCTTTACCGTGCTCTAAGTGTAAGGGTATCTTTCGACATACCCGCCTAACGGCCTCAAACATGGTCCACGTGCAAAACTAATGGCCAGTTTTCGGACATTCTCCTACACATAAGCCATTATCGTATAATGGAGGGTGTTATCGATGCAATAAAGCAATCGGATAAAGTTGGTATCCAAGTCTGATAAATATGCAAAACAGGTCAAATGTCAAATATACGACCTACTTTCGCAAAATTCCACTCTTTCCATGCGAATCCTAAGACTGTTTACAAATCATAAAAAAGCGTAACCGTGAGTTTACCCGAGTATTTCCGCTTGAACAAATGGATATTAGAAAAGACGAAATCATCTGATATGATACAGTGCATTTATAGTTTAACAAAGTCAAAATAATTGTAGATTTATATTTAAAATCATACAAAACGTCAGTGCGCTATTGACCAACAGCATCAGCAAGTAGCTTCAGTGTCCTGTGTACAAAATGAATTTGATGTGTCAGTGTGTGGCCTACCGACGCGCCTAGTCGATCGCACTAGCATTTTGGCAGTTCTTGAGGACTGAGCATACGGTATTAGGTACACTAGTAGGTACTTATTGTCATAAACAAAGGAAACAACCCCATCTCACAAATAATTACCGTGTGAAAGTGTGAAAGATACTGTTATGCAGCAATCCAAATCAATCCTGCAACGCAGCTTCCAAAACGTTGAAACTAGTTTTTTCTAGCAACGTGACGAAGTGATTTATGAGTGTTGTTTTAATGCAAGAGACCCCCTCCTTGTAAGAGAGGCACCCTCAGTCATTGACTCGCGACAGAACATCAGATGCATTTATAATATTTAATACTACATCAAGTCAAGCAATACATCGTAGGTACCTAATGTCGGAACTGTCTAACGTAAGACAATATTAGGTTAGGTGAACGAGGCTGTTCAAATGACTCTTGAGAGTCCCAAGGACTAACAAGAGTTGCCGAGACCAAGTCTGTCAGTCCACTGAATACTTGAGTCTTATATACACCAAACTTAATGAACCAGTCACAACCTAATGAACTCCAGGTTCTCTATCTTGGTATTGTTCTGGTCGTAAACATTTTGTTTGTCACATCTCCCAGACGATTTGGTGACAAACTATTGGCTGGTCCTGGATCAACATATCACATGGCGGTCACTATCATACAGTTCATACGTTTATATAGAGTATCTCGTTGTTGGACCAGCACGACACAGTGTTTGCCATTCTGATAGTTTATCAGTTATGTAATCAGTGGACTACAGTATCAGTGGACTACAAGTTATTGTATTACCACTCAGCATAGACATGACTATGTTACATTAATTATTAGATAGATACTTGTGAATTGATTGAAAATATCTTCATGAACAATAAATCAGGGAACCAATTGTCAATTTTTTAAAAGAATTGCGCACATCGTTTTTTAAAAATTGTTTTAATTAAGAACTATTTCCAGGCACTTCACAGCCAAAAATCGCCGATATCGTGACCATCACTTCGATGTACCGTCTATGAAATTACTCCGCTAAAACTGGGTCAATTCTCTTACCACTTTTAACACAACAAAACACCTATTTTAGTAATGACATTAAATGATAAAGAGATTATTAAGCTCGTGTGTTTCCGTATCATTAATATCATATATTTGGGATAAAAAATAATGTATTATGCTCGCCGAAAATTAAGGCTCGCATAATACAATTTGTATTCTAAAAATATGATATTAATGATACGGAAACACACTTGATTAATAATCTCTAAAAACAAGCTCACCTCCACTGCTCCCCTCGTTTTCCTTTCCAGAATCTGTCACCCCAGGTGATACCATGGTGGTCTGAGGAGGACAGTTGAAGTTGAAAATTAAAGTTTTTAGGCTAGTCAGACTCTTCCACGGAATGGCTCGGGGGTCGAAAGCCGGGAAGTTCTGGGTGATGTGCGTGATGTTGTTGCCCCCTATCTGTGTGGTAGTCAGACCAGGCGCTGCTGGGCCAATGGGAGCTTCCTCCATAACGATCTACAGCATATGTAAGAGTTCCAGTTTTAATGTTTCAACTTAATTACACTCTATCTAAGCCACAAGACTTCCTGCGCTGGTCTCGAAGTCCTTTCGTGCTGCTGTTTGACTCTGTTGCTCTTTGTTTAGTTTTACAAATTAATTTTATTGCCAATTATAAATCATGTACAAATACATCATACAATTATCTGGTTAATCTTCTCAACAATCTCGTACAACCTCCTCCTCCACTGTATAAACACTGTACAGCACTCCCAACAGACTCCACTCTATATTTGTCATTTACCTAATCTGCTGTATTACCTCAAATTCTCATCCAATCTAGTGTATAAACAACCCATGTATATAATCTACATGTATCATTTGCTTGAGGATATAAGAACCTATGACGATATGTCACTTATGTAGAATAAAGTTTGAAATAAAAACCAGTGTGTCACTGACATCTTTAAGACTGCCCTCAAAACACATATTTTCAAGTGTCATTTTCCCTCATAATACACAGAGAGCATTGACTAGTGAATGTTGCGCTATATAAATGCAACTTTATTATTATTATTATTAATAAAGTTGAATATGCATAAATATTGTCTTCATTCTTAGCCAAAATTATAAAGTCTGTATTTTGCTTTGTTATATATTGGGGTGCTGGTTAAATACAACCCGGTCTCGATTATGAATTAAGGAACTTCGTATTTCCTCCAATACAGTCATGGCCTCGAATAGAACCGGGGGTAAGGGGTTGCTGAAGGAAATAGAACCCCGAGGTTGTATTCGAGGAAGTACGGTACTACTGCCAGGGATATTCATCACTTAACGTCATTGACTGGATAGAATCATGTGAAAAGAATAATTTCCGGAAAATGAATACATAATAAAGATCTTCTCTCTGTTCGTGGCTATAAATATGGAGCCTTCATATAAACATTCAATCGTGATTGCATATCTACATAAGCCAAGCACCCGCTATGTAGTATGTATTCATATATACCCGTGAGCAGGTAGATAAGAGGCCATACAGACAAAAACAGCTGTCACTATGAAGTATAGTTCTCCTGACGTATTTTAAAACAGACTACTAATTAGTTTGAAACCAAGAGATCGTTACAGGCTAATATATAATTCAACATATTGAAAGGCAGACATATTCGAGATATTTGATCATAGACTTTTTACATCCTTCTATGTTTACTATATATACTGTGTATTTATAAATAGTACAATTCGTCATCGCCGATAGTGATTTGATTTTGACATTTACACAACATTGAATATCGACAAAATTCATAACAATTTCTTCACTGATAGGCTATTTCAAACTACAAAATTTACAACTTTCAACGCGAATTGCTTCTAAAAAAGCTAAATATTACCATACCTTTCCTGCTATATAATAATACGGACGTGATTATCTTGGTGAACTTACATCAAATGCGCATGCGTAATACATGTATGTTGTCACATGCGACATGACTTTTAACAATACAAGGCTACAAGCTGCACTTGGCGTTATCAGTGCCGTGTTCAAGATAGGTTTCAAAGTAATCGCTCAACGAGCGAGCGATTACTTTGAAACCTATCTTGAACGCGATTGCTCAATGTAGCGCTACGTAGCAAGGCGAGCAAACTTTGAGGAATTTGCACTGTGTCGTTCAAGAGAGAAGAAGCGCTCATTGAGCGCTACATTGAGCGCTACATTGAGCAATTTAAGCGCTCGCTGCTATTGAACGGGGCGCTGGTAACTGTGCTATGGCGATTGCAATCTAGATAAAACTGGCTGTACCGTAATACGTACCGTAATTCAGTCATTATAGATTGTTTTGAGCCATTTTCTCAGTTTATGAGAAGTACAATGGCTGTTTATTTATGGCCGGGTGTATTTCCCTATACATTTTGTATCTGTTGCTTCTTTTCTCTATGTTCATCTTAGAGCGCTTCCCTTTTCACTCTGGTCGTAACGACAACGGCTTGTTTTATCAAATACTCTTGACCTCCAGCGCTTATTTAGAGGCCCGGCTTATTAGGAAACACGGTATATGTCGTCTTCTCTCTTGTTTTGGAAATACAATTATTGGATATCCAAATTAGGTGTGTGGCTCGAGGGCATAAATACCTTGATGGAGTTCGAAAATGAGAAGCGTGCACATATTTTTTCGGAGTTATTGCCCTTATTCCGTATTGTTGGACTTTGTTTATGGTATCTTCAAAGGGGACAGCTTTTCTAAGGAACTGTTTCAAATAGGATAACCAAATTTGATGTGATGCTTGAGGGTATAAATACCTTGATGGAGTTTGAAAATGAGAAGCGTTTGATAATTTTTTGCGGAGTTATTGCCCTTTAGTAGTTTTTTAAAAAAAAATAAGGCTTTCCTTCTCATACGTTTCCAACCAGTAACTGCAAACAACATTCAAAATAGAATGTTTCGCTACATGCTTGTTTTGTAGAATTATTTCTATAACAAACAAGGACCTTTTGAAACATACGATACTGCATTCAAGAAAGATAGCACAAACCCCGCCTTCACAAAGAGAGACTTTAATCTATGCTTCGACTATGACTCACTGTCATGTTCTGGAAAAACCAAACGTGCTGAAAATATGGGCGACACGTAAACATGGTTACTAAATTGATATATTACTCTGTCGTGATTGGTGGAAGTTATCGGGTGACCTACTGTATGTTAAGCCCTGCGCCGCGATCTAACCTAATTTATAATCATTTTTGTTTATGGTCGTCGAAAAGGTAGGTTGAATGTTTTCTTTCTTTTTAAAAGTGTTGAATACAATTTATATATTAGAATATACTAGAGTTGTATATGAGTATAATATAATAAAAAGTGTTTTGCACGATAACGTATAAACGGGTTTAAGATAAACACTAAAATATTTTTCATTCAGAAAAGTAAAATGTCTTAAAGAAAGAAGAAAAACATAAAAGGAAAAGTGTGTTTGCATCTACAGTAAGTTTAAGTTTGTTTCGAATGTTGGTTATTTCCTGCAATGAAAATGTACTGCCTGCCAACACAGGATTTGCAGTAATGTTATACATGTTCATGTTTGTTGGTCACCTTGACCTCACCTCCACTTTGTGTCCTTATCTACTGTAATGACACTAACAGTTGTAGAATAAAACAGATTTGAGATAAACTTGCTCTCGTTTTCGAAATTAAAATATTGTCTTTTCATTAAAGGTTATCATACACATTTAAAGAATTAGTGATTAAGAAAGTGTTTTCTAATACAATATAGTAAATGAACATCGTGACACACGCACCCTCACACATGCACAGGCGCGACGCACATTTGCAAACACAAGTACAAAAAACTTTGAGTAATACCTGTACAAATGTCCTGTCTGAAGTGTATCTTTGAAACCTCACAACCTGCTTTCTTAAAACGTTGGTGGTATAATCATACGAATGTATTTACATTGAAGTGCTCTGTACTATTTCTATACTTATCTGGCCAATGTCGGAAGCACGGGTGAGTGAATCAGGCTCAGTATTCTCTTGTTTCAACTACCAAACACTTGACTTAGTAGAATATGCCACCCAACACTATTTTTAAAGTACACATTCGATGTAAAGTGTAAAAATCAACTTTCTATTTGCATTAATGCCCATTGCTTGACCAATAAGAAAAATGTAAGCATGGCTCATATATATACTCCCGTCACCCGCTATCCGTCTATTTGAGCATTACAGCTCGTGTATCTAGCTAGCACTTTCAGATTCAATTGTTATAATTATGTCAAAATATGTTTTTCGGAAAAGGTTTCCAAATCTGATTCTGTGTTTTTTTCCATTACAGAGATTATTCGTACTTGCATTTTTTGCAGATTCATCGGCCGTAATTCGTAACATATTTCGAAACTGTATTTGATCAGCCATAAAAGTATCATATTCTAATGTATGAAGTTGTGAGTACGTCTTTACAAAACACGTGCCTATTCAATACATTCAAATTCTACATCCCCCAGCAGCAGATATTCGCTTTTTTACTCTGTTGAACATGTTTTCACGTTTCTTTGTGACGTCAGTATCTCAAAGTACAAGACACAATTCTTTCTGTGTTTCAGGACAATGGCTGACAACAGATCAGACGTAACGTGTACGCAGATAGGAGGCAGCAACCTTCTAACCATACCAATAAATATATATGATGCAGTTTCGGGAAACCCGGGAGAAGCGGGAGGAAGACACGTGTCGCTGTCAATGAGAAACGGCGGTGTACCACTTGCTGTCTCACGTACCATGGGTGTTCCCATAGCAACACATACTGCTACAGGTGGCAGACTTCCGGTTGTTGTCAATATAACGCAGCACATCTACGTAGTGAACTCGCAGCAGCCTGTCCTTTCTGACGACCAGACTGCTCATACTTTGAATTTGCCAGGTATAAACATGTACTGAGTCTCACAAAATCTTCATATGTAACTAACTGGTGGAATTAGATAAATGACTGTATTCCAAAGTTTTTGTCTGAAATAATTAGATATCATGGTTATATTGCACATTTCAGTGTATCGTGCGTGCAAATTAAGGCGTGAGTCTTAGTCCATCTTATGCCTTCCCTAGATGGGAATGGAATAGTATTATCCTTAGAAAATAACACATGATCATGAGATGTACCTCACTTCACAGGCCTTACAGGGTTGTGTATTAAACAGCAAAAGCGAATACACTTATCTTGAGATGACCACTCTAACAAGTATTTGAAAAACGTCACCATATACAATACAAGTTATTTCAATCCACGAGTGTTACGTACGACTGAAACCGAGTGACATCATTTCTTCAGAAGCCAACTGAACTAACTTTGAATTTTCAAACATGAGCTGTTTATATTTATGAGAAACAAACGTTATAAGAAATCGTCATTTTGGGATCTCCTTAACTAGATGAGACAGAAGAGTCGACAAGGCTTATGGGTTGTTTTATGACGTCCATCAGTTATGATTCGTCAACAAATATAATTACAAGAAGGTTATTTATTTCGACAGCATCCTTTATTAATTAATTAAAGTTATAAACTTTTAACTTTAATGCCAAAGACCATTCCATCTTACTCTGATGTCTGGAATTGTACTTCTTTACAAAAAATATGTCTTTCAAATACATTACAAATGTACGTTCTCCCGAAAGGTATTTTATTTTATATAAATACCCTCTTAATAATGCGGTTACATGTCTTTAGCATGTTGGTATATTGATAATGCATGGAATGTTCGTGGTTAATCTGTGTGTTTTTTAAAATAGTCTCACTGACATCCTAGGTTATTCATATATTAAGAAGTTTCATTTCTCATTTACGTCTACAAACAAGGATAATTTCCACTTGAAGACCAACTCTTTGCAAATAACATCTAGCTTTATATAAATACTTTACGGCACACGATACGGACAAAGCTGTTAAAGATTTTTCATTTCCACTTTGGATAGATCAATAGGAAACAAGCGTATTCTTGTTTATACACATTTCCATTTGTCCACAGATTACGGACTCGACCTTCTCCTTTTCTAAATGTATAATGATATCATTTGCAATTTCAGCCGGTAGTGCCGTGTGCACTGTAGGCCGTAAGCGTAAGCTCAACCCCGAAGAAGGAAATGCAGACGATGTAGTTCCTTGCAAAAAAGTCAAGCGTTCTTAAACCATAAGCCAGAGACGTAGCCGGGGAAGTAGCAAATATTCCTGTATGGGATACTATGTAGGCTATATTAGCCAATTATATTTGATATCAAACATATTGTTTTAAAGTGTACCGAAACTGTTTGGCACTATTTTACACAGTATATTTTGTTCACACTGGTGGGGTTAGCAACATTGCCTGTTAGAGATATTTGTATAACTTTATAAGTATGATCAAGGAATTAGATGATACATATATCCAATGACGATTAAATTTGTTTTCTAATTTGATAAATTGATAATTTGTTATACTGCGTTTAGCTGTTAAGTAATAATTTCACGTTGATGTATGACGTGATATATGATTGATTTTGATTTTGTAAATGCTCGAAATGTAATCGATGGGTATGTGAATGTTTTTCTATTTCAAGTACAAATGCAAGATTTAAATGTTTATTAGTAATGTACTGTTATGATGTAAGTCTAGTTTTACATAGATGATGTAATCATGTAAGTATCGATGACTATTTCACATTCCATCCTGAGTATACCATATGTCACCTTTATACATATATTTTAATATATATTCCGAAAAACTCTGAAAGGCACTATCTTCGTTTTTCAACTTTGGGCTTAGTCTTATTATTTGTATGCAAAATCTATTTTTGATACTTGTTCCTGTATAAGTTAAATATAAAACAAAGTTAACTTTTGTGTGAGCGTGACAGCTTTTTATAGTCATTATGAAAAGTTAATTAAGAATTTACTGCATAATTATTGCTAAACCACTAAACCATTTGTTCACGAAATATATGGGTCTGCAAGAACGGACGTGCCTCCGTTTTGTACACTTCTACTAATTCCAATCTATATTTTGATGAAAAAAATGTCCATCTCCCTTGTCGTTTCTTTTTCCAACAAAAAGTAAAAATAAAATCCTACCGCCCTCGCCACTTTGAAAATAAATGTGCCAGAGAAACATTTAACTTTTTTATGCAGCCTAAACTGTTTTGAATGTTTATATATCATTATTATCTGAAGGGCAATTGACAGTCGAATAGAATACACAAGAAAACCAAGATTTATGGATGACATTGTTTTCGACAACAAATGTTATTCATCTTGGTTTACTAACATCAGGAAAACAATCAAACTAGTGTAAAGCACAAATGACATATGTACGGGTTTATTCATAATCTATTCCGACTGTACATACAATGAACTATTCAAGTTACAAGAATACTCTGTAGGCTATATTAGCCAATACTATGAACTGGGCGATATTAGACATTTAGGGTATCATGCCATAATAGACTGGCGTTTCTTAAAGCTATTGTATTATATTAACATGGAATCTGACATATCAACTTCATATCAACTATGTATGAGTTGTGCATACGATGCTAAAACAATGTCGGGTATATTGTGACTTGTTTTTTAATTCTGCTAAATGTATTGGTAACCTGATTGTAAACATACCATGTACTGTTAACATTTCACTTATTGTAAACATTTCACTTATTGTAAATATTTCACTTATTGTAAATATTTCACTTTTTGTAAACATTTCACTTATTGTAAGCATTTCACTTATTGTAAATATTTCACTTATTGTAAGCATTTCACTTATTATAAATATTTTACTTATTGTAAGCATTTCACTTATTGTAAACATTTCACTTATTGTAAATATTTCACTTTTTGTAAACATTTCACTTATTGTAAGCATTTCACTTATTGTAAATATTTCACTTATTGTAAGCATTTCACTTATTATAAATATTTTACTTATTGTAAGCATTTCACTTTTTGTAAACATTTCACTTATTGTAAATATTTAACTTTTTGTAAACATTTCACTTATTGTAAGCATTTCACTTATTGTAAATATTTCACTTATTGTAAGCATTTCACTTATTATAAATATTTTACTTATTGTAAGCATTTCACTTATTGTAAACATTTCACTTATTGTAAATATTTCACTTTTTGTAAACATTTCACTTATTGTAAGCATTTCACTTATTGTAAATATTTCACTTATTGTAAGCATTTCACTTATTGTAAGCATTTCACTTATTGTAAGCATTTCACTTATTGTAAGCATTTCACTTATTGTAAACATTTAACTTATCGTCAGCATTTCACTTATCGTAAGCATTTCATTTATTGTTCACTTATTGTAAACGTTTCATTTATTGTAAATATTTCAATTATTGTAAAAATTTCACTTATTGTAAAACAATTCACTTATTGTACACTTATTGTAAACATTTCATTTATTGTAAATATTTCACTTATTGTAAAAAATTCACTTATTGTAAATCAATTCACTTATAGTACACTTATTGTAAACATTTCATTTATTGTAAATATTTCACTTATTGTAAGCATTTCACTGTTTGTAAATATTTCACTTATTGTAAACATTTCACTGATTGTAAATAGTTCACTTATTGTAAACATTTCACTTATTGCAAATATTTCACTTATTATAAACATTTCACTTATTGTAAGCATTTCAATTATTGTAAGCATTTCAATTATTGTAAACATTTCACTTTTTGTAAGCATTTCACTTTTTGTAAATATTTCACTTATTTTAAACATTTCACTGATTGTAAATAGTTCACTTATTGTAAACATTTCACTTATTGCAAATATTTCAACTAATATAAACATTTCACTTATTGTTAGAATTTCATTTATTTTAAACATTTCACCTATTGTAAATATTTCACTTATTGTAAATGTTTCACTTATTGTAAGCATTTCACTTATTGTAAATATTTCACTTATTGTAACCATTTCACTTATTGTAACCATTTCACTTATTGTAACCATTTCACTTAATGTTACATTTTTTTAATGCGGGCATTTCATTTAAGAGATAAACATACTGTTTTTGGAAATCAGCGGCATATAACGGAATTATTATAGCTCTAAATTTAATTTAAAGTCGAACGCGTAGCGTGTGGCTTTAAATGGATAATTTAGAGCTATAATAATTCCGTTATATGCCTTTACTTCGGGTTCGAATCCCTCATGGGACCCGGCCCGAAAAAGTACAAGAATTTGTACTATTGAAGGAAGTGTTATCCCAAAAATAACCATGTTATATTTCTTCACTATCTAAATGGCAAGTATGTCTAATGCTATACAGCCTAGGGAGCTGTGCCAAATTTACGTCTATCAGAGGGGTATTGAATGTAAAAATAAGCTTAACTATCGATTGTCGGACCTCGATGTTTGTCGAGGCGAAATGGTCGTGTGGTAAGCTGTTGGTACAGTCAATGCTGGCGAAAGTTGCCTTACTCTGAGGGCGTGGGTTCGAAACCCGCATGGGACTCGGCCCGAAAAAGTACAAGAATTTGTACTATTGAGGGTAGTGTTATCTCAAATATAACCATGTTATGATTCTTCACTATCTAAATGGCAAGTATTTATAATGCATTGTACCATATCAGCAATTTAATATTGAACTATATTCTGACGCATTGAATCGGTAGTGATTTGTCATTTAACACCGTGCAGAAATTCCACGGCCCGACATTTACAAAGATATGACGTATTTGGTAATCTAGAATGACGTACCAGCCGGCGGATCAACAAACTGAAGCGCTTCGTAGCGCTCATTGATTGCTCAATGTAGCGCTCAATGATCGCTTCTTCTCTCTTGAACGACGAGGTGCAAATTCCTCGAAGTTTGCTCGCCTTGCTACGTAGCGCTACATTGAGCAATCGCGTTCAAGAGAGGTTTAAAAATAATCGCTAATTGAGCGATTACTTTGAAAACTATCTTGAACACGGCCCTTGTTATAAGGCTTCGGAAAACAGAAAAACTTTCCGAATGCATTAAAGGGAGGTCACTCTATTCTGTAGACGATAGCGGTTTGTATCCGGCGTCAGCGTTCGGGAGAATTTCTGCAGTATTTTCAAAATTGACATATTTGTTATTGCGTCAATTTTGTAAAATTTAACCATTTTGTCATCCGAATTGAGTTTATTCAGGAACGTTAAGTGAAATGTCAAGTTTTTGAATGACAGTTTTTTCGAACTGCATTGTTAACTTTCGCCGTTTCGGGTATCATGTTGATCGGTTTCAGATTTATTATTAAAATCATATATTTATGTCATTTTGTTCACAGCTACAACTCATATAAAATAACATTCGAACATGCAAGTATTCGGAGAATTAATGCATTCGCTTTTGTTGCCTGGCAACAAGCGTATTCCGCATATTGTATTTCATGTTTCAATTTCATTTATTGTAAGTATTTCACAATGTTATTTGAACTCATATATTGACCATTTATTTTGGTTGTCAATTAGTGTTCGATACGGGTCTATTATGCTTTATTTATTTAGCATTAAAACATTGTCAATGCAACCATTCAGTATCTGTTTTTGCAGAAAAGTATTGTGCCAAATTGTTATTATTTACAATTTTAAAACGTTATTCAATAAATTTATATTGAAAGATATTCAGGTTTTGTTGTATTATTGTATCACGAGAAAGGGACTGATACTTAAACTGTCACTTTGAAGGGAATTGTAAGACACATTTTGATAAAATATGATTCGGAGACATTCTTATAACGTTCTAGTACTCTTCAATGATGGGCCATTGAGTTGTAACATAATATGGCACATAATGCCTTGCACAATTGGAGTAGTAAAGTATTTATTGAGTTAAATGCGGTATTATTTGTTGAATATGCTAATAACGAGTTGAACTAGTTGAATATTGCACTCACAATTTTAATACGGTATTCAAAAGTTGTATGCTCACGAAAAGAATACGGTATTCATGACTTTGCAGTTTACAGATCTGAATATCGTATCCTGATCAATAACAAAATTTGCCCTTCCCAGCTAAACATGAAACTCTCGATGTTGTAACTGATGTGTACACAGTTATCTTGCAATCGATGTTGAACGGAAGGATAATATGTGAGTCAAGGGAAGACTAGATAAGCGAACATTGTGTTCATAACTCGCTTCCTTACTATGCGATGGGATAGCGCAGTGGTTAGCGCGTTCGGCTTCGGATCAAGAGGTTCGGGGTTCGAATCCCGCCAGGGGCACGGCAACTTTGTCTGCAGTGGAGAACTGTTCTACACGCAGTACGGTTTGGGTGCAATGCTGCACTGAATTTCAGCGTAGTACCACCCATGGTTCGCTAGTTCCAGCCGATGCTCGCAGGTTTCACTGCAAAGCATAGCCACATGGCGTTGCGGGCATTCTCCCTGCCATAATACTAGCAGCCGCGATTTAAGTGAAATACTCTTGAAAGCGGCGTTAAACACCAGCTCACCTCACCTCATCTCCTTACTATGTACTCACAACAGGTAGCGGGGGTTAACAGGAGGTACGTGTAGGTATATTATGTGCAAGACTAGTCTGTAATCGTCACGTAGCCAGCACCCTTGAAAACTGCCAACGGAGATAAACATGGCGATATAGGAGAATATGAGTTTCTGTTTTATGACATCCTATAGCAACGATGCATCATCGAATTAAAGTCAAAGGAGGTTCAATATGCCGTCAATATCTTGTACTAACTGTAAAACTCACTGTGTGTTTATGTTAAAGCAGCCCCATACTTGATGAATCATGAAGACTTTAAAGGCAATTTAGGGTTCTTAACAGGGTAATAAACACTTGTAAAATATTTTAGCACGCGAAGAGCTATGTACCATTTTGTGAATTTAATTACGAGCATACAGTTTCTATCAACACTTATCATTGTTAGAAACTCTTTGTTACTGGTGTGTGAGTGTCTGTCACATTCCCACACTACCTTAGACTTCTGAATACTGCGTCAGCGGTGAGATTTGTACTTGTATGCAGGGATATAATACATAATTTGTTATGTGTAGCATTTGAAAATACATATATATTTTTAATTGTAACCATATTTACATAGACATGATAACTGCTTTCACCATGGTCATTGTGTTAGCATTTCACTTATTGTTAGCCTATACTCGCTGGAAACGCCCACTAGATGTATTTCCAGAGATTGTAAAAACTGTTATGAACAGTTTAGGAATATTATAACATAATGAAGTTGCACCATTTCTGCATTATATATTTGAATTTCAGAAGTTCATGTCACGAAAGAAGGACGATTGTTGAAATGAGAAAATAATTGTTCAGTTTTCGATCAGTGCTTGATCAGAAAAAAAAAACATTTTAAAAATATTTTCATACAACCACGAGCAACAATACAGGCACGCATTGCGTTATAGTAGTGATGATGCTGCCGGTGTACGTGGTTAAGGTGCGCAAGTGAATCAAGCGAAAATAGCAGTCTTCATTAAGCGTGGTTTTCATGCATGTTATTGACTCGAATCACAGTTTTCCACGATTTCAATGGACTTTCATATTAGTTATTGCTTCAGCATATCGTGGAGACGCCATTAATTATATTTAAGAAATTATTGCATCTTTCATTTTAAGGAACATAAAGTAGGCGTTTCTTTTGGTCGGGAGTATATTTAATTCATCATTATTATTAAGGATTCAGCACTAAAGTGCTGAATCCTTATTGTTATTGACGTGTTTATATTTAGTATTTCAAGATATTTGTCCGCAAGATTCAGCCAAAACGGCTGAAGCAAATGCGACCAAATTTTACATGCTGATAGCACTGAGACTGCCTTGGTGAAAGTATATAACGACATCATGCCATCAATGGGAAAACAGGAAGTGACGTTGCTTGTCCTCCTTGACCTATAGCTATCGTCAGCCTTTGACACTATTGACCATGGTATGCTTCTACACCGACTGGAACACAGGCTTGGCATCAAAGATTCAGCTCTCGACTGGTTCAAATCTTATTTGTCAGATCGTACCATGTCTGTGATGATCGAAAATTGCTACTCCGACCGACATTGGTGCAAGTATGGTGTCCCACGGGGTTCTGTCCTGGGACCACTTCTGTTTACTGTTTACATTCTCCCTCTTGGTGATATCATCAAAGCTCACGGTTTGATCTTCCACTTATACGCTGATGATAACCAGCTATATATTTCATTCAAAACACCTGTTATCTCACTCAAGTTGGTGCAGTTTGAAGAATGTATACAGGATATCCGCCAATGGATGGGACAGAACTTCCTGAAATTGAATGACAGTAAGACAGAGTTTGTATTTCTTGGATCAAGACAACAACTCAGGAAACTGGAAACAAAACGCATACGTCTGCATGTTGGTGACAGCTTCATCTATCCATCCTCGACAGCTCGGAATCGTGGGGTTACCTTTGACAGCACCATGTCCTTTGACACTCACATCTCCCTCCTCAGCAGATCCTGCTTCCATAGCATCTAAAACATCAGCAAAGTCAGATACCTCCTCAACACATCCATTGTAAAGATGCTGATGCAGTCACTGGTTACGTCGAAACTCGACTACTGCAATGCTTTGTTCATTCATGAACCCGCTGGAACACTTGCCAAAATGCAAAGGATACAAAATGCCGCAGCCAGATGTGTTTCCAGGGTCAGAAAATCTGAAGATATAACACCAATTTTACATGAATTGCACTGGCTTCCTGTTCAGTTCACGGGTAAAATACAAGATCTGTATGCTGACACATGACTGCCTGCACAACGAGGATTTCCCCGTCTATCTGAAAGATCTGATCTCCCAGTACACCCCAGCCCGTCAACTTCGATCCTTCAGTGACACTCTCCTGCATCAACCACGCTCAAACTCTCTGATGTCAGATCGTGCCTTTTCTGTGTGCAGCCCTCAAATGTGGAACACACTCCCACAAGAACTAAGAGCTATCCAATCAAAAAATGAATTCAAATCTCTATTGAAAACTCTTCTCTTCACAGAAGCATACCAATGAAAAGCACTGGAAATGTGTGCATCACAATGAACAGTAAATAGTAGTTTCTGTGTGTATATTGTAACTTTTATCTGTACAGCGCCGGTGAGCGACAATTGTGACGGTACTAGGCGCTTTGTAAGTGAATTATTTATTATTTATTTATTAAATGTGGAATAGAACTGCGAAATCTTTGGGCCCATTCGGCCCAGCCATACGAGGTCCAGGTCGAATCAAAAAGTCAATTTTTAACATGGGAATTTTTTTCAAAATGCACTTAGAGACTTGAGACTTTTTTTTAAAAAGATGCGCAATGGCAATGCAACTAAAAATGTAAATCATGGCGATTTCGTAAGTCACGTGGTTTAGCCGCCATATTGAGTTTTTCCCGCTTTTGAAAATTTCCCGACCCATGCACCTTTGAAAATCCATCTCCTCTGAAGATACCAGCATTACAAAGCTCATATTTCCACATAATGTAGCTGAAGCATTGTATATTATAGTTTGTTCATAGCAGCTGCCAATTGCTAATACTTGTTGCACAGTGTTCCCTCAAAATCCGGCAATTTTTGAAAAATGCAAACTTCAAGGGGACATAACTTGAATACCTACCCATCGAATTTTATGATTTTTTCAGGAGAGTTAGATTGGGCTATGGTCTTTATGAATCAATAATAAAATCGCTCGCGAACAGTCATTTCCGGTCATAATAGAGAAAAACTTTAACATGGGGAAAAAATTCAAAATTAACAAAGAGATTTGAAACTTTTTTTTCTAAAGATACACAATAACAATTCGAGCAATACAGTAAATCATGACAAAGTTGTAGCTTTCATGGTTTAGTCGCCGTTTTGATTTTCTTTACAATTCTTTGATTTGTTCATGTTCATATATGGTATAGATAGTTCCAGGAACATTTTAGAAACTTGTTTCAAAAGATGCGCAATAACATTGTAAGTATGTCTCAATTCATTATATTTCAAATAATTCAGGCATTTATGCGCTGAATCCGTTTATCGTCGCTTGCGACTATATTTTCATTTATCTTTAGTTCTGCACAATGACTGTGAATCGAATAAGTACACTTCATTAGTGTAAGAAGTTCACTATTGTTTTTATTTTACATATTGTAAGCATTTCAGTTATTGTCAGAATCCCAATTTTTGAAAGCAATTTAAGGTTTTTGTCATTTCAATTCATGCAAGCATTTGACCTATTGCCTATGAATGTATAATGCGGTAAGACATAAAACTGTGTTTTGAGTGTAATTATATGTTTTCATATTTTTACCGTGTTTGGTCTACACAGTAACTAAACATAAAACTATGAATTATATTAGCTTTCACGACCTGCTTTTGCAGAATACGTGCCAAGTTGTTAAATAATTTGATATTTCCTGGAAAAGGGACAAGAGACTGAAAGTTGACTTAATGCGCGAAGCATGGTATGAACCGTGCATCATATAACACCCTGGATGTAGATACGAAATTAGAAATACATGCCTTTTAGATTGTGGTAACATTTTACATCATTATATTTTGGATAAGCCACCTGCAATAGTACAGATACTCGTACCCTATCAGGACATGTCCTATGTTCGTTTGCGCTTGACTCGTTTCAAAAACTAAATTTGAAACAGCCGTTTTGGACACCCGGTGACTACTTTTTCAAATAGAAAATTTAATTTTGTTAAGCCGTGATTTACAATGAAAATTGGGTTAGTATTTTGATTACGACATTTGAGCAAAATAAATCTGTTCTATTCCCATGTAATAGATAGGGGACGAGTAGCAATACATTATCGAGTTGGCTGGGGCTTCGCCCAACCCTCTCAAAACCGTACATTTATCTCCCGATAATGTACTGCTGCGAATTCTCCATCTTTCATATTGTGAGTCGTGAAAATAATTCTTAAAATGAATGTATTTCAAATGAATTGTCAACAAATTTAGGAAACATTCCCTAGAACACAACAACCATTGACATTTTTCAGTTTCATACGCAAATGTGCGACACTTTGATATAACATTTGAGAGTAGTGCTACAGCTTGAATCATGATAAGCTCATTTTTATTCGGTAATATTGAGCACTAATATATTGTATTGCCTATAAAACCGATAACTGGTATCCTAATGCAATGTACACTGAGTATTTTAAGAAAGTAGAAATGTTACATTAAATGAAATACCCGAAGACGTATATAAGGATATAATCTGCACAATTAAAATTTTAAATTTAAATTTAAAACTTCATTTGAAGGTTTTTAAAAGAAATAAATTAAGGCTTTCCTTCTTATACGTTTCGAACCAGTAACTGCAAACAACATGCACAGTAGAATGTTTCTCTGCTTGCTTGGTTTGTAGAAGTCATTGTATAAGAAATAAGGACCTTTTGAAACACAAGGAACTGCCTTACAGTAAAATAGCACAAACCCTTGCCTTCACAAGGACGGAGATAATCTATACTCCAATGATAACTCACTGTCATGTTCTGGAAAAACCAAACGTCTTGATCTGACATTATTGGAGACACGTGAACAGGGGATCAAATTGATATATTACAGCGTTGTGATTGGTTAAAGTTATCGGGGTGACCTATGGTTTATATAGCTCATAGCAACGATTTCACCTAGTGATTAACCTTGACGGAAAGGTAAGTTGAAAGTTTTTCTTTCTTTATAAAATATAGAGAATATAAGAGGTGATCGTTTTTCACAATAATGTTCAAACCAAATGTATATATAGACACAAACACATTAAATAATTTTTATTCCCAAAAGTAAACTACATACATGTATCGCCACAGATCTATATGATCAGCAGTCCGCAGCCGCTACAGCAGCAGCAGCAGTCAGTCCTTTCTGGAGACCCGTGATGGATCACTTCGTAAGTGGTTTTAGTTGTTATCGATCAACGCTCAACGAAATAATCCACCAACTAAGCCATTTATTCTCCTTTATGACCGACAGAGGTTACTAAAGTCATTTCTTCCTACGTTGCCATTGTTACAAGTTGAGCGCTTTATTTGGTAGAAATAGAGCATCCTGATTTGTTGCATCAAAGATACGTAGTTGCGATTGTCGCGCCTTTTAAATTCAAACTTACGAATTGGTATGTTCCCGAAGGCTGCTGTCCCTTCACCTTAACGATGCGCACATACTTTCTACAAACAGAAGTCCCGAGTCGGAGATTCTTATTGGATAGAGGACGATACCCGTGTTGCAAAGTTTCACCGCAAGGGGATTTGCTGGAATCTCAAATATGGCCCTCTAGTAAAAGAGGTTACGTGGCTATGACTGACTAGAGTAAAGCCCGTGGGGAGAGATTGGTAAATAGTTTAATTCTTATATAGGCAGTTTATTTAATGTGTTCATATTCCACTCAAAGCAAACCTACCAGAACATATTCATGTTTCAAATACTATGCAGGCTTAGTGAACAGTTAAACGTTTATATTCTTATTCAAATCAAATTCAAATTGTTTATTCAGTATAAGGGGCCTTAGGCCCAGGGTATAAACAAACATTATACAATCTTTTAGGTGAACTGTACAGAGTAACACAGTAACTCCTTTTTAAAGCAATTTTAACAACACTGCATTTCATAATCAAATAACACTGTTTTGCAATACAGACATCTGAAACTCCCACTAAGACAATATTGGTTTATATTCTAATCTTTATCAATGATAGATAGTCACGAATGTGCTATTCATATATATCTACTCACAATGAATGCTTTGATATTGATGTTATGTAAACAACGATATACTCTGGTATGAATGGAAATGCATACCAATTCCATAATCATATTGACTTTTTTTCATGTTCGTTCTTATATATATCAAAGTTCAATAATATGTTGACTACATTGGCCAATTCTGTCAATCCAGTTTTAGTCTGTTACTTGACGATGTGTGTTCAACCTTCTGTTCCTTTTTATATTTTGAGTTTTCGTGCATTACGTTAATGCAGTGTCATAATGAAGATAATGTGAAGATAATTCCAAAACTGTTAAGGAGTAATTTGTGGTTCTTATCAGGTTAAGATAATTATTGTGAGTAATACATTAACAAAAGCCGTTCAAAAGAAGATATGTATCATTTCGTGACTGTTTAATCAAGGCGAGATTCTATCATTACTGTGCTGGTTTTGAAACTCTTTGTTATTTTGTATGTATCGGCCACATTCCCGCACTGCCTCAAGATTCCCGAATACTGCTTTTGCGGTGGGATTTGTGCTTAAAATTGTAAGAAGTATTTAAATGTATGCAGGCATATGAAATGTTTTTATTTGATGTATTATTTTATTCATATATTTTTTTATGTTTAACATTTTAAAAACATATTTTTATTGTAACCAGATATACATTAATTGCCATATTCTTTTACCATTTTCATACTATTAGCTTTTCACTTCATGTAAAATTACATTGTAAAATTGTACGATTGTACATTTTACATTGTACATTTAATTCAATACCATCATTTCAAGTATTTTTAGCCACGCACAATGGCTGTTCATTGTTCAACGTTCATTTCATTATTGTAAGAATTTCACTTTTCTTACATTTCACTTATTGTCAGTATCTCAACCTTTGAAGGCAATTTACAATTTTACCATTTCAATGCCTGTAAGCATATTTACTTATTATCCATGAATGTCTGATGCAGTAAATATGCTTTTACTGTAACTATTTATGCAGACTTTTACCGTTTTTGGTCACCATTTTGTGCTAAACATAAAACTATGAATGATATTAGCTTTCAAGACTTGCTTTTGCAGAATATATGTGCCAAGTTATTTTAATTGTCTGTTGACATTTTATGCAATAAATATATGTTTACACACGCACAATTCTTATTGTAAAATTTCCTGGAAAGGGACACGAGACTGAAACTTGACATGTATCTCATGTGTTCTTGTATGCATCGTCCATCATATACTCTTGTAGATACGACATTTAAAACAGAAACTATGAAGTTTAGATGGTGGAAACATGTGTCCTAGGCGGTCTAACTGTGTTTTTCGGTGTTCTGGTTCGCTTGGCTTAACGAGAGGTACCGTTGAAGAATGGTAATTGGTGATGTATGTGGGGAGCTCTTAAAACACAGCCGGACTCACCTAGGGCAGGTCTAGGCGGGACTAGGCACTTCACACATGCAGCACGCAGAGAAGACAGGAGGCAGAGTGGACCTTGGCCAATCTCATGGACAGACTGACTAGAGTTTATTTCTAAGAGTTTATATAGTATTCTAATTGTTTGAAGATCTAAGAAATCCCGGACATGACTTTGTCATGTCCAGTTTGGCCTTTCATCTCAAGACAGCTAATAATCGCAACACTGCATTCAGTCTTTCATCCCGTTACACTCCGTCACTTATCGTCATGGACGGATACATTTCAATATAATATATTGTCTCTATTAACTATTAGTTCTGGGCTGTTAATATTTGTTTTCCGCCTTGCATTTCGACTTCTTTGAATAATGTTATGTTCTCTGGTCATCTACTTAGTCCCCATGTGTTTTAATATTAAGTAAGCTGCCCGTTAGTATATTTGATGACCATCAAACGCACAGCTGTCAACCTTCCTGCTTTACTTCTCAGTTCGTTGGTGGGAACTTAGTGACCAAGTTCAAGAAGCAAGTTGATCGATTTCGCTGCTGTGCTTATTTAGTTTCGAGTGTAGGTTTCAAATGTAGGTTTCGAATGTATTCTTATTTTTAGAGACAATTTCTATTATTTTATCCTTGGATACATGTTACCGGTAAATTGTTTTATTCTGGATAATATCATCTGCAATAGTATAGATTCGTGTACCTTTTCGGCACAAGTCCTTTGTGGGTTTGCAGTTTGCAGATTTGTTCAATGACAAGAATTTGTACTATTGCAGATATTGTGATCCCAAAGAAAACAGTTTTAGATACGATCTTGAATATCTTTATTTGGGTGTTTTCCTCAGAGAAGCGTCATGGAAAATGGAACAATATTATTCAAAAAGCGTTTGTCACCCAGTTTAACCTAACATGTGTACTGCTAAATTTCTATACAAAGACATCGGTTTACTGACCATTAAGTTGTCAGATCACTTATAGCCAACACGCTATCCACACATCTCAAGAACAATTAGTCAATATATCATAACATATAACATTGTAATAATTTGGATCACAATATCTGCGATAGTGCCACTTATGATTTTGGGGACGGGTCCCTTGTTGGCTTGAAACTCACACCCTCAAGTTCAGGCAACAGTCGCTAGCACTGACTGTACCAGCAGCTTATATACTTATCCACTCGAACAGTGTGTTTACAACTCTAACCTTGACCAGTCATATATCTAACACAACAGACATTATCTTATTGGTTTAAACATGTATGTAGATATCAGGTGCACACAGTCCTGGAACACTGCCAATTCTACACAGCTGTGTATTACATTAATTTTGCTGAATCACAATCACAGCTAAAAGGCAAGTCATCTCAACCATACTATGATTTTCAGTTTTTGACAGCTTAGAAGCAAATCTTCGATTGATTTATTATAACTAAATCGTTAAATACTTAGAGAGGATTACTACACGATACATTTAATGTTTGAATGCGGTTTGCTGCATTTCCGACACATCTTGCAAAATCTATATTGATATAATTGTACATATTTTGAAACGATACACCTGTTTTATCGGTCTTTTAATCACACACTCTAACATCCAGCTTGATCTATCTATCTATCTATATATATATATATATATATATATATATATATATATATATATATATATATATATATATATATATATATATATATATATATATATATATATATATATATATATATATATATATAGTAACAAGTCACCATTGACGACACACGCATTAGATTTTAACATTTACACACTTTTCAAGCATTGAATATCGACAATATGCATATTGATCTCTTCACTGGTATTTAAAAATTCTAAATGTACCATTGTGTCGGCCAACTGATTCTTATAAAGCAAGATATTACCGTACATATACCTTTTCTGTTCTATAAGTTCTGGACGTAAGGATATGATGGTGAAATATCACCAATTGCGCATGCGTTATCGATTGCCACAGTCGTTGCATTTTGGTTCAAAATAAAAACTTCACAATTTATAACATTAAAGAAAAGTATGTCTAGTTATAATAGACAGTTTTCGGGTATCATAAAATTCCCTGATTAGGTTCTGAAGACAAATATCATAATAAGCAATCGCAATCTAGTTAAAACTAGCTGTAATGTTATACGTCCCCTAAGTCCGATACAGCTAGTTTTAACTATATTGGTTCTTTGTCAAGCTAGTTGTACTAATATTGTTCTAGAAAATAACCCCAACCTTTCTTAGGCTATAAACTACATATATGTAAAGTCCAATGAAAAGGACAACTCACAACCACATTCTGGGAAATTCGTACCTAATGACGTAATTGTATTCGCTACATTTTGAATCACGTGAGATAACACTCTATCGTGATTGGTGGAAGGTATCGGGTGATCAACTGTACGCTCGTATAAAACACGACGCAACTCTTCAGCAGCGTGTGTTTACCCGGGTCTCTGGAAAGGTAGGTGGCGAGAATGTTAACTTGAAAAAAACCATTCGAACTGATTATAATTTTTGAACGCTAATTATTTCAATATTTTCAAATACGATGTTGATTTAAATAAACCCAAAAAAATCATTTCAATCGACAACAGTGTATTTTTTTTTATAGTTGAAGGTTTTAAGCGTTCAGTTTAATAGTTAATATGAACGTAATGAACCGTCAACAATCTATTTCTACCTCTTATTTGGCTGCGAGTCTTTGTAACCTAGCCTTCACCTTGCCCGAGGTTTGATAGACCAACTATTAATGCTATTACGGAATAAGTATGCGAACTTGTAATGTCTCACAAGAGCATTATATTCCTTCTATCCCCAACCCTATCAGTCAGACATTTGGTGGTAAACGCAAGTTGTCTGTATTTTTTTAAATAACACCTTATTGAGAAGTTCATATCCAAATATAGTTATTTTCCTTTGTATTCACTAAATGCTTTTTTCAATCATACTTATGTAAGTAAACACATTTTGATCTGTTTGGCTTATCCAACATGTAACCAAATCGTAAGACAGAAGAAATGTATCAATATTATTAAATAAATATTGGAATGTGTTATTTATTTCATGTGTTGTTAATATAATATTACAGTGTACATTTTACAGGCATGTCAAGGTTAACTTAAGGTTATGTTGTAAATATTTGGTGAAAGTTACCGCATATGGTCCCATTAAAACAACTTACAAAACAACTTACAAAACATCTTACAAAACAACACACCTGCATTTACATCCACTCACTCGTGTAACTTATGAGCTTTATCCACAATGGTTTATCTGTTTAATTCAGAAAAAATTTCTTTTATATTCCAGGGAAAATTTAAACATGGCGCAGCGTGGTTGTACTCAAATCGGAGGACAAAACGTGGCTCACTTCACTCTTAACCTGCCTGATACTGTTATTCGCTGGATGGAGGAACTGTCAAGGTTCGAGGGTGGTCCTCGTCTGACTGTGAACATAGCGCCACAGATATACATGATCACTAATCTCCAACCACAGCTGCCCTGTGTCCTTTCTGGAGACCCGTCAACTGTTCAGCGTGATGTATCAAGCCGTAAGCGATGTTTGTGCATTTTCATATATGATTTAAATTGCCATCGAGCTTAATAATACGAAACTTAAAATCTCACTGGATCACGAGCTCATTTTCTTGCTATCGTTGCTCTTCTTGGCTTTAAACTGTCTCTGTAAGTGTTTACGCACACTGTATGTATTGATATTGTTGAGCCTTTGATCTTTACATGCGCATATTTGCCCTTCGTTTTAAGTTTCGTTTTGTTGAAAAACCTATAATCTAACATTTTCCATTATAAGATGACAGTTGAGTGCTCCATAACATAAACTGATGTGACACGTCATAGTAAACAGTTACTGTTCTGGCAGCTCTTTGAAGTGACCATGGGTCAATCTATTCAAAACTACAGTTTTTATTATCTTATGTGAAATATTCAGTAAGTGATCAACTGAGTCAAACATACATGTTATACTTATTATCACATTCATTCAACCTAGTTGGGATGAATTTGTTCTCATTTAGTTGATAATGAAAACTTTTTTTCGAAAATGAATGGCATTAGATTCTTTCAAAATTTGACCCCTTCTGTCTATTTCATTATGCCAAAATTCATAAACAAAGTCATGCACCACTGCAGTAACGATCACAGGATGTGTTTGAGAAATACTTTTTACACTTTGATACATGGTGATTTGTTTTCACTGTATAATTTCATTGACGTTACAACGAAGTTCAATTCATATGATATTTACCGTGTGTGAACAAACTTCTGGGATGCAGCTGGAGATGAAACTAAACGGCTCCCGTTTAATGAATCACAATTTCAATCAGTTTCTATATTTAAGGTGAACAAGAAAAAGGTCATTTCCAAAATGACAACTTTATATAATTGAAATTAAGAGCAACGCTGCACGCTACATGACTTTAAATGCACTGGATCTAACGACTAAAAGCCTTTCTGAATAATTAGATTTTTTAGCCTACATTCCACATGATACTTTTTTGGACAAAATCAATATTGACCCCCTTCTGTTTGACATCATTGCAGTCACGTGTATTATACTTAAGTAGAGAGGTCTATAATTGCTGTACTCCTGTGTTTAATTAACCTATTTGTATTTCAGATGATGCTACTAGGGATCGCGGTCAAAAGAGGAAACACTCATCAGTAGAAACTGATGAATATGAGTATCGTTGCCTGACTAAAAGAGCAAGATACAACTGATGATAGGGGAAGGGGGGTGTATATATATTCCAGTAGGGGATACATTGTAGGCTATATTAGCCAATAAAAGTTTAAGTTATAAATTCAGACTTTGAAATTTAAGCGATATGCTCTCTGCTGATTGGATTAAACAAGGTCATGTGACCGGTATACATTCTCATAAACACAAGACTGACAGCTGAAAAGGATAACCTTCAAAACCTGACGTTTACAAAAAATAACCTGCGGTACTACTTTATCACTGTATCATTGCGCAATTATTACACTGCTATCACGTGCTCTTTTCTTGATTAAACTTTTTAAAAACCTTATAACGTGAATTCTAATTGTAGTTTGATTTGAATGTTTGATTAAAACAGCATATTAGAACTAAAAATTAAATACGTTAATCATATTTCTTGTGAACTACGTTTTGCGCGTGGTGACACATAAGTGTATATATTGTAGATAAGTGTATATATTGTCGACAAGCTCCGGCATTTATACCAGTTTAACTTGCACCTTTCAAACCGTTTATAAGCCAGTGAACAAACACATTATGAAATCTATTTCTTAAATAAACAGTGTTGGTTGATTTTACATAAATACGAGGCCAATATTGATAAGTCATACATATTTGTGCAATATTACCATCTACAAAAATATACATTTACTACTGAATTTATTTGTGTATTTGATGTTATTTTAACTATTGTTTATTTTATAAGGTGACTCGATGTTAATGTTTTCGGCCGTCATTTAGTATAAGGTAAAATACGCTTTTATGGTGTAAAGTATGAATGTCAGTTATGAATGCAAAACATAGATGAACATAGATGAACATAGATGAACATAGATGAACATGTCTTTGTATTCTTAGGTATGTATGTTTGTTTGTATATAACTGTTCAGTGGTCCAATCAGGTAATGTTGCATTTTGATATGTTCATGCATCATGTTATTGTAACATATTCATGAAAGTTGTAGATTAACAGTTGGAACTGACTTCATCACATTCCATTCTGAGCAAACCAACATGAACATATTCAAGTTCCGAATACTCTGTAGGCTACATTAGCCAATCCCATAACTGAGTCAACTGTTGAAAAGTCGGTTTGATACTATTATAGCTGATATCTATAAGGAACAGGAAGATTTTCTGGATAACAACTTCTTTAATGTGAAATACACGACGTTTCGGAGTACATACTCACTCCTTCATCAGGTGACATTCCACCTGATGCAGGAGTGAGTATGTACTCTGAAACGTCGTGTATTTCACATTAAAGAAGTTGTTATCCAGAAAATCTTCCTGTTCTTATGTATGCCACTTCTAAATGCCCTTCAAAGACCTGATATCTATTAGCTTGGTACATTTACAATGAGTATAATGACTTGAATGTCGTCTACATGTAAATTTTCGGTATTATCTAAATGTCATATTTGCCAACTATGTTAGATTTGATATTTTAAACGATATTGAATGAACTAAATCAACTCATTCACGAAGTGAAGGAAAACCGGAATTGATTATATAAAAGATATATGAATATGATATGTTACATGAAAACGTTTGCACATATTGCAAATTCTGTGATATCAGCTGTTTTCCACCCCCGGGTGTAATCAATTATGACTTGTCTTCTGGTTATCACATATGTGTGTATGGTTACGTCAATACAATGTCATGTTTGTTGGTACTTGAAGATAAATTCTACACATGTTAGAGGCAAATAGTGTTTTGACCAGGGCGTGTTTCCACAAACCAATCATAGAGTTATGATCAATACTTGCTCATTATGTTTACATTGGTTCTTTGGAAGAGTTCAGGCTTTAGAACACATCCTTATTATACAAGCTCATCAGTGCAATAGGACGAGAAGACTTCACCTTTCGTAAATATTGGATGTATCCTAGGTTCTATCATTACTATTACTGTAACAAAGGTTTTGAAACTTTAGGGTTATGTTTTGTTTGCACCCTTCACATTCCCTCACTGCCTCTAGAGTCCTGGGTACTGATTTTGTGGTGAGTTTTATTTTTATACTTGTACGAAGTTTTTATATGTATACAGGTATATATAATACACTTTTAAAATATGTTTAGTGTTTTATGAAAATTGTATTTATGTACTTGACTATGCTTATGGTTTTTTTTAACAATTGTTAGCATGCCACTTATTGTCAGCATTTTGTTACTGAAAGCATTTAATTTGTGTTATGACCTTGCCAATGTCTATCAACAGTATTACTTTCACGTTTATTGTTTATTATTTTACAAGTATTTTAGTTTTCCCAGTTTACTTGGTTTACGGTTTTACCTTTACCATAATGAATATTTATACGGGTGAATATGTGACAACTGCTTTTGCAGAAGATGTGCCAATTTAATTTCACTGTCTTTTGACACTTTATGCAATAAATATATGTATACAGATGTACAAGTCTTTATTATATTTTAAGTGGTACGTGAGACTGAACATGCATGCTTTACCTAGACATCACAAACTTGGTACAATAGTTAAGCCTTGAGCCTTTTTAAACTCAAAATGCCTACTTCTATAAATGCATCAGACGTCTGTGAACAAGGCAAAAGTCAACTTCCAAACGTAGGGCATAACTCTTGCCAGTCTCACTCACTGGCTGATTTAAGTCTTGCACTATTTCCCTCGGTTTGTTGTGCAAATATAGTGGATAGCTGCACCTGAAATGCATAGTGGGCCCGGATTTACAAGCACAGAGATCTTAAGTAAATACTGCAATGCCTAAATCAGCCAGTAATGGATACTGGCAAGAGTTATGCCTTGCATTGGGAAGAAGACACAGCTGACATTTGTTTGCAGTTTGACCCCCTTCATACAGTACTTTAAATACTTCAAATACTTTAAATGGTTCATTCGCATTTTCTCGACTATTGGAAGCGTGTAATAACATAGAAGGAAAATCGAGACCCACTTCACGCAAACCTTAATTACAAGAACAATAGCCTTAAAGATAAGTTGTATGTAAAATTTCAGAAAGTCGCCTAAACGCGAATACTCTCTTTAAATGAAGCCTTTCACAAGTTTATTAGTTATCCGTAACGAACATGCAAACCATTCTAATTGGCAAGTGCTGTTGTACATTGTAGGCAACTGTATGTAACAGAGCAGAAATAACAGAGATAACAGAGATAAATAGATTGAGTCTGATCCCTGCTACGATGACATACTTTTCATTTTTAATTCCGTTATGATGATGATTATTGTTTGAAACAGTTTTGCATGTACGATGTATTTTGACCATTGAGATTTAATGGGATAAATTGGGAAAATGTGAAACTTGTGTTTGTGTCTGGGATGTTGAATTGACTCCCGGTACAGGAATCTTTCCTGGAATACATCATGCTAAACAATCTACATTGGCATAAGCCGTGTACCCGTTGTGTACCATGTATTATATGCGAGAAGGGTGATAAGAGGATGCCGCATAGGCCTACAATGTCTCAATAGAAGTTCTCGTGTTTCTATTTTACAGAAGTGACACTATTTTGACAAATCGTTACAGGCTAATTCGCGGATATATAATTCAGCATATTGGAAAGCAGGCTCATTCACGATATCCGTTATCGAAAACTGTTAGTATCTCTCTGCACTTATACTATACTGTGCCGTAAAATAGTTATAAGTCACAACTGTCGACATACGCATTAGATCTAGTTCTAAAGAGTATATCACTAACGGTCATGATCACACGTTATTTTACCTCCAACCGACCGTTACATACATATGCTAATACGTAGGCATGTTATACTAAATATTCAAAGGCGGTTCGAAGTATTCATGATATTCAATCAATGTGTTTGTCAGCTCTCGACGCTTACAATATGTAGTTATAAATAGTTCCAAGTCAACATTACTCTGTTCACCCAGCAGTACAATTGATTACATCGACAGCTTGGTTACATACTCCCAGCGAGTTACACCAGGGTTATTTATGTGCGCTTTGAGTATGCCTATCGTGGCGTGGAGTTCAGCGCGGTATAAGTATCCTCATTATTGGAAATGCATGCATGCATGCAATACATACAGTTAAAGGAATTAATACTACATAGCAAAAAAGTGTTGAACCCCAAGTATTTTTCCCCAGTAAAAATTTTCTGATAAGAAAGTAGACTATGTATCAGGAAACGTGTGTTAATAGACAGAAGTATTTTCTACCAGTTTTAAACGGCAATTTTCAGATAACGCTTCACTTCTTTGTGGTATTTACGTTTATAAAATGTACTTCTTTGGTGTCCAGGAGAACATAGTGTTACACTAAAAAATATAAGTAAATGATGGTTGTTTTGATGTCAGTAATTTTTTTAAGTGAACCGACGAACGGTTAGTAACCGCCTTTAAACAAAAGGTCACTTGTTAAGGTAGTTTGAACCTTTAAAATAAGATTGTTTTGGAAAAAAGACATTTGAAACACGTTGCTTAGTGACGAAATCCGGTCTGTATTACTGTAATGACATCTCTAATCAGAGAAATGTGTTTTTGCAGAAAAAACAGTACCATTGCAACTTCAGTCGTAATTTCATAGAATGTCAAAATGAATGATATTTCTTTGAAGAAATTAGTCATACAATATTCTATCTTTATGTCGTTAGGTTTCAATCAATCAATTTATACTAACACTGTCACATCATCAGATTAAGGCATACATGTAGAGGGAGCAAACCGAATTTAGCTATGTACATATTACCAGCTAATATAAAACATATATTTTTATCCAGATAATATAGAGTCGATGTAAATGTATTTGACGGATTTTCTGTTACCTTGTCACCGTGTACATATATATTTTATGACTTGTGCGACAGTGACACATCGAATAGGTGAGAATGCTGCACTCAAGCAGAAAGAGTATGAACTGAAAATGAATGTTTATCCAATGGAGTATATGTTCTCTAAGCATAGTGGCATGGCTTTTCGAAGCATCTCATGTTTGGGCCATTGTTTCAATTTAAACTGGAAATATGTGCATATGATGCACTGGGATGTCCCCATCCAATCTAATCCTTCAACCCTTATTGGCACATATGCCACAGACATTCCAATACTGACAATACAAAAGGGTTAATCTATTAGAATAAATTCTAAGAACTTGTTTCCATATTGGGTGGTCCGCTCTTTTTAAAGCCTCTTAATTCAAATTGTGTTCCTACTCTGGCCTCTTAATTAAAATGATTTCCATTGAAATACCAAACAAATCTGTATAGTTTAAAAGGAGGGTTATATCGCCCGGTCGTGCACTCTCTCACTAAATCTCACTGACATTGCATTCAAGTCTTGGAGTATCTGAAGTATCTCCCTTACTCGTCATGGGTCGCATACTGTCGCATAGGGGTTTGCGACTTCGATTGTCTGTTCAAAAGCAACCGCATGGTTTTCCAGTCTTCCGTGGACGACAAAGGCAAATCGTTTTCCATAGTCTTTTTGTCATCCTCGGTTACCCAGGGTTTCCGTAAGTCTTCCTCATTTCCCCCGCCTATTTCTCCACTGTAGAGCTATGGTGAAATATACGTGTACGGTTTCACACACCTTAGCTACGGTTTACACACGGTAGTGTTAGGATTGTACATGACATTTTCGTAATTTCTCACATCAATATTTCTCTCCACCCTCAGTCATGGCTGCACTCAGATCTTTTGGGATAAATGTCGTTTGAACTTCCGTTTTTTTCAATAATAATGGTATATTAACTAACCTATTACTGTGACTTAAAGGGGCAGAAGCACGTTTTTTCAATAATAATGGTATATTAACTAACCTATTACTGTGACTTAAAGGGGCAGAAGCACGTTTTTTCAATAATAATGGTATATTAACTAACCTATTACTGTGACTTAAAGGGGCAGAAGCACGTTTTTTTCAATAATAATGGTATATTAACTAACCTATTACTGTGACTTAAAGGGGCAGAAGCACGTTTTTTCACAGAGCCAACAACCATAAATCGCCAATAGAAACAGGCCGATTGCGAGCAATACCCAGAGTAGAAGGTGTAATCTCTGTAACTCACCCGCTGTTTCATTCTCTTCCCAAGGAGGTAACTCCCTTCTGATTCCCGATCCATACCTATGTTCCAGGTGGCCGGCAAAAATGAAATGCCCTGATTGGCACTATATTTATAGTAGATTTAATTTTTAACAATGAAAAACACATTCCAAAATCGTGGTCAATATGTGTTGCAAAGTGGTTGAAGTGTTCCAGCTATTTTCCTATTGTGAAGAAATGGTCTGGTATGCATGGTAAATTGTTTATATTAATTACATTTATATAAATGTTCATTGTTATAAGTTTTAGAGTTTGCATGTTGATTCCGTAAGGACAGGTATTGTCGACAACAGGCGCCAAGCAGCAGATATGAAGTCGCTGTTGATGTCTGTAGCAGGTTTTTACTGATTTTAGGACTGCTTCACTGAGTTTTAGGACTTTCTAAAACTCTTCACATCGCTAAACTAGTTGTATGGAGCTTTAGGAGAAGCAGCAGGGTTCATAATAGACTGCTTTGTTTACTAGTTCTGAGTTAGATTGTTTGTCTCTCTCTCTCTCTCTCTCTCTCTCTCTCTCTCTCTCTCTCTCTCTCTCTCTCTCTCTCTCTCTCTCTCTCTCTCTCTCTCCTTCTCCTTCTCTCTCCTTCTCTCTCCTTCTCTCTCTCTCCCTCTCCCTCTCCCTCTCCCTCTCCCTCTCTCTCTCTCTCTCTCTCTCTCTCTCTCTCTCTCTCTCTCTCTCTCTCTCTCTCTCTCTCAGTTTTTAAGCTCGGTGAGCTAAAATATATAAAGAGATGTAACGAGATCAACGCCCGCGTCCTTTTTTAATTTCAAAACGTTATCCTATTGTTCTCCAGTAATAGGTCACACTTTAAAGGCAGTACATTCACCTTCACAATAAGCTGTACAACATCAAATCGATTGGACTTTGAAAAGACGCGGGGTCGAACGAAAGTGGGTACAGTTGCTTGAAATACAAAATTAGGGTTCATATGCAACATGAAAAATTATGCAACATATTGCAAAAGTTAGCATATACAAATATTTGCCTTGCCACTATGACACAATGACTTTAATACAGTTAACGAATGGGTTGTAATGATATTGACTGACTGTCTGGCTTGTGTGATTTCACGGTATCCTCCTGGACATCAAGGCTGGAATTTGACGGATAACTTCTTACTTTCGGACTCTCCTTTCTCACATTTGATAGAAAAGTAATATTTAAGTTAATAAAGTTAATATTAAAGATTAGTAATGGCCACTTTAAGGTGTCTTAGATGTGTGTGTAGGGGACGACTCTAGTTTATGTACACTTTGAAACACAGGGTGGCGTTTGCGTTGTAGGTTTCAACCAGAGTGTAAAACAACTTATAATTCCCTCTTAAATGATGCACAAAACAAATGTCCTATATAGATTTTGAATTCCGCGCTATAATATGTAATTAGACAATGATGAATAATTATATGAGTCTCGTTCACCCTGTGCGCTGCACGTCCGTGAGAGGTAGGAGAGACTGCGCAGAGTTCAACACAGCCCTCTTCTTGTTTTGATATTACTGATCTATAGGAACGGTAGGTCACTTTTCCCACCTTTATCCACTGAATTAATATTCTACAGACTAAGACTGATGTATAACTAAATTGCAATGATGCGATTTTTAAAAATACAAAACAGTATATATATTTGCTTAGCAAGGATGGTTGAATCGAGGACTATTTGTAAGTCCTTGGTTGTATCCATTGTGAGAATCCCTTGCACGGTTTATGCTCTTAAAAGAATTTATTTTATGTTTTTTTACATAACGGTTGTTGTTTTGGAACTATGTGAGATTACAAACCAAATATCACATAGGATATACGTATTACCATGGGCGGATTGAAAACTGATTCAATATGGCGGCTGTCACACCAAGCGAATATAGGGGAGGCTGATTTTCTCTTTGTATTCATTAAACACATACGTCAAGTTATTACCTGTTTTCAAAGTATTGTTTATTATCCTAAATCCATGTACATATCACGCTTGATAACGTATCTGCATGTCGTTGAGTCATCATGACCTAACCTTCACCTGACCTTGTCTGGTTCAGTCTCAGTCAGAAGATCCTGTGCACGCGAGTGCAGACAAACTCTATTTGTAATAGGATAAAATGATGTTTCTTAGTGAATGTTCAGGCGTTCTTTTAAGGAAAATAATAATAATATATTGCATTTGATATTGCGCCACATCCACCAAAATGAGTGCTCTGTGCGCGGGGTATATATAGTGAATATAGCAGAGGTGTAGAGTTTTCTATTCAAAGTTTTGTTTGAAGAGGAATTAAGTTGAATCTTGAATATAGAGAGGTTCTGACAGGACTTGATGTCAGAGGGCAGAGAGTTCCATTTTGTAGATGCAGAATAAGAGACAGATCTTTTTCCAAAACATGTTGAAATGCGATTGCCTAGTATTTATGTTAATATGCATATTATGACATTGCGATTAATCAATAGCCTACAGGCTGCTAACGTGTGCACGCTGTGTGTGATAAGTTTCTCATACAGCAACGGCTATTTTTATCTTCTGACTTCATGATCCAGGAGAAAAGAGAATAACCTCGTTTTTTAAATGTGACCCCATTCTTTTACCAATTATATCAACTATTTCCGGGAAGGACTGAATTTAGTCTTTGGAATTTGTATAATTGATGTACCTTCACAGTAAGATTATATTTGTTCTAATAGGTTCAGTTTATATCTACTACCTTACTGAATAAAGTTCTAGACTGTACTAAAGGCTCTTGTAGTCATGGGGCAGGACTATTTCGGGGACACTGGTCGGGAACACGACAGATATATATATATATATATATATATATATATATATATATATATATATATATATATATCTGTGAAAATCAAACAAGACGAGTCATATTTTTCTGCAGTCTGTACATAATTTAACAAAACAAAACTGTACAATGTGACGTAGGTAAATTTATTGTTGTTAAGCAATTGTTACATTTGTCGGTAGCTTACATAAGACGATCGTAACCGACTGTTAACACGATGGACAATCTCATTAAAATCCTAACTTTGATTCGTTCCCATGGTTAAGCTTTAAAAATTTGGGTTGTCACTAATCCAAGATCTGACGCAATCCTGTCGAGCCCCGTGTCCGCTTTCAGAATTATGTCTATCTTTTTAGGAACGAATCAAAGATATGATTTTAATGAGATTACACTATGGATTAACTAAAGTCAGGTGTCATGCTCCATGGCAACTTTCCGGATTCATTAAAAGGGAATTTCATTTTGACGATTACTTCGACTTTAAATTTCCCAAATTGCCGCATAAATTACCTTTTAAAAACACCGTCTCACTACCTTCGACAAACGAATTCTAAAGTGTATCTGTGTTTTTATACGTCACTTCAGTCAATTCGGTATACCGTAAGCATATTTCAACGTGTTTTATCACATTGTATCTGTCGATTTAACATACTAAGCAACACCTCAGATCGTCCATAAATCGTATGATATCCAACTATGTAATTCCGAAGATGACAAATTCATGATTATTGTAAACGTGTGATTTTTGACAGAGTGAAAATGTGACAACATCTGTGACACTGAGACACATGACAACTAACAACCAGCATTGAATAAACACCAATTATACCCCGTCTCGGGTGTATTGCTAAAACAACATAATAGCCTCAAAGTCTACGCTGTTACTTTGTATATTTCATGTTTCCTCAAATCGACTGAATAAAACGTATGAGTAATTAAAACCAAACAAGTTGATTGATATAATAAGCGTGTCAGAATACATATAGAAATGTTTAACCTAACTGTCTTAAATTAAGGTTTGCCTCAGAACACAAGAAATATATATATTCCGAATATCTATATTTAACTTTAATGTACGTACTAAGGATGAGTTAAAAGTGGACATAGAAGAACACCTTGTGACTTTGTATTATATTAGATACAACGACTGTCAAACATTAATTATTTCATTTTGAAATAAAATTTCACACACTTAATCTTAAGATGGAAAGTCCTAATTGAAAAATATCTTAAATCCTATTTCCGCGACCCGATCCAAATTTAAGTGTTTAACGGGTAACAACGGAATTCGCTCCCTTGACTTCAATTCTTCGAGTTTCGTAGTTTATCGACTCTTGAAACAAATAAATATAAGTGTCAATGTAAAACAGAATATTTTTAAATGACAAGATGTTACTCGACAGTTAATATGAAAAAAAAACGTCGATTGTAGAAATTATGATGTTGTTGATGGAAACATCAATGATCAAGCACGGCAGTCCGGCCGGCTTGTTATTGTCGTTATTTGGTGTTTTATATTGTTTATAAAGTATTTTTTGAAAACGTTTCTGCTCCGAGAGGAAAATCCAAACATTGCCTTTAAATTGAGGAAACGAGTGTTGAAGGAATTGCTCCTTCGCTATGAATACATAGAGAAATGTCACCCATCACAACACATAATATCACTATTATCCATAGTTCTATTCTGACTATGACGTCACCAGCCTACTTCGGGAATGGGCAGTAGAGCTTGTCCCTCGTACCCGTTTTAGGGTCTTCTCGCGGTTGAGTTCTTCAGTAGTCCAATATTTACACACTTTGAACATTAATATCCCGTTAATTAGAGGACCCATCAACACCACATTGTCAGTACTTACAGTTGAAAGTATTGTCTGTATGAATACATTGATTAAAATAGAATACAAAATGAGGTTCCAGGTTCTTTAACTGATTTTTTGTTGATGAAGGTTCACTTGAGGATCCTTTCGTTGCTCCTGATTTGACATACCAACATCCTGATTGGACATACCAACATCCTGATTGGACATACCAACATCATCCAACAACTCCAGGATTGTTCCCTAGGAGTGTCCAGGAGTTTCGCTGCCTTTCGTCCAATACAACTGTCTTGTTCTGGCCACCATGGCGACAGAACCAGGGGAAGACCAGGGGAGCAATGGGTGTGAGGTCCATCCCAGCTCTGCTCAAACCAACGTACAGATAGGGGATCACAACACCATCAAACATTACCCCTTGGCTTTCGACTTTAGTGGCATACCGTGGGATAGTATGCCTAAAGGAATAACTTTAAATTTTATACAGAACAACTACCCTCACTCATCCATGGTACCACCTGGGGTGACGGTTCCGGGGGAGGGGTGGAGTGGAGGTGAGTGAATGCAATGCTTTATCTTAAACCTTTGTAAACTACATGTAGGTTATGCACATTGTAGACATGTATGATGTTGTTCGAGAAATTTGAAAGGTCGGCAAGCTTTAAACATTGCTAGTTTAAACTATGTATTATAGTTTACCAGGAACATTTTTGGACAGATTCGTTGGAACTGTTTTCAGGTTTTATTGTCACTTTGCATCTTACGCTTTGGAACAGGTGATTCTTTTACGCTTCGGCTATTGTTCCTATCTTCCGATCTTGAGTGAAGTAACCTCTGTGGGAAGAGAATGCCTATCAGATATCTTCAAGACCATCAACATTTCTGATAATTATTGTTGACAATTATCGACATAACTACTCGATTTTGTGTAAAATGAAAACTCATCGGGATGGGGATAATCATTAAAGTCTTCTTTCCTAGAAGTGTTGATCTAACAACAATGTTAAACCTAAAACTTAAATTAAAAAGACAAGACAGTTATTAATTTGTTTCGATTTTGTTTTGCAGGCAGTCCTCCTTCAACACGCCATTCCAGAGGCACACAGACCCAGGGATCGGCTGATTTATCCGGTATTTCTTTCTCCCAAACACTGATTTTAACAATGATTCTTTACATGATACATGTACTTGTATAGTATATAGACGTTTCATGTTATTCATTCTTATTATTTCTTATTACTTTTCTAAAACGGATTTAGTATAATGCATCCATATGTGTTTCATAGTTATAAAGACAACTTTGATGATTCCATTGATTTAAAACGTAAACTCCCGGTAACATTTTTATCATATGTTCAGCTCATAAGCCTGGAGGTTCCGATTGCCAAATGGACGTACAGGACGTACTTCCACTGACCATCCCTGTGAATTTTTTTAATTCTTTGTTAAATAATTTGTTAAAATGTTAAATTATCTTTTCTCTGACAACACTTATCTTTGTGAATGGTATATATAACTTCGGGAAAGTTGTTTGGTTCAAATTATGGTAACATGATCAAATATCAATCTAGTGCACGTTTGTTCAGTTCGCTCTATTTTTAAATTTATGACATTCAAAATATTTCAATGAAAGCATTAAGTGGATGTCAAAGGCTTCCAAATTCTTAAAGATACATCCATTGTGTTTCATAACATTTTAGTTGGCTTTGATACTCCCAACATACCATATGTGCTGATTACAGTACACATAATTCACTCAACTTGCATATTCATCCCCAATTACCAAATATATCATAATTACTAGTTTCCAATTAAAATCGAAATACATCATTATGAATGTGCAAAAACCGAAACTGCACTTTCCTTTTACATGTACAGTAGTTATATAACATATAACATTATCAACCACAATTCTTCTTTTTGTCTGTTGTAAATAAGATTCCAAAATTACGTTTGACTATTTGGCGCGCGTCAATCGCGATGTATTGTCCGGTTTTCGATCATAAATCACTACCTTGACCTTCATGTCTTCAATATACTAAGTTGACTATGATCAAAATAGTAGTTTTTGGTAACAGTCACTACTTCTCGACACCATATATAACGTTTGGAAATTGTGACCCCAAACAACACAATGGATGTACATTTAAAACGTTTGATTTAGTTTATATTTTTATTTTATGTTTATGTTTCAGACCCTGACATGACCACAGACATGGGCATCAGTGGTACGGTTGTCAGAGAGACGGGTGTCAGGGAAACAATTGTCAGAGAGACAGATACCTATCCTACAAGCACGGGTACCTATCCTACAGAGACAGATACCTATCCTACAAGCACGGGTACGGATCCAACTCCAAATCCTAGGAAGCGAAAACGGGCAAGTTCTGCAGAAATTCCTTGCAAGAAACCCTCACGACAATATCGCGATGATGAGGTGTATGATAGTGATTAGTTATACACTAATTAGCCAATGAGAACCACGTTGTTCCAACTCCAGAAAAGTATTTTTTTCGAGCTGCAGCTATTCTAAAGTTCTAATAATCAGAATATTTCTAATACTCATTAGAATTCAATAAAATTGTGTACGCATATGTAGAATTGCGTCCATAATGTAAATTAGTTTACTGATATTCGAAAAAGCATATATTTTTTCATAAACATTTGTATTACTGTTCGGACATGGAACATTTATCTCATCTTTCTAAAATCAAGTTTAGTTCCAGATTGTTTTAACTGGCATGTTTGTACACATTGGACTTTTAACAGATTGTATATATTCCGTTTGTAAAGAATACCAAAACAATCAATCAATATTTGACCTGAAATAAAGGTTTTCGAGGAGGAAAATAGCCATCAATTTTGAAGATATCATTAGTTCCATGTCACGTGATCAAAATGTGCTATTGGATTGGTTGATGATACATAGAACGCTTTTGATGTGAGCATGTGTATGACATATCTGGAGTTAGAACCAAGAAAATACCAAGAAAACCAAAATCTTCTAAGCTATATACTGCCATAAAACTTGCTGTTGAAATAAACCACAAGAAGTACTCAGTGTCGACCAAAAGGGGAGGTAGAACAACATGGTTCTCAATTGTTACCTGCGTATGTACTTAACTTACGCTTATATGGCATCATAAGTATGATGTTTTATAATCTCGATAAGTGGCGTGCGACACGTACACGAACAGTTCTCCAATATCCTTATGGATGTTTTGTGTTTTTATATTTCAATGAATCGAAATTTCGGTGTAACTGCGAACACCATTGTCAGTTAGGTTACAGCTGCTAGCATCGAAAACGAAAATTCGCATTCATTGGGATAAAAAAAAACCATATTTCCTGTATATTCCAGTCTCATTAAAGTCAGATGACGTCATCTTCCAAACTCTCGAGAAGAAAGTCTTTTGACTAGTGAACCATTTGCAGACGTGAGGAATTTGTTGCTAATATCACAGGGGCGTGTATCGCTTAGAACCAGCGTTTGAAAGACATATACCCATGTAGACTCTATCCTTTTACTATATAAAAGAAAAGGGATGTAACGACGAAACCACCCCATGCTCATTCAAAGTCATATTTCGCACCAAAAACATTTTTTTACGGAATAGTCGATGACTACGATACGAAAGCAAAATGATGTCCCTACAAAATGAGCGATAAATGGTCACAATCCGATCATTATTTCAAAACGTAAGTGACAAGACTGTATATCGCTACCTCCAAATTTTCAAGCCAATTCCACGAAAATCAGCGAAAAAAACCCATTTTTTTACAATCGTTTATTAAATTCCAGCATGGTTGACAGCACCCATGAATCGGCAGATACGAAACAATGAGTGAAACTACAGATGTAAAACAATATCAAAACACCCACATATCATTTCTCCGACTGTCTCAAATCATCGCCATGCAGTGGCCGTCCGGTTCGCTAGTCAGCCATTCATGACCTTGGCATTCAGTTGACCCGGAGTAGCCCAGATCCAGGTTTCAGGGCCTTCGTTCTTTGTTTCCAGTAAAGCTGTTTAATCTTAATTGCTTGCGCGCTGCCTGTATGGACGGCCGCCTAACTGTACCCAAACCCACGTTTTTCCATTGTTTACAATTACTGACTGACCATCAGAAGGTTAGGAAATGACACTTCCAAAAATCAAAATCAGCTGCAGTCTACTTTTAAAAGGTATTTGTTTAGCTTACCTTAAACTTGCTTTATGTGTGACAATAGATGTACTCCAATAGCTTGCCAGGGAAAGGAAACCGTAGTAAAGTGTTACAGATTACAAGTGTCTGTATTCTCTAAAACTGACAAGAGACTCGCAACGGTAAACGGTCGACTAACCAGAAGCATTTCATGTCTAGTTGTTTTTGGTAAGATGCCGTCATGTGACTTTAATGAGACTGATTATTATCCAATCTCATTTAAATCCGATCGAACATAACACTCTTGGCTCATTCGTCGATCTGAGTACTACCCCAAAGAGGTCATGTCAGGTGACCTTCACCTTCAATAAATTCAGATATGGCATTGAATACGGTGTGTCGTATGTCGGCTCAAGTAGGATCGATGGCTTTCTAGCCTCGTCGCTGATTGGCTAGAGTAAAAGGTCACCTGACATGACCTCTGTGGTGCAGTACTCAGATCAGAAACGAATTGATGTACGAGTGTTATATTTGATTTATTTAAATGAGATTTGTTATAAAAGCCACCTATTCCAGTATGGGATACTCTGTAGGCTACATTAGCCGATATATTTTACTTTTCATTGTTGCTTTAATTAACCTCCTCCACCCGATACTGTATGATACTGTATGATACTGTACGATAATGTATGATATTGTACGATACTGTACGATACTGTAGATAATGTACGATGCTGTACGTTCATTCCTCTGATGCGAAGCCCAATGGTAGGGAAATCGGAGGGAACTTTATTTAGTGCATGCTGGTAGCTTACATTGTTCAGTAAACATCAATAACCACACTACTCTTTTACGAAATGCTTTTATGTTTTGAGAAATAACTTTAAGAAAAATTTATTATGAAGACTTAAATATTGATGAAATATGAGAAATTCATGTACAATTTATATGTTAAAGAGCCATGATTATGTTGTTGATATCACATTATGTCAAACCTTCTTATATTGTATTATTTTATTGAGAGGTACTGACTGTTGTTTGAAATTTGAAATTTAATACTAGTTCATTCAGTATAGTATTAATATAAAGGTGAAAGTCGTGATGTATGATCGTAATACGGACAATGTCGCTCGTCATTTGGTAAAAGCTAATATTGGAAACTCTTCCCACAGATTTTCCGTCGTAACCTCTGTTCTACTTAGGCGAATTACTCGTGTCTATCAAAGTCCCCCTTTTATCCTTTGAACTCACATTTTACATCGACTTCCTCGATTACAATTATCTTAGCTTCGAAAATATTTCGTGTAAATAATACAAAAAACATATTTCTTTTTTTTGGGGTCTCTGATATATATCATGAAGAAATCACATAATCAATATCAACGAAAACACAATAAACAGGACAACTTTTATCCAATGTTTCTGTTTCCAAAAATAGCATTGGGGCGTGTCATTGGTAACTGTAACCTATGTACAACGGCGTCGTTGATTGCGTGACTCAATTTCAATTCGCCATAGCAGAACAAAGGTTACAATAAAAACAAATTAGGTTGCAGGTTGGTGATGTTTAATAGGGCATAGGTAACTGTGCATATGTGTGGGACGTATAATATTGAATTCGGCTTCTGCACATGTAAAAGACCGTCATATATTTGATGATAGGGTATGAATATGCAAGTACTGAGAAACTGTTTGAACTTTTTTATCAGCACATGTGATCTTTCGTCAGGTATGAAAGCCAAATAATATATTGTGAAAAGTACTCGATGACTTCTTGTTTATGTAGAACAAGTAGCCCTTTGTTATGTTAACTCGTGTACCATGTATCGTGTTTAAACTTGTGATTTTCACTGGTTTTGAGGGGAATCTTTTTCTTGAATACAGATTATCGCGGGCTGACTGTATCCCATGAATAACATCGTATGTTTAAATATTATATTATATTATATTCATGGAGTAACATATTCAAGTTCCGAATAATACGTAGGCTATATTAGCCAAACCAGAGATGTTTATAGTGACTATTTCAAGTAAAGAAGTTATATGTTTGATTTTCTATGTGAATATTTCAAGTAAAGAAGTTCTATGTGTGTTATGTTAACTCGTGTATCATGTATCGTGTTAAAACTTGTGATTTTCACTGAATTTGAGGGGAACCTTCTTCTTGAATATCCCATGACTAACATTTTATGTTTAATAGTAAATTATATGTTACATTATATTATATTATAGTGTTGAACTGTGTTGTTGATATTTATGTAAACCATGTATGATGTGTACTCAATGTTTATAGTGACTATTTCAAGTAAAGAAGTTATATGGTCAGTGGATTTTCTATGTGAATATTTCAAGTAAAGAAGTTATATGTGTGATTTTCTATGTGAATATTTTAAGTCTCTACTCGTGTAGTACAGCTGCTGAACAAAAGTTTGTTGAACTGTTTCCCGAAGTCAGTGCAAATATCATGTAATTCTGTGTTCTTTTAAGTTTGATATATTCCTTAAAACTGCCCGCAAAGTTATGAATCTTTGTTTAGACGTAGAAAAATCATTTCTGTATCATATATTTAAAATGATGCTAATATTTCTACAGGAGCAAATATGGCAAGGATTTATATAACACCGGGGTCCAAAAATCCCAAACTCAAAAATTTGTATTGTTTTATAAAAACGTCATTTTTAGGGAAAAACATAATTCCTAACACCACATTGACCAATGTTTTCTATTACTGTCGAAAGCCCTGTTTATACGGCGAACTTTGCACATATGAAATATTGCTTATGGTAGTAATATACACACGTGAGTAAAAGTAAATTTGCTATGCGTTCATATGTGTTTAATGTCTGCCTATGCAAATGGGTTTCCAACTATATTAATATATGAATAGAGAATTCCTAAAACATGCCAATTAATATTTATTAGATGTAAACTAAATAGATGACATTAATTAAATCTGTCAACATTGTTTTGACTATGTCCCCTAATTATATAATGAAAATCGGATAGCCAGGTGGATTTCGAAGGTCATCGCGTGCAAGAAGGAGATTATACTATATATAGAGAATTTGAAAAACAATATTAAGAGTTTCTAAAGTTCCCTTATATATTTTGTCAACCTGTGTGAAGTCACTATGTCTGTATACGACGAACGTTTACTAGAAAAGTGAAAATACCCTATTTACTCACGGTAGTAAAAATGTGCACATGCCCCTGACTAGGTGCAAATTTGCTTACGGTAGTGAAAAATTTGCTTACAATAGTAAAATATACATATATGCAAATGCGTCCATACGGCGAAGTTTGCTCAGATGAGCAAATTTGCATATGTGTAATGCTTTACTCATGTGCGAACGCTCGCCGTATAAACAGGGCTGAAATTTTACAGACATTATGTTTAATTAATATTTTATTGCAGAACAATGAAATCTAAATTTTCATATTTTGACCCCTTGTCTGTTTCCTTGTACGCCCAAAAAGTTTCTGGCATGTTACATATCTGCCCCTTGTATATGTAGGGCAAAAATGACTTCTCTACATCTTGTCCCAAAATATTATCCATAATGTGTTCTGTTAAGAAATAGTGCCAAAAATGATGATTTTACGTAGAAAATATTGCATAGTTAAACAAACTTTTGTTTACTTTATTTCCAATATTGTTGAAAATGACCAAGTTCATATTTTCGATACGAAGCACATATCACGTTTGCCTAGCAATCATTGTTCAGAAAGACTTCCTATATTTCGTCTTTTGTGACGTCAAACAACCATTGTTCGTGACGTCATTGTAGTTAACATTTGCACGAAAAGTGGGCCCCTTTATTGGCTATTTTAAGCTAATTAAATGGAACAGAATGGGTAATAAAACATTATAACACTCGAACGTGTGCCATACGACGTCAAAATTTGGGTATAACCCTCGCTCTCGCTCATGCAATAAAAATTCGCACCCTTTTCGTAAAGGTCATATGACACACTTCATGGGCTTAAACAGTATTTGTATAACATACCCATGCATTACATGATCGTTACGAATGAGTAATGTATGTATCTATGTAAAACTATTGACACCATTATATCAGAGTGTGCCGAGACTCCGTGCAACGTAAATGGACTTTCTTTGACCAGACCGGAGCTATGTGAGTTTAGCTCGTTTCTACACATGTTTAATGTCAATCAGAACATTGATAAAATGTACATTACTTGTTTTTGCAAAGGATGTGCAGATAATGTAATGCAATAAATATATTTAAATATGTAAATTGACTTGTATTTTTAGCTCATCTGGCCTGAAAGACCCGATGGGATTAAGCATCCGTCCGTCCGTCCGTTCATCCGTCTGTAAACTTTTCACTGTTTCGACTTCTTCTCCAGAACCAATAACTCTGGAGAGCTGAAATGTTGTGTGCAGCCTCCGTTGCCAATGGGGATTATAAATTGTAGATTTCGTGACCCCATGACCCCAAATAAGGTCACGGGAGTCACAACCTTAACAATCTATTTTCATCTTCTTCTCCAGTAACAAAAGGTCTAGAGAGCTGAAATATTGTGTGCGGACTCCTTTGCAAGTGCGGATACTAAATTGTAGATTTCGTGATCCTGCGATCCCAAATAAAGGTCACAAAGGTCATGACATGATAGGCTGTAAGATAAAAATGAGATTTTGTGTGCACTTCAAAGGGAGGTAATTTTAAGGAAACGACAGTGATGAATTAAATCTTCAAATGTGTCTTTATGTGTAGGGGATTTTATCTCTTGCCTCAAAGACAGGTCATCTTCTCCATTTAAAGTGCTTCCCATTTGTTGTACCTCTCACCTAGAAGTTGACATTTTGAAACTAATTTAGTTTATGTAATAAAGTATAGTTTTGCCCTGAACTTCTATAGTTAAAGCACGAGGACGTTAGTTTGGGTACAGCGAACTGTATTTCTTTTCTAAGATGCCAAATGATCAGATACAGGTAACACTCTGCTCCTAAAAACTTGTAAATAAAAATATTGTTTACATTCTTTATATTAATAATCCATGAACAGGGCCAACGGACGGCTATTCCATGCAAAAACTCACCCCATAAGATAAAAACGACATTTCATTGGTTTGATTGCCTAGATTTAATATTGAAATTAAATTTTGTCGTTGATTCATTATGAATATTGTTTTTCTTGATAACTGCTTCAGTGTTTTCACAAGAAAATGAAAGATAAACACGGCCGATTATAAAAACAACATTAGCCTTTCACACATTCACGTCGCGCGATCGCTTACAATCCATATATGGTTAATCACGTGACAAACATTCCAAAATGAATTATGGGTAGAGCTTGATCAAATCTAAGCGTGGCGGTGGAACGTAAATTTGACTAAATCAACTGTTTGCAACCATCATAAAAGTTGAAATTCATTGTCCCACCGCTAATTTTGACCGAATGCAGAAGTTGCAAAAAATGGAAAGGAGTACATGCTTTATTGGTTGCGATGTTAGATCGTTCAGACGGCTAAGGCGAATCGACGTTACGTTACCATGGTCACACTCGATCACGAGGGAGCGGCGTGGAACAGCGGGAATGTCATTCGATTGTTACGTCATCAAAAAAAATGTACCTTTATTTTTTATTGTTCTAACCGCTAGGCATCTTAGAAATACATATATATATATAGATCTGACACTCACATTCCTGACGTAACTGGCCTGATTGTCTGACATGGATGTTATCATGTACATCTTGGATAGGGACAGTGTCAAAGTGCAAACAAGCTACGACAAATGCCTTGCATTCAGCTCAGTGTATATTTATTTACTAAGTTTACCAATAATACCGTCACCATCAGCATTCCTTTCATCTTTATTAAGAAAGATCAACATCATCATAATCTTTCCCCATGAACATTACCATCACTTCATCATTACAATCATCACAATAATTCCAATATAAATATACATGTATGTCTAACTGTCACCCCTCTTGATAGAAGAACGCAGGAGAGTGCCAATGGGAAAATATAACTCTTGTACATTAGACAATGATACGTAATGGAGAAACCACGATTTCGAGGACGTACCAGAGAGTGTGGATCCCTGAGAGGAGGTTACATTAAATACCATGGTCTTCCATCTGCCTCCGTGGCGCAGGAGTTTAAAGCCCTGGCTCATGAACAATTGTATGTGTAAACCCTCCTGGAGGGAATAACAATGTTGTAAGTCCCTCGTACCGGAAGATAAAGAAATGTAACCAACGGTAACCCTGTGATACGATATTGAAGAAGCCTGTCTGAAATGAGTGATATATACGGAGGTAGTTTGATAAATTCATTTCATCACAAGGACTATTAATATTCAAGCGTTGTTTTCAATGGCCGACAGACGCACAGACCTGACCCTGAAGCTTTCGCTTGTATTTTAAGAAATGTCGTTTTACTTTTGTTTCCCTCTGTTAGATGAAGGAGTCCTCTCCAGTGTAGCAGGAGATTTGTTGAAACTAAACAGACGAAAAAGATATTTTAGTTGTTTTTGAAACACAAGACGCAGTATAAGTATTGAGGCAACAGACGTCCAGTTCTCTGATTGATTAAACCTTACAGGGCAAACTGACCGAAACTCGTTATTTTTTGGTTAATCTAAAGCAATTCACATATTTTGTTTGAAATCGAACAAAATACTTTATATTTAATATTTCGATTTGCTGAAATTGAGTTTTTAAAGATAAGTATTTATAACGCGGTCTTTCAAAATATTTTAATCGGATCACTGTCCGAACTTCGGTCAGTTTGCCCTAATGTCCGACCGTTGATCATCGTTATTTGTTTTACATAGAAGTGATGTTGGTTGTGCTTATATATTGGAACCATACATACGTTTAGGCACATGGTCCTATGCATAGCCCATTGCTTCATTGATAGAGTGAGGGGTTATTTCCTGCCCTACGGCGTGACATGCGTTGAGAGACTTGTGGTGTCACTCTGCGTTAGTGACTTAGTTCAAAGTGTGCCTCTGTCCACCCAGCAGTAAACAGAGTCCTGTTCAGGAGCGCGAGTACTCGCTTGGCGTGTACGCACCCGCGAACGGCTCCTGAACGGAAACCTAAGGTCGCTAGTACTTCTCAAGATAATTTCAGAATATCATCACCATTTTGGAAAAAATAGGTGCCTTGCACATAGTAATTGACCAAATTTCAATTGAGGGGGTAATAATAGAAAGAAAAATAAGGGAATAAATTTTGTGACACGCAACTTCATTTTGGATCGTAAATACTCGCTTGGCGAGACCGCTTCAAAGTGTTCACGTGTGTAGTTGTATTCTCCTCAGGGAGTGTTCTGTACTCATTGACGAGGGTTAGTATGTCGGTCAGGACTTTGAGCATGCAATGTGCATGGATATAATGCGCTATATAAAAAAGACTATTATATGTTCCCGAAGTACCTCATTTAACGACATTTAACGAGAGACTATATATGGTCCTAAGGCATTTTTGGATTAAGCCGAATTTCTGTTCTCTGAAACCACTTTATGAAATGTGAAACAATCACTTTATGAAACGTGAAACAATCACTTTATTAAATGTGAAACAATCACTTTATGATATGTGAAACAATCACTTTATGAAATGGGAAACAAGACGACGTGCTCTCCAAAATGTGCATGCGCACAACATGAACTTTGACTTTAAGGATTTATGTTTGGTTTCAGAAAGAGTATATGCACTGATAATGGTTTTGATGATATCTTGTTTCTGCTAGCATGTATAAATATTACATCGAAAACTACTCTTAGTGTTAATCACTTAATTAAGACAAAACAGATATGTCATTTGAAAAAATATAGCTTTCACGGACCGTATGTCGAGATTGTTAGTAAAGGATATTATGAACAACGTTATGTGCACATATTTGGATTGTGGACGTTATAAAATGAGATTGCTCTGTAATGATTTTTAAAAATAATACCCAAAATTACCAAAACAACATTTTCCTGAATATTGTTTTTGATTTTGTACACATTAATTTTGCACAACAACTATTGGAGGTAACAAACCTTTTGAAACGTGAATAGGTAATCAAGTATATCATAGTATATATATATAGTATATTCTAATCATGTAAAATAAGTATCAAATTATCAAATCAACAAAAACTTTAACAGACACAGTGCCATTGATATGTCTGGTACAATGACATTTTGTATTTTTGTATAATTGTATCTAACATTAATTTGATGAGCATTTTCTAAATTAACGAGGTCATGTGTTTAAGGTTTGACAGGATTTTGCATAACTGATTAGGGTGATAGTGAATTTTAAAAAAAATATATTACCTAATAAAGAAAATAATTACGAAGAGGTGTTTATGTTTTACAATTTGAATCATGAATTTGTGTTGAAAATATGGAGTCTACTGGAACGTTTTTCAAAACAATCCGCATTTATGTTCATATCTAGCAGTATACGTGATATATATTTCAGCAACATGTTTACAAGTGCATCTAGGTAAACAACGTGATATTGATGACACTGTTGATCAATAAAAATTCACGTAAGTGGGCTATCTGCATTGCACCACCATCACATGACTGTACCTTATGGCGAGTTCAGGTGATGTGGGTGCTGATGATGATTTGTAGCCTATATATTTTCGTTTGGTGTATGTTTCATTTTGAGGATTTTTTTCATAACATGGTTATATTTGGGATAACACTACCTTCAATACTACAAATTCTTGTACTTTTTCGGGCCGAGTCCCATGCGGGATTCGAACCCACACCCTCGAGCTCAGAGTAAGACAACTATCGACAGTATTGACTGTACCAACAGCTTACCACAAGACCATTTCGCCTCGACAAAAATCGAATTAAGGCGAATTACTCGTTTCTAACAAAGTTCCATTTTAATCTATGAAATCACATGTACATCTAAGCATAACCATACCTTGGATGTAATCAAACAACATATTTTCGTTTTTTTTGTGTCTCTGATTTGGTCTTGTTTATTTATAAGCATCTTTCTCGCAATTCACAAAATCAAATAGCATATATCGAGGAAAACAAATGAACAAGAAATTTTTTATCCTATGTTTCTGTTTCCAAACATAGCATTAGGGCGTTTCATTGGCAAATATGATCTAAGAACAACGGCGTCGCTGATTGCACAACTTACTTCCAAGTGCAACCATTCAGAACTCCAATTCGCCATAGTAGAACAGAGACTACAATTAAAAATCTTAAAGAAGTAAATTGTGTTGGAAGAAAGTAATCTATACCAGACAAAAAGGCAGATGCAGGTTGGTAATGTTTAATAGGTCATTAGCCACTGTGTTTATATGTGGGACGTAGGACGGCTTATGCATATGTTAAAGGCTGTCATATATTTGACGATAGGGTATGAATATGCAAGTACTGAGAAACTGTTTGAACTTTATAATCAGCACATGTGATCTTTTATCAGGTATGAAAGCCAAGTAAGATATAGTGAAAAGTACTCAATGACTTCTTGTTTATGTAGAACAAGTAGCCCTTTGTTATGGTAACTCGTGTATCATGTATCGTGTTTAAACTTGTGATTTTCACTGGTTTTGAGGGGAATCTTTTTTCTTGAATATCCCATGAATAACATCGTATGTTTAAATCTTATATTATATTATATTCATGGAGTAACATATTCAAGTTCCGAATAAAACGTAAGCTATATTAGCCAAACCAGAGAGCGTTGAACTGTGTTGTTGACATTTATGTAAACCATTTATGTTGTGTACTCAATGTTTATAGTGACTATTTCATATAAAGAAGTTATATGTTTGATTTTCAATGTGAATATTTCAAGTAAAGAAGTTATATGTGTGATTTTCTATGTGAATATTTTAAGTCTCTACCCGTGTTGTACAGCTGCTGAACAAAAGTTTGTTTAACTGTTTCCCGAAATCAGTGCAAATATCATGTAGTTCTGTGTCCCTTTAAGTTTGATATATTACTTAAATATGCCCGCAAAACTTATGAATCTTTCTTTAGACGTAGAAAAATCATTTCTGTATCATATATTTAAAAATGATACTAATATGTCTACTGGAGCAAATATGGCAAGGATTTATATAGCACCGGGGTCCAAAAATCCAAAACTAAAAAAATTATATTGTTTTATAAAAATGTCATTTTTAGGGAAAAAAACATAATTCCTATAATCACATTGACCAATGTGTTCTATTACTGTCGAAATTTTACCGACATTATTTTTAATTCATATTTTATTGCAGAAACAATGAAATCTAAATTTTCTAATTTTGACCCCTTGTCTGTTTTGTTGTACGCCAAAATTGTTTATGGCATGTTACATATCTGTCCCTGGTATATGTAGGGTAAAAATGACTTCTTTACATCTTGTCTAAAAATATTATCCATAATGTATTCTGTTGAGAAATAGTGCCAAAAAAGATTATTTTACGTAGGAAATCTTGCATAGTTAGACAAACTTTTGTTTACCTTATTTCCAATATGGTTGAAAATGACCAAGTTCACATTTTCGATACGAACTCATATCACGTTTGCCTAGCAATCATTGTTCAGAAAAACTTATACAGACCTATATTTCGTCGTCTGTGACGCCAAACAACGATTGTTCGTGACGTCATTGTAGTTTACAGTTGCAAGAAAAGTGGGCCCCTTTATTGGCTATATTTAAGCTAATTAAATGGAACAGAATGGGTAATAAAACATTATTACACTTGAAAGTGTGCCATACGACTTACGAAACTCGTCAAAATTTGTATAACCCTCGCTCTCGCTCGGGCAATAACAAAAATCGCACCCTTTTCGTAAAGGTCATATGACACACTTCATGGGCTTAAACAGTATTTGTATAACATACCCATGCATTACATGATCGTTACGAATGAGTAATGTATGTATCTATGTAAAACTATTCACACCATTATATCAGAGTGTGCCGAGACTCCGTGCAAGGTAAATGGACTTTCTTTGACCTGAGCGGGGCTATGTGAGTTTAGCTCGTTTCTACACATGTTTAATGTCAATCAGAACATTGATAAAATGTACATTAATTGTTTCGTCAAAGGATGTTCAGATAATGTAATGCAATAAATATAGTTGTGTAAATTGACTATTGTATTTGTTATCTTATTTTCGAAAGAATCAATTCAAAATATACACCAGACTATCTAAGCATTCAGATGGACTTGACTACTCCAAGACCTACGACTATCTTGCTTGTCACGCTTGGTATGTCTTTGAAAAAATCGTTTTAACGCGAAAACTTGAGCAATTACTTTCAAATTTTGCATTTTAAGAAGTCAGTTTAGTGTTCCATAACATAATCTGATTTGATATATCACAGTAATCAGTTACACTTTTGGCAGCTCTTTGAAGTGACCGGGGGTCAATATTTTCAAAACTACAGTTTTTATTTGCTCCTGTTAAATATTCGGTAACTTGGTCAAACATACATCATATATTTCCTCTCATAGTTACTCATTCAATGTACCTGTGATGAAATTGTTCTCATTTAGTTGATATGAAAACTGTTATTCGAAAATGTGTGAAATTTGAAATAAATAAATTGACCCTTCTGACTATTTCATTATGCTAAATTTCATTAACATGCAACCGAGACTTGACGATCCCAGGAGATTCTATGAATGATTATTTTACTCATGGATATATGATGATTCATTGTCATTGCCTGTGATGTAATTTTATTGACGATACAATGAATGTCAATTTACATGATATTTGCACTATGATACACATAACAAACTATCGGTATACAGCTGTAGATACAACTTGTTTTTGCATCGACAGAAAGAAGTACATCACTACTGAACACTGAACGTTGAACACTGAACGTATCTCATAGTTCACCAATCTTCACTGATGTTGTTTACGTGCATCGTGCATCGTGCAGACCAATCTATAAACAATACTTTATTCAAACAGTGTCATTGTTATCAACGGAATTGTATATACATACATATATATCTTACGGTCACATGCCTGACATAACTGGCCTGATTGACTGACATGGATGTAATCATGTACATCTTGGATAGGGACAGTGTCAAAGTACAAACAAAGAATAAAATGCCTTGCATTCAGCTCAGTGTATATTTATTTACCAATTTTACCAATATCACCGTCACCATCAGCATTCCTTTCATCTTTATTAACAAGATCAACATCATCATAATCATTCCCCATCAACATTACCATTAACATGATATATCATTTCAATCATCATTATAATTCCAATATAAATTTTGATCTAACTGTCATTTCCCTTGGTTAAAGTTCGCAGAAGAGTGGCAATGGGGAAATATGAATATTGTGCATTAGATAACGATACATTCATTTCACCCCAAGGACTATTTAAGCTTTGTTTTCAGTGGCCGACAGACGCACAGACTCAACCTTGAAGCTTTCGCTTGGGTTTTAAGAAATTTTGTTTTACTTTTTGCTTCCCCTGTTCCATGAAGGGGCTCCTCTCCAGGGTAGCAGGTGTTTTGTTGGAACTCAAGAGACGAAGACGAGTTTAAGTTGTTTTTGTATCAGATGGAATCAGATGTCCGGTTCTGGTTGATTAAACCAACCGTTATTTTTCGGTTAATCTAAAGCAATTCTACATATATTGTTTGAAATCGAGTAAAATACCTTATATTTAATATTTTGATTTGCTGAAATTATCTTTTTAATGATAATTATTTATAACGCAGTCTTTCATAATATTTGAATTGGATCACTGTCCGAACTTCGGTCAGTTTGCCCTAATGACCGGCCTCTGATCGTGATTTTTTTTTAAACACAGGAGCGTGTATCGCTTAGAAATAGTGTTTGAAAGACAAATACCTATATGGACCCTACCCTATTATTATATAAAAGGAAAGGGATGTAACGACGAAACCACCCCATGCGCATTCAAAGTCACATTTTGCATCAGAAACAATGTTTAGGGCACAGTCGATGCCTACGATACGAAAGCTAAATGATTTCCCTACAAAATGAGTTATAAATGGCCACAATCCGATTATGCGACAATTAAGACAATCCGAAAATCGCTACCTACAAACTTTCATAAGCCAATTTCACCGCTCACGAAAATCAGCGAAAACTCACCTTTAATATCGTTTATTAATTCCAGAAATGTTGACAGCATCTGTGAATCGGCGGATTCTAACCGTAGAGTTAAACTACAGATGCAAACAAATATTTAACACCTACATATCATTTCTTCGACAGTACTACGGCATTTTGTCTCAAGTCATCGCCATGCAGTCCACTTGTCAGCCATTCATGACGTTGACATTCATTTGACCTGTAGTAGTTCCTGGACCTTCTAAGAAGAACGAAGGCTATTATTTCGAACGCTATTTCTAAGCGATACACGCCCCTGTGACGCCAACCGCATGTGCACAACATGAACTTTGATTTTCAGGATTTATGTTTGGTTTCAGAAAGAGTGTATGCACTGAAAATGGTTTTGATGATTTCTTGTTTTTGCTAGCAACTTTTATTTATGTAAAAATTTGTCATTGAAAATTACTCTTAGTGTTAATGACTTAATTAAGACAAAACAGATATCTCATTTGAAGAAATATAGCTTTCCTCGATCCGTATGTCGAGATTGTTAGTAAAGGATATTATGAACAACATTATGTGAACATATTTGGATTGATAAAAATGAGATATGCTATGGAATATTTTGTTATAAAAATAATACCAAAAGTTTCAAAACAACATGTTCCTGAATATTGTCTTTGATTTTGTACACATTAATTCTGCACTACAACTACTGGAAGTAACAAACCTTTTAAACGTGAAGAGGTAATCAAGTATATCATAGTATATATATATTTTATTCTAATCATGTAAAAATACATAGTATCCAATTATCAAATCAACAAAAACTTTACAGATACAGTGCCATTGATATGTCTGGTACAATGAACTTTTGTATTTTTTTGTATAATTGTATCTAACATTAATTTGATGAGCATTTTCTAAATTAACGAGGCCATGTGTTTAAGGTTTGACAGGATTTTGCATAACTGATTAGGGTGATAGTGAATTTTAAAAAAATGATTACCTAATCAAGAAAATAATTACGAAGAGGTGTTTATGTTTTACAAGTTGAATCATGAATTTGTGTTGCAAATATGGAGTCTACTGGTACGTTTTTCAAAACAATCCGCATTTATGTTCATATCTAGCAGTATACGTGATAGCAAACCGTATACAAGTGCGCGTGTATCTAGGTCAACAGCGTAACAATAATATTGATGTCACTATTATTCAATAAAAATTATCGTAAGTGGGCTATCAGCATTACACCACCATCATATGACTGTACCTTATTGCGAGATCAGGTGATGTGGGTGCTACAAAAGTCATCGCACCAGACCCAGTCGACAGTTGTCAGTTTGGTCTTCAGAAAGGTAGGATGCTTTGTAGCCTATATATTTTCGATATATATATATATATATATATATATATATATAATATATATATATATATATATATATATAATTTTAACTTTTAAATTAACAGATGGAGCTGTAACATGTTTTGCAAGTGAATGTTCGAGAAGGAATGACTTCAGGTCAGATATTCGTTAGCACTTGTAACATACCCGAAATCAGTTTGAAGTTGGTTAAACCCACAGTTATAAAACGAAAAACCGTTCGTTTAAAATCAACTTTTAATAGCACAATGCTCTGGAAGAGTCATTACAGTATGTTATTACCCACGTGGTAAAGGTTTTTAATAACAATATTGGCTAACGATGAACTTTAACACTGCCTAGACTACTTTATTCATTCATAAAACGAACGTGAATTCATTCATGAAATAACAAGTATTTTCCAACAAAACTCATAATTAATATTTATCTCATTCTTCTTCTTGATTTTAATGCATAATTAACAAATACACCATGACTAGAGCAGAGCAAATAAGCACTAAGTTGAGAATGCAGCAATAGTTTTTGTTCTCAGTCTTACCGTTGCGATTGACATTGCAACGAAACGCTATTTTCGAATGGCGGCCGCCATGACATGACGTTATTTAAAGGACTGATAACTCTCATCTCCTGTCCTCGAGCAGTAAGATTTTATATTGCGTACGCTACCTTCAGGATGACAAGGGCAATTAGAATTATAGAATGGTTTGATTTTAAAAGTGTAAATATTTAAAGTCGCAATATTTTGAACTTGTAGATGCTGTGACAGGTTTAATATTACTCCGCTGTTCAATTCTTTAATAGGGAGAGAAATATATTTCAAAACACAATAAATCGTATGAAATACAAGTTGGCAATAAATAGGATACATAACTCGTTCCCAAGGTTCGAGTCAAAGCAGAATTATTTCACTCGGGACATAAACTTGCTATGAAAGGGGAAGCTCGTTAGATATCCTATAATTTTATGTTTCAGGACAAATGGCGCAGTCTGCTTCCAACATGGGTACATATATCCAATATGGAGGACGAAATGTCATTATCATCAAACTTCAACTACCAGATATTCACAATATTGGGGCTGAGGAATCGTCCAGAGACAAAACCTCTCCACGCCTGTATGTGAAGATATCGCCAAAGATCTACGTGAACAGCAATCAACAGACGCAACAGTCCGTACTTGCTGGAGACCAACTGACTACTCTGCGTATTGAATTAAGTAGTAAGTCATTTAAGTGAATCACATGCGTGTCAAACCAATTTCCAAAAAAGTCGGATAACACTCATGTTATTGCTGTTAAAGCTTCATAACTGTGTCTGGATCAGCGTTAAAGGGTTAATTAACAATGTCATTCTTTCAAGACTAATCAATGAAACACATGCACATCTGTCCGTTACATGACTTGTGCAGTATTCTGTGTTCAATCAAATGCATAGAGGAAACTATACACTTGTCTTGGTGATACCATGATTATATAATCGAGTTCTGATTTACTGTCAAACGAAGGCAAACTCGACTAGATATATATATATGTTGGGGAATAAAACAGAATAATGCTATAGTTATTTCCATCAAACACCATATTCATTATGTTCAAAATAAATACACACCTAGGGATGATATGGCCATTGAAACGGATGACTGTTTATAAACCATATCGACCTGGCATGACGTCATCGGGGGTCGATATCTACATATCGACCTAGGGAGTTATGAGATATTCAACCTCTGATGACGTCATAGCTGCAAGAATGTATCCTCGTCGGCTTCGCCTCGATTTTGCGTATCCTTCCTCGGTTAAAAACAGGTCAGTGTTTTTAAAATATTGCTCTCTGCTTCGCCTCGAGTAATCTGTTAAAAACACTTCCGTAATAGGTTGATATCTGATATTTCCCTAGGTTAATATGTTAGTATCGACCTTGCCGATTAATCTAACGAATGGTTAGGAGGAAGAACAGGATAAGTTTTCATAGATTTATTCTTTCAACAAAATATTGCATTTACACAAACGAATTCAATGCCACGAAGAATGCCACAAAGAATGCCACACAAGTGATATGTTGTTAGGGTAGATCTTCGTATTCCCAGAAATATGTGTCAGGAAACCAACGCTGTTTCAACCTGGTTTTCATCCAAATTGTCCAATAACTGCAGAAAAGAACTTCATTCAATGAAATACGAATCAATGCAGCTTACATATCTATACAAAACATATATGAAATAATACCTTTCATAACATGTTTTCTCTTGCCAAACATATCCCGTATATCGTTACGAGATATACATATCTTGTCAATCATAAAAGCGCACCAAATTGAATGAGAAATGTTCATTTTAATGTCATACAGACATCACAATTGCTCAGCGTCATCAGCTTTGTCTTACGGTTTGGTTAAGAAACACAGAACCTTTTCCTCATTCTTGAATTAATAAAGGTGTTTACACTAAAATGGCCGCTAGCAGTAGCAATTTTCGTTTTATATGTTTTCTAAGGTTAATCAGATCATGGCATGGACTGCTTTTAAAATACATAAACGTTTATTATAAATAGCAAATATGAACATGTAAAACATCCAAAATAAGTGCTACAGTGCGTTTAACGATGGAAAAGTCGATGCATTTGATGGAGTAACAGTATTTACCTGCAACACGGCTGATTTGAGTAGAATAACGCTCTGGTAAAATATGCAGGCCTGGTGTCGGTCTTCTACTTCTAGAGACGAGGCGTTGCTGCTCCTTCTTTAGATACAAAGAATCCAACTGCAGCATACAGGAACAAGACAACCAGGGTATTGCAATTGTTGATTGTCTATGCAATTGAGCATTTCATTGCTGAAATAACACATTTAATTTACACAATCCTCTTTTCAATATTTACCAGTATTCTTTGCTACATCATCCGAACTGGGCCCACAATTATTATCCAAATGTTTGCTTCGTTGTAAATAAGAGTATTCCGACAAGCACGTGTTTGCCATATTGTATCACAGCTGTAACCAGTCCGACCATCCAGTCGCTTAAGTAAATTGTGAATAGCACGTGCTTTCTTACACGTGTGCTCACGTCACAGAATCATTGTTTGCTGATTTGATAATACGGAAAGCGTGACAGCAGTCAAACTCGAAAAACCTCGTGCATTTTACTTTGCACGTGCAGAGCGTTCTTCTTGCCATGTTCTGCTCGTGAGTTTGTAGATTGAGTGCCCGTGTTATTTAGCAGGCAAAATAGTATACATGGTTGAATGAACTGAAATAGTAACAGTAATGATGAAAACAGCTTTTGTACAATTGACCTTTTATTCCTCTGTGTGTATGACAAATTGTAACCTACCCCTACGGTTGATATGGTAAATATTTAACATCCCGCTACCGCTCGAGGTAAATATTTAACATATCAACCTTGGGGTATGTTACTATTTAGTACATAATATTATCGTGTCGAACTCACTTTCGCTAGCTTGCTTCTACATCGTTATCTCGTTCATTCATTATAATATTACACGGAAGGTCGTTATAACTAGCCTCTGTTATCATGCTTTGATCTCGTTCATTCATTATAATATTACACGGAAGGTCGTTATAACTAGCCTCTGTTATCATGCTTTGATCTGGTTCATTCTATAATATTACACGGAAGGTCGTTATCACTAGCCTCTGTTATCATGCTTTGATCTGGTTCATTCTATAATATTACACGGAAGGTCGTTATAACTAACCTCTGTTATCATGCTTTGATCTGGTTCATTCTATAATATTACACGGAAGGTCGTTATAACTAGCCTCTGTTATCATGCTTTGATCTGGTTCATTCTATAATATTACACGGAAGGTCGTTATAACTAGCCTCTGTTATCATGCTTTGATCTGGTTCATTCTATAATATTACACGGAAGGTCGTTATAACTAGCCTCTGTTATCATGCTTTGATCTGGTTCATTCTATAATATTACACGGAAGGTCGTTATAACTAGCCTCTGTTATCATGCTTTGATCTGGTTCCGTCGCTCATATTATTCTATATTGAGAGCAAGCATTACATGTGTATCATTTCTACATAACTACAATAACAGCAATGTGGCTCGCAACATTAATCAAGTTTAGATGTGCATGTAACGCGTCCCATTTGTGTTTAAGGTAGCAGTCCAGAGGTGTGTACTAAAGGCCGGAAGAGGAAACACTTGTGGAGGAAATTCACATGCTTTTTTGGCAAAAGGCAGCTGTTTAAATGAACATTTGAACACGTGAAGGCAGAACCTATATGGTCGCGCAGTCGCTTAGTGGTGGCGCCGACATTGAATGATAGTACCTGTCTAAGTAGCTTAGTAGCAAATCGACAGTGAATCATAGTAACTGTCGAAGTAGTTTTGTAGCGAATCGACAGTGAATCATAGTAACTGTCGAAGTAGCTTAGTAGCGAATCGACAGTGAATCATAGTAACTGTCGAAGTAGTTTTGTAGCGAATCGACAGTGAATCATAGTAACTGTCGAAGTAGTTTTGTAGCGAATCGACAGTGAATCATAGTAACTGTCGAAGTAGTTTTGTAGCGAATCGACAGTGAATCATAGTAACTGTCGAAGTAGTTTTGTAGCGAACCGACAGTGAATCATAGTACCTGTCTAAGTAGCTTAGTAGCGAAACGACATTGAATGATACTAATGATAGTATTGTTATGTAGTTATCTAGTTACAAGTAGTTAATGGGGGAGGGGGAGGGGGGAAACGCAGCTATATTCCAGTATGGGATACTTTGTAAGCTATATTAGCTTATCATGTTGACGAATACTTTTATTCATATATTTTCTTAAAACTGCATGTATTTCGTTTTATATTGTACACAGACATTGATCTAATATGTGACTAACAAAGGTGGATCTAATGTTGATAATCTATAGTGCAGTTATACCATTGAGATGACATCCGTACTCTCTTTGTATTGTATATGTATAAGTTTGTATTTAAAGTAAATAATCAATGTGAATTGTAAATGAAGATGTTGATGAAAGATGGACGTGTGAATATTATTGTATGCTTAGAATGAATGTAAGTGTATAACTGTTTGTTACCAGTATAAGTTACGTTTTTCATGCAGAATGTTGTTTTAATGGTAATATAAGTTTCTTAATCGATGTAGGGCCTATTTTTTATATTTAGAGCAGCTCATTGCATATTCACATATTGTTGTTGAAATCACTTAATTCAAATGTTATAAATGGTGTTATCTTATTGAAAAGTACTGACTGTTATCGTTTTAATGCTGGCCATTCAGTATAGTGACATAAAATAAAAGTCTTTATTTCTGATCGAATAACTGACACTACATCTCGGCTTTCACGTGTCAATTACTTAGATGCAATTTCCGAACTTTATAACAGACACAAAGAGAATTTGGGGTTGGTAAAGTTTAATAGTTGATACAAGTATTGTGCATGTAAATGGGGCATATAGTTTCGGTTTCAGTGCATGTATAAAACTGTTGCTCCATTTTCATTGAAACTAGTAAGTTATCATATATATGACGATTGTGGATAATTATGCAAGTTGAGTGAAATTATTTGAAGTTAAATCTGCCCATATGGCATTTTTACAAATATCAAAGCAAAATAAAATATACCAATTATAATTTTTTTAAATCAGGTTTACACCAAAAAAACTGTATGATTTTATAACGGCGTAACCATCAACATATATGCAGTATTCACGTATGGTTTATACGATGATACTTCTCTCTTACCTCGCGTAAGGATGCATCACTGTCTAATTTGAGCCTTGCCGCCTTTCGTTACTTTTTCTACGTCAGCACTAGTTGGGACTTATGGGGAAGTCAGTGTGCTTATAGTAGATCTAGGAGTTTCGTATGGAGGAGTTGTCACCAATGAATCGCTGATACAATCATGTATGTTTGTTGATACTTTATGATTTATTATGCATTCTTATAAAGCATTCTTTTATTCATGCTGAAAATAACGAACTTTTGTCTCCTATATTATATAACTGCTGTATGTTTTACTACTCAATCGGTATTATGACTTAATTTTTTCTATATAACTTTTGTATCCGCACTACCTCTTTTGAAGTCAACATTGCTTTTGCAGTGTTTTTATTTACATTCATGTTATTCATGTATATATTTGATACAATGTGATACAACTTTACAAAGTATTACGTTGGAAGGTATTGTTACGTTATAGTCAATATTATTTCACTGATTGTCAATACTCAAGTGATTGATCGCAATCAATGGTGTTACTATTTTACTTTGTGTATTCATTTCGCTGCCTATACTTTTTATTGACATCTTTCCCTATTGAAAGCATGTTCATTTAATGTAAACTTTAACTTCTTGTCACTGTTATGGTACATCACTTATGGGCGATTGTTGGTGAATTCATTTGAATTGAATTTGAAATGAGTATACTTTCATGTTAGGAAAATTATTGTACAGCATTTTCCGTATGTACATGGATAAATTCTCTGATACGCATGTGTGTATTTTCATGAATAGTGTATTAATGAATCGAATTTTTGGACAAATTGCCTTGAAAAAATAAACTATTGAACTATTGAAAGAACGGACAAGAACAGAACTGAGAAGAGGACTGAATGGAGCAACCTCCTGGGAAGACAACGCTGACTTTATAGACAAACTTATTAAAGGGTTATATCTTCGGCTTCTGTGGCAATATATATATTACATATACACAAAATGTGTTCTTTGGTGAAATATGTTTTATTTACTTTATCAACATTGTGGATGCAGGCCTTTGAGATCTGATCTTGTAATGTAGTGACATGTAGTGAAATGTAGTGAAATGTAGTGAGACGTAGTGAAATGTAGTGAGATGTAGTGAAATGTAGTGACATGTAGTGAAATGTAGTGAAATGTAGTGTAATGTAGTGAAATGTAGTGAGATGTGGTGTATGTTGTATAGGTGTTGAAATAGCTGCAGTTTTGTAAATCATCATACGAAAATAGAATTATAATAATGTAAGGACAGCCGAGTCGGTTTCCAAACTTGTAGATGCCTTTGGAAAGACATTAGTAAATTATGTATGTCGAAACGTCGCCTACATAGCATAAAGAAGTTGTGCATCCGTAAAATTGTTCTTCACCTGAGTGTTCATTACATGTAGGCGAGATTGGTAGCTTTCATCTGAGCGGTAGTTTACATACATGAAATGTAAAATGACAATAAATAGTTGTTATCCATAAAATTTATCTCTTTTTGTTTCAATATTTGCTGTCGCAGAAAATGAAAATGAATAAAACGAGTAAAATCAGATAAAGACGAAGCAGCTGACATTCAGTCGGCACAGGTGATGTCTGATAGCACCTCACTCGTGCTCGAATCTCACTTTAGATTTCTATAAAATACATTTAATGTTAACAAGCTCATAGGTTTAAAGGTATGGAGGGTTTTCTCATAAATGCCGATTAAGTTGATCGTGACATTGAATTACATACTCAATTGCAGCAACTTTCAATAGATTAAACGCGAATAATTGGCCATCTTTAAAGGCGCTGTAGCACGTTTACCTTACTGAAATAAAGTGCTCCTACACAAATATAAATGGCTAAAAAATAATCCTGAATCAATAAAACGGTTTCTAAAACGAAAGTACATGGTTCGGTAACGTTAAGCCATGCGAGTCCACTTCCCTTCGAGCAGTCTCTAGAAAGTAGAACTAGTGATGTGTCGAGTCCACTTCCCTTCGAGCTGTACCTAGAAAGTAGTACAAGTGATGTGTCGAGTCCACTTCCCTTCGAGCAGTCCCTTGAAAGTAGTACCAGTGATGTGTCGAGTCCACTTCCCTTCGAGCAGTCCCTAGAAAGTAGTACAAGTGATGTGTCGAGTCCACTTCCCTTCGAGCAGTCCCTAGAAAGTAGTACAAGTGATGTGTCGAGTCCACTTCACTTCGAGCAGTCCCTAGATAGTAGTACAAGTGATGTGTCGAGTCCACTTCCCTTCGAGCAGTCCCTAGAAAGTAGTACTAGTGATGTGTCGAGTCCACTTCCCTTCGAGCAGTCCCTAGAAAGTAGTACCAGTGATGTGTCGAGTCAACTTCCCTTCGAGCAGTCCCTAGAAAGTATTACAAGTGATGTGTCGAGTCAACTTCCCTTCGAGCAGTCCCTAGAAAGTAGAACTAGTGTTGTGTCGAGTCCACTTCCCTTCGAGCAGTCCCTAGAAAGTATTACAAGTGATGTGTCGAGTCAACTTCCCTTCGAGCAGTCCCTAGAAAGTAGAACTAGTGATGTGTCGAGTCCACTTCCCTTCGAGCTGTACCTAGAAAGTAGTACAAGTGATGTGTCGAGTCCACTTCCCTTCGAGCAGTCCCTAGAAAGTAGTACAAGTGATGTGTCGAGTCAACTTCCCTTCGAGCAGTCCCTAGAAAGTAGTACTAGTGATGTGTCGAGTCCACTTCCCTTCGAGCAGTCCCTAGAAAGTAGTACAAGTGATGTGTCGAGTTCACTTCCCTTCGAGCAGTCCCTAGAAAGTATTACAAGTGATGTGTCGAGTCCACTTCCCTTCGAGCAGTCCCTAGAAAGTAGAACTAGTGTTGTGTCGAGTCAACTTCCCTTCGAGCTGTACCTAGAAAGTAGTACAAGTGATATGTCGAGTCAACTTCCCTTCGAGCAGTCCCTAGAAAGTAGTACAAGTGATGTGTCGAGTCCACTTCACTTCGAGCAGTCCCTAGATAGTAGTACAAGTGATGTGTCGAGTCCACTTCACTTCGAGCAGTCCCTAGAAAGTAGTACCAGTGATGTGTCGAGTTCACTTCCCTTCGAGCAGTCCCTAGAAAGTAGTACAAGTGATGTGTCGAGTTCACTTCCCTTCGAGCAGTCCCTAGAAAGTATTACAAGTGATGTGTCGAGTCCACTTCCCTTCGAGCAGTCCCTAGAAAGTAGTACCAGTGATGTGTCGAGTCCACTTCCCTTCGAGCAGTCCCTAGAAAGTAGTACCAGTGATGTGTCGAGTCCACTTCCCTTCGAGCAGTCCCTTGAAAGTAGTACACGTGATGTGTCGATTCCACTTCCCTTCGAGCAGTCCCTAGAAAGTAGTACCAGTGATGTGTCGAGTCCACTTCCCTTCGAGCAGTCCCTAGAAAGTAGTACAAGTGATGTGTCGAGTTCACTTCCCTTCGAGCAGTCCCTAGAAAGTAGTACAAGTGATGTGTCGAGTTCACTTCCCTTCGAGCAGTCCCTAGAAAGTAGTACCAGTGATGTGTCGAGTCCACTTCCCTTCGAGCAGTCCCTAGAAAGTAGTACAAGTGATGTGTCGAGTTCACTTCCCTTCGAGCAGTCCCTAGAAAGTATTACAAGTGATGTGTCGAGTCCACTTCCCTTCGAGCAGTCCCTAGAAAGTATTACAAGTGATGTGTCGAGTTCACTTCCCTTCGAGCAGTCCCTAGAAAGTAGTACAAGTGATGTGTCGAGTCCACTTCCCTTCGAGCAGTCCCTAGATAGTAGTACAAGTGATGTGTCGAGTCCACTTCCCTTCGAGCAGTCCCTAGAAAGTAGTACAAGTGATATGTCGAGTCCACTTCCCTTCGAGCAGTCCCTAGAAAGTAGTACAAGTGATGTGTCGAGTCCACTTCCCTTCGAGCAGTCCCTAGAAAGTAGTACAAGTGATGTGTCGAGTCCACTTCCCTTCGAGCAGTCCCTAGAAAGTAGTACAAGTGATGTGTCGAGTCCACTTCCCTTCGAGCAGTCCCTAGAAAGTAGTACCAGTGATGTGTCGAGTCCACTTCCCTTCGAGCAGTCCCTAGAAAGTAGTACAAGTGATGTGTCGAGTTCACTTCCCTTCGAGCAGTCCCTAGAAAGTATTACAAGTGATGTGTCGAGTCCACTTCCCTTCGAGCAGTCCCTAGAAAGTAGAACTAGTGTTGTGTCGAGTCAACTTCCCTTCGAGCTGTACCTAGAAAGTAGTACAAGTGATATGTCGAGTCAACTTCCCTTCGAGCAGTCCCTAGAAAGTAGTACAAGTGATGTGTCGAGTCCACTTCACTTCGAGCAGTCCCTAGATAGTAGTTCAAGTGATGTGTCGAGTCCACTTCACTTCGAGCAGTCCCTAGAAAGTAGTACAAGTGATGTGTCGAGTTCACTTCCCTTCGAGCAGTCCCTAGAAAGTAGTACAAGTGATGTGTCGAGTCCACTTCCCTTCGAGCAGTCCCTAGAAAGTAGTACAAGTGATGTGTCGAGTCAACTTCCCTTCGAGCAGTCCCTAGAAAGTAGTACAAGTGATGTGTCGAGTCAACTTCCCTTCGAGCAGTCCCTAGAAAGTAGTACTAGTGATGTGTCGAGTCCACTTCCCTTCGAGCAGTCCCTAGAAAGTAGTACCAGTGATGTGTCGAGTCCACTTCCCTTCGAGCAGTCCCTAGAAAGTATTACAAGTGATGTGTCGAGTCAACTTCCCTTCGAGGAGTCCCTAGAAAGTAGAACTAGTGATGTGTCGAGTCCACTTCCCTTCGAGCTGTACCTAGAAAGTAGTACAAGTGATGTGTCGAGTCCACTTCCCTTCGAGCAGTCCCTAGAAAGTAGTACAAGTGATGTGTCGAGTCAACTTCCCTTCGAGCAGTCCCTAGAAAGTAGTACTAGTGATGTGTCGAGTCCACTTCCCTTCGAGCAGTCCCTAGAAAGTAGTACAAGTGATGTGTCGAGTTCACTTCCCTTCGAGCAGTCCCTAGAAAGTAGTACAAGTGATGTGTCGAGTCCAATTCCCTTCGAGCAGTCCCTAGAAAGTAGAACTAGTGTTGTGTCGAGTCAACTTCCCTTCGAGCTGTACCTAGAAAGTAGTACAAGTGATATGTCGAGTCAACTTCCCTTCGAGCAGTCCCTAGAAAGTAGTACAAGTGATGTGTCGAGTCCACTTCACTTCGAGCAGTCCCTAGATAGTAGTACAAGTGATGTGTCGAGTCCACTTCACTTCGAGCAGTCCCTAGAAAGTAGTACCAGTGATGTGTCGAGTTCACTTCCCTTCGAGCAGTCCTTAGAAAGTAGTACAAGTGATGTGTCGAGTTCACTTCCCTTCGAGCAGTCCCTAGAAAGTATTACAAGTGATGTGTCGAGTCCACTTCCCTTCGAGCAGTCCCTAGAAAGTAGTACAAGTGATGTGTCGAGTCCACTTCCCTTCGAGCAGTCCCTAGAAAGTAGTACAAGTGATGTGTCGAGTTCACTTCCCTTCGAGCAGTCCCTAGAAAGTATTACAAGTGATGTGTCGAGTCCACTTCCCTTCGAGCAGTCCCTAGAAAGTAGAACTAGTGTTGTGTCGAGTCAACTTCCCTTCGAGCAGTCCCTAGAAAGTAGAACTAGTGTTGTGTCGAGTCAACTTCCCTTCGAGCAGTCCCTAGAAAGTAGTACAAGTGATGTGTCGAGTCCACTTCCCTTCGAGCAGTCCCTAGAAAGTAGTACAAGTGATGTGTCGAGTTCACTTCCCTTCGAGCAGTCCCTAGAAAGTAGTTCAAGTGATGTTTCGAGTCCACTTCCCTTCGAGCAGTCCCTAGAAAGTAGTACAAGTGATGTGTCGAGTCCACTTCCCTTCGAGCAGTCCCTAGAAAGTAGTACAAGTGATGTGTCGAGTCCACTTCCCTTCGAGCAGTCCCTAGAAAGTAGTACCAGTGATGTGTCGAGTCCACTTCCCTTCGAGCAGTCCCTAGAAAGTAGTACAAGTGATGTGTCGAGTTCACTTCCCTTCGAGCAGTCCCTAGAAAGTATTACAAGTGATGTGTCGAGTCCACTTCCCTTCGAGCAGTCCCTAGAAAGTAGAACTAGTGTTGTGTCGAGTCAACTTCCCTTCGAGCTGTACCTAGAAAGTAGTACAAGTGATATGTCGAGTCAACTTCCCTTCGAGCAGTCCCTAGAAAGTAGTACAAGTGATGTGTCGAGTCCACTTCACTTCGAGCAGTCCCTAGATAGTAGTACAAGTGATGTGTCGAGTCCACTTCACTTCGAGCAGTCCCTAGAAAGTAGTACAAGTGATGTGTCGAGTTCACTTCCCTTCGAGCAGTCCCTAGAAAGTAGTACAAGTGATGTGTCGAGTCCACTTCCCTTCGAGCAGTCCCTAGAAAGTAGTACAAGTGATGTGTCGAGTCAACTTCCCTTCGAGCAGTCCCTAGAAAGTAGTACAAGTGATGTGTCGAGTACACTTCCCTTCGAGCAGTCCCTAGAAAGTAGTACTAGTGATGTGTCGAGTCCACTTCCCTTCGAGCAGTCCCTAGAAAGTAGTACCAGTGATGTGTCGAGTCCACTTCCCTTCGAGCAGTCCCTAGAAAGTATTACAAGTGATGTGTCGAGTCAACTTCCCTTCGAGCAGTCCCTAGAAAGTAGAACTAGTGATGTGTCGAGTCCACTTCCCTTCGAGCTGTACCTAGAAAGTAGTACAAGTGATGTGTCGAGTCCACTTCCCTTCGAGCAGTCCCTAGAAAGTAGTACAAGTGATGTGTCGAGTCCACTTCACTTCGAGCAGTCCCTAGATAGTAGTACAAGTGATGTGTCGAGTCCACTTCACTTCGAGCAGTCCCTAGAAAGTAGTACCAGTGATGTGTCGAGTTCACTTCCCTTCGAGCAGTCCCTAGAAAGTAGTACAAGTGATGTGTCGAGTTCACTTCCCTTCGAGCAGTCCCTAGAAAGTATTACAAGTGATGTGTCGAGTCCACTTCCCTTCGAGCAGTCCCTAGAAAGTAGTACAAGTGATGTGTCGAGTCCACTTCCCTTCGAGCAGTCCCTAGAAAGTAGTACAAGTGATGTGTCGAGTTCACTTCCCTTCGAGCAGTCCCTAGAAAGTATTACAAGTGATGTGTCGAGTCCACTTCCCTTCGAGCAGTCCCTAGAAAGTAGAACTAGTGTTGTGTCGAGTCAACTTCCCTTCGAGCAGTCCCTAGAAAGTAGTACAAGTGATGTGTCGAGTCCACTTCCCTTCGAGCAGTCCCTAGAAAGTAGTACAAGTGATGTGTCGAGTTCACTTCCCTTCGAGCAGTCCCTAGAAAGTAGTACAAGTGATGTGTCGAGTCCACTTCCCTTCGAGCAGTCCCTAGAAAGTAGTACTAGTGATGTGTCGAGTCCACTTCCCTTCGAGCAGTCCCTAGAAAGCAGTACTAGTGATGTGTCGAGTCCACTTCCCTTCGAGCAGTCAATAGAAAGTAGTACCAGTGATGTGTCGAGTCCACTTCCCTTCGAGCAGTCCCTAGAAAGTAGTACAAGTGATGTGTCGAGTCCACTTCCCTTCGAGCAGTCCCTAGAAAGTAGTACAAGTGATGTGTCGAGTCCACTTCCCTTCGAGCAGTCCCTAGAAAGTAGTACAAGTGATGTGTCGAGTCCACTTCCCTTCGAGCAGTTCCTAGAAAGTAGTACCAGTGATGTGTCGAGTCCACTTCCCTTCGAGCAGTCCCTAGAAAGTAGTACCAGTGATGTGTCGAGTCCACTTCCCTTCGAGCAGTCCCTAGAAAGTAGTACAAGTGATGTGTCGAGTTCACTTCCCTTCGAGCAGTCCCTAGAAAGTATTACAAGTGATGTGTCGAGTCCACTTCCCTTCGAGCAGTCCCTAGAAAGTAGAACTAGTGTTGTGTCGAGTCAACTTCCCTTCGAGCTGTACCTAGAAAGTAGTACAAGTGATATGTCGAGTCAACTTCCCTTCGAGCAGTCCCTAGAAAGTAGTACAAGTGATGTGTCGAGTCCACTTCACTTCGAGCAGTCCCTAGATAGTAGTACAAGTGATGTGTCGAGTCCACTTCACTTCGAGCAGTCCCTAGAAAGTAGTACTAGTGCTGTGTCGAGTCCACTTCCCTTCGAGCAGTCCCTAGAAAGTAGTACCAGTGATGTGTCGAGTCCACTTCCCTTCGAGCAGTCCCTAGAAAATAGTACAAGTGATGTGTCGAGTTCACTTCCCTTCGAGCAGTCCCTAGAAAGTATTACAAGTGATGTGTCGAGTCCACTTCCCTTCGAGCAGTCTCTAGAAAGTAGAACTAGTGATGTGTCGAATTCACTTCCCTTCGAGCTGTACCTAGAAAGTAGTACAAGTGATGTGTCGAGTTCACTTCCCTTCGAGCAGTCCCTAGAAAGTAGTACAAGTGATGTGTCGAGTTCACTTCCCTTCGAGCAATCCCTAGAAAGTAGTACAAGTGATGTGTCGAGTTCACTTCCCTTCGAGCAGTCCCTAGAAAGTATTACAAGTGATATGTCGAGTCCACTTCCCTTCGAGCAGTCCCTAGAAAGTAGTACAAGTGATGTGTCGAGTTCACTTCCCTTCGAGCAGTCCCTAGAAAGTATTACAAGTGATGTGTCGAGTCCACTTCCCTTCGAGCAGTCCCTAGAAAGTAGAACTAGTGTTGTGTCGAGTCAACTTCCCTTCGAGCTGTACCTAGAAAGTAGTACAAGTGATGTGTCGAGTCAACTTCCCTTCGAGCAGTCCCTAGAAAGTAGTACAAGTGATGTGTCGAGTCCACTTCACTTCGAGCAGTCCCTAGATAGTAGTACAAGTGATGTGTCGAGTCCACTTCACTTCGAGCAGTCCCTAGAAAGTAGTACCAGTGATGTGTCGAGTCCACTTCCCTTCGAGCAGTCCCTTGAAAGCAGTACAAGTGATGGATCGAGTCCACTTCCCTTCGAGCAGTCCCTTGAAAGTAGTACAAGTGATGTGTCGAGTCCACTTCCCTTCGAGCAGTCCCTAGAAAGTAGTACAAGTGATGTGTCGAGTCCACTTCCCTTCGAGCAGTCCCTAGAAAGTAGTACAAGTGATGTGTCGAGTCCACTTCCCTTCGAGCAGTTCCTAGAAAGTAGTACAAGTGATGTGTCGAGTCCACTTCCCTTCGAACAGTCCCTCGAAAGTAGTACAAGTGATGTGTCGAGTCCACTTCCCTTCGAACAGTCCCTCGAAAGTAGTACCAGTGATGTGTCGAGTCCACTTCCCTTCGAGCAGTCCCTAGAAAGTAGTACCAGTGATGTGTCGAGTTCACTTCCCTTCGAGCAGTCCCTAGAAAGTAGTACAAGTGATGTGTCGAGTCCACTTCCCTTCGAGCAGTCCCTAGAAAGTAGTACAAGTGATGTGTCGAGTCCACTTCCCTTCGAACAGTCCCTCGAAAGTAGTACAAGTGATGTGTCGAGTCCACTTCCCTTCGAACAGTCCCTCGAAAGTAGTACCAGTGATGTGTCGAGTCCACTTCCCTTCGAGCAGTCCCTAGAAAGTAGTACCAGTGATGTGTCGAGTTCACTTCCCTTCGAGCAATCCCTAGAAAGCAGTACCAGTGATGTGTCGAGTCCACTTCCCTTCGAACAGTCCCTCGAAAGTAGTACCAGTGATGTGTCGAGTCCACTTCCCTTCGAGCAGTCCCTAGAAAGTAGTACCAGTGATGTGTCGAGTCCACTTCCCTTCGAGCAATCCCTAGAAAGCAGTACCAGTGATGTGTCGAGTCCACTTCCCTTCGAGCAGTCCCTAGAAAGTAGTACAAGTGATGTGTCGAGTCCACTTCCCTTCGAGCAGTCCCTAGAAAGTATTACAAGTGATGTGTCGAGTCCACTTCCCTTCGAACAGTCCCTAGAAAGTAGTACCAGTGATGTGTCGAGTCCACTTCCCTTCGAGCAGTCCCTAGAAAGTAGTACAAGTGATGTGTCGAGTCCACTTCCCTTCGAGCAGTTCCTAGAAAGTAGTACAAGTGATGTGTCGAGTCCACTTCCCTTCGAACAGTCCCTCGAAAGTAGTACAAGTGATGTGTCGAGTCCACTTCCCTTCGAACAGTCCCTCGAAAGTAGTACCAGTGATGTGTCGAGTCCACTTCCCTTCGAGCAGTCCCTAGAAAGTAGTACAAGTGATGTGTCGAGTCCACTTCCCTTCGAGCAGTCCCTAGAAAGTAGTACTAGTGATGTGTCGAGTCCACTTCCCTTCGAGCAGTCCCTAGAAAGTAGTACAAGTGATGTGTCGAGTCCACTTCCCTTCGAGCAGTCCCTAGAAAGTAGTACAAGTGATGTGTCGAGTCCACTTCCCTTCGAGCAGTCCCTAGAAAGTAGTACAAGTGATGTGTCGAGTCAACTTCCCTTCGAGCAGTCCCTAGAAAGTAGTACAAGTGATGTGTCGAGTTCACTTCCCTTCGAGCAGTCCCTAGAAAGTAGTACAAGTGATGTGTCGAGTCCACTTCCCTTCGAGCAGTCCCTAGAAAGTAGTACAAGTGATGTGTCGAGTTCACTTCCCTTCGAGCAGTCCCTAGAAAGTATTACAAGTGATGTGTCGAGTCCACTTCCCTTCGAGCAGTCCCTAGAAAGTAGAACTAGTGTTGTGTCGAGTCAACTTCCCTTCGAGCTGTACCTAGAAAGTAGTACAAGTGATATGTCGAGTCAACTTCCCTTCGAGCAGTCCCTAGAAAGTAGTACAAGTGATGTGTCGAGTCCACTTCACTTCGAGCAGTCCCTAGATAGTAGTACAAGTGATGTGTCGAGTCCACTTCACTTCGAGCAGTCCCTAGAAAGTAGTACTAGTGCTGTGTCGAGTCCACTTCCCTTCGAGCAGTCCCTAGAAAGTAGTACCAGTGATGTGTCGAGTCCACTTCCCTTCGAGCAGTCCCTAGAAAGTAGTACAAGTGATGTGTCGAGTTCACTTCCCTTCGAGCAGTCCCTAGAAAGTATTACAAGTGATGTGTCGAGTCCACTTCCCTTCGAGCAGTCTCTAGAAAGTAGAACTAGTGATGTGTCGAATTCACTTCCCTTCGAGCTGTACCTAGAAAGTAGTACAAGTGATGTGTCGAGTTCACTTCCCTTCGAGCAGTCCCTAGAAAGTATTACAAGTGATGTGTCGAGTTCACTTCCCTTCGAGCAATCCCTAGAAAGTAGTACAAGTGATGTGTCGAGTTCACTTCCCTTCGAGCAGTCCCTAGAAAGTATTACAAGTGATGTGTCGAGTCCACTTCCCTTCGAGCAGTCCCTAGAAAGTAGTACAAGTGATGTGTCGAGTTCACTTCCCTTCGAGCAGTCCCTAGAAAGTATTACAAGTGATGTGTCGAGTCCACTTCCCTTCGAGCAGTCCCTAGAAAGTAGAACTAGTGTTGTGTCGAGTCAACTTCCCTTCGAGCTGTACCTAGAAAGTAGTACAAGTGATATGTCGAGTCAACTTCCCTTCGAGCAGTCCCTAGAAAGTAGTACAAGTGATGTGTCGAGTCCACTTCACTTCGAGCAGTCCCTAGATAGTAGTACAAGTGATGTGTCGAGTCCACTTCACTTCGAGCAGTCCCTAGAAAGTAGTACCAGTGATGTGTCGAGTCCACTTCCCTTCGAGCAGTCCCTTGAAAGCAGTACAAGTGATGGATCGAGTCCACTTCCCTTCGAGCAGTCCCTTGAAAGTAGTACAAGTGATGTGTCGAGTCCACTTCCCTTCGAGCAGTCCCTAGAAAGTAGTACAAGTGATGTGTCGAGTCCACTTCCCTTCGAGCAGTCCCTAGAAAGTAGTACAAGTGATGTGTCGAGTCCACTTCCCTTCGAGCAGTCCCTAGAAAGTAGTACAAGTGATGTGTCGAGTCCACTTCCCTTCGAACAGTCCCTCGAAAGTAGTACAAGTGATGTGTCGAGTCCACTTCCCTTCGAACAGTCCCTCGAAAGTAGTACCAGTGATGTGTCGAGTCCACTTCCCTTCGAGCAGTCCCTAGAAAGTAGTACCAGTGATGTGTCGAGTTCACTTCCCTTCGAGCAGTCCCTAGAAAGTAGTACAAGTGATGTGTCGAGTCCACTTCCCTTCGAGCAGTCCCTAGAAAGTAGTACAAGTGATGTGTCGAGTCCACTTCCCTTCGAACAGTCCCTCGAAAGTAGTACAAGTGATGTGTCGAGTCCACTTCCCTTCGAACAGTCCCTCGAAAGTAGTACCAGTGATGTGTCGAGTCCACTTCCCTTCGAGCAGTCCCTAGAAAGTAGTACCAGTGATGTGTCGAGTTCACTTCCCTTCGAGCAATCCCTAGAAAGCAGTACCAGTGATGTGTCGAGTCCACTTCCCTTCGAACAGTCCCTCGAAAGTAGTACCAGTGATGTGTCGAGTCCACTTCCCTTCGAGCAGTCCCTAGAAAGTAGTACCAGTGATGTGTCGAGTCCACTTCCCTTCGAGCAATCCCTAGAAAGCAGTACCAGTGATGTGTCGAGTCCACTTCCCTTCGAACAGTCCCTAGAAAGTAGTACCAGTGATGTGTCGAGTCCACTTCCCTTCGAGCAGTCCCTAGAAAGTAGTACAAGTGATGTGTCGAGTCCACTTCCCTTCGAGCAGTTCCTAGAAAGTAGTACAAGTGATGTGTCGAGTCCACTTCCCTTCGAACAGTCCCTCGAAAGTAGTACAAGTGATGTGTCGAGTCCACTTCCCTTCGAACAGTCCCTCGAAAGTAGTACCAGTGATGTGTCGAGTCCACTTCCCTTCGAGCAGTCCCTAGAAAGTAGTACAAGTGATGTGTCGAGTCCACTTCCCTTCGAGCAGTCCCTAGAAAGTAGTACTAGTGATGTGTCGAGTCCACTTCCCTTCGAGCAGTCCCTAGAAAGTAGTACAAGTGATGTGTCGAGTCCACTTCCCTTCGAGCAGTCCCTAGAAAGTAGTACAAGTGATGTGTCGAGTCCACTTCCCTTCGAGCAGTCCCTAGAAAGTAGTACAAGTGATGTGTCGAGTCAACTTCCCTTCGAGCAGTCCCTAGAAAGTAGTACAAGTGATGTGTCGAGTTCACTTCCCTTCGAGCAGTCCCTAGAAAGTAGTACAAGTGATGTGTCGAGTCCACTTCCCTTCGAGCAGTCCCTAGAAAGTAGTACAAGTGATGTGTCGAGTCCACTTCCCTTCGAGCAGTTCCTAGAAAGTAGTACAAGTGATGTGTCGAGTCCACTTCCCTTCGAACAGTCCCTCGAAAGTAGTACAAGTGATGTGTCGAGTCCACTTCCCTTCGAACAGTCCCTCGAAAGTAGTACAAGTGATGTGTCGAGTCCACTTCCCTTCGAACAGTCCCTCGAAAGTAGTACCAGTGATGTGTCGAGTCCACTTCCCTTCGAGCAGTCCCTAGAAAGTAGTACAAGTGATGTGTCGAGTCCACTTCCCTTCGAGCAGTTCCTAGAAAGTAGTACAAGTGATGTGTCGAGTCCACTTCCCTTCGAACAGTCCCTCGAAAGTAGTACCAGTGATGTGTCGAGTCCACTTCCCTTCGAGCAGTCCCTAGAAAGTAGTACCAGTGATGTGTCGAGTCCACTTCCCTTCGAGCAGTTCCTAGAAAGTAGTACAAGTGATGTGTCGAGTCCACTTCCCTTCGAACAGTCCCTCGAAAGTAGTACAAGTGATGTGTCGAGTCCACTTCCCTTCGAACAGTCCCTCGAAAGTAGTACCAGTGATGTGTCGAGTCCACTTCCCTTCGAGCAGTCCCTAGAAAGTAGTACAAGTGATGTGTCGAGTCCACTTCCCTTCGAGCAGTCCCTAGAAAGTAGTACAAGTGATGTGTCGAGTCCACTTCCCTTCGAGCAGTCCCTAGAAAGTAGTACAAGTGATGTGTCGAGTCAACTTCCCTTCGAGCAGTCCCTAGAAAGTAGTACAAGTGATGTGTCGAGTCCACTTCCCTTCGAGCAGTCCCTAGAAAGTAGTACAAGTGATGTGTCGAGTCCACTTCCCTTCGAGCAGTCCCTAGAAAGTAGTACAAGTGATGTGTCGAGTCCACTTCCCTTCGAACAGTCCCTCGAAAGTAGTACAAGTGATGTGTCGAGTCCACTTCCCTTCGAACAGTCCCTCGAAAGTAGTACAAGTGATGTGTCGAGTCCACTTCACTTCGAGCAGTCCCTAGAAAGTAGTACCAGTGATGTGTCGAGTACACTTCCCTTCGAGCAGTCCCTAGAAAGTAGTACAAGTGATGTGCCGAGTTCACTTCCCTTCGAGCAATCCCTAGAAAGCAGTACCAGTGATGTGTCGAGTCCACTTCCCTTCGAACAGTCCCTAGAAAGTAGTACCAGTGATGTGTCGAGTCCACTTCCCTTCGAGCAGTCCCTAGAAAGTATTACAAGTGATGTGTCGAGTCCACTTCCCTTCGAGCAGTCCCTTGAAAGTAGTACCAGTGATGTGTCGAGTCCACTTCCCTTCGAGCAATCCCTAGAAAGCAGTACAAGTGATGTGTCGAGTCCACTTCCCTTCGAGCAGTCCCTAGAAAGCAGTACTAGTGATGTGTCGAGTCCACTTCCCTTCGAGCAGTCCCTAGAAAGTAGTACCAGTGATGTGTCGAGTCCACTTCCCTTCGAGCAGTCCCTAGAAAGTAGTACCAGTGATGTGTCGAGTCCACTTCCCTTCGAGCAGTCCCTAGAAAGCAGTACCAGTGATGTGTCGAGTCCACTTCCCTTCGAGCAATCCCTAGAAAGCAGTACAAGTGATGTGTCGAGTCCACTTCCCTTCGAACAGTCCCTCGAAAGTATTACAAGTGATGTGTCGAGTACACTTCCCTTCGAGCAATCCCTAGAAAGTAGTACAAGTGATGTGTCGAGTCCACTTCCCTTCGAGCAGTCCCTAGAAAGTATTACAAGTGATGTGTCGAGTCCACTTCCCTTCGAGCAATCCCTAGAAAGCAGTACCAGTGATGTGTCGAGTCCACTTCCCTTCGAGCAGTCCCTAGAAAGTATTACAAGTGATGTGCCGAGTTCACTTCCCTTCGAGCAGTTCCTAGAAAGTAGTACCAGTGATATGTCGAGTCAACTTCCCTTCGAGCAGTCCCTAGAAAGTATTACAAGTGATGTGCCGAGTTCACTTCCCTTCGAGCAGTTCCTAGAAAGTAGTACCAGTGATGTGTCGAGTCCACTTCCCTTCGAGCAATCCCTAGAAAGTAGTACCAGTGATGTGTCGAGTCCACTTCCCTTCGAGCAGTTCCTAGAAAGTAGTACAAGTGATGTGCCGAGTTCACTTCCCTTCGAACAGTCCCTAGAAAGTAGTACCAGTGATGTGTCGAGTCCACTTCCCTTCGAGCAGTCCCTAGAAAGCAGTACAAGTGATGTGTCGAGTCCACTTCCCTTCGAGCAGTTCCTAGAAAGCAGTACAAGTGATGTGTCGAGTCCACTTCCCTTCGAGCAGTCCCTAGAAAGTAGTACCAGTGATGTGTCGAGTCCACTTCCCTTCGAGCAGTCCCTAGAAAGTAGTACAAGTGATGTGTCGAGTCCACTTCCCTTCGAGCAGTTCCTAGAAAGTAGTACAAGTGATGTGTCGAGTCCACTTCACTTCGAACAGTCCCTAGAAAGTAGTACCAGTGATGTGTCGAGTCCACTTCCCTTCGAGCAGTCCCTAGAAAGTAGTACCAGTGATGTGTCGAGTTCACTTCCCTTCGAGCAGTCCCTAGAAAGTAGTACCAGTGATGTGTCGAGTCCACTTCCCTTCGAGCAGTCCCTAGAAAGTAGTACCAGTGATGTGTCGAGTCCACTTCCCTTCGAACAGTCCCTCGAAAGTAGTACCAGTGATGTGTCGAGTCCACTTCCCTTCGAGCAGTCCCTAGAAAGTAGTACCAGTGATGTGTCGAGTCCACTTCCCTTCGAGCAGTCCCTTGAAAGCAGTTCTAGTGATGTGCCGAGTTCACTTCCCTTCGAACAGTCCCTAGAAAGTAGTACCAGTGATGTGTCGAGTGCACTTCCCTTCGAGCAGTCCCTAGAAAGTAGTACAAGTGATGTGTCGAGTCCACTTCCCTTCGAACAGTCCCTAGAAAGTAGTACCAGTGATGTGTCGAGTCCACTTCCCTTCGAGCAATCCCTAGAAAGCAGTACCAGTGATGTGTCGAGTCCACTTCCCTTCGAACAGTCCCTAGAAAGTAGTACCAGTGATGTGTCGAGTCCACTTCCCTTCGAGCAGTCCCTAGAAAGTAGTACAAGTGATGTGTCGAGTCCACTTCCCTTCGAGCAGTTCCTAGAAAGTAGTACAAGTGATGTGTCGAGTCCACTTCCCTTCGAGCAGTCCCTAGAAAGTAGTACCAGTGATGTGTCGAGTTCACTTCCCTTCGAGCAGTCCCTAGAAAGTAGTACCAGTGATGTGTCGAGTCCACTTCCCTTCGAGCAGTCCCTAGAAAGTAGTACCAGTGATGTGTCGAGTCCACTTCCCTTCGAACAGTCCCTCGAAAGTAGTACCAGTGATGTGTCGAGTCCACTTCCCTTCGAGCAGTCCCTAGAAAGTAGTACCAGTGATGTGTCGAGTCCACTTCCCTTCGAGCAGTCCCTTGAAAGCAGTACTAGTGATGTGCCGAGTTCACTTCCCTTCGAACAGTCCCTAGAAAGTAGTACCAGTGATGTGTCGAGTCCACTTCCCTTCGAACAGTCCCTCGAAAGTAGTACCAGTGATGTGTCGAGTCAACTTCCCTTCGAGCAGTCCCTAGAAAGTATTACAAGTGATGTGTCGAGTCCACTTCCCTTCGAGCAGTCCCTAGAAAGTATTACAAGTGATGTGTCGAGTCCACTTCCCTTCGAACAGTCCCTAGAAAGTAGTACCAGTGATGTGTCGAGTACACTTCCCTTCGAACAGTCCCTAGAAAGTAGTACCAGTGATGTGTCGAGTCCACTTCCCTTCGAGCAGTCCCTAGAAAGTAGTACAAGTGATGTGTCGAGTCCACTTCCCTTCGAGCAGTCCCTAGAAAGTAGTACCAGTGATGTGTCGAGTCCACTTCCCTTCGAGCAGTCCCTAGAAAGTAGTACCAGTGATGTGTCGAGTCCACTTCCCTTCGAGCAGTCCCTAGAAAGTAGTACAAGTGATGTGTCGAGTCCACTTCCCTTCGAGCAGTCCCTAGAAAGCAGTACAAGTGATGTGTCGAGTTCACTTCCCTTCGAGCAGTCCCTAGAAAGTAGTACAAGTGATGTGTCGAGTCCACTTCACTTCGAGCAGTCCCTAGAAAGTAGTACAAGTGATGTGTCGAGTCCACTTCCCTTCGAGCAGTCCCTAGAAAGTAGTACAAGTGATGTGTCGAGTCCACTTCCCTTCGAGCAGTCCCTAGAAAGCAGTACAAGTGATGTGTCGAGTTCACTTCCCTTCGAGCAGTCCCTAGAAAGTAGTACAAGTGATGTGTCGAGTCCACTTCCCTTCGAGCAGTCCCTAGAAAGTAGTACAAGTGATATGTCGAGTCAACTTTCCTTCGAGCAGTCCCTAAAAAGTAGAACAAGTGATGTGTCGAGTCCACTTCCCTTCGAGCAGTCCCTAGAAAGTATTACAAGTGATGTGCCGAGTTCACTTCCCTTCGAGCAGTCCCTATAAAGTAGTACCAGTGATGTGTCGAGTCCACTTCCCTTCGAGCAGTCCCTAGAAAGTAGTACAAGTGATGTGTCGAGTCCACTTCCCTTCGAGCAGTCCCTAGAAAGTAGTACAAGTGATATGTCGAGTCAACTTTCCTTCGAGCAGTCCCTAAAAAGTAGAACAAGTGATATGTCGAGTCCACTTCCCTTCGAGCAGTCCCTAGAAAGTATTACAAGTGATGTGCCGAGTTCACTTCCCTTCGAGCAGTTCCTAGAAAGTAGTACAAGTGATGTGTCGAGTTAACTTCCCTTCGAACAGTCCCTAGAAAGTAGTACAAGTGATGTGTCGAGTCCACTTCCCTTCGAGCAGTCCCTAGAAAGCAGTACTAGTGATGTGCCGAGTTCACTTCCCTTCGAGCAGTTCCTAGAAAGTAGTACAAGTGATGTGTCGAGTCCTCTTCCCTTCGAGCAGTCCCTAGAAAGCAGTACTAGTGATGTGCCGAGTCCACTTCCCTTCGAGCAGTCCCTAGAAAGTATTACAAGTGATGTGTCGAGTTCACTTCCCTTCGAGCAGTCCCTAGAAAGCAGTACTAGTGATGTGTCGAGTCCACTTCCCTTCGAGCAGTCCCTAGAAAGTAGTACAAGTGATGTGTCGAGTCCACTTCCCTTCGAGCAGTCCCTAGAAAGTAGTACAAGTGATGTGTCGAGTCCACTTCCCTTCGAACAGTCCCTAGAAAGTAGTACAAGTGATGTGTCGAGTCCACTTCCCTTCGAGCATTCCCTAGAAAGTAGTACCAGTGATGTGTCGAGTCCACTTCCCTTCGAGCAGTCCCTAGAAAGCAGTACTAGTGATGTGTCGAGTCCACTTCCCTTCGAGCAGTCCCTAGAAAGTAGAACTAGTGTTGTGTCGAGTCCACTTCCCTTCGAGCAGTCCCTAGAAAGTAGTACCAGTGATGTGTCGAGTACACTTCCCTTCGAGCAGTCCCTAGAAAGTAGTACCAGTGATGTGTCGAGTCCACTTCCCTTCGAGCAGTCCCTAGAAAGTAGTACCAGTGATGTGTCGAGTACACTTCCCTTCGAGCAGTCCCTAGAAAGTAGTACAAGTGATGTGTCGAGTCCACTTCCCTTCGAGCAGTCCCTAGAAAGCAGTACTAGTGATGTGTCGAGTCCACTTCCCTTCGAGCATTCCCTAGAAAGTAGTACCAGTGATGTGTCGAGTCCACTTCCCTTCGAGCAGTCCCTAGAAAGTAGTACAAGTGATGTGTCGAGTCCACTTCCCTTCGAGCAGTCCCTAGAAAGCAGTACAAGTGATGTGTCGAGTCCACTTCCCTTCGAGCAGTCCCTAGAAAGCAGTACTAGTGATGTGTCGAGTCCACTTCCCTTCGAGCAGTCCCTAGAAAGCAGTACAAGTGATGTGTCGAGTCCACTTCCCTTCGAGCAGTCCCTAGAAAGCAGTACTAGTGATGTGTCGAGTCCACTTCCCTTCGAGCTGTACCTAGAAAGTAGTACAAGTGATGTGTCGAGTCCACTTCCCTTCGAGCAGTCCCTAGAAAGTAGAACTAGTGTTGTGTCGAGTCCACTTCCCTTCGAGCAGTCCCTAGAAAGTAGTACCAGTGATGTGTCGAGTACACTTCCCTTCGAGCAGTCCCTAGAAAGTAGTACAAGTGATGTGTCGAGTCCACTTCCCTTCGAGCAGTCCCTAGAAAGTAGTACAAGTGATGTGTCGAGTCAACTTCCCTTCGAGCAGTCCCTAGAAAGTATTACAAGTGATGTGCCGAGTTCACTTCCCTTCGAGCAGTTCCTAGAAAGTAGTACAAGTGATGTGTCGAGTTAACTTCCCTTCGAACAGTCCCTAGAAAGTAGTACAAGTGATGTGTCGAGTCCACTTCCCTTCGAGCAGTCCCTAGAAAGCAGTACAAGTGATGTGTCGAGTCCACTTCCCTTCGAGCAGTCCCTAGATAGTAGTACAAGTGATGTGTCGAGTCCACTTCCCTTCGAGCAGTCCCTAGAAAGTATTACAAGTGATGTGTCGAGTCCACTTCCCTTCGAGCAGTCCCTCGAAAGCAGTACCAGTGATGTGTCGAGTACACTTCCCTTCGAGCAGTCCCTAGAAAGTATTACAAGTGATGTGTCGAGTCCACTTCCCTTCGAGCAGTCCCTAGAAAGCAGTACCAGTGATGTGTCGAGTCAACTTCCCTTCGAGCAGTCCCTAGAAAGTAGTACAAGTGATGTGTCGAGTCCACTTCCCTTCGAGCAGTCCCTAGAAAGTAGTACAAGTGATGTGTCGAGTACACTTCCCTTCGAGCAGTCCCTAGAAAGTATTACAAGTGATGTGTCGAGTCCACTTCCCTTCGAGCAGTCCCTAGAAAGTAGAACTAGTGTTGTGTCGAGTCAACTTCCCTTCGAGCAGTCCCTAGAAAGTAGTACAAGTGATGTGTCGAGTCCACTTCCCTTCGAGCAGTCCCTAGAAAGCAGTACTAGTGATGTGTCTCACTGATGTAGCTATACCTAAACACTGAGAGTAAAGTTTTAAATATGGCACCATGATGGCATGGTCATTCACTTTGCTGTCTGAACTCTCAGATTCACTTAAGACCTACTAATCGTTCTCTCACACTGAAGAGCTCAATTACACTGTCGCACAATGTTCTTGCTATGCGGAGAACTATTTTCTATCGATGCGGCTTATCGGGTTTTATATACCCCAAGGCCCATTTAACACTCTTTGAACTCAGTCTTTTTTCCTATCAAGAGGTCCTTACACTAAATATTATCCCGCTGGGAGAGCCTTGTAAGTATAATACACTTTAAGCAGGGTATTATGCAGTCTAAGGCCTTCTAAATAGGATTCCTTGCACCCAATGACTTGTTAGTCCCACTGAGTAAGATAATTTATCTACAAAAGTGCCATGTTTTAAATTTTCAAAGAGGACAATGTGGGAATCGAACCCGCAACCCTTCGCTTTGTAGCCCAAGACCTTACCATTAGACCACAGGGGTGACTAGGAAGAGTTGATTGTTTGTTTCTACTTTGCTGTCCGAGAACTTCGATGATATTTTATGTGCGCAACATTCAACTTGGATCACCTGAATTGCAGTTTAAACATTTCGACAATTTCATAACATCCTCATCCTCGGGCGTTCTAGCAAAGAGAGGCATTTGCCAACGGGAAGAACCTCGGGTATCTCTTTGTTAGAACGCCCTCGTATTCAGATGTTATCCATTATGTGTAATGAGATGTTTTACCCATTAATGTACCGATATATTGTATACATTATTACTTATGTGGGGCAACTTTTAGAAAACATAATATGCAACAAACGTTCTGCAGGGCCTTTAAGTCTTAAATCAAGTCGCAATATTTACCAGTACGTGATAAATAACATCAAACTGTAAATTTACACACGTAAACAGGTCAATATGACTTTGATGATATGTAAATGGGTTATCTGTGTCAATTACAATCACATGGCGAGATCAGGTGATATGGGATCTATATAAGATATCGTCACATAATCACTCGTCATACTTCTTTTCGAGCTTCCAGAAAGGTAAGTTTTTCGTTCTGTGAAGTCACGTGAACGTCCTATTCTATAGCCTCAAGAAAGCATTCCACATGAAATCGGCTATTTCTATATTAATGTGTTTTTGTCAAGAAAAAAGAATATTATACATAAAAATATGTTGCAATCTTATCTTGCGTTGTCTTTATCCCTTCGTTTGCTGTCTGTCTCTGACCCTCTGTTTACCTGTCTCTCTGTATCTCTCATGTTTCCTCTCATAATCTCTGAATGGTTTCTCTGTCTCTCTCTCTTCTTCATCTGTCAGAATCGCTGTTTCTCTCAAAGCGCAAGTTCTATCGGGAGTATCCGCCATTTTTGCTTACGTGAAATGAGAACAACTCTACCGTAGCATAGTTTTCCACACTCGTCTCGCCGCTGAATGGCTTCACTTCTTTTACTTCTTTCACCTTGTAATGAAGGTGTGTTTGTCCAACTCTCAAATATTTAATCATCAATATAGTACCCTCAGGAATACTACTTGATTGTGTTATAATGATCTTGATTAATAATCTGTGTCTGTCTGTGTCTGTCTGAATGTGTCTTCCTGTGTCTCCCTGTGTCTTCCTGTGTCTGTCTGTGTCTGTCTTTGTCTTCCTGTGTCTTCCTGTGTCTGTCTGTGTATTAATGTGTCTGTCTTTGTCTGTCTGTGTCTGTCTGAATGTGTCTGTCTGTGTCTGTCTGGATGTGTCTGTCTGTCTGTGTCTGTCTGTGTCTGTCTGAATGTGTCTGTCTTTGTCTGTGTCTGTCAGTGTCTGTCTGTATCTGTCCGTGTCTGTCTGAATGTGTCTGTCTGTGTCTGTCTGAATGTGTCTGTGTCTGTCCGTGTCTGTCTGAATGTGTCTGTCCTTGTCTGTGTCTGTCAGTGTCTGTCTGTGTCTGTCTGTGTCTGTCTGAATGTGTCTGTCTGTTTGTGTCTGTCCGTGTCTGTCTGAATGTGTCTGAATGTGTATGTCTGTGTCTGTCTGTATCTGTCCGTGTCTGTCTGTGTCTGTCTGTGTCTGTCTGAATGTGTCTGTCTGTTTGTGTCTGTCCGTGTCTGTCTGAATGTGTCTGAATGTGTATGTCTGTGTCTGTCTGTATCTGTCCGTGTCTGTCTGTGTCTGTCTGAATGTGTCTGTCTGTGTCTGTCTGAATGTGTCTGTCCGTGTCTGTCTGAATGTGTCTGTCTGTGTCTGCGTCTGTTTGTGTCTGAATGTGTCTGTCTGTGTCCGTTTGTGTCTGTCAGTGTCTGAATGTGTCTGAATGTGTCTGTCTGTGTGTGTCTGTATCTGTCCATGTCTGTCTGTGTCTGTCTGAATGTGTCTGTCTGTGTCTGTCTGAATGTGTCCGTGTCTGTCTGAATGTGTCTGTCTGTGTCTGTCTGAATGTGTCTGTGTCTGTCCGTGTCTGTCTGAATGTGTCTGTCCTTGTCTGTGTCTGTCAGTGTCTGTCTGTGTCTGTCTGTGTCTGTCTGAATGTGTCTGTCTGTTTGTGTCTGTCCGTGTCTGTCTGAATGTGTCTGAATGTGTATGTCTGTGTCTGTCTGTATCTGTCCGTGTCTGTCTGTGTCTGTCTGAATGTGTCTGTCTGTGTCTGTCTGAATGTGTCTGTCCGTGTCTGTCTGAATGTGTCTGTCTGTGTCTGCGTCTGTTTGTGTCTGAATGTGTCTGTCTGTGTCCGTTTGTGTCTGTCAGTGTCTGAATGTGTCTGAATGTGTCTGTCTGTGTGTGTCTGTATCTGTCCATGTCTGTCTGTGTCTGTCTGAATGTGTCTGTCTGTGTCTGTCTGAATGTGTCTGTCCGTGTCTGTCTGAATGTGTCTGTCTGTGTCTGCGTCTGTTTGTGTCTGAATGTGTCTGTCTGTGTCCGTTTGTGTCTGTCAGTGTCTGAATGTGTCTGAATGTGTCTGTCTGTGTCTTTCTGTGTCTGTCTGAATGTGTCTGTCTGTGTCTGTCTGTCTGTGTCTGTCTGAATGTGTCTGTCTGAATGTGTCTGTCTGTTTCTGTCCGTGTGTCTGAATGTGTCTGTCTGTGTCTGTCCGTGTCTGTCTGAATGTGTCTGTGTCTGTGTCTGTTTGTGTCTGAATGTGTCTGTCTGTGTCTGTCTGAATGTGTATGTCTGTGTCTGTCTGTGTCTGTCTGTCTGTGTCTGTCCGTGTCTGTCTGAATGTGTCTGTCTGTGTCTGTCCGTGTCTGTCTGAATGTGTCTGTCTGTGTCTGTCTGTGTCTGTCTGAATGTGTCTGTCTGTGTCTGTCTGAATGTGTCTGTCTGTGTCTGTCTGTTTCTGAATGTGTCTGTCTGTGTCTGCGTCTGTTTGTGTCTGAATGTGTCTGTCTGTGTCTGTTTGTGTCTGTCTTTGTCTGTGTCTGTCAGTGTCTGAATGTGTCTGAATGTGTCTGTCTGTATCTGTCTTCGTCTGTCTGTGTCTGTCTGAATGTGTATGTCTGTGTCTGCCTGTCCGTGTCTGTCTGTCCGTGTCTGTCTGAATGTGTATGTCTGTGTCTGTCCGTGCCTGTCTGAATGTGTCTGTCTGTGTCTGTCTGAATGTGTCTGAATGTGTCTGTCTGTGTCTGTCTGAATGTGTCTGTCTGTGTCTGTCTGTTTCTGAATGTGTCTGTCTGTGTCTGCGTCTGTTTGTGTCTGAATGTGTCTGTCTGTGTCTGTTTGTGTCTGTCTTTGTCTGTGTCTGTCAGTGTCTGAATGTGTCTGAATGTGTCTGTCTGTATCTGTCTTCGTATGTCTGTGTCTGAAAGCGTCTCATATTTTTTTCTCTCACCAGTACAACCAATCCTTCTTTCTGTTTCAGGACAATGGCTGACAACAGATCAGACGTAACGTGTACGCAGATAGGTGGCAGCAACCTTCTAACCATACCAATACATATATATGGTGCAGTTTCGGGAAACCCGGGAGAAGGGGGAGGAAGACACATGTCGCTTTCAATGAGAAACGGCGGTGTACCACTCGCTGTTTCAGGTACCATGAGTGTTCCCATAGCAACACATACTGCCACAGGTGGCAGACTTCCGGTTGTTGTCAATATAACGCAGCACATCTACGTAGTGAACTCGCAGCAGCCTGTCCTTTCTGAAGAAGAGACTTCTCATCTTAAGAACGTACCAGGTATTTGCATGTTCTATTCGATTGATCTCTTTATTAAAACAGTGGATTAGATTTATCCAAAATGTATTTCTGATAATGAATCAATTTAATAATTGTACTCAAATTGTCCAATATTACACATGCATACATTCTGGAAGCAATTGTTATAAGTTAATGCTATCCTAGAGAATCTAGAATCAAGATCGGACTGATCAACGTAATCAATCGTGTTAATGGTTTGTAATAAATATAATCAGCTCAACCCTGTGGATACCGTTGTACTTGTATTCCGTCATAATCTGTGTAGTAATGACAACTGCAATACTCCTTGAGGTTAGCATTGTTACCGATAGGAGTGTAAGCGCATGTGTGTTTTTAAAATCTATTTGACATACTCATATACATGTGAACTTTAAAAGAATATATATCATTCACTCATTCATCCTTTTTGCGCCTGCCTGCGCTTGAGAGGACTGCAAGGGACCTCCATCTGGTTCACTCACTTGCTCACTGGGGCTGTCCTCTGGCTTTGAGGTCCTTTATTGCTGTTCTCCGCCATGTTTCTTTCGGCCTTCCTCTTCGTCGTTTACCATGTGGTGTCCAGTAAAGGTCTTTACTGGGAAGAGAAGTTGATGACATGCGGCAGGCGTGCGCCAACTTCGTGTTTGAATTGTCTCGGTGATGCAGCTTGATTTGCTTGTTGGCGAATATCTTCATTGGAGATGACTTATGGCCAAAATATATTGAGGATGCGGTGGATTTCTAGCACTCTGAACCGGAGAGAAGTACACTAAAGACAAGCTTTTGAATATCTTGATCTTAGTGGTGGTTCTTAGGGAGGTAGACTTCCATACGTTCTAGAGTATTACAAAGGCTTGTCTGGCTTTGCTGATTTTCCCCATGATGTTTTGGTCACAGCTTCCATCAACATTCACACATTGCTCGGTATCGTCAATTCGATTCCCATTGATTGTTATAGGGCTATTGTTTGCATTGTCCTATTGTGCTTGCGATTTGGCTGAGAAGTTATTGTTGTGTCTGTTACACAGCAATTCCAAGTCATCAGCATAGTCCAGATCTTCAAGGACAGGCGTCAATGTCCATTGTATGCCTTTCTTGTTTCATTGAGTTGTTTGTCATCAGCAAGTCGATCGCAAGTAAAATAGGATTGAGAACAGAACGCATCCTTGCTTGACTCCAGTTGTTACCTGGGTCAGTCAGCTGGTTGTTGTTCTCGTAGCGTGACTTTATAATGTTTCTATGGTGTGCCATAGTGTCGAAGTATCTTCCACAGTGATGCTCTATGTAAACGGTCAAACGCCTTGTCTGAGGGTGAAAATCATTGCTCCTATCTTAATGTTGCATCTATCACTGTTGGTATGCGTTGAAGGACTATGCGGCTGAAAAGCTTGCTGGTAAGTGACAGTAAGGTGATTACTATCCAGTTGGTGTATTCTCTTAGATTTTCCTTCTTCGGGAGCTTTATTATGGGGCTTTCCCTCCAGTCTGCTAGTATGTCTTTCATATATATAATATCACAATAAATGTTCAAACTTGGTGTTTTCATGCGTATAGAATGATGGTGAAGATGATACACGTTTGCAAACGTGTCTGTACCTGTTTTTCCAGGCACGCAATATTTTATGTTGGCTTATTAAATATGTTGGATATTATGACCCACGTGGTACTTTGTAAAGGGGTTCCATAAAAATCTGTTATGTCATAACACCTTCAAGTAATTTGATTGGCTAATGATGAACGTGAATTAATTTACGACGACACTTATACTTAATATGTTTCTCATTCTTCATTTAATTCATGAAATCGTACTAACCGCAATAATTGATGTTAATACTTCTGTTACTTACTTCTGGATGCTGTGATGCTTTGATATTACTCCGCTGTTCCGTACCTTTATAGGAACAACACAAATATATTTTAAAACGGAATAAATCGTATGAAATACAAGTTGGTAATAAATAGGATACATAACTTGTTCCTGTTTCATATCAAGTGTATGTCCCCAAGGCTCGAGACAAAGCAAAATTGGTGTACTCGGGACACAAACTTGATATGAAAGGAAAAGGGAAGCTCGTTAGATGTCCTATAATTATTTTTAAATTACAGCCTGAAGATTAAAATTCGTGTCATATCGCGATAATCAAGTTAACATGTACACATGTTACTACTGTTTATAGATTAGGAATACATGTATATTTCCTGTGTTTGTTGACTGTCCTATAAACGGTTGATTCACACTTTTGAAAAAAAAGGTTGGTAGATCAAGCGCTTAGCTCCGCCCACAAAAGTACGCGATCACTATGTTACTTGTACATCATGAGCAAAGGTAGTCCACAGCAAAGTATCGTATTTAAATTACACTTGTGACGTCATACTATTGTTCTTTCACTCCATTATTTTTAAGGAATGGAGAGTGACTCGGACATTAACCTTTACGTAATTCATTGTTAAAAAGATTTGTATTAATCTTAATTTTAACTTTTAACTGCAATTATAATATCTCCTTTGAACTTTTAAATAAAGTTACAGCACAATCATGCCTGCGCAATGGTGAAGTGATAAAGTAGTCCTGGACCTCTCTCTGTATTATCCTTTAAAGGGGCAGTAGCACGTGTTTTCGCTCAAATAAGTTGATAAAATGTATTTGAAAAATAATTTCACCAATAGTAAAACATCCTTCTCTCTTCGGAAAATAAAGTTTAAAATGAGTGTACATGTTTTGGTAAAGCCATGGGAATCGTTTTTGTAATACAAAATAATAAATTGTGTTCACAATAAAATGGCCGCCATGCAATTTTTGCTTTATACGCAACATAGTTTTTACCACTACAGATAATTGGTTTGTGTAATAAGATGTTTTACCCTCTAAAGTTAGTTTAAATGATAATAACCTATCATTATAAATTGAAAATTTGAAAAAATAAATTTGGCAAAAAACGTGCTACTGCCCCTTTAAGGTAAAAAGGTTATCCTTGTAAACTGCAGCTTCGTATTGAAGAGAATGAATGTCGATCACAGTGTTTGGTCCAATGAATAGGAAATATGTCCCTTAAAGGGACAGTAGCACGTTTTTTGCAAATTTTATTTTTTCAAATTTCCAATTTATAATGATAGTTTATGTATATTAACTTTAGAGAGTAAAACATCTTATTATATAAACCAATTATCCGTAGTGGTAATAACAGTGTTGCGTAAAAGCAAAAATTGCATGGCGGCCATTTTATTGTGAACACATTTTATTATTTCGAATGCCCAAAATTATTCCCATGGCTTTACGGAACCATATATACACTCATTATTAATTTGATTTTCCAAAGAGAGAAGCGTCGGCCGTGTTCAAGATAGGTTTCAAAGTAATTGCTCAATTAAGGATTACTTTAAAACCTCTCTTGAACGCGATTGCTCAATGTAGCGCTAGGTAGCAAGGCGAGGAATTTGCACTGTGTCGTTCAAGAGAGAAGAAGCGCTCATAGAGCGCTACATTGAGCGATCAATGAGCGCTACGAAGCGCTTCATTTTGTTGAAGCGCCGGTTGTTTTCCTATTGGTGACATGATTCTTCAAATATATTTCATTGACTTATTTCAGCGAAAAAACGTGCTACTGCCCCTTGCAATTCCAAAGTCTGAATTTATAAGAAAAATGTCGTTTTCATTTTCAGCTCGTCGAGCAGTGTGTAGAGTTGACCGGAAACGGAAACGCGAATCACAAACAGGACTCGACACAGGGGTACCTTGCAAGAAAGCAAGGCACACCTTTTAAAAGGCCAATTGTACATTTCGGGGGACTAACATTTTCTTGTATAGGATACTTTGTAGGCTATATTAGCCATGTCATACTTTCATATTAACGAATGGTGTTATGTATGACTATGCTTCTTGAATGTCCAATGTTATCTGAAGATGGACATGCGATATTTTGTATCTCAAGTTTCATGTATGATTAAATGTTTCTTAGTCGTGTATGACGATAGTACAACTTTTAAGTATACATACTCAAAATACTCATGTGGGCAATAAACTTCATATTTGTTTATGTCAAATGAGATGTATTTAACTGATGTCAACTTTTTCTTTCCTAGGGTGTGAACTAGTTTATGGAAAGGTGCGCCAAATAAATACACATTGTTATTATTGTTATCATTATTATTATTATCACATTTATTCCCAGTTTATCAGATGTGTCAAATGTTTAAGTTCCGAAAACTATGTAGGCTACATTAGCCAATTCTCTTAAGTAACTTCAAAATTCGGGCTTATTCTTATACTATGTATACTCTATCTTTCTCTTCTAGTATCGTCATAGCTGCTAAGTTCTTTAAAACAAATTGTAATATATGTCACGATATGTTTATCAAGTATTCACACACGATGTTCAAGTTGATATATTGTACGATACCATTGTTTGAAATGAATTAAATAATTACGAATTTTATAAGGCTATTTACGTATGTACTGTTAGGCGCATGTAAAAATGCTTAATACATTTATGCGTATCTACTTCATGTTCTATTCCAAATGTACATACATGTAAGATGAACTATTCAAGTTATAAGAATACTCTGTAGGCTATATTAGCCAATTTTGTGGGTGCCGTTCTGTGAACGGAGATTTTTTTCACTTCCGGGTTCAGTTCTCTCATTGGTTTGTATACTTGACACGGTCTGTCCGGTGTTAACAAATTCTTGATTGCGTGAACCACCACTCTTCATAATTATGAACTATTCAGGTACGTTTAAATCGTTTTTCGTTTGGAGCAGATGTCGCCAATGATCCGCTAATACTATCATGGATGTTTGTTTTTTGATGATGCATTCTATAAATGGCAGAGTTTAAGCGTTCTTATTATCAAGTTGAGAATACTTTGCTTATTACTTTATCCAAACATGTAGACAATGATGAGCTTTTGTAAGAAAATGTTCGCGTATGTTGTATAACTGATATATATGCATTACTACTGAATCGATATTTCGGTTTTGAATGTATTTTTTATAATTTATGTATGTACCTCTTATTTCCTCAACATTGCTTTTGCTGTGGTTTTATTTATATTCATATTATACATATATGTTATACAATATATAATTATATCTTGAAAACTCTTGTGATTTAACGTATTGATAATGTATAGGAGATATTGTATTTAGCTTATTGTCAGTTATCAAGTGCCTGATACCTTCAGTGTTGTTACCAGTTTACTTACTGTATTCAGTTCACTGTTTTTACTTTAGCTTTCCCTATTGAAAGCATGTTCTTCTATTGTAAAATTTACCTTCTTGTCGTTGACTAGTTTTTGCATCCTAACCTTGGACCGCAGAACTGCTAGGAGTTGGTTCTCTTCCCACAGAGGTTACTATCCTCACTGACAAGAACTGAATTGAATGGAGTAACCTCTGTGGTGAGGGTATGTTGACTATGCAAGCTTCGGTTTCTGTAGCAATATCTACAGTACATATACACCATGTGTGTACAATGGTGAAGTATATTCTACATTTGATAAACCATTGTGAATCCAAGCTTTCGAGAACTGGTCTTTGACTGCATTTGTGAAAGTGAAATGCAATATAATATGTGGCCAAAAGTGAGTCATCATTAGTAACATTCCCATAGATTGACATGTAAATTAATCCCTACAACAATAAGTTTAATTTGGAGGATGTAAGTCAGTATTACAGTAGAACAAGGATATAGCTAACACGGATATAGCTAACACGGATATAGCTAACACGGATATAGCTAACACGGATATAGCTAACACGGATATATTTATAAGTCAGTCAAAAGCCCTATATGATATGCCAAACGCGAATAGCGAATACCGGATATAGTGAACTGAATTCTTTGGTCTCTTGGAGTTCGTTATATCCGTGTTCTACTGTGTCACATTTGGCACATAGCTAGGAAACCATCCCTAGTTTGCTCACACTATCAGATAGGAATAAGTTCTAGCAATTTCTGCATATCAAATTTATGCTTCTACATGAGCCTGCCACAATGAATTATTGTATAATGTATGTATCAAATCTATTCTAAACAAGTGATCTAAAACTCTGACCTGCCCTAGTTACCGTATTTGCTCGCTCATTACCGGCCATGGAAGGGGTACATTTGATCTTAATCAATGTACGTCAAGAAGTTCCCCTTCCATGGCCGGTAATGAGCGAGCCACGGAAGGGGTGACCCCTTCGATCTCTGTGCGCAGATCGAAGGGGTCACCCCTTCCAACTGTCCCATAGACCGCCATGTTAAACCTGACAACTATTTTGTTTAATGTGTTTTGAAAAGAACTGCAGTTTTCTAAATCACCATCTTAAAAAATGAATTCAAATAATATATCTGTAGCTGAAATTTTCTCTTGAAAATACCTTTGGAAGGCCATCAGGCCGACGCTCTATTAATGCAAATTATTTTTGCAATCGTGGTAAACTAACATGCACCTCTATGGGAATTTTACTAACGATGACTCTCTCTTGGCCGTACGGATAGAACAGGTGGGTTGGTCGTCCCCCGACAACCCACCTGCTGCAGGGGTAAGTTCCGTCCAATAGGAACTGCTACCAATGAAACTGTACGATAGTGTACTCCAAGAGTGATCACACCAATTGTTTAGCTTTACCTGCTCATTTGGCAGAATTGGTAGCGTTTCTTTACGGGCGGTAGTTTACATACCGGAAACGTCGTGTATAATGGCAATAAAGAGTTGTTAACATGAACATTTTCTCTTTTTTCAATTTTTGCTTTCACAGAGAATGTGCCACATTTATATGAATCATCAGTCCAAAGGAAAACAAGTGTTATTGTTGACACGTGAGGTAACGTCTATTAAAGGTGCACCATCGTGTTGATGGGGGTCACCTTTACAAAACGTTATAAGTGGTTTTATGTTATCGGGTAGTACTTACTTATACCGAAAATTACCATTTTGATGTTAGTCGGCTCAGTATAGTGCCGATATATAGGTAAAAGTTGTGATTTCTGATCGAAAACCGGACAATGCACTATGCTTATTGCGAGTCAATTGGTCAAACTTAATTTTCGAAACGTATATATAACAGACCAAACGACAAATTTTGGTTAAAGTTCAATAGCTCAAAAACTATTGTGCATGTAAATGCGACGTGTAGTTTCGGCTCCTGCACACGTATAATGTTGAAACTAAGAATTGTGATAAATTTAATGATTAGGAATGAACATGCAAGTTGAGTGAATTTTTTTTTAAATGAAATCAGCACATGTACAATTTTATGAAAACATAGTAGATGCATCTTAAAGAGAATGTCAACCTACCAACGCTCTCATGCAAGTAAAGTACACAATTGTAAAAAATTGTCAAATTTTCGTTGGCGATGTAATCAATTCTCTTTGGCTTGTCCATTTGTATCAGAGTCAGAAGAAAAACTTACCCTTCAATTGAACATGATATATTTCTCCCTTGAAAACTAATTACATGTATAAACGTTTTAACTAAAGAGCCTTGAGTTAGTGTTTCAAATACAACATTATTTTTTTTCTCAAAAATACTTATGACATAAATCGCTGAAGATATCTTTACTCTTCAGCTGCGTATCGAAATTAAAGTTTGTTCACCTACTGATGTATTTTAGTGCATTTTCACTGAACCGATCATTTTGCATGTTTGCATCATAAAAAGACAGTTGAGTGTTCCATAACATAATCTGATTTGATATGTCCTAGTGAACAGTTACAGTCTTGGCAGTTCTTTTTAGTGACCAGGGGTCAATCTTTTCAAAACTACAGTTTTTATTTTCTTCTGTACAATATTCAGTAAGTGATCAACTGGGTCTAACATACATCATATACTTCCTCTTATACTCATTCAATGTATTTGTGACGAATTTGTTCTTATTTAGTCGATATGAACACTTTTATTTGAAATTAAGGAAATTTGAATTTTCCAAATTTGACCCGTTCTGTCTTTTTCGTTATACCAAATTTCATGAAAATGCACCACTGCCGAGACGATCACAGGATACGTTTGAAAATGAATATTTTACTCATGGATATATGACGATTTATTGTCATTGTATGTGATGTAATTTTATTGACGTTACAATGGACATCAATTTAGATGATATTTGCACTAATATTCATATGTAGGTGAACACACTATCGGTAGGCAGCTATATAACACGGAATATGAGAAATAATTTTCATATTACAACAATCCGATGAGATTTAGTTTCATAGATCCTCATCCCCTCGATTAGCGAGAGTCACTGAAATTGTGATGTCATTAAACGGATTTTTCTTTACTGCAGTCTTTGTAGTTAAAAACATATCCTGTAAATATACAAATTATTTTACCTGTTAAATGGTATTTTACTGTGAGTATACCACCAAAAAAACTATGACACAGATATATGTATATATTCTCATTGATATACGATTCAGGCAAACTACCTTATTGGATAAATATTTGAATTAATATTGGAATCAAATGGGAAATAAATAAACGATAAAAACTATATATTTCAATTTCTTTGAGAACTCATAAACTTGGTTTCTCTTTCTTTGTTTACAGGATGCGAGGAGACCACACTGCTTCGCGCTTGAAAATAATAGACTTCATCTATATTTAGACTGGAAAACACCCTTACTAATAAGTGCTATATTTACGCTTATTTTGGGTTGAGAAAATCTGTGTAGAATTAAGTGGATATGATTCAATAAGAAAGTTTGTTTTAGCAATCTCCTGGTATGTTTACATGTTTTACTCATTACAAAAACTATGTTCCATCTTGCCTTAAGTGTACTATAAACATAAGTGTATATTAACTGCATAAAACGATAAAAACAGGGTCGAATCTTTGAAGAACAGTTTCCCGAAAACCGACACGTATAAAGAAGCTTCACCTGTGCCTCAACGCCAAATCTAGACCGATCTTGCATTTTTGCATTTTAAGAAAATAATTGGGTGCTCCTTAACATAATCTGATTTGATTCATCACATAAACAGTTACAGTTTTGGCGCTTCTTCAAAGTGATCATGAGTCAACCTTATCAAAACTATAGTTTTTATTTTGTTCTGTGAAACTGAGTTAAACGTACATCACATATGTCCTCTAATATATACTCATTCAATGTATTTGTGATGAAATTGTTCGCATTCAGTCGATATGAAAACTTTCATTCGAAAATTAATAAAATTTGAATTTTAAAACTTTGATCCCTCATTTTTAGCTCATCAGGCCTGAAAGGCCCGATGGGCTTATGGTATGGCATGGTGTCCGGCGTCCGTCCATCCGTCCATCCGTCCATCCGTCCATCCGTAAACTTTTCGCTTTTTCGACTTCTTCTCCAGAACCAGTGATTCCCCAGAGCTGATATTTTATGTGCAGACTCCTTGGCCAATGGGGATTCTAAATTGTAGATTTCGTGACCCCATGACCCCAAATGGGGTCACAGGGGTCAGATCCTTAAAAACCTATTTTTATCTTCTTCTTCAGTTCCAAAAGGTCTAGAGAGCTGAAAAGTTGTGTGCAGACTCCTTGGCCAATGGGGATTCTAAATTGTAGATTTCATGACCCTGTGACCCCAAATGGGGTCACCGGGGTCACATCCTTAAAAACCTATTTTCATCTTCTTCTCCAGTTCCTAAAGGTCTAAAGAGCTGAAAAGTTGTGTGCAGACTCCTTGGCCAATGGGGATTCTAAATTGTAGATTATGTGACCCCATGACCCCAAATGGGGTCTGCGGGGTCACTTCCTTAAAAACTTATTTTCATTTTCTTCTCTAGTTCCAAAAGGTCTCGAGAGCTGAAAAGTTGTGTGCAGACTCCTTGGCCAATGGGGATTCTAAATTGTAGATTTTATGACCCCATGACCCCAAATGGGGTCACAGGGGTCAGATCCTTAAAAACCTATTTTCATCTTCTTCATCAGTTCCAAAAGGTCTAGAGAGCTGAAAAGTTGTGTGCAGACTCCTTGGCCAATGGGGATTCTAAATTGTTGATTTCATGACCCCGTGACCCCAAATGGGGTCACCGGGGTCACATCCTTAAAAACCTATTTTCATCTTCTTCTCCAGTTCCTAAAGGTCTAGAGAGCTGAAAAGTTGTGTGCAGACTCCTTGGCCAATGGGGATTCTAAATTGTAGATTATGTGACCCCATGACCCCAAATGGGGTCACCGGGGTCACTTCCTTAAAAACTTATTTTCATTTTCTTCTCTAGTTCCAAAAGGTCTAGAGAGCTGAAAAGTTATGTGCAGACTCCTTGGCCAATGGGGATTCTTAATTGTAGATTATATGACCCCATGACCCCAAATGGGGTCACCGGGGTCACATCCTTAAAAACTTATTTTCATCTTTTTCTCTAGTTCCAAAAGGTCTAGAGAGCTGAAAAGTTGTGTGCAGACTCCTTGGCCAATGGGGATTGTAAATTGTAGATTTCGTGACCCCATGACCCCAAATGGGGTCACAGGGACAGATCCTTAAAAACCTATTTTCATCTTCTTCTTCAGTTCCAAAAGGTCTAGAGAGCTGAAAAGTTGTGTGCAGACTCCTTGGCCAATGGGGATTCTAAATTGTAGATTTCATGACCCTGTGACCCCAAATGGGGTCACCGGGGTCACATCCTTAAAAACTTATTTTCATCTTCTTCTCCAGTTCCAAAAGGTCTAGAGAGCTGAAAAGTTGTGTGCAGATTCCTTGGCCAATGGGGATTCTTAATTGTAGATTTCGTGACCCCGTGACCCCAAATGGGGTCACTTTGGTCACATCCTTTAAAACCTATTTTCATCTTCTTTTCCAGTTCCAAAAGGTCTAGAGAGCTGAAAAGTTGTGTGCAGACTCCTTGGCCAATGGGGATTCTAAATTGTAGATTATGTGACCCCATGACCCCAAATTTGGTCACCGGGGTCACATCCTTAAAAACTTATTTTCATCTTTTTCTCTAGTTCCAAAAGGTCTAGAGAGCTGAAAAGTTGTGTGCAGACTCCTTGGCCAATGGGGATTCTAAATTGTAGATTTCGTGACCCCATGACCCCAAATGGGGTCACGGGTCACATCCTTAAAAACCTATTTTCATCTTCTTCTTCAGTTCCAAAAGGTCTAGAGAGCTGAAAAGTTGTGTGCAGACTCCTTGGCCAATTGGGATTCTAAATTGTAGATTTCTATCTTTTGCTTGTAAACAATAACTTAAATAACTTAAATATTCAACTTTAGATAGTAAATCAATGAAATCCTGATGAGCTACAGAGCCCATGGCTCTATTTTTCTAATTTCATTATGCTAAATTTCATAAACATGAACCACTGATGTGACGACCACAAGATACTTGTGAGGATGTTTATTTTGCTCATGAATATATGATCATTCATTTTCATTTTATGTGTTTCAACTTTTATTGATGTTACAATAAACATCAATTTATGTGATATTTACAGTAAGATACACATGTAGTTGAACAAACCTCCTATATGCAGCTGTACATAATATCAGTCACTGGTCAAAGTGAAATTAATATATATCTTCACTGTAGCTTGATAGAAAGTTTATTTAACCCGATTGTGAATGCAGATTCTGCAGTTTTTGTTTACAAAGTTGGTTTTTTCTTGTCTTCAAGGATATTTTTTCAATTATGACATATTACATTATGTTTCCCATAAGAATTAAGATATTTTAAGTTGTTTGGGTAATTTTCTGTCATATCATAAGAGCCTAGCTCAAGTCTAGTGAACTACCTGGCTAGCTCTCCCTTATATGGGCATGTCAAAAGCATGGGCAAAGCATGCTACCTGGGCCTCATGGCACAACAGTGAAAAGATCTCAGGTAGAACAGTCACATGTAGGAACTGAGATGTAAGTTTTTGCCTTTATTGTGAGTTTATCAATATAGCTAAATATGGCATTTGCTCATGTTTAAATATTTCATTTGGAAAGAAATTTGTAATTTGTAATTGCATTCTATTGCAGTAAGTATTTTTTTTATCAAATTCATGTTTTCAATTCAAGTAATATTCAACTACAGTTTTTTCCTAATTGTTGCAGTAAATATGCCTAAAGTTTATACTGCTGTATGTAATTCATTTGTTTTGAGTAACTATTTTGAGTTTTAAATGGCACATGTTTTGTCAAGCATATAGTAAGGAATCTTTTCTTTTCTATTGTAGTTTTGAACCTCACCATTTACCTCACCATTTCCAAAGAAGTTGGTCAAAACAGTTAAAGAAGATCAACTTAAATGTACATTGAATAGAAGAATATGTCCTATCTTGCACTGACCAGTTGTAACGTCCCTTGACACTGGACTTAAATGTCGTCAAGCCTTTTTGCCAAACTGATCAATGCACAATGTCACTATTCAAATGGAATGGACTATGGAATGAACATGCTATCATGCTTTTCAATAAACTTTATAAAATGGTGCGAGTTTCATTTCTGTAAGTTCTTGCATCAACACCGATAAACCCCAGTATTTCATTGCTCAAATTGTACTAAAAGTATATACTCGACCTCAATTCAAAATGGCCAATTCAAGACTTTTAAGATATTCCACGCGGAACCAGATCTTGTTTTGAGTCAGTATCTATCAAAGTGATGTTAGTGCATCTATAGATACCTCTGAAACAACTGAGAGACATCCATAAAGCAAGATTTATCTTCCTTTGTACGGCCTGTCATTGGATGGTCAGGTGCCTCTGGGCTGTTTCCATCCAAAGACTCGGTTTATTCACTCGTAGAGTCAAAGGGGAGGGTCTATAGGCATATAATATATGTCTTCCTAAAGCTATTTCTAACCCATACACGCCTCACTGATTCCCTCATTACCGGCAACTAGTTCTGGATTAAAGAAGTAAATTGCCATCAGGTTAGGTGTATTTCTACCATATTCAACCCATTCTCGGCCTTTCAACAGCTCCCCTTGTCGTTCTGTTGGAAATGGTCGTGTGGTAAGCGGTTGTTACAGTCAATGCTGGCGATAGTTGCCTTTCTCTGAGGGTGTGGGTTCGAATCCCGCATGGGCCTCGGCCCTAAAAAGTGCAATTATATTTACTACTGAAGGTAGTGTTATCCCATATATAACCATGTTAAAACAAGACAAATTTATAAAATGTAGATTTTTCTCAATTTTCACATTATGCACAAATTTGTTTGTCTCTTTCGAATTTATTTTTCCCACCAACATTTGATATGTTTGTTTAAGAAAAGTAAACCAACATTCTACCAAACCAGTCACGTGCCGAAGGTCACATGAGATGGCAAGTGCGCATGCGCTAGTCAGAGCACTCGCGACTCGCGCTTTGGTCAGACGCTTTTGAGCGAGCTCCTGTTTCGAGCAAAGACCTGAGGTGTCTTTTTATATCATTAGTTTGGTTTTCTACCAGAGTTGTCAAGACTTTATGACCCGAGGTGTCATAGTTCATAGGCCTAAATAGTAAACTGATAAACTGTTCAATTCAGAGGTTTCTGGTTGGACTCGTAGTTTGCACGAACATGGCGGACGCCATGCTTTCGCCTGCACGTGGGAAGAAAAGCGGCAAATCAGACGCAAAATCAAAGAGTAAAGATGATTCGCAGAAATCAACAAAGCCCATGCCTTCAGAGGCCTCGACCTCTAAACAGTCTAAAGATGATTCGTCTCAAGTTTCTCTTGACACGACAATGATGGCAATGTTGTCCGAGATGAAGAAAATGAATTCAGGGTTGACCCAACTTAGTGGCAATATGGACAGTAATTTCACTCGGCTGAGTGACGGGTTATATGAACAAAATTGTCATGAAGAGGGTGAATTTGATGATGAGGAAGATTATGGTCTAAAATCGGGCCAAGTACATGAAAACTCGCCCACGCAAGACCCTATAGCGGCTCTGCTTGACAAAACCCCTGACAATGACGAGTCAGACAAAACGTGCACTGGAACTTGCAACAACGACATTGATCAACTGAAAGAAAGTCTTTGGTTAGCTGCAGAAAAAGGAGATAATATCCCAGAATACCTTGCTGACATTGTGTCATCGCTGTTTGACTTACAACCGGACAAGGAAATGAAAAACGAGTCTACTGTCAGTGAACGAATGAAAACTCATCTGAAACCGGCGAATTGCCCGCATCTGCAGGTCCCTGAACTAAATAAACTGATATGGGACAATGTCTCGGGTCAAGCACGTGCAGTTGACACAAAAATGCAGAACATTCAAAATGGTGTTATCAAAAGTTCAACAGCCGCTGTCCGAGCAATGCAGCTACTTTTTACCAACAAAGCTGAACTTCCGAAACCCCATTTCGACAAGATGCTAGCTTTATTAGGGGACGTGTTGAACATTATGGGTTATACAAATCTTCTCACTGTTCAAAAACGCAAAGAGTTCCTTCGATTCGAGATTGCACAGGAATATAGGGAACTGTGTTCGCCCGCATCTTGCAGTACACCCGAACTACTGTTCGGTGACGAAGTGGTGAAAAATCTCCGAGATCTTGGTGTCGCACATCGTCTCGGGGCCAGAGCTAAACGACGGTGGAACCGAGGTTTCAACCGCAGTCGCCCCTACAACTTTGGTTTCCGGGGTCGAGGCAGAGGCTTTGGACGATCACAGAGCTACGACAGTTTTTCTCAGGATGCCTCCCGGTCAAACACTTTTTTAGAGAACAGACCGAACCAGTACCAGACATTCCGGTTCAAGAAACACCTTAAAAAAAGAGGGAGGGGGAAGTAGACGACCCCATCGAGCTGGAGGATAGCGGCACCAAGGTAGGTGAGTGTATTTGTGATATGCCAGATATAGGACCAGATAGCAATAACAAAAACATTGCCGGTAATTTGAAACATTTTAGCCAAGAATGGTCGAAACTGACAAGTGATAAGACAATTTTACAGTATGTTTCAGGAGTAAAACTTGAATTTATTGACAATCAATTACCAGTTCAAGTATCAGGACCAAAACCAATACAATTCAGTAAGAAAGAAAGTAAATTTGTCTCTGAACAAATCAAACAATTTCTTGATCGTAATGTTATTGAACAATTTAAAAGTGAGACTGGTCAGTTTGTGTCAAATATATTTTTGAGAGAAAAGAGGAATGGTTCTTTTCGAATGATACTCAATCTAAAGGAACTAAACAAATATATACAATATCATCATTTTAAAATGGACTCCCTGGAAACAGCCTTGTCACTTGTCACGAAAGACATCTACATGATATCTATTGATCTCCAGGATGCATATTACTCTGTGAACATACATAACTCATACAGAACATTTTTGAGATTTAGATTCAAGGGAATCTGTATCAATTTACTTGTCTGCCGAATGGCCTGGCATCAGCCCCTCGTATCTTTACAAAACTCACCAAAGTAATTTACTCCTCTCTAAGACAGATAGGCATGAATTGTCTAGGATATATAGATGACAGTTTGATTTCCAACTGTGATAAAGCCCTTTGCATAGAAAATGCGTTTAACGCAATCACTTTATTCACAAAACTTGGCTTTATGGTGAATATTAGAAAATCCCAACCTGAACCATGTCAAACTTTAAAGTTCCTTGGGTTTTTCATTGATTCTGTGAGAATGAAAGTCATCATGGATGACGAGAAGGCAAGCACGTTAGTGTTCTTAGGAAATAAACTTCTGCATCAGAAAACGCTTACAATCAGAGACCTAGCAGTCTTTATTGGGAAGGTGATATCTACTTTTCCTGCAGTTGAATATGGGAAATTAAATTACAGAAATCTTTAAAAGGACAAGGTAAAAGCTTTACGACAAAATGATTGGAATTTTGATACAATGGTTTCACTCTCAGTTGCTAGTAAACATCAAATCCAGTGGTGGATTAAGCATATTAAGGGGTCAGAAAGAGATATAGTCATGTCATCACCAACTATCACACTGCAGACAGATGCAAGTAAAGAAGGCTGGGGTGCCTGTTGTAATGGTGCCACCACTAATGGCAGATGGTTACCATCTGAAAGTCAATACCACATCAATATTTTAGAGCTGAAAGCAATTTTGTTAGCTATTTTATCATTCAAACCTCAAATATCAGGGAAAGTAATTCACATTCAATGTGATAATACTACAGCTGTCAGCTATGTAAGAGAAATGGATGGTATGGTATCACAAGAGTGTGATAAAATTGCAAGGGAAATAGTCAAACAATGCATAGAAAATCATGTAAAGATTGTTATATCTCAGCTTGCTGGTGTTGACAATGTAAAAGCAGACAATGGGTCCAGAAAGTTTTCGGACAGGACAGAGTGGTCACTTGACATGTCAGTGTTCAAAAAGATCATGTCTATTGATACTGTTGTGGCAAAAATAGATTTGTTTGCCTCAAGGTTGAAAAATAAACTACCGAAATATATATCATGGCATCCAGACCCTGGAGTAATCCATGTTGATGCATTTACTTTTCATTGGCAATCAGAAGAATTTTATTGTTTTCCGCCATTCTGTCTCTTATCACGATGTGTTCAGAAAATCATTGCTGATGAGGCTACCGGTATTGTTGTAGCCCCTATATGGCCAACGCAAGTTTGGTTTTCTCATATGTTGCATCTTCTGTTTGACAGACCCAGGATGATCTCAATGGGAAGCCAGGTCCTATCCCTCCCGTGGAGTCGGGACACTCACCCACAGTTGAACCAGATGACACTAGGAGTTTTTCCAGTCTCCGGAAGTCGTGGCAAGAGAGAGGAATATCTCCGCAAGTTGCCGACGTTATGTTGCAGTCCTGGCGAAGAAGTACTCGCAAACAGTACAAATGGATTAAGTTTTGTTGTAGGAAACAAGTTAATTCAGTTTCACCCCCTATAGAAAGGGTGTTGGATTTCATGTATGAACTGTACTCTCAGGGTTTGAGTTACAGTAGTCTGAATACAGCCAGAAGTGCTTTGTCTGTGCTGATTGTTTCTTCCACTGTACCAGTTGGAGAGCATCCTCTAATGAAGAGGTTTATGAAAGGTGTTTACCAAGCTCGTCCTGTTAACTCTAGATACTCAGACATTTGGGATGCTAATGTTGTGTTGGATTATCTGAGAAAATTAACGCCTGTGCGTAAGCTTTCATTAGTGAATTTGTCAATCAATCTTGTACTGTTATTTTCATTAACTACCGCCCAGAGAGGGCAAACTTTGCATTTATTTGATGTTGATCACATGGATATCACAAACAAGTGTTCAAAGGTGACTTTTTATTTAAAAGAACATATTAAACAGTCACGATGTGGGAAAATGTTTCCCAAAGTAGATGTTTATGCTTATGCTCCAGACATGAGTATTTGTCCTATCACCGCTCTTAATGAATATGTTGCTAGGACTGAACAGTTGAGAGGTACAGAAACAAGACTTCCTGTTCAGTACAATTAAACCCCATGCTCGAATATCCTGAGATACAGTCAGTAGGTGGATACGACTTGGTCTCAGTCGTGCTTGTATAGACACCAATAGATTTAAAGCATATAGTACTAGATCACCTTCTGTGTCTGCTGCGATGAGGTCTAGTGTACCAGTGTCTGATATTCTGCAGAGAGCTGGGTGGTCATCAGCTAAAACTTTTGCCAAATACTACAATAAACCTTTGGCGAAATGCAGTTCAGAAAATTTCTCTCAGGCTATTTTGGCTTGCAAGAAGAGTAAGTGAATTTCTGTTCAACTATTCAAATGTGTTTTGAACAATTTCTTACACATCATGTAGAGTTGGAAATGTGACATGCTTCGATCATGTGCTTGAATTACATGCTTTAATTACTGATATAAAGTTTCTTTTCATCAAAAGCTTGTTGATCTTAGTTTTTGGTTAACTTGATGCCTGATTACGATATTGCTTTGAAGTCTCATGTGACCTTCGGCACGTGACTGGTTTGGTAGAATTGAAAGGTTAAACGAGACTTACCTTGGTTAAGGTGAAGTTTGACCTTCATTCTACCAACCAGTCTGGAGTGCCGAAGAGGGGTCACATGCCCATCCCTAGGTACCCGCCCTTCCATGTGACCCCTGGCACTCCAGATATCGTGGCCTCAAGTGTGTTAAAATCTGACTAGCGCATGCGCACTTGCCATCTCATGTGAGCCCTCTTCGGCACTCCAGACTGGTTGGTAGAATGAAGGTCAAACTTCACCTTAACCAAGGTAAGTCTCGTTTAACCTTTCCATTAATCATCGTGCATACTTTATTTATCTTTCGTTTCACTTAGGTTCACATATAAGTAAGGTGTGTAAGAAAGCCACAGATTACAGAAGAAATGTTTTATTTGAATGAGTTCGAACAGATATAATTATGATATAAATACATATAACATATACAAGTAAATCATTAAAAAAGAACACGGCAATGGTACAAAACAAGAGAAAAATACGAGATGAATAACATTTGACTAATTCATCAAATATTCAAAAATGCAGCTATTTTCATAGTAAGCTACCGCAAATCAGTTCTAAGGCGGGTACACGGGGAAGACGGGGAAGGGAGTAAATAAATCAGATCAAGCAGATATGACAGTCTGTTCTGTAAACTAACTTTGCTGTGGGTAATATTTATACGAATCTTTCAGCTCTAAATAGATATTTTAAAATTCTGAATTATGGTATAATCGAATAAGTTCTTATGAAACATGGTCTCAATTGAGTGACTAATTCTAAGTTTAGCTAAGATGTTGTATGTTTGCTTCCCACGTCTGGGTGAGCTGCTAAGTGGATTAAAAAATTTCATGAATCATCAACTACTTATATATATATGTGTGTATGTAGGTGTGACGTTACGTTTCGGTATAGAAGCTTCTTAATCTAACCTGCTTGGACATTCTGCTTGAAACGGTGGAAGTATTGTTACAGACACTTCGCTATTCTAAACAGTAAGACGGGTCTCTGGTAAGTTATATGTTTTATGTTAGGTCAGCTCTGTCCTAGGAAGACTTCACTTATAGATATATATCACATAAAGCTGAGGTAGGAGACGATCACTTTACTTCCATTTTGTTGTAATACAAGGGGCGCTACTCTGCCCATGGACCATCCATTGCGCCGACTCAGAGGGAGTAATCATTGCATAACAGTCTCGTCCATACACTTTTGACATCACTTCAATTCTGATATCGATATAGAAGCGTTTCAAGTGTCAGTTTCCTTCTCCGACACAGGAATGGCTCACTTCCCTATCGGTGTACTGGTCCACGTGAGTGTCTTGACGTGTTATCAGAGGTGTCAGCGGGTGTCAGACCGCAAGATGTTTGGTTACAAGTCACGTGACCTTACCTGTCATCTTCTGACAACTAAGTGACTAGGACTGTCTGTCACCAAGAACATGGACACATATGACGTCATCTCGGACTCTGTGGTTTGAAATTCTTTATTTATCATTAACTGTGGTGTTCAGGTCAATCCGTTGAACGTTTTGTTCACTGAAAGTCAGTAGGTAACCCTTACTGAAAACTGGATATATGTAACCGCCAACCTAGTAGTATAACTTCAGATAAAGTTGTAGATTTGGGACGAATTCATCTGAATCCCACTCGACTCTTCAATCACATACTAATGTTTAATAGAAATACTGATGAGGAAATGGTTTTTGGTCAGAGAGTTTGGCATTTTTGTTAAATTTATACAATGTGATAATGTCATAAAAGATATTATCGTCATAAGTAACCTTGTTTACCGTCACATTGCTGCCCTTCGTTCTCTCTTATCTCATCTAATTAACGCAATGCCAAGACGAAATTTCTGTTAATCCATTTTTATCAGATACTCTGGATAGAATTAAACCTTGGCTGCTTAAGACATGGTGTACATGTACATGTAACTCTTTTTTCGGTCGAATTAATCACTTCTGCATTGAACTAATTTATGAATCTTCTTTCTAATACGTGACATTTCTTTTTTCTGATACCTCCAAAATTGAGACCAGTCCAACACTATCAAAGGATGAATATTATCCAAAATCTCAAAAGTAATTGATTATTTTTTTCGGATATATTGTTATTTATCATTAACCTTTGGGTTCAAGTAGGGAACGTTTTGTTAACTAAAACATCAATAGATAACCCTAATTGAAAACCGGCTTTATGTTATCGCCGACATCCTGGTATAACTTCAGATAGAGTCATAGTTTGCATGTTTTCAGAAATGTAAGCAGATACCACTAATGTGAAATGTTTTGTATTTTATATGTTTCGTTTTTCTAATGATATCTTTAAAACGTAGTGACAACCCAGCAATACCAACAGATGAAAATCATCAAAAGTCATAGTAGTATTTGTGTTGTCGAGTAAAAAGCTCTTTTATATATTTTACAGAATTATAGAATGATCTAGTGTTTCAAAACAGTTATCTTGTTAAATGCTGCTAATGTGAGATATTTAAACTTATAAATAACAAGTGCTGAATTAAAGGCATCATGATTGATAAGATATTTTTTCGACACAGAATGTATCCATGTTGATATAAATATAACCACTCATTGTAAACTATCATCTACCTCATCACAATTAGTTTCCATGAATGTTCACTCTCAAATGAACACTACTTAGTCTAGAATAACGTAATAAGATAGGAACTTGTTTAACGGTAGCGGTAGAGTCATTGATGATTTTTATTCAACTGTCCCCAAGTCGAATTCAAATTAATTAGTAGTTAAGCTATTTGAACTCTTTTTATTCTTTCCTTCGCGGGAAATTTTTATCTGATATGTGAATTTTTTTTCAGCTTTTTCATCAATCCGATTCCTTTTCATGCCTTTCAGAAACATCCTAATGTCAGTGATGAATGGGGATCTGTGTAAATAAGGACACATAGAAAACGTCTGAAACATGTCAAAGGTTGTAAAGTTCACAAATAAGAATATAAAACAAATAATACAAATGAGCACAAAAATATGAAAACATTTATATTTGGCATTAACATTTCTACCAATGTGTTAGCATCATTCTGTTGCTGTTCATGACGGTTCAACTTAAAGGGGCAGTAGCACGTTTTTCGCTCAAATGGGTCGATGAAATGAATTGTAAAACACCCTTTTGTCTTCTGAAAATTAAGTTAAAAAATGAGTATTCATTATTTGGTAAAGCATTGGGAATCATTTTTGTAATTCGAAATAATAAAATGTGTTCACAATAAAATGGCCGCCATGCACATTTTTACTTTTTACGCAACATCTTTATTACCACTTCGGATAAGTGGTTAGTGTAATAAGATGTTTTACCCTCTAAAGTAAATTTATATGACATAAACTATCATTATAAATGGGAAATTTTAAAAAATCAATTTTGAAAAAAAGTGCTACAGCCCGTTTTATAATAGCAACAAAACCAGTTTTGAGCATCACATGTAAGTTAACTAGTGTTGATGAGAAGACACTTGATGAGTTTCGCTATACATCTCCCAATTTACAATACCGAATATAATCCTCTCATTCCAGTTTCCAGATTCTGGTACCCAAGTATTTAAATGTCTCTCATTCCAGTATCCACATTTGGGTATCAATGTATCTAAATGTCCACTCTCATTCCAGTGTCCACATTTGGGTATCAATGTATCTAAATGTCCACTCTCATTCCAGTGTCCACATTTGGGTATCCATGTATCTAAACGTCTACTCTCATTCAAGTGTCCACATTCGGGTACCCATGTATCTAAACGTCTCCTCTCATTCCAGTGTCCACATTCGGGTATCCATGTATCTAAATGTCTCCTCTCATTCCAGTGTCCACATTTGGGTATCCATGTATCTAAATGTCTCCTCTCATTCCAGTGTCTACATTCGGGTATCCATTTATATAAATGTCTATTTTCATTCAAGTGTCCATATTCGGGTACCCGTTTATCTAATTGTCTCCTCTCATTCAAGTGTCCGCATTCAGGTATATATGTATCTAAATTTCTCCTCTCATTCCAGTGTCCACATTCGGGTACCCGTGTGTCGATGACAAGACCTGCGGTAGATATTTGGGGGATGTCTGTTCCTGTATGCTGGGGTACAGTTACAGCTTTGAGTCGGGCAGCTGTGTTCGAGGTACGTGCAACATAATTTGTCTTGACATTGATTTTGTAATAATGACAAACGATGAAAAGAAATCCTCGTGTTATCACCCAGCTTAAGGATGTTTCACACAGTAAGTAAAATCCACTACAAATTCATGAAAATGTGTCATATAATAGATTGATTACACATTGAAAATAGGGTACCTCACCATTGAAACTGTTCTACTAGGTGGCGTCGCAAGCTGATGAGGACCCCACACGTTTCATACTTTTCCCAAATGTCTTACACAATTAGACATTTTCAAAATATTCAACATTAATTTTGTTTCTTTTTTTATCTTAATGTAAAGAGAAACAATTATGAAGAGAGTATCAATGAAATAAAAGGCTTGACCGTGTTGATAATCAATGTTTAAGAACAAAAAGTATATGCGTATGAAGAACTTTTCTTGAAAAAGTTGAGGAATTCTGGAGGGAAAAGGTTTGTCAATTCAAAACCAACTACAGTGACCCCAAAATTTAAAGAACCATAGCATTGTTTATACAAATCAATAGTATTTAAGAAAAAAGTAGGTCACCATCCTATTTTTTAATATATTTAATAAAAACCAAGATAATGTAACAATTTTGTGCAAAGGAAATAACTCCAAAACTTGACTGAGTACTATGTAAATTTTTCATTTTTCACTTTTAACATTATTATAGACAAAAAACATTGTTTTGTCATAAAATAAAGTGTATTTCGATCAGTTACAATAAAATGATGAAATGATCATATTCCATTAGGTATATTCAAAATTCGAAAATACACGAATGACACTGTTGCTGAAAATGGACACAGAAGCTACAAGGCCATGTACATTTTTATCTGACAACTGAGAATGTTCAGAAAGACGGTGTGTTGAAAATATCATATTCTAAATAGTCTTAATTACTTATCATTTGAACTGCTGGTTGAACATAAATCAATTTCAAATAATCTTTCAGGAATCAACGCGAAATGTAACACAATGAAAAGTCTCACACCTCGTATATCTATTCAAATCCTCGAAAATAAGAAAATGGACTCCCAATTAAGTTTAAATCATATTTTGTTGGGGGATAGAACTATACTCAGTCTCACAGCTCGACTCTGTTGTGTTGGTCTTGTTTTGTAAATATAGAATATAGGGAAAACATCACACGTTATCCGTTATCCGGCTTTAATAAATACTTAAAAACGTTGTAAGTACGACAACTCAGATAAATAGTTTTCTAGTTAGACTCCCAAAGGATTACGAATGAGCGTACAGACAAGCAGAGTGCATCGCATACACAATAGTGAGAGTTATCTCCCCATGATGATCAACGCATAACCGTTTTATCCCATACATCATGTCCTGTTAATATGAATTGTAGTGAGAGTTATCTCCCAGTGATGATCTAGAATTAAAGTTTATATTCCGTACAACCTGCCTCTGTAACCAATGAATTACAGTGAGAGTTATCTCCCCATGATGATCAAGGATTAATGTTCACATCACGTACTCCGTGCCTCTGTCACCTATGAATTGTCATTCTCCAGGCAGGCGATCTGCGCACCTCAGACTTCCTCCTTCGTAGAGATTTCAGAACCCTGCCGTTAGGCGTTCCCTCCGTCTGCTAAAATTTAGCAGAAACTTTAGGGGATACAAGAAAGATCGAGTCCAATGTTGTTATTTTAATAGTTCGTTTAAAAATAAAGATTTTTCAAAATATTATCTTCAGTACGTTTAAGAAAAACAAATCTTCAAAACATTATGATTATAGTTGGTGTTTTTTTGTACGATGAATCACAGACATGTTACAAATGCGACTATTTCTCTTATTAAAATGAGTTGGATTTGTTGCATTTAAACAACAAAAAGAAATGATCTCATGAAAAACTCTGCGTTGATTCAGAGCCGCCATATTGTTTACATCCTGGGTGAAGGACATCGATTGCTGAACAGTCAAAGGGCAAAGGCCATATGCAAATGACTTAACGGCAGGGGTGTGTAAGCCTGACTAGACATGCGCACAATGCTGCTTGGAGAATGATGAATTGTAATGAGAGTTATCTCCCCGTGGTGATCAAGGATTAATGTTTAGTTCCTGTACACCTATGCTTCTGTAAGCTATGAATTAAAGTGAGAGTTATCTCCCCGTGATGATCTAGGATAAACGTTTATATTTCATTTTCCGTGCCTCGGTAACATATGAATTGTAGTGAGAGTTATCTCCCCGTGGTGATGCAGGATTAACGTACTCCGTGCAACTGTAACATGAGCAAAAGTGAGAGTCAGTGATAGTGATTTTGCATACAGTCAGATTTAACCGTAGCGTATATTTTATTCTACTTCTAGAGCTGAGCAGAACAACCATGTTTCAACAAAATCTTGTGAGAGCTATCTCCCCATGAACATCTTGTTTCTGTTACAGGATGCGGGCACTACGGAAGCAGATTCTCCCTGTACGAACGTTACAGAGGACACTCTGTTTGTAACAATGCCAAGTTCACACAGAAGCATGTGTCAAATAACTTGTATTTGTGTTTGAAGATTTGTGCGCAATCGTCCATTGTTTGTGTCTATGTGGAAATATCACAAGGAGGGTGTCGTTTGTGTTCAAACGAGCTGGAGCTAGCAATTTCAGACGAGTCGAGACATATGAAATTGATTGTGTACAGACATTGCAGATGAGTGAACTCTCACACGGTGTGTTATCATCCTTAACACATCCTTGTAAACAGTAAACATACCGTTTTCCAATTTTGTTGGTTTGTTATTTCATGTAAAATATGGCATGTTACCAAGCTTAACATATGACATGATACTACACTTAACTTATGATATGTTACTTCACTCAACGTATTGTATGTTAATACTTAACTGATAGCATTTTACCACGTTTAATGTCATGTTTAAATGGCATGTTTCTGCACTTAAAATATTACATGTTCCGATACCTAACATAAGACATGCTACTACACTTACCACATAGCTTGTTACTTAACATAACTTGATACTACGCTTAACATATGGAATGTTATTACACTTAACCAGAACCATGCAACTACACTTAACGTTTGTCTTATTACTACGCTTACTGTACTACGTTTATTATATGGCATGTTACGACGCTTCACATATGATATGTTACAACATTTAACTTATGACATGTTACAACACTTAACTTATGAAATGCTACTGCACTTTACATATGGCACGTTACTACGCTTAACATATGACTTTATACTACACTTAACTTATGGCTTAGAATGATCATGAACTGATTTTTAAAATTGTATTAGTTTACATTTTAAGGGTTCGGAAAACAAGAACAACGAGCAAGAGCAACACTTGTCACAATAGGTTGTGTATATTCAAATCCAATATGTGGTGTGAACATTTGAACAATAAAGCCTAGTAAATGAACGATCAATGGGGTTCACTAATTGTTTTGTACCGTGTAAGTTAAACGAGGCCACACTTTAGAAAGTTCATGGAGATGTATATATTATTGATGAGCGGTCAGTACTGGTAACCAAATACACCAAATCAATGTTAGTAGTTTCATCTGAACTTTTCAGAACGGTCATGCTTGTAAGTGAAATGCGGGGGATTCTCTCACTTAGAACTGTGAACAGTAATATTTCACTTAGACCTGGGAACAGTCATATTTCAGTTAGACCTGCAAAAATTTATATTTAACTTAGACTTGCGAACAGTAATATTGCACTAAGACCTGTGAACTTTAACGGTTAGACCTCCAGTGTATAGACACTGATATTTCACTTAGACTTGTTAACAAGAATATTTCTTTTATCTCTGAATAGTAAATGTTTCACTTAGACCACAGAATAATAATGTTTCACTTAGAAAACTGAATAATAATGTTTCACTTATACTTAATTACTAAAATAATTCTTAACTAAGATCTGTGAAACCTGTAATGTTTAACTTTCACCTGTGAACAAACAGTAAAGCTTAAAGCTAGACCTATGGATGAGTATATGTCATTTAGACCCATGGACGGTGTGGTTTCACATAGATCTAAGGACAGAGCTATTTCACTTCTACCTGTAAACAATAATGTTTGGCTAAGCCTGTTGGCGGTGCTGTTTGACTTGGTCTGAGCAGAAGAGCATTTTCAGTATCTATAGTATAGTATAATGACATTCACCACCAGTCAGTGCCATTGAAAGACCAGACTCAGTGTGTAATCTCTCTTACTTGCTTGGGTAGCTATTGTTCGCTTATTTATCCGACTATAATTCCACTATTTACCTTAGTATGAAATCCCCTATTTAGCTGACTATAGATTTCCCTATTTAGCTGACTATATTTTCCCCTATTTAGCCAACTATATGTTCCCATATTTAGCTAACTATTTATTCACATATTTAACTGACTATGAATTCCCTTATTTAGCTGACTATGAATTCCCTTATTTTTCTGACTATGAATTCCCTTATTTGGCTTACTGTAAATTCCCCTGTTACTGGCTGTAAATCATGATATTTATAAGTATCTGACGAAAAATTACTAGAAACTAGAAAATAGACTGCCAACTATAAATTCTCCTATCTAGTTGAATTTAACTTCCCCTATTTAGTTGACTATAAACTTATGAATTTAGCGGACTTTAAATTCCCCTATTTAGCGAACCTTAACATCCCTTTCTGGGTAAGCAGGTATTTTATTCAGTAAAATGACTTATAACCATATAACTTTATATATATAATTTTTTCCAATCAATGACGATAGTAAATGACTTTTGCTCTTTTAGGATCGCCTATTATTAACAGTGTTAATGTTCTCTAATCAAACGAATATAGTACAGTGTCTTTGTAATTGTGCTGAAAACACAAGAAGATAAATGATAAATCTTGTATTCCAGTATCTGATCACACATTATTGAAAAACTCGATTAATGTGTTGGGATTATTTTCATATATGTAGCTTAACCCGACCGAGGTTCAGACAGTGATATGATAAATTTTGTAGTCAAGTATCTGGTTCTGTCAGTGGTCGGATTTAATACTATATAACAATGTAGACTGTGTAACAAATAGTTATCTGTAGAAGTCAATTTCAGCAAAGCAAATCTTTGAAAATAGATCATTTTGTACGCATGAACTGTACACTAACCGTTTAAGATGCATTATTCAAACCAGTCAGAGTTCTCTCAATTCCGAAAAAACTTCCGACGTCTTTATAACCATAGCATCTGATGTTTAGTACTTCCACACAAAACTAACATGTTTTCGAAAACGGAAATTAATTTGCCAGTGAAACGCATTATTATTTCCTAAGATAAATAATAATCTCTCGCATATTAACACTGGAGATCACGTCAGAATCACATTCCAAGGCATTGACGGAAAAACGTTATCATTGCTAAACTTCTTATTTTAAAATGAAATATTTTTCCCACTCTGGGAATTATATTTCCTCATATTCACTGATGTTTCTCGGATCATTTAAAAGGTTACAAGTTATCACAAGAAATGTGATAGTTTTTTAACCATGGTCAAAATGTTAATGTTTATCTCATGCATTGATTTAAAAATACTAATATTTAAATAATTTGAATGCAATGCTTTCTATATGTAATGCATACATTTTAGATATGTTGGTTCTTACAACATTCACTGGACTTTCAGAGACAACATTAGAGAAATGTTGGTAATTCCTATATATCCTGAAATGTCAGAGACAACATTTGAGATATGTTGGTAATTCCTATATTCCCTGAAAAATCGGTGACACTTCACAATTTGGAGTAACAGTGAGGTGGAAGAGAACTGCTTTGTTGTGTATGAACATCGGCATCCTCTGAGCATTTGCTACAATGAATACATTGGCGGAGTTTGCTCAGATTGCTCAATCCGGTGGGAATGAGCTGTGGTGGAAATGCTAAGAAATGGAGCAAATACCACCGCCGGTGTTGATGCGGTGGGCGTCGAGCCCGGTGGGGTAGAATAATAACATAGGTTGGGTACAGGGGGACCCCACCGTGACCAGACGGGCTGGTGTTTGTAGAGTGGTGACCGGTTTCGTTCAGATTGAACTCACCAGACCGATTTACTTATACAATCTCGAGGTCCAAAATTCTCAGATTTGTTGGGAAATCCCCCCATCTTTGTTTGTCATCAAATTTTTTGCTGTTTCCCCACGGGAACTACAGTTAGGCGACATATTTCTCTAGCTGGTCTCAAATTGAGGCATAGCATGCGCGCACTGTTATAATCTTTGGACTGATAATTGGCTGTAAATCGTTATCAGCCATAAATAAATGTAGAACAAACGTCTGTTTTCCTTTTTAAGTAACTCAATTCCATTAACGCATAGCTCTCTGCCAATCAACAAGGTCCCTGTCATCTCATAGGGTCTTTGAGTTCAGAAAAGTATTACCTAAATAACCATATTGTTTGAAAGAGGGAACATTCATCCTCTAATCCACTCAATTGTCACTGTTGAGATAAATTCAACTCACGCTAGACAAAAAGCCTAAAGCTTATGGCTTTACTATCACAACACTGTTGTCAAATTTGCAACAATGTGTCCACTCAAACAGAGTCGGCTAATTAATGTCAATCTCAACTTTGTGATTAACCATGACCAGCAAATAATGCTGGACACAACTTTGTTATTAATTCCTACTCGATCTTTAAATTATCAGGATTCTCTAATACTCTTCCCAAATTGTAACAAAGCAATAAGGACAAGCCGTTCTATTTGTATTTAAATACTTAAAATGATGGCATTTTCGACTTCAAACTGAAATCCCTGTTCTATCTAAGTCCTTACACTTAGTGTGAAGCTACCACCGGAGATACATTTTTCCTCCTGCATGTTGTCTCCCGATTGATGGCTAAATTATCCCTCTTTGTCAATTTACTTTTAACGTGTACACACCTGTGTACACCCTGATATATTTAGCCACAATCATCAGGTGGAGAGACAGGCTCTCACAGTTCTAGTACAATACAATTACAGTATTGTAAAGTGCACAACCATTCGACTTCCATACACTTGTTGATGTCATATTGTGATTATTAATAAATTTACGTTGCAACTCAATGTGAATATTATATAGAACTGTGAAATTTAACAACCTTGTTAAATTATCTATATGTTATACTGAGAGTCAAAACTTCAAAGAGACTATTTCTAAAATTTAGTCAACCCCCCTCTACAAATTAGTAGAGTAGGCAGGTCAGTGAAAATCCATTACAATTTCACATGTTCATATATAATGCTGATATATTCCCGATGTGTCTGTTTACCTCTTTACTACATCAAGTAAATGAGGGCCCCGAGTCTCACATTACTGAGACCCCTAAATCCTTATCTTAACAAAACACAACTTTGTTTTGAATTCTAACTGCATTCAGCTTTCTTCTTCTGTTGCATGCGAAACAGTGTATTCAATTTGTAATACATAAACCCTAAGACGTGTGCAACACCTATAGACAACTTTATTGTCCATTACTGTACGTTGCTAACTCATTCCGCTATTTATCCCGGATTATACTGGTCTCCAGGCAGTCTTCTGCAGACCCACAGCCGTCTCTATGGCCTCTCTATCCCGTGACGTGTCTTCCACCGGAACCGGAACCGGAAATAGCGTCATTGTGACGTCACAATAGACACCGGCGGCGCTCTTCAGCACTATATAAAGACTCTCACTTCTCTGTAGTGTCACTTGGTCTGATGAGTTCAATCTGAACGAAACCGGTCACCACTCTAAAAACACCAGCCCGTCTGGTCACGGTGGGGTCCCCCTGTACCCAACCTATGATTAAAATATTGTCTTTCAGACACCTATTGGCTCACAAAGGAGACAAATTGCCCGCCAAAGGCCGCAATGACGTTTTACATAGACCAAACATGTCTTGGTGCAACGAAACATGTAACAATATTCTACAATGAAACGAACTTGACAATTCTGTCAACAGTGTTGTCTCTCCTCCTTCATGGCTTTTTGCACGGTGTTGAGTGTACTGGTCATTATATCCTTTGCTACTTCCTGATAAGCTTGTAGAAACATTTAGGTAGCAACAATTCCTCCATCAGCTTCGTCATGAACATATCAACGACTACATTACCAATGAAGTTGAAAAGCTTTATGTCGTGTCCCAGTCTCTAACTTAGAACATCCGGGTTCTACAAATCTTAATTAAACACAGCATGATCACAATCTCGTCTTTCAGAACCAATCCAACCACCCATCGCCTCTGAAAAGGGACACATAAGAGAAAAGATGGCATTGACTTTTCACATCAACCCAACATGACGTTATTCCTCTCTAAAGCTAAATCGTTAATATTGTAACATCGGTGAGTTTCTTTTGTAATTTAAAAAAAAAATGTTTCCCTGTCAAGCCCCAGGAATTATTGCATACATTAGGATACCGTAAGGATTGTGGTGGTTTTTAATGATGGCTAAAAGTATTGTTTATGTTCTAATAAATAAATATCATGACATCAAGAACGATTGTACAAATATCAAGCAGCATATATTTGCATAACCCTAGTATCAATATTTAACCGAATGCTTATTTATATGGTCGTTAGAACAGAGAGGGAATTCAGGAGCTGAATCTAGATTGGTTGAATTGTGTTGTCTCTGAATTGAACCAAGACTAACAATCATGCATTTATTGAGAAGAATTATACCTTTATATCTTTCGGTTTACTTTTGTTTACTTTAAATATAAGTTTGAATAACGAGTGAAAATGGTACAGACTGAAGAAAGAATGTATTCATGGATGAATGTGTCAGGAACAGATATTATAAAATATAATTTCATAGCCAAGTTTCATATTCAAGTTTATCATCCAAAACCACCAAAACAATGGACGAGATGAATACAATTTGATATTCCATTAATTATTCATAGATGCAGCCATTTTCATAGTAAACTACCTAAATTCAGCTCTTAGATTGTACCCTGTTTGACGGGAAGGGGGTAAAGCTGGTAAACTTGTAAAGAACCAAGATGGCGGAACAGACAAGTCGAGTGTAAGGGAGCTCTCACATATGTGGAAATTATTCAAGTAAATACAGCGACTGTAACGTTCAACATACGTTAAATTCAGCTTTTAGATTGTACCCTGTTTGATGGGAAGGGAGTAAATAAATCGGAACAAAGCAGATATGACATTTTGTAAACTGACTTGCCTGTGGTAATTTTAATATTTGCCGTTAGGGCTGTAAATAGATATTTTAAAATTCTGAATTTATGGTTTCATCGAATAAGTTCTTTTGAAACATGGTCTCAATTGAGTGACTAATTCTAAGATTAGCTAAGATGTTGTCTGTTTGCTTCACACGTCTGGGTGAGCTGCTATCGTGTAAGTGGATAAGAAATCTTCATTAATCATCAACAACTATATACTATATATGTATCTATAAAGGTGTGACGTTATATATATAGAGAGAGAGAGGTGTGACGTTACGTTTCGGTATAGAAGCTTCTTAATCTAACCTGCTTGAACATTCTTCTTGAAACGGTGGAAGTATCTTTACAGACACGTCACTATTCTAAACAGTAAGAAGGGTCTCTGGTAAGCTATATGTTTTATGTTAGGTCAGCTCTGTCCTAGGAAGACTTCACTTATTGGTATATATCACATAAAGCTGAGGTAGGAGACGATCACTTTACTTCCATTTTCCTTCTCCGACACAGGAATGGCTCACTTCCCTATCGGTGTCCTGGTCCACGTGGGTGTCCTGATGTGTTATCAGAGGTGTCAGCGTGTGTCAGACTGCGAGATGATTGGTTACAAGTCACGTGACCTTACTTGTCATCTTCTGACAACTAAGAGACTCGGAATGTTTGTCACCAAGAACATGGAAACATATGACGTCATCTCGGACTCTGTGGTTTGAAATTCTTTATTTATCATTAACTGTGGGGTTCAGGTCAATCCGTTGAACGTTTTGTTCACTGAAAGTCAGTAGGTAACCCTTACTGAAAACTGGATTTATGTAACCACAAACCTAGTGGTATAACTTCAGATAAAGTTGTAGATTTGGGACGAATTCATCTAAATCCCACTCGACTCTTCAATCACATACTTATGTTCAATAAAATTGCTGATGAGGAAATGGTTTTTGGTCAGAGAGTTTGGCGTTTTAGTTAAATTTATATGATGTGATAATGTCATAAAAGATTTGTTTTACCGTCACATTGCTGCCCTTCGTTCTCTCTTATCTCATCTAATTGACGCAATGCCAACACGAACATTTCTGTTAATCCATTTTTATCAGATACATTGGTTAGAATTAAACCTTGGCTGCTTAAGACATGGTGTACATGTACATGTTACTCTCTTTTCGGTCGAATTATTCATTTCTGCATTGAACTAATTTATAAATCTTTTTTTTAATACATGACGTTTCTTTTTATCGTATACCTCCCAAATTGAGACCAGTCCAACATTATCAAAGGATGTATATTATCCATAATCTCAAAAGAAATTGTATATCATTTTCGGAAATATTGTTATTTAAGGATTGTTTTACATGTTTTGTGCTTCTATCGAAGTATAACAGCAACAAATTTGTTGCTTTTATCTTTCGAAAGAGGCACAAAACATGTAAAACAATCCTTATAATTACAAAATCAACAAGTTTTCTTAAAATATTTACACAAATCTAATATATTGGTCAATTTATCACTGGAGGCATCAGCTTGTTACACGCAACAATTACATGGCTGAAACAAAACTGAGGAATCCTTAATCTTAAACGGCAGAGGATTCGATTTCGTTTTGACAGCATTCACATGCATACATGAAGTGTTCCCGGTGGAATTAATTGTCTCATTCGGAAAAGGAATGAATATATCAGTTATTGGCGTGGGTTTGAAAAAGAAATGACATGTGTATATCTTATTTTGCATCAAGACGTTACGCTCAGTTGTAAGAACTAGCTGACATGTCCGTTTGTTCTGATGGATTGTGACGTCATAAGGTACGAATGCACGAGGTATGGTAGCACATTTTATCTGCATTCATCGAGAAATGGCAGCAGGTTTTTGAGAGCTCTCGTCCAATCAGAAACGCGGAAATTAGTCTAACAAAATCATTTTGTAATTATTTATCATTAACCTTTGGTTTCAAATCGGGAACGTTTTGTTAAATAAAACATCAATAGATAACCCTATATAGAAAACCGGCTTTATGTAATTGCCAACACTGATTACTGTTCCCACGTACAAATTGAAAATCTTTTGGACTCAGATCTTACATCTTTGCTGCATCTCAGGCGTGGAATAACCTCCCTCTACCATTACGGCTTGCTTCGACCTTAGAATCCTTCAAAAGTCAACTGAAAACTCACCTTTTCCGAATCTCCTATTAACTCTGTTTTCTAACCTTGTGAAGCGCTTTGAGCATACGGACTGTGTGGAAATAGCGCTTTATAAGACTTCACTATTATTATTATCCTGGTATAACTTCAGATAGAGTCGTAGTTTGCATGTTTTCAGAAACGTAAGCAGATATTGTTTTTAAACTTCAAACTTATTTACCACTATTGTTAAATTTTTATCTGATATGTGAATATTTTTATTTTTCATCAATCCGATTCCTTTTCATGCCTTTCAGAAACATCCTAATGTCAGTGATGAATGGAGATCTGTGGAAATAAGGACATACAGAAAACGTCTGAAACATGTCAAAGGTTGTAAATTTCACAAATAGGAATATAAAACAAATAATACAAATGAGCACAAAAAATTAAGACATTTATATTTGGCATTAACATATTTACCAATTTGTTAGCATCATTCTGTTGCTGTTCATGACGATTCAACTAAAAGGGGCAGTAGCACGATTTTTCGCTCAAATGAGTCGAAATGGATTTGAAAAATGATGTCACCAATTGTAAAGCACCCTTCTGTCTTCTGAAATTTAAGTTTAAAAAGGAGTATACATTTGGTAAAGCAATGGGAATCGTTTTTGTAATTCGGAATAATAAAATGTGTTCACAATAAAATGGCTGCCATGCAATTTTTGCTTTTTACGCAACATCTTTATTACCACTTCGGATAAGTGGTTTGTGTAATAAGATGTTTTACCCTCTAAAGTAAATTTATATGACATAAACTATCATTATAAAAGGGAATTTTGAGCATCACATGTAAGTTAACTAGTGTTGATGAGAAGACACTTGATGAGTTTCTCTATACATCTCCCAATTTACAATACCGAATATAATCCTCTCATTCCAGTGTCCAGATTCGGGTACCCAAGTATTTAAATGTCATTCATTCCAGGGCCCACAATCGGGTACCCGTTTATCTAAATGTCTCCTCTCATTCCAGTGTCCACATTCGGGTACCCATTCATTAATTGTCTCCTCTCATTCCAGTGTCAACATTCGGGTACCCGTTTGTGTAAATGTCTCCTCCCATTGCAGTGTCCACATTCGAGCATCCATGTATCTAAATGTCTCCTCTCATTCCAATGTCCACATTCGGGTATATATGTATCTAAATGTCTCCTCTCATTTCAGTGTCCACATTCGGGTACCCGCGTATCTAAATGTCTACTCTCATTCCAGTGTCCACATTCGGGTACCCGTTTACCTAAATGTCACCTCTCATTCCAGTGTCCACATTCGGGTACCCGTTTACCTAAATGTCTCCTCTCATTTCAGTGTCCACATTCGGGTACCCGTGTGTCGGTGACAAGGCCTGCAGGTACCCGTTTGGTAGATGTATGGGGGATGTCTGTTCCTGTATGGTGGGGTACAGTTACAGCTTCGGGTCGGGCAGCTGTGTTCGAGGTACGTGCAACATATTTTGTCTTGACATTAAGTTTGTAATAATGACAAACGATAAAAAGAACTGCTCGTATTATCACCCAGCTTAAGGATGTTTCACACACTAAGTAACATCCACTACAAATTAATGAAAATGTGTCATATGATAGATTGATTACAAATTGAAAATAGGGTACCTCACCAATGAAACTGTTCTACTAGGTGGCATCGCAAGGTGATGAGAAGCCCACAAGTTTCATACTTTTCCTAAATGTCTTACACAATTAGAAATTTTCAAAATATGCAACATTTGTTTCTTTTTTTTTATCTTAATTTAAAGAGAAACCATTATGAAGACAGTATCAATAAAATAATGACCGTGTTGATAAACAATGTTTAGGAACAAAAAGTATATGTTTACGAAGAACTTTTCTTTAAAAAATTGAGGAAATCTAATTGGAAAAGGTTTGTCAATTCAAAACCAACTACAGTGACCCCAAAGTTTAAAGAACCATAGCATTGTTTATACAAATCAATAGTATTTAAGAAAAAAGGTAGGTCACCATCCTATGTTTTAATATATTTAATAAAAACTAAGATAGTGTAACAATTTTGATCAAAGGAAATAACTCCAAAACTTGACTGAGTACCTTGTTAATAGCATTTTTCACTTTTAACATATTATAGACAAAAAAACATTGTTTTGTCATAAAATAAAGTGTATTTCGATCAGGTACAATAAAATGATTAAATGATCATATTCCATTAGGGTATATTCAAAATTCGAAAATACACGAATGACACTGTTGCTGAAAATGGACAAAGATGCTACAAGGCAATGTTCATATTTATCTGACAACTGAGAATGTTCAGAAAGACGGTGTGTTGAAAATATCATATTCTAAATAGTCTTAATTACTTATCATTTGAACTGCTGGTTGAACATAAATCAATTTCAAATAATCTTTCAGGAACCAACGCGAAATGTAACACAATAAAAAGTCTCACACCTCATATATATATTCAAACCCTCGAAAATAAGCTACACCTATTTCACCATTCAAAGAAAATGGACTCCCAACTAAGTTAAAATCATATTTTGTTAGGTGATAGAACTCTACACAGTCTCACAGCTCGGCTCTGTTGTGTTGATCTTGTTTTGTAAATATAGGGAAAACATCACACGTTATCTGTTATCCGGCTTTAATAAATACTTAAAAACGTTGTAAGTACGTCAACTCAGATAAATAGTTTTCTAGTAAGACTCCCAAAGGATTACGAATGAGCGTACAGACAAGCAGAGTGCATGTCATACACAATAGTGAGAGTTATCTCCCAATGATGATCAACGCATCACCGTTTTATCCCATACATCATGTCCTGTTAATATGAATTGTAGTGAGAGTTATCTCCCCGTGATGATTTTAGAATTAACGTTTATATTCCGTACAACCTGCCTCTGTAACCAATGAATTATAGTGAGAGTTATCTCCCCGTGGCGATCCAGGATTAACATTTATATCTCATACACCGTGTTTCTGTAACCTATGAATTTTTATGTGAGTTATCCCCCCGTGGTAATCAAGGATTAACGAATACATCCCGTATACCGTGCCTCTGTAACATATGAATTGTAATGAGAGTTATCTCCCCATGATGATCAAGGATTAACGTTTACATCCCGTACTCCGTACCTCTGTCACCTATGGATTGTCATCCTCCACGCAGGCGATCTACGCACCTCGGACTTCCTCCTTCGTAGTGATTTCAGACCCTGCCACTAGCCGTTCTCACAGCCTGCTAAAATTTAGCAGAAACTTAAGGGGATACAAGAAAGATCGAGTCAAATGTTGTTATTTTAATAGCTCGTTTAAAAATAAAGATTTTTCAAAATATTATCTTCAGTAAGTATAAGGTGAACAAATCTTCAAAACATTACGATTATAGTTGGTGTTTTGTTGTCGTCCGTTGCCAAGTAGTTCATCAGTTTGATGTCAGCGCCATACGTCGGTGTTCAAGAAAATTTGCGTGTGTTGAATAACAATGAATCACAGACATTTTACAAACGCAACTATTTCTCTTATTAAAATGAGCTAGATTTGTTGCATTTAAACAACAAAAAGAAATGATCTCATGAAAAACTCTGCGTTGATTCAGAGCCGCCATATTGTTTACATCCTGGGTGAAGGACATCGAACGGTGTACAGTCAAAGGGCAAAGGCCATATGCAAATGACTTAACAGCAGGGGTGTTTAAGTCTGACTAGACATGCGCAAAATGCTGCTTCGAGAATGATCAATTGTAGTGAGAGTTATCTCCCCGTGATGATCTAGGATAAACGTTTATATTTCGTTTTCCGTGTCCCTGTAACCTATGAATTGTAGTGAGAGTTATTTCCCCGTGATGATCTAGGATAAACGTTTATATTTCGTTTTCAGTGCCTCTGTGACATATGAATTGTTGGGAGAGTAACCTCCCCGTGGTGATGCCGGATTAACGTTTACATCCCGTACTCCGTGCCACTGTAACATGAACTGAAGTGAGAGTCAGTGATAGTGATATTGCATACAGTCAGATTAAACCGTAGCGTATATTTGTTCTACTTCTAGAGCTGAGCAGAACAACCATGTTTCAACAAAATCTTGTGAGAGCTATCTCCCCGTGAAGATCTTGTTTCTGTTTCAGGGTGCGGGCAATACGGAAACACATTCTCCCTGTACACACGCTACAGAGCACACTCTGTTTGTAGCACACAGAAGCACGTGTCAACTAACTTGTATTTGTGTTTGAAGAAATGTGCGCAATCGTCCTTTGTTTGTGTCTATCTGGAAATATCACAAGGAGTGTGTCATTTGTGTTCAAACGAGCTGGAGCTGGCAATTTCAGAATCAGACGAGTGGACACATATGAAAATGATTGCGTACAGACATTGCAGATGAGTGAACTCTCACACGGTGTGTTATCATCCTTAACACATCCTTGTAAACAGTAAACATACCGTTTTCCAATTTGGTTGGTTTGTTATTTCATGTAAATATGGCATGTTACCAAGCTCAACAAATGACATGATACTACACTTAACTTATGACATGTTACTTCACTTAACGTATTGTATGTTAATACTTAACTAATAGCATTTATTATATGGCATGTTACAACGCTTAACATATGATATGTTACAACATTTAACTTATGACATGTTACAACACTTAACTTATGAAATGTTACTGCACTTAACATATGGCATGTTACTACGCTTAACATATGACTCTTTATTACACTTAACTTATGGCTTAGAATGATCATGAACTGATTTTTAAAATTGTATTAGTTTACATTTTAAGGGTTCGGAAAACAAGAGCAATGAGCAAGAGCAACACTTGTCACAATAGGTTGTGTATATTCGAATCCAATATGTGGTGTGCACTTTTGAACAATAAAGTCTGGTAAATGAACGATCAATGGGGTTCACTAATTGTTTTGTACCGTGTAAGTTAAACAAGGCCACACTTTAGAAAGTTCATGGAGATGTATATATTATTGATGAGCGGTCAGTACTGGTAACCAAACACACCAAATCAATGTTAGCAGTTTCATCTGAACTTTTCAGAACGGTCATGCATGTAAGTGAAATGCGGGGGATTCTCTCACTTAGAACAGCGACCAGTAATATTTCACTTAGACCTGCGAACAGAAATATTTCACTTAGACCTGCAAAAAGTAATATTTCACTTAGAACTGCGAACAGTAATATTTCACTTAGACATGCGAACAGTAATACTGCACTAAGACCTGTGAACTTTTACAGTTCACTTAGACCTCCAGTGTATAGACACTGATATTTCACTTAGACTTGTAAAAAGAATGTTTCTCTTATCTCTGAATAGTAGCCTAATGTTTCACTTAAAGCACAGAATAATAATGTTAAACTTAGACGACTGAATAATAATGTTTCACTTATTCTTAATTACTGAAAGTAATTCTTAACTTATATCTGTGAAAAAGTTATTTTTCACACAAACCTGTAATGTTTAACTTTCGCCTGCGAACAGTAATATTTCACTTAGACCTGCGAACAGTAATATTTCACTTACACCTGCAAAAAGTAATATTTCACTTAGAACTGCGAACAGTAACATTTCACTTAGACCTGCGAACAGTAATATTGCACTAAGACATGTGAACTTTAACGGTTCACTTAGACCTCCAGTGTATAGACACTGATATTTCACTTAGACATGTTAACAAGAATATTTCTCTTATCTCTGAATAGTAGCCTATTTTTTCACTTAGACCACAAAATAATAATGTTTCACTTAGACGACTGAATAATAATGTTTCACTTAACTAAGGTCTGTGAAAAGTTATGTTTCACACAAACCTGTGAACAGGAAAGCTTCATTTAAACCCATGGACGGTGTGGTTTCACATAGACCTAAGGACAGAGCTATTTCACTTCTACCTGTAAACAATAATGTTTGGCTAAGCCTGTTGGCGGTGCTGTTTGACTTGGTCTGAGTAGAAGGGCATTTTCAGTATCTATAGTATAGTATAATGACATTCACCACCAGTCAGTGACATTCAAAGACCAGACTCAGTGTGTAATCTCTCTTACTTGCTTGGGTAGCTAGTGTTCGGTTATTTATCCCACTATAATTCCACTATTTACCTTAGTATGAAATCCCCTATTTAGCTGACTATAGATTTTCCTATTTAGCTGACTATACATTCCCCTATTTAGCTGACTATAGTTTCCCCTATTTAGCCGACTATACATTCCCCAATTTAGCCGACTATATATTCCCCTATTTAGCCGAATATATGTTCCCATATTTAGCTTACTATTTATTCCCATATATAACCGAGTATGAATTCCCCTATTTAGCTGAATATGAATTCCCTCATTTTTTCTGACTATAATTCCCTTATTTGGCTGACTGTAAATTCCCCTGTTTCTGACTGGCTGTAAATCGTGCTAATTATAATTATCTGACGAAAAATTACTAGAAACTAGAAAATAGACTGCAAACTATAAATTCTCCCATTTAGTTGAATTTAACTTCCCCTATTTAGTTGACTATAAACGTATGAATTTATTAGCTGTCTATAAATTCCCCTTTTTAGCGAACTTTAACATCCCTTTTTGGGTACCCAGGTATTTTATTCAGTAAAGTGACTTATAACCATATTGGGACTAACTTTATATATATGATTTCTTTCCAATCAATGACGATAGTAAATGACTTTTGCTCTTTAAGAATCGTCTATTATTAACAGTGTTAATGTTTCTCTCATCAAACGAATATAGTACAGTGTCTTCGTAATTGTGCTGAAAACACAACAACATAAATGATAAATTTCTTCATATTCACTGATGTTTCTCGGATCATTTAAAATATTACTAGTTATCACAAGAAATGTGAACATTTTCGAACCATGGTCAAAGTGTTATTATTTATCTCATGCATTGATTTAAAAATACTAATATTTAAATAATTTGAATGCAATGCTTTCTATATGTAATGGATACATTTTAGATATTTTCCTATATTCCCTGAAATTTCAGAGACAACATTAGAGAAAAGTTGGTAATTCCTATATTCCCTGAAATTTCAGAGACAACATTTGAGTTAAGTTGGTATTCCCTTCTTTCAATGGACATTCAGGTTCAACATTTGCATTGAAACAAATATTTCGCCAAGGGTTGTCCGAGTAGACTGTCGATCATATTGCCATAATAGTTACAGATAATCAGATAAACATGTTACAGGACAAAGTGAAAACAAAATGATAACAGTCAATTTACAGGAAATATTCAAAGTTAAATATTGACCCTACAACAAGACCAGGAGTATACTATACAGATCTTCCACTTTTTATCCATCACTTTTCCACAGTAAGCTAGTAAGGACCATCATCGCAGTCTCACACTGAAAGATTCGGAACATCCATCCAGACAGACAAACATCATTTTCAGTCAAAGACTACTGGCCCCAAATACATTCATTTGCAAGTAAATGGTGCATGAACTTTAAACTTAACATCAGAACTCATTTCTGGCATGATGTTTTGGAATTAATTTCATTTTTGAAGGGGTGTTCCCTATTCCTCATATATTATCTTCACAGTGAAGTAGGATGTTTAGAATTTAGATTATATTTCATTTACAAAAAGGGGAAAACAATTACAGGGGAAATTGCTGTAGCTACCAGTCTGTCTTGGACCAAATTTCAATACAGCATGACTAAAATATTGTCTTTCAGACACCTATTGGCTCACAAAGGAGACAAATTGCCGGCCAAAGGCCGCACTGACGTTTTACATAGACCAAACATGTCTTGGTGCAACGAAACATGTAACAATATTCTAAAATGAAACAAACTTGACAATTCTGTCAACAGTGTTGTCTCTCCTCCTTCATGGCTTTTTGCACGGTGTTGAGTGTACTGGTCATTATATCCTTTGCTACTTCCCGATAAGCTTGTAGAAACATTTCAGTAGCAACAATTCCTCCATCAGCTTCGTCATGAACACATCAACGACTACTTTACCAATGAAGTTGAAAAGCTTTATGTCGTGTCCCAGTCTCTAACTTGGAACATCCGGGTTCTACAAATCTTAATTAAACACATCGTGATCACAATCTCGTCTTTCAGTGCCAATCCAACCACCTATCGCCTCTGAAAAGGGACACATCAGAGAAAAGATGGCATTGACTTTTCACATGGACCCAAAATGACGTTCTTAAACTCTAAAGCTAAATCGTTAATATTGTAACATCGGTGAGTTTCTTTTGTAATTTAAAAAAAATATGTTTCCCTGTCAAGCCCCAGGAATTATTGCATAAATTAGGATACCGTAAGGATTGTTCTGGTTTTTAATGCCGGCTAAAAGTATTGTTTCTGTTCTAATAAATAAATATCATGACATCAAGAACGATTGTACAAATATCAAGCAGCATATATTTGCATAACCCTAGCATCGCTATTTAACCAAATGCATATTTATACGGTTGGTAGAACCGAGAGGGAATTCAGGAGCTGAATCTAGATTGGTTAAATTGTGTTGTCTCTGAATTGAACCAAGACTAATAATCATGCTTTTATTAAGAAGATTTATACCTTTATATCTTTCGTTTTAGTTTTGTTTACTTTTAATTCCCTCGAGCGGCGTAAGTTCATGACCCTTAGCGAACGTATCGAAATGATTGTAAACTAATATTCGCATTGCTAATTAATCACCACTTACACAAACAACATCTATTTAACTCTTGAAAAAGCGTGTTATAGTCTTACTCAATCGTAATAATTTTAATGACAAACCTGTTGAATCTTTATTGTCATTTTTAAAGACGGCTTCCAGTGCATCCAAGTTCGTGACGTCACAACTATAGTGCTTTCCTTACGGCAACCTCCATAGAAACTTTTATTAATCGGTCTTCTGCTGATTCATTTTTTTCTGAATATTGAAATTGTCATTGAATTTTTTTTAATAGGTGAACTTTTAACAGATATAAATGATTTTTAATTTGAACAATAACCATATGAAAGGAATATTAACATTTATTATAAGGAATTTTATTCAAATACATTAAACCTTTGTTCAGGTTAAACATTTATAAAATCTTAATATATACATAGATTTGATTTATGGAGAAGCCATGAGAATGGATTTATTCTTCTGTGTCTGCAGGGCAGTGGGGACAGTAAAATTTGTCCCCACGCCTGATCACTGCTACCTTGGTGCAATATTTGAGGTGTACCCAGTGTGAGCAGTGAGTACCATCACACTGGGCCCATTTCACAAATATTAAAGACACACTATCTCTAACTGTTGCTGGGGTAAACTTTTTACACACACAACATTTCTCCTCCTCTGTAACATCAGATATGTCTGTGTCTGCATCAGAGTCACTAACATAGAAATGTGAAGGACCTGCTTGGGGACTACTGTCCTTAATAATTGGTACAGTTTTTTTCGACTTTTTGGCAGAAATTTTCCCCTTTAAACCTGTCTTAGAACATTCTTTGTATTCAAATTTTTTTTTTTCAACGACATTCTCTGTAATCTGTTTCCCAGAGACAATCTTGCCGATGTGTTTTCTGGGCTTTCGGTTTTCTTTGGAATGTCTCTTCCGGTCAATCATTGTTTTTACCCTTGATTCGAACACGGTCGATGGAGACATCACATTCACTGGCTCAGGACTTACAACAGGGAGAGATGAGACAGCAGGAAGAGATGGGTCATCAGCAGGAACATCAGCAGGAACAGATGGGATGTCAGTAGGAACAGATGGGATATAAGCAGGGACATCAGCCGGAAGAGATGAGACATCATCAACCTTGTCATCCACGTTGAATACTTCAGCTGGTGTTGCGTGGCTGCTAATGGCTGATTTCTCCAGTGGGTACACACCTGTCTTCCTGAAAGCACTGTGAAGATTTGCCATGGACAAAGCCTTGCCATAGACCTTACAAGATAGGTGACAAATATCATGTCTTGTCACAGCAGTGATGGCTTGTCTGGTAAGTTTGTGACACTCCATGTGAAACATCCGTTGAAATGGACCATAGCATCCAACATCTAAGGGCTGGAGGACATAGGAAGTATGTGCAGGTAAGACAAACAAAATAATTTGGTTACTCTTCGCCCACTCAATGAGGTCCAAGCTGATGTGTGATGTGTGCCCATCAAGCAGTAGGAGGAGATGCTGGTCGGCATCTCGCTGGGGAATGTACTTGATGAAGTGCTCTTTCATATATATGCGAAAGATATCAGAATTTGACCATCCACTGTCAGACATAACACCTTTGCACCTGGTGTCGACCCTTTCATCAGCTCAGGAACAAGCCTCTTCCCGGCAAACACAAAGAAAGGTGGTATAGCCATACCACTTGCACTGCCACATCCAATGATTGTTGTAGTTTTCCCTTTCCCTGCAGTTACAACTTGTGGATGATAATCAGACCCAGACAAAATATATGAAGGTGTATGAACAGGGCTGACACCTTTCTCATCAACATTAAAAATGAGATGAGGTTTATCATGCAAATGATATTTGTCAAAAATTTCATCCAACTGTTCAAAGTACTTGTCAACAACGTGTGTAAATGTTGAGATGGCCCTTTGAAATTCCAGGGATCTTGGACATAGAAACTTTATTTCTGGCCATCGTTTAACAAAGTGGTCAAACCAACTGAGAGTCAATGGATTGTCTTTAGCTCTTTTGCCCAATACCGTAGCATAATCAGTTGCAATATCTACAACCTCTTGTCTGGTGTAACCATAACCATATTTTGCCACTTGCTTTAGCTACAATTTTTTCCTCCTCATCAAGGTTCAGAACAGGTGCTCTGCCAGTTGTCACTGTGTCAATGCTGATTTTGCCAATTACCCTGTCACGTAGGGTCTACATGGGAACTTGATACATACGTGATGCTTTGGCAACAGATATGTCTTTTTCTTTCACAGATATGTATGCTTCTGTCAGGGCTGTATGGCTGTATTGGCGGTAGGTTGTTTGAAACTTTACAGGGTTAACCTAAAATGAATAACATTATTTCTTAATATTCAACTCAATGTGTTATAGGTAAAGGTACATTTGTTTAGGATAAAGTAATCCTGTATTGTTTTACAATAGTTTAAATTGTCATTAAATTACAAATTTGTGAATAAATGTAAAATAAGAAATCGTGTAGTCTTTCAAATTCAGAAAAAAACATCACTTTAGATAAGCCAACAGACGCCTGTTCATGACTAGATATAATTAGTTGTGCGACTAGTAGTATGTTGCTTTGACATGAAAGCAGCAGTGACACAGCGTAACTCCGGCAGGTTTTCATTTTTCACTTAAACTTATTTTATACATTTGTATGCATAATCAAAGTTTGAGATATTTGTTGCTTAACTTTTTAACACACTTTTATGATGTTTACATGCTTTTTACGTGAATCTTACCTGTTTGAATCTCATTTTGCAGCCTGAGTATGTCAAACGATCCTCTTTGATCTTTTGATTGCTGACGTAATATTTATTGATGTATGACGTAAACAATGCGCGAATTTGCACGTGTTAAATTGACGTCACAAACTTAGAAGGCTAACGAACTTAGGCAGCTCGACCATATAAGTTTGAATAACGAGTGAAAATGGTACAGACTGAAGAAAGAATGTATTCATGGATGAATGTGTCAGGAACAGATATAATAAAATATAAATTCATAGCCAAGTTTCATATTCAAGTTTATCATCCAAAAACACAAAAAGCAATGGTACACTTTATATTACAAGAGAAAACGAGATGAATACAATTTGAATATTTCCTTAATTATTCATAGATGCAGCTATTTTCATAGTAAACTACCTAAATTGAGCTCTTAGATTGTACCCTGTTTGACGGGAAAGGGAGTAAATAAATCGGATCAAGCAGATATGGCAGTCTGTTCTGTAAACTGACTTGGTTGCGGTAATTATTTTATGTGCCGTTACTATCTGTAAATAGATATTTTAAAATTCTGAATTTATGGTATAACGGAATAAGTTCTTTTGAAACATGGTCTCAATTGAGTGACTAATTCTAAGATTAGCTAAGATGTTGTCTGTTTGCTTCACACGTCTGGGTGAGCTGCTATCGTTTAAGTGGATTAAAAATCTTCATGAATCATCAACTACTTATATATATATATATGTATATATAAAGGTGTGACGTTACGTTTCGGTATAGAAGCTTCTTAACCTAACCTGCTTGAACATTCTTCTTGACAGTGTGGAAGTACCTTTACAGACACGTCCCTATTCTAAACAGTAAGAAGGATCTCTGGTAAGTTATATGTTTTATGTTAGGTCAGCTCTGTCCTAGGAAGACTTCATTTATTGATATATATAACACAAAGCTGAGGTAGGAGACGATCACTTTACTTCCATTTTGTTGTAATACAAGGGGCGCTACTCTGCCCATGGACCAGTCATTGCGCCGACTCAGAGGGAGTAATCATTATGTAACAGTCTCGTCCATACAGTTTTGACATCACTTCAATTCTGATATCGATAAAGAATCGTTTCAAGTGTTAGTTTCCTTCTCCGACACAGGAATGGCTCACTTCCCTATCGGTGTCCTGGTCCACGTGGGTTTCCTGACGTGTTATCAGAGGTGTCAGCGGGTGTCAAACTGCAAGATGATTGGTTACAAGTCAAGTGACCTTACCTGTCATCTTCTGACAACTAAGAGACTCGGAATGTTTGTCACCAAGAACATGGAAACATATGACGTCATCTCGGACTCTGTGGTTTGAAATTCTTTATTTATCATTAACTGTGGGGTTCAGGTCAATCCGTTGAACGTTTTGTTCACTGAAAGTCAGTAGGTAACCCTTACTGAAAACTGGATTTATGTAACCGCAAACCTAGTGGTATAACTTCAGATAAAGTTGTAGATTTGGGACGAATTCATCTAAATCCCACTCGACTCTTCAATCACATACTTATGTTCAATAAAATTACTGATGAGGAAATGGTTTTTGGTCAGAGAGTTTGGCGTTTTAGTTAAATTTATATGATGTGATAATGTCATAAAAGATTTGTTTTACCGTCACATTGCTGCCCTTCGTTCTCTCTTATCTCATCTAATTGACGCAATGCCAACACGAACATTTCTGTTAATCCATTTTTATCAGATACATTGGTAAGAATTAAACCTTGGCTGCTTAAGACATGGTGTACATGTACATGTCACTCTCTTTTCGGTCGAATTATTCATTTCTGCATTGAACTAATTTATAAATCTTTTTTTTGTAATACATGACGTTTCTTTTTATTGTATACCTCCCAATTTGAGACCAGTCCAACATTATATATATTATATATTATCCATAATCTCAAAAGAAATTGTGTATCATTTTCGGAAATATTGTTATTTAGAGATTGTTTTACATGTTTTGTGCTTCTATCGAAGTATAACAGCAACAAATTTGTTGCTTTTATATTTCGAAAGAGGCACAAAAAATGTAAAACAATTCTAATAATTACAAAATCAACAAGTTTTCTTTAAATATTTACACAAATCTAATATATTGGTCAATTTATCACTGGAGGCATCAGCTTGTTACACGCAACAATTACATGGCTGAAACAAAATTGAGGAATCCTTAATCTAAAACGGCAGAGGATTCGATTTCGTTTTGACAGCATTCACATGCATACAATCAGGGTTCGTTTTTTTCTGGTTTACGCAATTTGTGATTAACCCTCATTAGCATATCACGTGACGTTCAAACATGGCTACCGTTTGCGAAGCGCTAGTGGATGAACAAGCTTGAGGACTTGTATAAATTAAAATGAAGTGTTCCCGGTGGAATGAATTGTCTCATTCGGAAAAGGAATGAATATATCAGTTATTGGCGTGGGTTTGAAAACGAAATGACATGTGTATATCTTATTTTGCATCAAGACGTTACGCTCAGTTGTAAGAACTAACTGACATGTCCGTTTGTTCTGATGGATTGTGACGTCATAAGGTACGAATGCACGAGGTATGGTAGCACATTTTATCTGCATTCATCGAGAAATGGCAGCAGGTTTTTGAGAGCTCTCGTCCAATCAGAAACGCGGAAATTAGTGTAACAAAATCATTTTGTAATTATTTATCATTAACCTTTGGTTTCAAATCGGGAACATTTTGTTAAATAAAACATCAATAGATAACCCTATATAGAAAACCGGCTTTATGTAATCGCCAACACTGATGACTGTTCCCACGTACAAATTGAAAATCTTTTGGACTCAGATCTTTCATCGTTGCTGCATCTCAGGCTGGGAATAACCAGCCTCTACCATTACGGCTTGCTTCGACCTTAGAATCCTTCAAAAGTCAACTGAAAACTCACCTTTTCCGAATCTCCTATTAACTCTGCTTTCTAACCTTGTGGAGCGCTTTGAGCATACGGACTGTGTGGAAATAGCGCTTTATAAGACTTCACTATTATTATTATCCTGGTATAACTTCAGATAGAGTCGTAGTTCGCATGTTTTCAGAAATGTAAGCAGATATTGTTTTAAAACTTCAAACTTATTTACCAATATCGTTAAATTTTTATCTGATATGTGAATATTTTTATTTTTCATCAATCCGATTCCTTTTCATGCCTTTCAGAAACATCCTAATGTCAGTGATGAATGGAGATCTGTGGAAATAAGGACATACAGAAAACGTCTGAAACATGTCAAAGGTTGTAAATTTCACGAATAGGAAGATAAACAAATAATACAAATGAGCACAACAAATTAAGACATTTATATTTGGCATTAACATTTTTACCAATTTGTTAGCATCATTCTGTTGCTGTTCATGACGGTTCAACTTAAAGGGGCAGTAGCACGTTTTTTCGCTCAAATGAGTCTATGAAATGGTTTTGAAAAATGATGTCACCAATTGTAAAGCACCCTTCTGTCTTCTGAAAATTAAGTTAAAAATTGTAACATGATTTCGGTGTATCCTTGATTCTGATTGGTTGATTTGCCTATGTTGAATTACAATGAATACCCGCAAATTACTTGGGGCGAATCACCGCGAACATATACATCGTGTTCAAAAGATTCGGCTCGACTCAAAATTTATTTTTTCTATTTCTCTTAATATGTGCTCCTTACTCAAATTTGACAGGTGGCATTGTCATTTTCTTACTTGTGTATAGCAGTCTAGGTCACAAATAACTCTCAAAATTAATTAGTTTCAAGTAACTTAAATGTTTTTAACAAGTAAGATTTGTCCAAGTTTGACGCCTTCGTCCATGCGGCTGTGTTTACCGAATGCCGTTGCCATGGCATGACGTCATAGTGATCAACCGTTTTGACGTCACAATGCTAGCGTCATTGTCACAATGGGTTAGGGCAAGTTTAAGATTTTTGTTCCTAGGTCTTTTACTCTGTTGATGTTGTAGATAAATGTTTATCGCCATCTAAAAGGATATGTGAATATTATGAAGTGAACATAGTTGAGTGACACTGTTTCAGTTTATGTGTAAATTGTTGCTACTGTACATATTACGCCGAGTATTTACATTTGTTTTGACCTGACCACACCTTAAAAAAAATGGAACAGTCGCAAAGTCCTTTCCACTCAGAGATAGTTACGCAAAAAGAGAGTTCGTTTCAAAACCCCTGATAACTAACGGTCATGTTACAATATCGATAAATAGTTGCGTTTGTAAAATTTCCGGGATTCATTGCTATTCAACACCCGCAAATTTCAGCGTTTAAAACCTCCGGCTAACGCCGTCGGTTTTAAACTAAATTTGCGGGTGTTGAATAGCAATGAATCCCGGAAATTTTACAAACGCAACTATTTATCTTATAAATGAATGTTCATTATTTGGTAAAGCATTGGGAATCGTTTTTGTAATTCGAAATAATAAAATGTGTTCACAATAAAATGGCTGCCATGCATTTTTTACTTTTACGCAACATCTTTATTACCACTTCAAATAAGTGGTTAGTGTAATAAGATGTTTTACCCTCTAAAGTAAATTTATATGACATAAACTATCATTATAAAAGGGAAATTTTTAGAAATCAATTTTGAAAAAGACGTGTTACAGCCCGTTTAATAATAGCAACAAAACCAGTTTTGAGCATCACACGTAGTTAACTAGTGTTGATGAGAAGACACTTGATGAGTTTCTCTATACATCTCCCAATTTACAATACCGAATATAATCCTCTCATTCCAGTGTCCAGATTCGGGTACCCGTTTATCTAAATGTCTCCTCTCATTCCAGGGTCCACATTCGGGTTCCCGTTTATCTAAATGTCTCCTCTCATTCCAGTGTCCACATTCGGGTACCCATTCATTAATTGTCTCCTCTCATTCCAGTGTCCACATTCGGGTACCCGTGTGTCTAAATGTCTCCTCTCATTCCAGTGTCCACATACGAGCATCCATGTATCTAAATGTCTCCTCTCATTCCAATGTCCGCATTCGGGTATATATGTATCTAAATGTCTCCTCTCATTCCAGTGTCCACATTCGGGTATCCGTGTATCTAAATGTCTCCTCTCATTCCAGTGTCAACATTCGGGTATCCGTGTATCTAAATGTCACCTCTCATTCCAGTGTCCACATTCGGGTAGATATGTATCTAAATGTCTCCTCTCATTCCAGTGTCCACATTCGGGTACCCGTGTGTCGGTGACAAGACCTGCAGGTACCCGTTTGGTAGATGTATGGGGGATGTCTGTTCCTGTATGGTGGGGTACAGTTACAGCTTCGGGTCGGGCAGCTGTGTTCGAGGTACGTGCAACATATTTTGTCTTGACATTAAGTTTGTAATAATGACAAACGATAAAAACAACTGCTCGTTTTATCACCCAGCTTAAGGATGTTTCACACACTAAGTAACATCCACTACAAATTAATGAAAATGTGTTATATGATAGATTGATGACAAATTGAAAATAGGGTACCTCACCATTGAAACTGTTCTACTAGGTGGCGTCGCAAGGTGATGAGAACCCCACAAGTGTCATGCTTTTCCTAAATGTCTTACACAATTAGAAATTTTCAAAATATGCAACATTTGTTCTTTTTTTATCTTAATTTAAAGAGAAACCATTATGAAGACAGTATCAATAAAATAATGACCGTGTCGATAAACAATGTTTAGGAACAAAACGTATATGTTTACGAAATTTAAAGAACCATAGCATTGTCAATATTATTAAAGAAAAAAGGTAGGTCACCACCCTATTTTTTAATATATATTTAATAAAAACCAAGATAGTGTAACAATTTTGTCCTAAGGAAATAACTCCTACTATGTAAATAGCATTTTTCACTTTTAACATATTATAGACAAAAAACATTGTTTTGTCATAAAATAAAGTGTATTTCGATCAGTTACAATAAAATGATTAAATGATCATATTCCATTAGTATATTCAAAATTCGAAAATACACGAATGACACTGTTACTGAAAATGGACAAAGATGCTACAAGGCAATGTACATTTTTATCTGACAACTGAGAATGTTCAGAAAGACGGTGTGTTGAAAATATCATATTCTAAATAGTCTTAATTACTTATCATTTGAACTGCTGGTTGAACATAAATCAATTTCAAATAATATTTCAGGAACCAACGCGAAATGTAACACAATAAAAAGTCTCACACCTCATATATATATTCAAACCCTCGAAAATAAGCTACACCTATTTCACCATTCAAAGAAAATGGACTCCCAACTAAGTTAAAATCATATTTTGTTGGGTGATAGAACTATACACAGTCTCACAGCTCGGCTCTGTTGTGTTGGTCTTGTTTTGTAAATATAGAATATAGGGAAAACATCACATGTTATCCTGCTTTAATAAATACTTAAAAACGTTGTAAGTACGTCAACTCAGATAAATAGTTTTGTAGTTAGACTCCCAAAGGATTACGAATGAGCGTACAGACAAGCAGAGTGCATGTCATTCACAATAGTGAGAGTTATCTCCCCATGATGATCAACGCATCACCGTATTATCCCATACATCATGTCCTGTTAATATGAATTGTAGTGAGAGTTATTTCCCCGTGATGATTTTAGAATTAACGTTTATATTCCGTACAACCTGCCTCTGTAACCAATGAATTATAGTGAGAGTTATCTTCCCGTGGTGATCCAGGATTAACATTTATATCTCATACACCGTGTTTCTGTAACCTATGAATTTTTATGTGAGTTATCTCCCCGTGGTAATAAATGATTAACGAATACATCCCGTATACCGTGCCTCTGTAACATATGAATTGTAATGAGAGTTATCTCCCCATGGTGATCAAGGATTAACGTTTACATCCCGTACTCCGTACCTCTGTCACCTATGGATTGTCATCCTCCACGCAGGCGATCTGCGCACCTCGGACTTTCTCCTTCGTAGTGATTTCAGACCCTGCCACTAGCCGTTCTCACCGCCTGCTAAAATTTAGCAGAAACTTAAGGGGATACAAGAAAGATCGAGTCAAATGTTGTTATTTTAATAGTTCGTTTAAAAATAAAGATTTTTCAAAATATTATCTTCAGTAAGTATAAGGTGAACAAATCTTCAAAACATTACGATTATAGTTGGTGTTTTGTTGTCGTCCGTTGCCAAGTAGTTCATCAGTTTGATGTCAGCGCCATACGTCGGTGTTCAAGAAAATTTGCGTGTGTTGAATAACAATGAATCACAGACATTTTACAAACGCAACTATTTCTCTTATTAAAATGAGCTAGATTTGTTGCATTTAAACAACAAAAAGAAATGATCTCATGAAAAACTCTGCGTTGATTCAGAGCCGCCATATTGTTTACATCCTGGGTGAAGGACATCGAACGGTGTACAGTCAAAGGGCAAAGGCCATATGCAAATGACTTAACAGCAGGGGTGTTTAAGTCTGACTAGACATGCGCAAAATGCTGCTTCGAGAATGATCAATTGTAGTGAGAATTATCTCCCCGTGATGATCTAGGATAAACGTTTATCTTTCGTTTTCCGTGTCCCTGTAACCTCTGAATTGTAGTGAGAGTTATTTCCCCGTGATGATCTAGGATAAACGTTTATATTTCGTTTTCAGTGCCTCTGTGACATATGAATTGTTGGGAGAGTTACCTCCCCGAGGTGATGCCGGATTAACGATAACATCCCGTACTCCGTGCCACTGTAACATGAACTGAAGTGAGAGTCAGTGATAGTGATATTGCATACAGTCAGATTAAACCGTAGCGTATATTTTTTCTACTTCTAGAGCTGAGCAGAACAACCATGTTTCAACAAAATCTTGTGAGAGCTACAAATGTATCTCCCCGTGAAGATCTTGTTTCTGTTTCAGGGTGCGGGCAATATGGAAACACATTCTCCCTGTACACACGCTACAGAGCACACTCTGTTTGTAGCACACAGAAGCATGTGTCAACTAACTTGTATTTGTGTTTGAAGAAATGTGCGCAATCGTCCTTTGTTTGTGTCTATCTGGAAATATCACAAGGAGTGTGTCATTTGTGTTCAAACGAGCTGGAGCTGGCAATTTCAGAATCAGACGAGTGGACACATATGAAAATGATTGCGTACAGACATTGCAGATGAGTGAACTCTCACACGGTGTGTTATCATCCTTAACACATCCTTGTAAACAGTAAACATACCGTTTTCCAATTTGGTTGGTTTGTTATTTCATGTAAATATGGCATGTTACCAAGCTTAACAAATGACATGATACTACACTTAACTTTTGACATGTTACTTGACTTAACGTATTGTATGTTAATACTTAACTAATAGCATTTATGATATGGCATGTTACAACGTTTAACATATGATATGTTACAACATTTAACTTATGATATGTTACAACATTTAACTGATGACATGTTACTGCACTTAGCATATGACATGTTACTACGCTTAACATATGACTCTTTACTACACTTAACTTATGGCTTAGAATGATCATGAACTGATTTTTAAAATTGTATTAGTTTACATTGTAAGGGTTCGGAAAACAAGAGCAATGAGCAAGAGCAACTCTTGTCACAATAGGTTGTGTATATTCGAATCCAATATGTGGTGTGCACTTTTGGACAATAAAGTCTGGTAAATAAACGATCAATGGGGTTCACTAATTGTTTTGTACCGTATAAGTTAAACAAGGCACTTTAGAAAGTTCATGGAGATGTATATATTATTGATGAGCGGTCAGTACTGGTAACCAAACACACCAAATCAATGTTAGCAGTTTCATCTGAACTTTTCAGAACGGTCATGCATGTAAGTGAAATGCGGGGGATTCTCTCACTTACAACAGCGACCAGTAATATTTCACTTAGACCTGCGAACAGAAATATTTCACTTAGACCTGCAAACAGTAATATTTCACTTACACCTGCAAAAAGTAATATTTCACTTAAAACTGCGAACAGTAATATTTCACTTAGACATGCGAACAGTAATACTGCACTAAGACCTCTGAACTTTTACAGTTCACTTAGACCTCCAGTGCATAGACACTGATATTTCACTTAGACTTGTAAAAAGAATGTTTCTCTTATCTCTGAATAGTAGCCTAATGTTTCACTTAAACCACAGAATAATAATGTTAAACTTAGACGACTGAATAATAATGTTTCACTTATTCTTAATTACTGAAAGTAATTCTTAACTGATATCTGTGAAAAAGTTATTTTTCACACAAACCTGTAATGTTTAACTTTCGCCTGCGAACAGTAATATTTCACTTAGACCTGCGAACAGTAATATTTCACTTACACCTGCAAAAAGTAATATTTCACTTAGAACTGCGAACAGTAATATTTCACTTAGACCTGCGAACAGTAATATTGCACTAAGACATGTGAACTTTAACGGTTCACTTAGACCTCCAGTGTATAGACACTGATATTTCACTTAGACTTGTTAACAAGAATATTTCTCTTATCTCTGAATAGTAGCCTATTTTTTCACTTAGATCACAAAATAATAATGTTTCACTTAGACGACTGAATAATAATGTTTCACTTAACTAAGATCTGTGAAAAGTTATGTTTCACACAAACCTGTGAACAGTAAAGCTTCATTTAAACCCATGGACGGTGTGGTTTCACATAGACCTAAGGACAGTGCTTTTTCACTTCTACCTGTAAACAATAATGTTTCGCTAAGCCTGTTGGCGGTGCTGTTTGACTTGGTCTGAGTAGAAGGGCATTTTCAGTATCTATAGTATAGTATAATGACATTCACCACCAGTCAGTGACATTCAAAGACCAGATTCAGTGTGTAATCTCTCTTACTTGCTTGGGTAGCTAGTGTTCGGTTATTTATCCGACTATAATTCCACTATTTACCTTAGTATGAAATCCCCAATTTAGCTGACTATAGATATCCTATTTAGCTGACTGTACATTCCCCTATTTAGCTGACTATAGTTTCCCCTATTTAGCCGACTATACATTCCCCAATTTAGCCGACTATATATTCCCCTATTTAGCCGAATATATGTTCCCATATTTAGCTTACTATTTATTCCCATATATAACTGAGTATGAATTCCCCTATTTAGCTGAATATGAATTCCCTCATTTTTTTCTGACTATAATTCCCTTATTTGGCTGACTGTAAATTCCCCTGTTTCTGACTGGCTGTAAATCGTGCTAATTATAATTATCTGACGAAAAATTACTAGAAACTAGAAAATAGACTGCAAACTATAAATTCTCCTATTTAGTTGAATTTAACTTCCCCTATTTAGTTGACTATAAACGTATGAATTTATTAGCTAACTTTAACATCCCTTTGTGGGTACCCAGGTATTTTATTTAGTAAAGTGACTTATAACCATATTGGGACTAACTTTATATATATGATTTCTTTCCAATCAATGACGATAGTAAATGACTTTTGCTCTTTAAGAATCGTCTATTATTAACAGTGTTAATGTTTCTCTCACCAAACGAATATAGTACAGTGTCTTCGTAATTGTGCTGAAAACACAACAACATAAATGATAAATTTCTTCATATTCACTGATGTTTCTCGGATCATTTAAAATATTACTAGTTATCACAAGAAATGTGAACATTTTCGAACCATGGTCAAAATGTTATTATTTATCTCAAGCATTGATTTAAAAATACTAATATTTAAATAATTTGAATGGAATGCTTTCTATATGTAATGCATACATTTTAGATATGTTGGTACGTCCAGCATTCACTGGACTTTCAGAGACAACATTAGAGATATGTTGGTAATTCCTATATTCCCTGAAATGTCAGAGACAACATTAGAGATATGTTGGTAATTCCTATATTCCCTGAAATGTCAGAGACAACATTAGAGATATGTTGGTAATTCCTATATTCCCTGAAATTTCAGAGACAACATTTGAGTTAAGTTGGTAATTCCTATATTCCCTGAAATGTCAGAGACAACATTAGAGAAATGTTGGTAATTCCTATATTCCCTGAAATTTCAGAGACAACATTTGAGTTAAGTTGGTAATTCCTATATTCCCTGAAATGTCAGAGACAACATTTGAGTTAAGTTGGTATTCCCTACATTCAATGGACATTCAGATTCAACATTTGCATTGAAACAAATATTTCGCCAAGGGTTGTCCGAGTAGACTGTCGATCATATTGCCATAATAGTTACAGATAATCAGATAAACATGTTAAAGGACAAAGTGAAAACTAAATGATGACGGTCAATTGACAGAGAATGTTCAAAGTTAACAATTGACCCTACAACAGGACCCGGAGTATACTCTACAGATCTTCCAATTTTTATCCATCACTTTTCCAGAGTGAGGACCATCACACAGGCTCACACTGAAAGATTCAGAACATCAATCCAGACAGACAAACATCATTTTCAGTCAAAGACTGCTGGCCCCAAAAATATTTTATTGCAGGTAAATAGTGCATGAGCTTAAAACAAAACATCAGAACTTTTTTCTGGCATGATGTTTTGGAATGAATTTCATTTTTTGAAGGGGTGTTCCCCATTCCTCATATCTTATTTTCACAGTGAAGTAGGATTTTTAGAATTTAGATTATATTTCATTTACAAAAAGGGGAAACAAACTCTTAAATTACAGGAACATTGATGTAGCTATCAGTCTCTCTTGGGCCAAATTTCAATACAGCATGATTAAAATATTTTCTTTCAAAGGCCAAAAGCCGCACTGACGTTGTACATAGACCCAACATGTCTTGGTGCAACGAAACATTATTCTAAAATAAAACAAACTTGAAAATTCTGTCAACATTGTTGTGTCTCCACGGTGTGGAGTGTACCGGTCATTATATCCTTTGCTACTTCCTGATAAGCTTGTAGAAACATTTCGGTAGCAACAATTCCTCCATCAGCTTCGTCATGAACACATCAACGACTACTTTACCAATGAAGTTGAAAAGCTTTATGTCATGTCCCAGTCTCTAACTTAGAACATCCGGGTTCTACAAATCTTAATTAAACACATCATGATCACAATCTCGTCTTTCAGAGCCAATCCAGACACCCATCGCCTCTGAAAAGGGACACATCAGAGAAAAGATGGCATTGACTTTTCACATGGACCCAACATGACGTTCTTCCTCTCTGAAGCTAAATCGTTAATATTGTAACATCGTAGAGTTTCTTTTTGGATTTTTAACAAAAACATATTTCCCTGTCAAACACCAGTAATTATCGCATACATTAGGATATCTTGATTGTGGTTGTTTTTAATGCTGGGTAAAATTATTGTTTCTGTTCTAATAAATAAATATCATGACATCAAGAACGATTGTACAAATATCAAGCAGCATATATTTGCATAACCCTAGCATCAATATTTAACCGAATGCTTATTTATATGGTCGTTAGAACAGAGAGGGAATTCAGGAGCTGAATCTAGATTGGTTGAATTGTGTTGTCTCTGAATTGAACCAAGACTAACAATCATGCATTTATTGAGAAGATTTATACCTTTATATCTTTCGGTTTACTTTTGTTTACTTTAAATATAAGTTTGAATAACGAGTGAAAATGGTACAGACTGAAGATGTATTCATGGATGAATGTGTCAGGAACAGATATTATAAAATATAATTTCATAGCCAAGTTTCATATACAAGTTTATCATCCAAAACCACCAAAACAATGGACGAGATGAATTCAATTTGATATTCCATTAATTATTCATAGATGCAGCTATTTTCATAGTAAACTACCTAAATTCAGCTCTTAGATTGTACCCTGTTTGACGGGAAGGGGGTAAAGCTGGTAAACTGGTAAAGAACCAAGATGGCGGAACAGACAAGTCGAGTGTAAGGGAGCTCTCACATATGTGGAACTTATTCAAGTAAATACAGCGACTGTAACGTTCAACATACGTTAAATTCAGCTTTTAGATTGTACCCTGTTTGACGGGAAAGGGAGTAAATAAATCGGAACAAAGCAGATATGACATTCTGTAAACTGACTTGCCTGTGGTAATTTTAATATTTGCCGTTACTGCTGTAAAAAGATATTTTAAAATTCTGAATTTATGGTTTCATCGAATAAGTTCTTTTGAAACATGGTCTCAATTGAGTGACTAATTCTAAGATTAGCTAAGATGTTGTCTGTTTGCTTCACACGTCTGGGTGAGCTGCTATCGTGTAAGTGGATAAGAAATCTTCATTAATCATCAACAACTATATACTATATATGTATATATAAAGGTGTGACGTTATAAATATATAGAGAGAGATAGGTGTGACGTTACGTTTCGGTATAGAAGCTTCTTAATCTAACCTGCTTGAACATTCTTCTTGAAACGGTGGAAGTATCTTTACAGAACTTACACGTCACTATTCTAAACAGTAAGAAGGGTCTCTGGTAAGTTATATGTTTTATGTTAGGTCAGCTCTGTCCTAGGAAGACTTCACTTATTGATATATATCACATGAAACTGAGGTAGGAGACGATCACTTTACTTCCATTTTGTTGTAATACAAGGGGCGCTACTCTGCCCATGGACCAGTCATTGCGCCGACTCAGAGGGAGTAATCATTATGTAACAGTCTCGTCCATACACTTTTGACATCACTTCAATTCTGATATCGATAAAGAATCGTTTCAAGTGTTAGTTTCCTTCTCCGACACAGGAATGGCTCACTTCCCTATCAGTGTCCTGGTCCACATGGGTGTCTTCACGTGTTATCAGAGGTGTCAGCGGGTGTCAGACTGCGAGATGATTGGTTACAAGTCACGTGACCTTACCTGTCATCTTCTGACAACTAAGAGACTCGGAATGTTTGTCACCAAGAACATACAAAAATATATGACGTCATCTCGGACTCTGTGGTTTGAAATTCTTTATTTATCATTAACTGTGGGGTTCAGGTCAAACGTTTTGTTCACTGAAAGTCAGTAGGTAACCCTTACTGAAAACTGGATTTATGTAACCGCAAACCTAGTGGTATAACTTCAGATAAAGTTGTAGATTTGGGACGAATTCATCTAAATCCCACTCGACTCTTCAATCACATACTTATGTTCAATAAAATTACTGATGAGGAAATGGTTTTTGGTCAGAGAGTTTGGCGTTTTAGTTAAATTTATATGATGTGATAATGTCATAAAAGATTTGTTTTACCGTCACATTGCTGCCCTTCGTTCTCTCTTATCTCATCTAATTGACGCAATGCCAACACGAACATTTCTGTAAATCCATTTTTATCAGATACATTGGTTGGAATTAAACCTTGGCTGCTTAAGACATGGTGTACGTGTACATGTCACTCTCTTTTCGGTCGAATAATTCATTTCTGCATTGAACTAATTTATAAATCTTTTTTTTGTAATACATGACGTTTCTTTTTATTGTATACCTCCCAAATTGAGACCCGTCCAACATTATCAAAGGATGTATATTATCCATAATCTCAAAAGAAATTGTGTATCATTTTCGGAAATATTGTTATTTAAGGATTGTTTTACATGTTTTGTGCTTCTATCGAAGTATAACAGCAACAAATTGTATAACACCGCGTAGCGTAGCGGAGCGATGTTATACGAAATTTGTTGCTGTTAACTTCGAAAGAGGCACAAAACATGTAAAACAATTCTTATAATTACAAAATCAACAAGTTTTCTTTAAATATTTACACAAATCTAATATATCAATGGTCAATTTATCACTGGAGGCATCAGCTTGTTACACGCAACAATTACATGGCTGAAACAAAATTGAGGAATCCTTAATCTAAAACGGCAGAGGATTCGATTTCGTTTTGACAGCATTCACATGCATACAATCAGGGTTCGTTTTTTTCTGGTTTACGCAATTTGTGATTAACCCTCATTAGCATATCACGTGACGTTCAAACATGGCTACCGTTTGTGAAGCGCTAGTGGATGAACAAGCTTGAGGACTTGTATCGATTAAAATGAAGTGTTCCCGGTGGAATTAATTGTCTCATTCGGAAAAGGAATGAATATATCAGTTATTGGCGTGGGTTTGAAAACGAAATGACATGTGTATATCTTATTTTGCATCAAGACGTTACGCTCAGTTGTAAGAACTAACTGACATGTCCGTTTGTTCTGATGGATTGTGACGTCATAAGGTACGAATGCACGAGGTATGGTAGCACATTTTATCTGCATTCATCGAGAAATGGCAGCAGCTTTTTGAGAGCTCTCGTCCAATCAGAAACGTGGAAATTAGTGTAACAAAATCATTTTGTAATTATTTATCATTAACCTTTGGTTTCAAATCGGGAACGTTTTGTTAAATAAAACATCAATAGATAACCCTATATAGAAAACCGGCTTTATGTAATCGCCAACACTGATTACTGTTCCCACGTACAAATTGAAAATCTTTTGGACTCAGATCTTTCATCGTTGCTGCATCTCAGGCTGGGAATAACCAGCCTCTACCATTACGGCTTGCTTCGACCTTAGAATCCTTCAAAAGACAACTGAAAACTCACCTTTTCCGAATCTCCTATTAACTCTGTTTTCTAACCTTGTGAAGCGCTTTGAGCATACGGACTGTGTGGAAATAGCGCTTTATAAGACTTCATTATTATTATTATCCTGGTATAACTTCAGATAGAGTCGTAGTTCGCATGTTTTCAGAAATGTAAGCAGATATTGTTTTTAACTTCAAACTTATTTACCACTATTGTTAAATTTTTATCTGATATGTGAATAGTTTTATTTTTCATCAATCCGATTCCTTTTCATGCCTTTCAGAAACATCCTAATGTCAGTGATGAATGGAGATCTGTGGAAATAAGGACATACAGAAAACGTCTGAAACATGTCAAAGGTTGTAAATTTCACAAATAGGAATATAAAACAAATAATACAAATGAGCACAAAAAATTATGACATTTATATTTGGCATTAACATTTTTACCAATTTGTTAGCATAATTCTGTTTCTGTTCATGACGGTTCAACTAAAAGGGGCAGTAGCACGTTTTTTCGCTCAAATGAGTCGATGAAATGGTTTTGAAAAATGATGTCACCAATTGTAAAGCACCCTTCTGTCTTCTGAAAATTAAGTTAAAAAATGAATGTTCATTATTTGGTAAAGCATTGGGAATCGTTTTTGTAATTCGAAATAATAAGATGTGTTCACAATAAAATGGCCGCCATGCATTTTTTACTTTTTACGCAACATCTTTATTACCACTTCAAATAAGTGGTTAGTGCAATAAGATGTTTTACCCTCTAAAGTAAATTTATATGACATAAACTATCATTATAAAAGGGAAATTTAAAAAAATCAATTTTGAAAAAGACGTGTTACAGCCCATTTAATAATAGCAACAAAACCAGTTTTGAGCATCACATGTAAGTTAACTAGTGTTGATGAGAAGACACTTGATGAGTTTCTCTATACATCTCCCAATTTACAATACCGAATATAATCCTCTCATTCCAGTGTCCAGATTCGGGTACCCGTTTATCTAAATGTCTCCTCTCATTCCAGTGTCCAGATTCGGGTACCCGTTTATCTAAATGTCTCCTCTCATTCCAGTGTCCACATTCGGGTACCCATTCATTAATTGTCTCCTCTCATTCCAGTGTCCACATTCGGGTACCCGTGTGTCTAAATGTCTCCTCTCATTCCAGTGTCCACATTCGAGCATCCATGTATCTAAATGTCTCCTCTCATTCCAATGTCCACATTCGGGTATATATGTATCTACATGTCTCCTCTCATTCCAGTGTCCACATTCGGGTAGATATGTATCTAAATGTCTCCTCTCATTCCAGTGTCCACATTCGGGTACCCGTGTATCTAAATGTCTCCTCTCATTCCAGTGTCCACATTCGGGTAGATATGTATCTAAATGTCTACTCTCATTCCAGTGTCCACATTCGGGTAGATATGTATCTAAATGTCTACTCTCATTCCAGTGTCCACATTCGGGTACCCGTTTACCTAAATGTCACCTCTCATTCCAGTGTCCACATTCGGGTAGATATGTATCTAAATGTCTCCTCTCATTCCAGTGTCCACATTCGGGTACCCGTGTATCTAAATGTCTCCTCTCATTCCAGTGTCCACATTCGGGTACCCGTGTGTCGGTGACAAGACCTGCAGGTACCCGTTTGGTAGATGTATGGGGGATGTCTGTTCCTGTATGGTGGGGTACAGTTACAGCTTCGGGTCGGGCAGCTGTGTTCGAGGTACGTTCAACATATTTTGTCTTGACATTAAGTTTGTAATAATGACAAACGATAAAAACAACTGCTCGTTTTATCACCCAGCTTAAGGATGTTTCACACACTAAGTAACATCCACTACAAATTAATGAAAATGTGTCATATGAAAGATTGATTACAAATTGAAAATAGGGTACCTCACCATTGAAACTGTTCTACTAGGTGGCATCGCAAGGTGATGAGAAGCCCACAAGTTTCATACTTTTCCTAAATGTCTTACACAATTAGAAATTTTCAAAATATGCATCATTTGTTTCTTTTTATCTTAATTTAAAGAGAAACCATTATGAAGACAGTATCAATAAAATAATGACCGTGTCGATAAACAATGTTTAAGAACAAAAAGTATATGTTTACGAAGAACTTTTCTTGAAAAAGTTGAGGAATTCTGGAGGGAAAAGGTTTGTCAATTCAAAACCAACTACAGTGACACCAAAATTTAAAGAACCATAGCATTGTTAATAAAAATCAATATTATCAAAGATAAAAGGTAGGTCACCATCCTATATTTTAATATATTTAATAAAAACCAAGATAATGTAACAATTTTGTCCAAAGGAAATAACTCCAAAACTTGACTGAGTACTATGTAAATAGCATTTTTCACTTTTAACATATTATAGACAAAAAACATTTTTTGTCATAAAATAAAGTTATTTCGATCAGTTACAATAAAATGATTAAATGATCATATTCCATTAGGTATATTCAAAATTCGAAAATACACAAATGACATTGTTACTGAAAATGGACAAAGATGCTACAAGGCAATGTACATTTTTATCTGACAACTGAGAATGTTCAGAAAGGCGGTGTGTTGAAAATATCATATTTTAAATAGTCTTAATTACTTATCATTTGAACTGCTGGTTGAACATAAATCAATTTCAAATAATCTTTCAGGAACCAACGCGAAATGTAACACAATAAAAAGTCTCACACCTCATATATATATTCAAACCCTCGAAAATAAGCTACACCTATTTCACCATTCAAAGAAAATGGACTCCCAACTAAGTTAAAATCATATTTTGTTGGGTGATAGAACTATACACAGTCTCACAGCTCGGCTCTGTTGTGTTGGTCTTGTTTTGTAATATATAGAATATAGGGAAAACATCACATGTTATCCTGCTTTAATAAATACTTAAAAACGTTGTAAGTACGTCAACTCAGATAAATAGTTTTCTAGTTAGACTCCCAAAGGATTACAAATGAGCGTACAGACAAGCAGAGTGCATGTCATACACAATAGTGAGAGTTATCTCCCCATGATGATCAACGCATCACCGTTTTATCCCATACATCATGTCCTGTTAATATGAATTGTAGTGAGAGTTATCTCCCCGTGATGATTTTAGAATTAACGTTTATATTCCGTACAACCTGCCTCTGTAACCAATGAATTATAGTGAGAGTTATCTCCCCGTGGCGATCCAGGATTAACATTTATATCTCATACACCGTGTTTCTGTAACCTATGAATTTTTATGTGAGTTATCTCCCCGTGGTAATCAAGAATTAACGAATACTTCCCTTTACCGTGCCTCTGTAACATATGAATTGTAATGAGAGTTATCTCCCCATGATGATCAAGGATTAACGTTTACATCCCGTACTCCGTACCTCTGTCACCTATGGATTGTCATCCTCCACGCAGGTGATCTGCGCACCTCAGACTTCCTCCTTCGTAGTGATTTCAGACCCTGCCACTAGCCGTTCTCACCGCCTGCCAAAATTTAGCAGAAACTTAAGGGGATTCAAGAAAGATCGAGTCAAATGTTGTTATTTTAATAGTTCGTTTAAAAATAAAGATTTTTCAAAATATTATCTTCAGTTAGTATAAGGTGAACAAATCTTCAAAACATTACGATTATAGTTGGTGTTTTGTTGTCGTCCGTTGCCAAGTAGTTCATCAGTTTGATGTCAGCGCCATACGTCGGTGTTCAAGAAAATTGCGTGTGTTGAATAACAATGAATCACAGACATTTTACAAACGCAACTATTTCTCTTATTAAAATGAGCTAGATTTGTTGCATTTAAACAACAAAAAGAAATGATGTAATGAAAAACTCTGCGTTGATTCAGAGCCGCCATATTGTTTACATCCTGGGTGAAGGACATCGAACGGTTTACAGTCAAAGGGCAAAGGCCATATGCAAATGACTTAATAGCAGGGGTGTTTAAGTCTGACTAGACATGCGCAAAATGCTGCTTCGAGAATGATCAATTGAAGTGAGAGTTATCTCCCCGTGATGATCTAGCATAAACGTTTATATTTCGTTTTCCGTGTCCCTGTAACCTTTTGAATTGTAGTGAGAGTTATTTCCCCGTGATGATCTAGGATAAACGTTTATATTTCGTTTTCAGTGCCTCTGTGACATATGAATTGTTGGGAGAGTTACCTCCCCGTGGTGATGCCGGATTAACGTTTACATCCCGTACTTCGTGCCACTGTAACATGAACTGAAGTGAGAGTCAGTGATAGTGATATTGCATACAGTCAGATTAAACCGTAGCGTATATTTTTTCTACTTCTAGAGCTGAGCAGAACAACCATGTTTCAAAAAAATCTTGTGAGAGCTATCTCCCCGTGAAGATCTTGTTTCTGTTTCAGGGTGCGGGCAATACGGAAACACATTCTCCCTGTACACACGCTACAGAGCACACTCTGTTTGTAGCACACAGAAGCATGTGTCAACTAACTTGTATTTGTGTTTGAAGAAATGTGCGCAATCGTCCTTTGTTTGTGTCTATCTGGAAATATCACAAGGAGTGTGTCATTTGTGTTCAAACGAGCTGGAGCTGGCAATTTCAGAATCAGACGAGTGGACACATATGAAAATGATTGCGTACAGACATTGCAGATGAGTGAAGTCTCACACGGTGTGTTATCATCCTTAACACATCCTTGTAAACAGTAAACATACCGTTTTCCAATTTGGTTGGTTTGTTATTTCATGTAAAATATGGCATGTTACCAAGCTTAACAAATAACATGATACTACACTTCACTTTTGACATGTTACTTCACTTAACGTATTGTATGTTAATACTTAATTAATAGCATTTATTATATGGCATGTTACAACGCTTAACATATGATATGTTACAACATTTAACTGATGACATGTTACTGCACTTAACATATGGCATGTTACTACGCTTAACATATGACTCTTTACTACATTTAACTTATGGCTTAGAATGATCATGAACTGATTTTTAAAATTGTATTAGTTTACATTTTAAGGGTTCGGAAAACAAGAGCAATGAGCAAGAGCAACTCTTGTCATAATAGGTTGTGTATATTCGAATCCAAATGTGGTGTGCACTTTTGGACAATAAAGTCTGGTAAATAAACGATCAATGGGGTTCCCTAATTGCTTTGTACCGTACAAGTTAAACAAAGCCACACTTTAGAAAGTTAATGGAGATGTATATATTATTGATGAGCGGTCAGTACTGGTAACCAAACACACCAAAGCAATATTAGCATGCGCAGTTGTTTCATCTGAACTTTTCAGAACGGTCATGCTTGTAGGTGAAATGCGGGGGTTTCTCTCACTTAGAACTGCGAACAGTAATAGGTCACTTACACCTGCAAAAAGTAATATTTCACTAACACCTGCAAAAAATAATATTTCACTTAGACCTGCGAACAGTTATATTTCACTTAGACCTGCGAACAGTAATATTTCACTTAGATGTGGGAACAGTAATATTTCACTTAGACATGCGAACAGTAATATTGTACTAAGACCTGCGAACTTTAACGGTTCACTTAGACCTCGAGTGTATAGACACTGATATTTCACTTAGACAAGAATGTTTCTCTTATCTCTGAATAGTAGCCAAATGTTTCACTTAGACCACAGAATAATAATGTTTCACTTAGACGACTGAATAATAATGTTTCACTTAGACCACAGAATAATAATGTTTTCACTTAGACCACAGAATAATAATGTTTCACTTAGACCACAGAATAATAATGTTTCACTTAGTTGACTGAATAATAATGTTTCACTTAGACCAAAGAATACTAATGTTTCACTTAGACCACAGAATAATAATGTTTTCACTTAGACCACAGAATAATAATGTTTCACTTAGACAACAGAATAATAATGTTTCACTTAGTTGACTGAATAATAATGTTTCACTTAGACCAAAGAATACTAATGTTTCACTTAGACCAAAGAATACTAATGTTTCACTTTGACCACAGAATAATAATGTTTCACTTAGACCACAAAATAATAATGTTTCACTTAGTCGACTGAATAATAATGTTTCACTTAGACCAAAGAATACTAATGTTTCACTTAGACCAAAGAATAATAATGTTTCACTTAGACCACAGAATAATAATGTTTCACTTAGACCACAGAATAATAATGTTTCACTTAGACCACAGAATAATAATGTTTCACTTAGACCACAGAATAATAATGTTTCACTTAGACCACAGAATAATAATGTTTCACTTTGACCACAGAATAATAATGTTTCACTTAGACCACAGAATAATAATGTTTCACTTAGTCGACTGAATAATAATGTTTCACTTAGACCAACGAATACTAATGTTTCACTTAGACCAAAGAATACTAATGTTTCACTTTGACCACAGAATAATAATGTTTCACTTAGACCACAGAATAATAATGTTTCACTTAGTCGACTGAATAATAATGTTTCACTTAGACCAAAGAATACTAATGTTTCACTTAGACCAAAGAATAATAATGTTTCACTTAGACCACAGAATAATAATGTTTTACTTAGACAACAGAATAATAATGTTTCACTTAGACCACAGAATAATAATGTTTCACTTAGACCACAGAATAATAATGTTTCACTTAGACGACTAAATAATAATGTTTCACTTTGACCACAGAATAATAATGTTTCACTTAGACCACAGAATAATAATGTTTCATTAAGACGACTGAATTATAATGTTTCACTTAGACCAAAGAATACTAATGTTTCACTTAGACCAAAGAATAATAATGTTTCACTTTGACCACAGAATAATAATGTAATGTTTAACTTTCACCTGTGAACAGTAAAGCTTCACTTAGACCTATGGATGAGTCTATGTCATTTAGACCCATGGACGTTGTGGTTTCACATAGATCTAAGGACAGAGCTATTTCACTTCTACCTGTAAACAATAATGTTTGGCTAAGCCTGTTGGCGGTGCTGTTTGACTTGGTCTGAGTAGAAGAGCATTTTCAATATCTATAGTATAGTATATAGAGAATACTAAACGATGTCCCGTTTAATAACATATTTATGAAACGAGTGGTGGTTTGGTATTTAACGAGCGAAAGCGAGTTAAATACCATACCATCCACGAGTTTCATAAATATGTTATTAAACGGGACTGAGTTTAGTATTTTATTTATTACACGCTGATAGAAATGAAGCTATACTGCAAGAAAACTTGACTTGAAAGGAGGACACCCGCCATCGCCACCGGGCCGCAAGCACTGTGACGTCAGATCTAAACGTTTGTGACGTCAAACGTTGCCAATTATGACGTCATGAACCGATTATGACGTCCGGCTGCGATCGCTTGAACGTGCAATGTTTCACAACAGTGTTGAATAACATTTCAATGTTTCACAACAGTAGTATATTCAACGAGAGTGTAATAAAATGACATTCATGACTAGTCAGTGACATTCAAAGGCCAGACTCAGTGTGTAATCCTTCTTACAGTAACTAAAATCCTCTTTGCTTGGGTAGCTATTGTTATTGTTAGTATGTAATCCCTTATTTAGCTGACTATAGATTCCCCTATTTAGATGACTACATTTCCCCCTATTTAGCCGACTATACGTTTCCGTATTTAGCTAACTATTTATTACCATATTTAGCTGACTATGAATTCCCCTAATTAGCTGACTATGAATTCCCTTATTTTTCGGACTATACTTCCCTTATTTGGCTGACTGTAAATTCCCCTGTTTTAATACTGGCTGTAAATCGTGCTATTTATAATTATCTATAATTACTAGAAACTAGACTCCTCACTATAAATTCCCCTATTTAGCTGACTTTAAATTCCCCTATTTAGCGAACTTTAACATCCCTTTTTGGGTAACCAGGTATTTTATTCAGTAAAGTGACTTACAACCATATTGGGACTAACTTTATATATATGATTTCTTTCCAATCAATGACGATAGTAAATGACTTTTGCTCTTTTAGGATCGCCTATTATTAACAGTGTTAATGTTCTCTTATCAAACGATTATAGTACAGTGTCTTCGTAATTCGTAATTCCAGTATCTGATCACACATTTTTGAAAAATTCGATTAATGTTTGGGGATTCTTTTCATATATGTAGCCTAACCCGACCGAGGTTCAGACAGTGGTCGGATTTAATACTATATAACAATGTAGGCTGTGTAACAAATAGTTATCTGTAGAAGTCAATTTCAGCAAAGCAAACCTTGAAAATAGATCATTTTGTACACATGAAATGTACACTAACCGTTTAAGATGCATTATTCAAACCAGTCAGAGTTCTCTCAGTTCGGAAAAAACTTCCGACGTCTTTATAACCAAATCATCTGATGTTTACTACTTCCACACTAAACTAACATGTTTTCGAAAACGGAAATTAATTGACATCATGATTTTCTAAGATAAATAATAATCCCTGACATTTTAACACTGGATATCACGTCAGAATCACATTCCCAGGCATTGACGGAAAAAACGTTATCAGTGCTAAACTTCTTATTTCAAAATGAAATAGTTTGCCCACTGTTGGAGTTATATTTCCTCATATTCACTTATGTTTCGCGGATCATTTAAAACAAGTTATCACAAGAAATGTGAAAGTTTTCGAACCATGGTCAAAATGTTAATATTTATCTCATGCATTGATTTAAAAATACTTATATTTAAATAATTTGAATGCAATGCTTTCTATATGTAATTCATACATTTTAGATATTTTGGTTCTTCCAACATTCACTGGACTTTCAGAGACAACATTAGAGAAATGTTGGTAATTCCTATATTCCCTGAAATGTCAGAGACAACATTAGAGATATGTTGGTAATTCCTATAATCCCTGAAATTTCAGAGACAACATTTGAGTTAAGTTGGTAATTCCTATATTCCCTGAAATGTCAGAGACAAAATTAGAGATATGTTGGTAAATCCTATATTCCCTGAAATTTCAGAGACAACATTTGAGTTAAGTTGGTATTCCCTACATTCACTGGACATTCAGATTCAACATTTGCATTGAAACAAATATTTCGCCAAGGGTTGTCCGAGTAGACTGTCGATCATATTGCCATAATAGTTACAGATAATCAGATAAACATGTTAAAGGACAAAGTGAAAACTAATTGATAACGGTCAGTTGACAGGAAATATTCAAAGTAAACAATGGACCCTACAACAGGACCAGGAGTATACTATACAGATGTTCCACTTTTATCCATCACTTTTCCAGAGTAAGCAAGTAAGGACCATCATCGCAGTCTCACAATGAAAGATTCGGAACATCCATCCAGACAGACAAACATCATTTTCAGTCAAAGACTACTGGCCCCAAATACATTCATGTGCAGGTAAATAGTGCATGAGCTTTAAACTAAACATCAAAACTTTTTTTCGGGCATGATGTTTTGGAATGAATTTCATTTCTTTTTTGAAGGGGTGTTCCCCATTCCTCATATCTTATCTTCACAGTGAAGTAGGATATTTAGAATTAAGATTATATTTCATTGACAAAAAGGGGAAACAAACTCTTAAATTACATGGAAAATTGCTGTAGCTACCAGTCTCTCTTGGACCAAATTTCAATACAGGATGATTAAAATATTTTCTTACCCAAGCGGGCAAAGATATACCGGGTATTAAAGTGTTCATAATGGTCATGGGAATTACAGTTTTTCTGAAAATAACTTGCATTTTGATTGGTTGGCGGAACTAATTTACGCCCATTCATGAATTGCTTACCTGTCCTGTTTTAGCTAAATCAGATAATGAACAATTTCAAACGTACCTGTTGAAAGTCACACGACAGTAAATCATATCAAATAGAAATTCATGTTGATTCTGTGTTTCCGAGACTGTAGTTACAGTAGTAAATTTGCAAGGCGAACAGCATTGTTTATTTTGTGCGACATTCTTTTTGGGAATAAGGTTCAACACTTGCATCAGAATCTAACTGAAAAAAGAGGTTTAGTAGCAAACTATTTAGATGCGCGCATCTTGAAGGTGTGAGAAAGTTTATGAATGGTGTATGAATATACAATGTGTATTTTACAGTCTGATCCAAGATTATGATGTGGTGTTTTATTTTTCGATTTTTACGCATTAAAATGAACTTGGGTAAGAAAAATAATAACCAACTCGTTGCTTGGAATTACGAATGATCTGTCCCTCGTCAATTATTGTGTCAAACAATAATTAACTCTTTATGACACCAATTGGCTCACAAAGGAGACAAATTGCCGGCCAAAGGCCGCACTGACGTTTTACATAGACCAAACATGTCTTGGTGCAACGAAACATGTAACAATATTCTAAAATAAAACAAACTTGAAAATTCTGTCAACATTGTTGTCTCTCTATGGTGTGGAGTGTACTGGTCATTATATCCTTTGCTACTTCCTGATAAGCTTGTAGAAACATTTAGGTAGCAACAATTCTTCCATAAGCTTCGTCATGAACACATCAACGAATACTTTACCAATGAAGTTGAAAAGCTTTATGTCGTGTCCCAGTCTCTAACTTAGAACATCCGGGTTCTACAAATCTTATTTAAACACAGCATGATCACAATCTCGTCTTTCAGAGCCAATCCAGACACCCATCGTCTCTGAAAAGGGACACATAAGAGAAAAGATGGCATTGACTTTTCACATGGACCCAACATGACGTTCTTCCTCTCTAAAGCTAAATCGTTAATATTGTAACATCGTAGAGTTTCTTTTTGGATTTTTAAACAAATTTTGTTTTTGAAGTTCCCTGTCAAGCACCAGTAAATATCGCATACATTAGGTTATCGTAAGGATTGTGGTGGTTTGTAATGCTGGCTAAAAGTATTGTTTATGTTTTAATAAATAAACATCATGACATCAAGAACGATTGTACTAATTAAGCAGCATTCATTTGCATAACCCTAGCATCGATATTCAACCGAATGCATATTTATACGGTCGTTAGAACCAAGAGGAAATTCAGGAGCTGAATCTAGATTGGTTAAATTATGTTGTCTCTGAATTGAACCAAGACTAATAATCATGCATTTATTGGGAAGATGTATACCTTTATATCTTATATATATTATATTTTATATCGTTTTATTTTCGTTCACTTTTAATATAAGTTTGAATAACGAGTGAAAATGGTACAGACTGAAGGTAGAATGTATTCATGGATGAATGTGTCAGGAACAGATATAATAAAATATAAATTCATAGCCAAGTTTCATATTCAGTTTTCATCCAAAAACACCAAAGCAATGGTACAATCTATATTACAAGAGAAAAGGACGAGATGAATGCAATTTGAGTATTTCATTAATTATTCATAGATGTAGCTATTTTCCTAGTAAACTACCCGAAATTAAGCTCTTAGATTGTACCCTGTTTGACGGGAAAGTAAGTTAATAAATCGAATCAAGCAGATATGGCATTCTGTTCTGTAAACTAACTTGTCTGTGGCAATTTTTGTATGTGCCGTTAGGGCTGTAAATAGATATTTTAAAATTCTGAATTTATGGTTTAATCGAATAAGTTCTTTTGAAACATGGTCTCAATTGAGTGACTAATTCTAAGATTAGATAAGATGTTGTCTGTCTGCCTCACACGTCTGGGTGAGCTGCTATCTTGTAAGTGGATTAAAAATCTTCATGAATCATCAACTACTTATATATATATGTGTATATATATATATATATATATATATATATATATATATATATATATATATATATATATATAGGTGTGACGTTACGTTTCGGTATAGAAGCTCCTTAACCTAACCTGCTTGAACATTCTGCTTGAAACGGTGGAAGTATCTTTACAGAACTTACGAAGGGTCTCAGGTAAGTTATATGTTCTATGTTATGTCAGCTCTGTCCTAGGAAGACTTCACTTATTATTGATATATATTACACCAAACTGAGGTAGGAGACGATCACTTTACTTCCATTTTGTTGTAATACAAGGGGTGTTACTCTGCCCATGGACCAGTCATTGCGCCGACTCAGAGGGAGTAATCATTACGTAAAAGTCTCGTTCATACACGTTTGACATCACTTCAATTCTGATATCGATACAACATCGTTTCAAGTGTTAGTTTCCTTCTCCGACACAGGAATGGCTCACTTCCCTATCGGTGTCCTGGTCCACGTGGGTGTCCTGACGTGTTATCAGAGGTGTCAGCGGGTGTCAGACTGCGAGATGATTGGTTACAAGTCACGTGACCTTACCTGTCATCTTCTGACAACTAAGAGACTCGGAATGTTTGTCACTAAGAACATGGAAACATATGACGTCATCTCGGACTCTGTGGTTTGAAATTCTTTATTTAACATTAACTGTGGGGTTCAGGTCAATCCGTTGAACGTTTCTGAAAGTCAGTAGGTAATCCATACTGAAAACTGGATATATGTAACCGCCAACCTAGTAGTATAACTTCAGATAAAGTTGTAATTTTGGGACGAATTCATCTGAATCACACTCGACTCTTCAATCGCTTACTTATGTTCAATAGAAATACTGATGAGGAAATGGTTTTTGAATTTCTCATTTTAGTTAAAATGTAATAATGAAATAAAACGATGTTGTCGACATAAGTAACCTTGTTTACCGTCACATTGCATCGTTCTCTCTTATCTCATCTAATTAACGCAATGCCAACACAAACATTTCTGTAAATCCATTTTTTTGTCAGAAATGTAAACAGATACTGTTGTTAGAATTAAACCTTGGCTGCTTAAGTCATGGTGTACATGTACATGTAACTCCTTTTCGGTCGAATTAATCACTTCTGCATTGAACTAATTTATTTTTTTTTCATTTTTTTTTCTGATACCTCAAAACATTGAGACCAGTCCAACACTATCAAAAAATGAATATTATCCAAAATCTAAAAAGTAATTGTAAAACGCTTTCAGACTCAGTGGTTTTAATATTATTATACAGGATAAATTTTTGGGTTCAAGAAGGGAACATTCTGTTAACTAAAAATCAATAGAAAAATCGATTGGATGTAAGCGCCAACATTCTGGTATAACTTCAGAGAGTAGTAGTTTTCATGTTTTCAGAGATGTAAACAGATATTGTTTTTAAAATTCAAAATCTGTTTAGTTGGCTTTAGTTGACATGATGTTACTCTGTTTCAGTCGCATGTACCACTAATGTGAAAATTAGGTCATTACGCTTGAGGTTTCAATTTTAAATTTACTCGCTATCAATCCAGTATGACATGTCTCTGATTTTCAAACACAGTAGGCTTATCTCCATTCTACCATGACCGTTTTACCACGGAACTCTTATATTCGGATGCTGACAAGTGCGTACAGCAGCAGCACGCGAGCTCCGAATTGCGTTCGAAAAATCCACTGTTGACAACAGCAGCGATTTTACAAAAAAACTTCTTTCCCATAAGATCTCTTTAACTAATTCTCTTTCCCAAACATTTACGTTCATACTATATAGGTTTTGCCTGAATTCCGAATTTTGACTACCTCTTGCCAGTCGCTCTGAATGACGAGCTTGAGGACTTGAGTTATTAAAATGAAGTGTTCCAGGTAAGGGTAATTGTCTCGGCCATTTGTTCGGATAGATTGTTACGTCACAAAGTAGATGCGTCAATACGAGGTGAAGGGTCTCTAAAATCAGAGGAGGTTCAATCCAGAATTGATCACGTTTGATTTTTCTTGAGAACCAATCAGAATCGAGTATCCAGCAATGTCATCGTAGAATATCTTGTATATATCTTTCAAACTGAGTGACAACCAAGCGATATCAACAAAATAATAGTATCAAAAGACATAGTAGTAATTGTATTGTGGAGTACAACTCTCTTCTATATATTTTACAGAATTCTAAAATGATCTAGTTGAATGCTGCTAATGTGAGATATTTCAACTTAGAAATAACAACTACTGAATTAATGGCATTACGGTTGATATATTTCAAACAAGCACTCATCTACAATTCCAACACAATTAGTTGCCATGAATGTTCACCCTCAAATGTACATTAGCAGGATTACGGTAATTAGATAGGAACTTGTTATATAGTACATGTAGAAACATTGATGATTTTATTCAACTGTCCCCAAGCTGAATTCAAATTAATTTGAAGTTAAAGTTTTTTTAACTCTTCTTTAAAAATTTGTATTTCTTTCGTTCGGTTGGAAATTCTAATCGATTTCCTTTCAGAAACATCCTTATGTCAGTGATGAGTGGGGATCTGTTGAAATAAGGACACACAGAAAGCGTCTGAAACATGTCAAAGGTAGTAAGGTTCACATATTTGAATATAAAACAAATAACACAAATGAGCAAAGACATGAAAAGGTTTATATTTTGATTTACAAATTTCTACCAAGTTGTAAGCATCGTTCTGTCGATGTTCATGACGGTTAAGGTGGCTCAGATTATGAATAAAGCAACAAAATCAGTTTTGAGCCTATTTATTTATTTATTTATTTATTTCACTCGTTAGTAAGGTCAAATACAGTTGAACCCCAGCAAATTGCTACAAAAGGTTTCTCAACTGATTCTGGTAATGTTTAGTGTACTTCATAACATACTAAAAGTTTACCAAAGTTGGATCACAAAAAAGTGGGTTTTTTTCAAGATGGCGTCCAAGATGGCCGCCGAAACCACTTAATGATCATAACTATGTAACCATCAACTCAAATGTGAAGATTTTGGTGTCTATTCGTAGGGTTTGGGGGCAACGAACACATTAAGATCATCACATATGTTGTTTGTCTATTATGAAACACAAAAGTCTAATACGGCGTCAAAAATGACCTCCGTAACCTCCAAATGACCCGAAGTGACTAACAATTCACACAAATTCATTCCAGTGTCCACATTCGGGTACCCATGTATCTAAATGTCTACTCTCATTCCAGAGTCCACATTTGGGTATTCATGTATCTAAATGTCCACTCTCATTCCAGTGTCTACATTCGGTCATTCATGTATCTAAATGTCCCCTCTCATTCCAGTGTCAACATTAGGGTACCCATGTATCCCCTCATTCCAGTGTCGAAATTCGGGTATCCATGTATCTAAATGTCTTCTCTCATTCCAGAGTCCACATTCGGGTACCCACGTATCTAAATGTCTCCTCTCATTCCAGTGTCCACATTCGAGTATCCGTGTATCTGAATGTGTCCTCTCATTCCAGTGTCCACATTCGGGTATCCATATATATAAATGTCAACTCTCATTCCAGTGTCCACATTCGGGCGACCGTGTATCTAAATGTCAGCTCTCGTTCCAGTGTCAACATTCGGGTTTACGTGTATCTAAATGTGTCCTCTCATTCAAGTGTCCACATTCGGGTTTACGTGTATCTAAATGTGTCCTCTCATTCCAGTGTCCACATTCGGGTATCCATGTATCTAAATGTCTTCTCTCATTCAAGTGTCAACATTCGGGTATCCATGTATCTAAATGTGTCCTCTCATTCAAGTGTCCACATTCGGGTTTACGTGTATCTAAATGTGTCCTCTCATTCAAGTGTCCACATTCGGGTTTACGTGTATCTAAATGTGTCCTCTCATTCCAGAGTCCACATTCGGGTATCCATGTTTATAAATGTCTACTCTCATTCCATTGTCCACATTCGGGTATCCGTGTATCTAAGTGTCTACTCTCATTCCAGTGTCCACATTCGGATATCCATGTATATAAATGTCTACTCTCATTCCAATGTCCACATTCGATTATCCTTGTATATAAATGTCTACTCTCATTCCAATGTCCACATTCGGGTTTCCATGTATCTAAATGTCTACTCTCATTCCAGTGTCCACATTCGGGTGCCCGTGTATTCAAAGGTCTACTCTCATTCCAGTGTCCACATTCGGGTATCCATGTATCTAAATATCTACTATAATTCAAGTGTTCACATCCGGGTATCCGTGTATCTAAATGTCTACTCTGATTCTATTGTCCACATTCTGATACCCGTTTATCTAAATGTCTACTCTAATTCCAGTTTCCACAATCGGGTGCCCGTGTATCCAAAGGTCTACTCACATTCCAGTGTCAACATTCGGGTATTCAAGTATCTAAATTTCTACTCTTTCAGTGTTCACATTCTGGTATCCATATATCTAAATATCTACTGTAATTCAAGTGTTCACATCCGGGTATCCGTGTATCTAAATGTCTCTTCTCATTCCATTGTCCACATTCTTGTATCCTTGTATGTAAATGTCCACTCTCATTCCAGTGTCCACATGCGGGTGCCCGTGTATCTAAATGTCTTCACTTATTCCAATGTCCAATAGCGGGTACCCGTTTATCCAAATGTCTACTCTCATTCCAGTATCCACATTCATGTTCCCAAGCATTTAAATGTCTACTCTCATTCCAGTGTCCACATGCGGGTGCCCGTGTATCTAAATGTCTACCCTTATTCCAATGTCCAATATCGGGTACCCGTTTATCCAAATGTCTACTCTCATTCCAGTATCCACATTCGTGTACCCAAGCATTTAAATGTCTACTCTCATTCCAGTGTCCACATTCGGGTATCCGGGTATCTAAATGTCTACTCTCATTCCATTATCCACATTCGGCTATCCGTGTATCTAAAAGTCTACTATCATTTCAGTGGCCACATTCGGGTATCCATGTATCACAATGACTTCTCTCATTCCATTGTCCACATTCGGATGCCCGTGGATCTAAATGTCTACCCTCATTCCAATGTCCAATATCGGGTACCCGTTTATCTAAATGACTCCTCTCATACAAGTGTCAACATTCGGGTATCCATGTGTCTATATGTGTCCTCTCATTCTAGTGTCCACATTCATGTTCCCATGCATCTAAATGTCTCCTCCCATTCCATTGTCCACATTAGGGTTCCCGTGTATCTAAAGGTCTACTCTTATTCCAGTGTCCACATTCGGGTATCCATGTATCTAAATATCTACTCTCATTCTATTATCCACATTCTGATACCAGTTTATCTAAATGTCTCCTCTCATTCAAGTGTCCACATTCGGGTATCCATGTATCTAAATGTCTACTCTCATTCTATTGTCCACATTCTGATACCCGTTTATCTAAATGTCTCTTCTCATTCCAGTGTCCATATTCGGGTATCCATGTATCTAAATGTCTACTCTCATTCTATTGTCACACATTCGGGTATCCATGTATCTAAATGTCCACTTTTATCCCAGTGTCCAAATTCGTGTTCCCGTTTATCTAAATTTTTACTCTCATTCCATTGTCCACATTCAGGTGCCTGTGTATCAAAATGTCTACTATCATTCCAGTGTCCAAATTCGGCTATCCGTGTATATAAATGTTTACTCTCATTCCAGTGTCCACATTCGGGTATCCATGTATCTTAATGACTCCTCTCATTCCAATGTCCACATTCCTGTATCCATGTATCTAAATGTCTACTCTCATTCAATTGTCCACATCCTGATACCCGTTAATCTAAATGTCTCCTCTCATTCCAGTGTTCCCATTCGGTTATCCGTGTATGTAAATGTTCACTCTCATTCCAATGTCCACATTCGGGTATCCATGTATCTAAGTGACTCCTCTCATTCCAATGTCCACATTCGGGTATCCATGTATCTAAATGGCTTCTCTCATTCAAGTGTCCACATTCGGGTTTCCATGTATCTAAATGTCTACTCTCATTCAAGTGTCCACAGGTCGACTGCCCGTGTATTTAAATGTCTCCTCTTATTCAAGTGACCACATTCGGGTATCCATGTATATAAATTTCTACTCTTTTTCCATTGTCCACATTCGGGTGCCCGTGTATCAAAAGGTCTACTCTTATTCCAGTGTCCACATTCGGGTATCCATGTATCTAAATATATACTATAATTCAAGTGTTCACATCCGGGTATCCGTGTATCTTAATGTCGACTCTCATTCTATTGTCCACATTCTGATACCCATTTATCTAAATGCCTACTCTCATTCCAGTGTCCACATTTGGGTATCCATGTATCTAAATGTCTACTCTCATTTTAATGTCCACATTCTGATACCCGTTTATCTAAATGCCTACTCTCTTTCCAGTGTCCACTTTCGGCTATCCATGTATCTAAATGTCTATTCACATTCTAGTGTCCACATTCTGATACCCGTTTATCTAAATGTCTACTCTCATTCCAGTGTCCACATTAGGGTATCCGTGTATCTAAATGTCTACTCTCATTCCAGTGTCTACATTCGGGTATATATGTATCTAAATGTCTCCTCTCATTCAAGTTACCACATTCGGGTACCCGTGTGTCAGCGACAATACCTGCAGGTACCCGTCTGGTAGATGTTCGAGGGATGTCTGTTCCTGTATGCTGGGGTACAGTTACAGCTTCGGGTCGGGCAGCTGTGTTCGAGGTACGTGCAACATATTTTGTTTGGACATTAAGTTTGTAATAATGAATAATGATGAAAACAACTGTTCGTATTTTCACTCAGCTTAAAGAATACATTATATTCTATATAGTTTTATTTACTTATCATTTGAACTGATGAGTGAACATAAATCCATGAGTATATTCCTTTTTTCACATTTTCGTTCTTTTAAAAGTATCAGAACTATTCATGTACTCAAAAGAGTCATCAGATCTGTATCTCATCAGGTTTTGAATAATTTAGTAAATAATATAATGTTGAACATTTTCCAGTACGTGTCAGACGGTTAACGAATGTGCAATATATATATAAGGGTGAAGTCTTGTTTGCGGCAGAGTAACCAAATCTACAATTCCCATTCCGATAGTTTTTAGAAGAAGGACATATTGTTTTAGGGAGTGGCACATGCAGTCCTAAAATGGGACCAAAAAGCCACCAGTACACTTTATAATCCCCATTGACCAAAGAGTCTCTGTACAGCTTGTTCAGCTTTTTCAGGCTTTAGTCATGGAAGAGAAGATATGTTATAAATACTATCAATAATCCATAGTATTAATCCCCATTGGCCTAAGGAATCTTACCATAACATTCATGTACCTAGGGATGTTTCGGACTTAAAATATAAAAATAGGTTTTTAGGTCGTCGACCCTGGGGTCTTGGGTCACATAGTCACAACATCTAGTTTTTTAATCACCATTTGCCATGGAGTCTGTACACAAGATTTTAGTCTTAAAGGGCTTTTAGTTCGGACTTAGAAGATGAAAATGTTAAAAGAACACAGGTTTAGGGCATAGGTCCTGTGTTTCTTACTTTTGGCCACATATTTACCCAATCTATAATAATCCCCTGAATACAATATTACAGCTTTCTATTACATTTAGTTCTGAAGAAAAAGATGGAAAAGGTTACAGCTTTGTCCCTGTGGTTGAGGGGTGTGTTCACAACATTTCAGCTTTCTTGGGCTTTTTGAAAGATGAAAATAGTGGCCAGAGTCACCAAATCTAGATTTTATTACCCCAATTGGCCAAGTATTGTGTATACAGGATTTGAGTTCTCTTGAGCCAGTGATTCTTTGATTAAAAGATGAAAACTTGTAAGGCTTACTGACGGATGGAAGGACGCCAAAACTCCATGACATGCCATGAACTTTTAGAGCTTTTCAGGATAGAGGACAGTCTATATTTCGCTATACTGCTGATACAGTCTGTATTGTTCCAGGTGTTGAATATGAATGACAAGTTCTTCAAAATCTATTATACTTACCCCCTATATTTCCTCATATAAACGCATAGTATTTATACGTTTACTCCGGTATGCAAATAAACTGCAGGTGTATATATACTTACATAATGTAAATATCTGCATGTAAACAGGACTTTAGTCTCACACCTCATATCTATTTGGGAGCAGACTATCAAACCTTACAAATAAGCTAGTCATGTAGTCAGTTACCTATTCCACCATTCAAAGAAAATGTACTCCCAACTAAGTTGAAATTCATATTTTGTTGGGTAATAGAGCTATACACAGTCTCTTATCTCTCTTGTTTTGTAAATATAGGGAAAACATTCGACGTTATCCGGCTTTGATAAAAGCTTGTCGATAAGTAGTTTTAGACGTTTTAGAATGGACAAGCAGAGTGCATGGTATGAAGTGTAATGAGAGTTATCTCCCCATGATGATCAAGGAATAACGTTTATATCCCGTACATCGAGCTACTGTATCCTATGAATTGTAGTGAGAGTTATCTCCCCATGATGATCAAGGAATAACGTTTATATCCCGTACATCGTGATCTTGTATCCTATGAATTGTAGTGAGAGTTATCTCCCCATGATGATCAAGGAATAACGTTTATATAACCGTACATCGTGCTCCTGTATCCTATGAATTGTAGTGAGAGTTATCTCCCCATGATGATCAAGGAATAACGTTTATATCCCGTACATCGAGCTACTGTATCCTATGAATTGTAGTGAGAGTTATTTCCCCATGATGATCAAGGAATAACGTTTATATCCCGTACATCGAGCTACTGTATCCTATGAATTGTAGTGAGAGTTATCTCCCCATGATGATCAAGGAATAACGTTTATATCCCGTACATCGTGATCTTGTATCCTATGAATTGTAGTGAGAGTTATCTCCCAATGATGATCAAGGAATAACGTTTATATAACCGTACATCGTGCTCCTGTATCCTATGAATTGTAATGAGAGTTATCTCCCCATGATGATCAAGGAATAACGTTTATATAACCGTACATCGTGCTCCTGTATCCTATGAATTGTAGTGAGAGTTATCTCCCCATGATGATCAAGGAATAACGTTTATATCCCGTACATCGAGCTACTGTATCCTATGAATTGTAGTGAGAGTTATCTCCCCATGATGATCAAGGAATAACGTTTATATCCCGTACATCGAGCTACTGTATCCTATGAATTGTAGTGAGAGTTATCTCCCCATGATGGTCAAGGAATAACGTTTATATAACCGTACATCGTGCTCCTGTATCCTATGAATTGTAGTGAGACTTATCTCCCCATGATGATCAAGTAATAACTTTATATCCCATACATCGTTCTCCTGTATCCTATAAATTGTAGTGAGAGTTATGCCCTATGATGATCAAGAAATAACGTTTATATTCCGTACTCCATGACACTGTATCGTTTTAATTGAAGTGAGAGTTATCTTCCCATGATGCTCAAGGAATAACCTTTATATTCCGCACACCGTGCCACTTTATCCTATGAATTGAAGTGAGAGTTATCTCCCCATGATGATCAAGGATTTACGTTTCCATGCCTTACACCGTGCCACTGTATCCTATGATTTGAAGTGAGAGTTATCTTCCCATGATGATCAAGGAATAACGTTTATATTCCGTACACCGTGCTACTGTATCCTATGAATTGTAGTGATAGTTATCTCCCCGTGATGATCAAGGATTAACGTTTTTATTCCGTACATCGAGCTACTGTATCCTATGAATTGTAGTGAGAGTTATCTCCCCATGATGGTCAAGGAATAACGTTTATATAACCGTACATCGTGCTCCTGTATCCTATGAATTGTAGTGAGACTTATCTCCCCATGATGATCAAGTAATAACTTTATATCCCATACATCGTTCTCCTGTATCCTATAAATTGTAGTGAGAGTTATGCCCTATGATGATCAAGAAATAACGTTTATATTCCGTACTCCATGACACTGTATCGTTTTAATTGAAGTGAGAGTTATCTCCCCATGATGCTCAAGGAATAACCTTTATATTCCGCACACCGTGCCACTTTATCCTATGAATTGAAGTGAGAGTTATCTCCCCATGATGATCAAGGATTTACGTTTCCATGCCTTACACCGTGCCACTGTATCCTATGATTTGAAGTGAGAGTTATCTTCCCATGATGATCAAGGAATAACGTTTATATTCCGTACACCGTGCTACTGTATCCTATGAATTGTAGTGATAGTTATCTCCCCGTGATGATCAAGGATTAACGTTTATATCCCGTACATCGAGCTACTGTATCCTATGAATTGTAGTGAGAGTTATCTCCCCATGATGATCAAGGAATAACGTTTATATCCCGTACATCGTGATCTTGTATCCTATGAATTGTAGTGAGAGTTATCTCCCCATGATGATCAAGGAATAACGTTTATATAACCGTACATCGTGCTCCTGTATCCTATGAATTGTAGTGAGAGTTATCTCCCCATGATGATCAAGGAATAACGTTTATATCCCGTACATCGAGCTACTGTATCCTATGAATTGTAGTGAGAGTTATTTCCCCATGATGATCAAGGAATAACGTTTATATCCCGTACATCGAGCTACTGTATCCTATGAATTGTAGTGAGAGTTATCTCCCCATGATGATCAAGGAATAACGTTTATATCCCGTACATCGTGATCTTGTATCCTATGAATTGTAGTGAGAGTTATCTCCCAATGATGATCAAGGAATAACGTTTATATAACCGTACATCGTGCTCCTGTATCCTATGAATTGTAATGAGAGTTATCTCCCCATGATGATCAAGGAATAACGTTTATATAACCGTACATCGTGCTCCTGTATCCTATGAATTGTAGTGAGAGTTATCTCCCCATGATGATCAAGGAATAACGTTTATATCCCGTACATCGAGCTACTGTATCCTATGAATTGTAGTGAGAGTTATCTCCCCATGATGATCAAGGAATAACGTTTAAATCCCGTACATCGAGCTACTGTATCCTATGAATTGTAGTGAGAGTTATCTCCCCATGATGGTCAAGGAATAACGTTTATATAACCGTACATCGTGCTCCTGTATCCTATGAATTGTAGTGAGACTTATCTCCCCATGATGATCAAGTAATAACTTTATATCCCATACATCGTTCTCCTGTATCCTATAAATTGTAGTGAGAGTTATGCCCTATGATGATCAAGAAATAACGTTTATATTCCGTACTCCATGACACTGTATCGTTTTAATTGAAGTGAGAGTTATCTCCCCATGATGCTCAAGGAATAACCTTTATATTCCGCACACCGTGCCACTTTATCCTATGAATTGAAGTGAGAGTTATCTCCCCATGATGATCAAGGATTTACGTTTCCATGCCTTACACCGTGCCACTGTATCCTATGATTTGAAGTGAGAGTTATCTTCCCATGATGATCAAGGAATAACGTTTATATTCCGTACACCGTGCTACTGTATCCTATGAATTGTAGTGATAGTTATCTCCCCGTGATGATCAAGGATTAACGTTTTTATTCCGTACACCATGCCACTGCATCCTATGAATTGTTGTGAGAGTTATCTCCCCATGATGATCAAGGAATAACGTTTATATTCCGTACACCGTGCCACTGCATCCTATGAATTGTTGTGAGAGTTATCTCCCCATGATGATCAAGGAATAACGTTTATATCCCGTACACCGTGCCACCGTATCCTATGAATAGTTGTGAGAGTTATCTCCCCATGATGATCAAGGTATAACGTTTATATTCCGTACACCGTGCCACTGTATCCTATGAATTGTTGTGAGAGTTATCTCCCCATGATGATCAAGGTATAACGTTTATATTCCGTACACCGTGCCACTGTATCCTATGAATTGTTGTGAGAGTTATCTCCCCATGATGATCAAGGTATAACGTTTATATTCCGTACACCGTGCCACTGTATCCTATGAATTGTTGTGAGAGTTATCTCCCCATGATGATCAAGGTATAACGTTAATGTTCCGTACACCGTGCCACTGTATCCTATGAATTGTAGTGAGAGTTATCCCCCATGATGGTCAAGGTATAACGTTTATATTCCGTACACCGTGCCACTGTATCCTATGAATTGTTGTGAGAGTTATCTCCCCATGATGATCAAGGTATAACGTTAATGTTCCGTACACCGTGGCACTGTATCCTATGAATTGTAGTGAGAGTTATCCCCCATGATGGTCAAGGTATAACGTTTATGTTCCGTACACCGTGCCACTGTATCCTATGAATTGTTGTGAGAGTTATCTCCCCATGATGATCAAGGTATAACGTTTATGTTCCGTACACCGTGCCACTGTATCCTATGAATTGTTGTGAGAGTTATCCCCCATGATGGTCAAGGTATAACGTTTATATTCCGTACACCGTGCTACTGTATCCTATGAATTGTAGTGATAGTTATCTCCCCGTGATGATCAAGGATTAACGTTTTTATTCCGTACACCATGCCACTGCATCCTATGAATTGTTGTGAGAGTTATCTCCCCATGATGATCAAGTAATAACGTTTATATTCCGTACACCGTGCCACTGCATCCTATGAATTGTTGTGAGAGTTATCACCCCATGATGATCAAGGAATAACGTTTATATCCCGTACACCGTGCCACCGTATCCTATGAATAGTTGTGAGAGTTATCTCCCCATGATGATCAAGGTATAACGTTTATATTCCGTACACCGTGCCACTGTATCCTATGAATTGTTGTGAGAGTTATCTCCCCATGATGATCAAGGTATAACGTTTATATTCCGTACACCGTGCCACTGTATCCTATGAATTGTTGTGAGAGTTATCTCCCCATGATGATCAAGGTATAACGTTTATATTCCGTACACCGTGCCACTGTATCCTATGAATTGTTGTGAGAGTTATCTCCCCATGATGATCAAGGTATAACGTTAATGTTCCGTACACCGTGCCACTGTATCCTATGAATTGTAGTGAGAGTTATCCCCCATGATGGTCAAGGTATAACGTTTATATTCCGTACACCGTGCCACTGTATCCTATGAATTGTTGTGAGAGTTATCTCCCCATGATGATCAAGGTATAACGTTAATGTTCCGTACACCGTGGCACTGTATCCTATGAATTGTAGTGAGAGTTATCCCCCATGATGGTCAAGGTATAACGTTTATGTTCCGTACACCGTGCCACTGTATCCTATGAATTGTTGTGAGAGTTATCTCCCCATGATGATCAAGGTATAACGTTTATGTTCCGTACACCGTGCCACTGTATCCTATGAATTGTTGTGAGAGTTATCCCCCATGATGGTCAAGGTATAACGTTTATATTCCGTACACCGTGCCACTGTATCCTATGAATTGTTGTGAGAGTTATCTCCCCATGATGATCAAGGTATAACGTTAATGTTCCGTACACCGTGCCACTGTATCCTATGAATTGTTGTGAGAGTTATCCCCCATGATGGTCAAGGTATAACGTTTATGTTCCGTACACCGTGCCACTGTATCCTATGAATTGTAGTGAGAGTTATCCCCCCATGATGATCAAGGTATAATATTTATATTCCGTACACCGTGCCACTGTATCCTATGAATTGTTGTGAGAGTTATCTCCCCATGATGATCAAGGTATAACGTTTATATTCCGTACACCGTGCCACTGTATCCTATGAATTGTTGTGAGAGTTATCTCCCATGATGATCAAGGTATAACGTTTATATTCCGTACACCGTGCCACTGTATCCTATGAATTGTAGTGAGAGTTATCCCCCATGATGGTCAAGGTATAACGTTTATATTCTGTACACCGTGCCACTGTATCCTATGAATTGTAGTGAGAGTTATCCCCCATGATGGTCAAGGAATAACGTTTATATTCCGTACACCGTGCCACTGTATCCTATGAATTGTAGTGAGAGTTATCCCCCATGATGGTTAAGGTATAACGTTTATGTTCCGTACACCGTGCCACTGTATCCTATGAATTATTGTGAGAGTTATCTCCCCATGATGATCAAGGTATAACGTTTTTATTCCGTACACCGTGCCACTGTATCCTATGAATTGTAGTGAGAGTTATCCCCCATGATGGTCAAGGAATAACGTTTATATTCCGTACACCGTGCCACTGTATCCTATGAATTGTAGTGAGAGTTATCCCCGATGATGGTCAAGGTATAACGTTTATATAACCGTACATCGTGCTCCTGTATCCTATGAATTGTAGTGAGAGTTATCTCCCATGACGGTCAAGGAATAACGTTTATATTCCGTACACCGTGCCACTGTATCCTATGAATTGTAGTGAGAGTTATCCCCCATGATGGTCAAGGAATAACGTTTAAATTCCGTACACCGTGCCACTGTATACTATGAATTGTTGTGAGAGTTATCCCCCATGATGGTCAAGGTATAACGTTAATGTTCCGTACACCGTGCCACTGTATCCTATGAATTGTTGTGAGAGTTATCCCCCATGATGGTCAAGGTATAACGTTTATATTCCGTACATCGTGCTCCTGTATCCTATGAATTGTAGTGAGAGTTATCCCCCATGATGGTCAAGGAATAACGTTAATGTTCCGTACACCGTGCCACTGTATCCTATGAATTGTTGTGAGAGTTATCTCCCCATGATGATCAAGGTATAACGTTTATATTCCGTACACCGTGCCACTGTATCCTATGAATTGTAGTGAGAGTTATCCCCCATGATGGTCAAGGTATAACGTTTATGTTCCGTACACCGTGCCACTGTATCCTATGAATTGTAGTGAGAGTTATCCCCCATGATGGTCAAGGTATAACGTTTATGTCCGTACACCGTGCCACTGTATCCTATGAATTGTAGTGAGAGTTATCCCCCATGATGGTCAAGGTATAACGTTTATATTCCGTACACCGTGCCACTGTATCCTATGAATTGTAGTGAGAGTTATCCCCCATGATGATCAAGGTATAACGTTTATGTTCCGTACACCGTGCCACTGTATGCTATGAATTGTTGTGAGAGTTATCTCCCCATGATGATCAAGGAATAACGTTTATATTCCGTACACCGTGCCACTGTATCCTATGAATTGTAGTGAGAGTTATCCCCCATGATGGTCAAGGTATAACGTTTATGTTCCGTACACCGTGCCACTGTATCCTATGAATTGTTGTGAAAGTTATCCCCCATGATGATCAAGGTATAACGTTTATATTCCGTACACCGTGCCACTGTATCCTATGAATTGTAGTGAGAGTTATCCCCCATGATGGTCAAGGTATAACGTTTATGTTCCGTACACCGTGCCACTGTATCCTATGAATTGTAGTGAGAGTTATCCCCCATATGGTCAAGGTATAACGTTTATGTTCCGTACACCACGCCACTGTATCCTATGAATTGTTGTGAGAGTTATCCCCCATGATGATCAAGGTATAACGTTTATATTCCGTACACCGTGCCACTGTATCCTATGAATTGTAGTGAGAGTTATCCCCCATGATGGTCAAGGTATAACGTTTATGTTCCGTACACCGTGCCACTGTATCCTATGAATTGTTGTGAGAGTTATCCCCCATGATGATCAAGGTATAACGTTTATATTCCCTACACCGTGCCACTGTATCCTATGAATTGTAGTGAGAGTTATCCCCCATGATGGTCAAGGTATAAACGTTTATATTCCGTACACCGTGCCACTGTATCCTATGAATTGTAGTGAGAGTTATCCCCCATGATGATCAAGGTATAACGTTTATATTCCGTACACCGTGCCACTGTATCCTATGAATTGTTGTGAGAGTTATCTCCCATGATGGTCAAGGTATAACGTTTATGTTCCGTACACCGTGCCACTGTATCCTATGAATTGTAGTGAGAGTTATCCCCCATGATGGTCAAGGTATAACGTTTATGTTCCGTACACTGTGCCACTGCATCCTATGAATTGTAGTGAGAGTTATCCCCCATGATGGTCAAGGTATAACGTTTATGTTCCGTACACCGTGCCACTGTATCCTATGAATTGTAGTGAGAGTTATCCCCCATGATGGTCAAGGTATAACGTTTATATTCCGTACACCGTGCCACTGTATCCTATGAATTGTAGTGAGAGTTATCCCCCATGATGATCAAGGTATAACGTTTATGTTCCGTACACCGTGCCACTGTATCCTATGAATTGTAGTGAGAGTTATCCCCCATGATGGTCAAGGTATAACGTTTATATTCCGTACACCGTGCCACTGTATCCTATGAATTGTAGTGAGAGTTATCCCCCATGATGATCAAGGTATAACGTTTATGTTCCGTACACCGTGCCACTGTATCCTATGAATTGTTGTGAGAGTTATCCCCCATGATGATCAAGGTATAACGTTTATATTCCGTACACCGTGCCACTGTATCCTATGAATTGTAGTGAGAGTTATCCCCCATGATGGTCAAGGTATAAACGTTTATATTCCGTACACCGTGCCACTGTATCCTATGAATTGTAGTGAGAGTTATCCCCCATGATGATCAAGGTATAACGTTTATATTCTGTACACCGTGCCACTGTATCCTATGAATTGTTGTGAGAGTTATCTCCCATGATGGTCAAGGTATAACGTTTATGTTCCGTACACCGTGCCACTGTATCCTATGAATTGTAGTGAGAGTTATCCCCCATGATGGTCAAGGTATAACGTTTATGTTCCGTACACCGTGCCACTGTATCCTATGAATTGTAGTGAGAGTTATCCCCCATGATGGTCAAGGTATAACGTTTATGTTCCGTACACCGTGCCACTGTATCCTATGAATTGTAGTGAGAGTTATCCCCCATGATGGTCAAGGTATAACGTTTATATTCCGTACACCGTGCCACTGTATCCTATGAATTGTAGTGAGAGTTATCCCCCATGATGATCAAGGTATAACGTTTATGTTCCGTACACCGTGCCACTGTATCCTATGAATTGTTGTGAGAGTTATCCCCCATGATGATCAAGGTATAACGTTTATGTTCCGTACACCGTGCCACTGTATCCTATGAATTGTAGTGAGAGTTATCCCCCATGATGGTCAAGGTATAACGTTTATGTTCCGTACACCCCGCCACTGTATCCTATGAATTGTAGTGAGAGTTATCCCCCATGATGGTCAAGGTATAACGTTTATATTCCGTACACCGTGCCACTGTATCCTATGAATTGTAGTGAGAGTTATCCCCCATGATGGTCAAGGTATAACGTTTATATTCCGTACACCGTGCCACTGTATCCTATGAATTGTAGTGAGAGTTATCTCCCCATGATGGTCAAGGTATAACGTTTATGTTCCGTACACCGTGGCACTGTATCCTATGAATTGTTGTGAGAGTTATCCCCCATGATGGTCAAGGTATAAACGTTTATATTCCGTACACCGTGCCACTGTATCCTATGAATTGTAGTGAGAGTTATCCCCCATGATGGTCAAGGTATAACGTTTATGTTCCGTACACCGTGCCACTGTATCCTATGAATTGTAGTGAGAGTTATCCCCCATGATGGTCAAGGTATAACGTTTATGTTCCGTACACCACGCCACTGTATCCTATGAATTGTAGTGAGAGTTATCCCCCATGATGGTCAAGGTATAACGTTTATATTCCGTACACCGTGCCACTGTATCCTATGAATTGTAGTGAGAGTTATCCCCCATGATGGTCAAGGTATAACGTTTATATTCCGTACACCGTGCCACTGTATCCTATGAATTGTTGTGAGAGTTATCTCCCCATGATGGTCAAGGTATAACGTTTATGTTCCGTACACCGTGGCACTGTATCCTATGAATTGTTGTGAGAGTTATCTCCCAATGATGGTCAAGGTATAACGTTTATGTTCCGTACACCGTGGCACTGTATCCTATGAATTGTTGTGAGAGTTATCTCCCCATGATGGTCAAGGTATAACGTTTATATTCCGTACACCGTGCCACTGTATCCTATGAATTGTAGTGAGAGTTATCCCCCATGATGGTCAAGGTATAACGTTTATATTCCGCACACCGTGCCACTGTATCCTATGAATTGTAGTGAGAGTTATCCCCCATGATGGTCAAGGTATAAACGTTTATATTCCGTACACCGTGCCACTGTATCCTATGAATTGTAGTGAGAGTTATCCCCCATGATGGTCAAGGTATAACGTTTATATTCTGTACACCGTGCCACTGTATCCTATGAATTGTAGTGAGAGTTATCCCCCATGATGGTCAAGGTATAACGTTTATGTTCCGTACACCGTGGCACTGTATCCTATGAATTGTAGTGAGAGTTATCCCCCATGATGGTCAAGGAATAACGTTTATATTCCGTACACCGTGCCACTGTATCCTATGAATTGTAGTGAGAGTTATCCCCCATGATGGTCAAGGTATAACGTTTATATAACCGTACATCGTGCTCCTGTATCCTATGAATTGTAGTGAGAGTTATCTCCCATGATGGTCAAGGAATAACGTTTATATTCCGTACACCGTGCCACTGTATCCTATGAATTGTAGTGAGAGTTATCCCCCATGATGGTCAAGGTATAACGTTAATGTTCCGTACACCGTGCCACTGTATCCTATGAATTGTTGTGAGAGTTATCTCCCATGATGATCAAGGTATAACGTTTATATTCCGTACACCGTGCCACTGTATCCTATGAATTGTTGTGAGAGTTATCTCCCCATGATGATCAAGGTATAACGTTAATGTTCCGTACACCGTGCCACTGTATCCTATGAATTATAGTGAGAGTTATCCCCCATGATGGTCAAGGAAAAACGTTTATATTCCGTACACCGTGCCACTGTATCCTATGAATTGTAGTGAGAGTTATCCCCCATGATGGTCAAGGAATAACGTTTATATTCCGTACACCGTGCCACTGTATCCTATGAATTGTAGTGAGAGTTATCCCCCATGATGGTCAAGGTATAACGTTTATATAACCGTACATCGTGCTCCTGTATCCTATGAATTGTAGTGAGAGTTATCTCCCATGATGGTCAAGGAATAACGTTTATATTCCGTACACCGTGCCACTGTATCCTATGAATTGTAGTGAGAGTTATCCCCCATGATGGTCAAGGTATAACGTTAATGTTCCGTACACCGTGCCACTGTATCCTATGAATTGTTGTGAGAGTTATCTCCCCATGATGGTCAAGGTATAACGTTTATATTCCGTACACCGTGCCACTGTATCCTATGAATTGTTGTGAGAGTTATCTCCCCATGATGATCAAGGTATAACGTTAATGTTCCGTACACCGTGTCACTGTATCCTATGAATTATAGTGAGAGTTATCCCCCATGATGGTCAAGGAATAACGTTTATATTCCGTACACCGTGCCACTGTATCCTATGAATTGTAGTGAGAGTTATCCCCCATGATGGTCAAGGAATAACGTTTATATTCCGTACACCGTGCCACTGTATCCTATGAATTGTAGTGAGAGTTATCCCCCATGATGGTCAAGGTATAACGTTTATATAACCGTACATCGTGCTCCTGTATCCTATGAATTGTAGTGAGAGTTATCTCCCATGATGGTCAAGGAATAACGTTTATATTCCGTACACCGTGCCACTGTATCCTATGAATTGTTGTGAGAGTTATCTCCCATGATGATCAAGGTATAACGTTTATATTCCGCACACCGTGCCACTGTATCCTATGAATTGTAGTGAGAGTTATCCCCCATGATGATCAAGGTATAACGTTTATATTCCGTACACCGTGCCACTGTATCCTATGAATTGTAGTGAGAGTTATCCCCCATGATGGTCAAGGTATAACGTTTATGTTCCGTACACCGTGCCACTGTATCCTATGAATTGTAGTGAGAGTTATCCCCCATGATGGTCAAGGTATAACGTTTATGTTCCGTACACCGTGCCACTGTATCCTATGAATTGTAGTGAGAGTTATCCCCCATGATGGTCAAGGTATAACGTTTATATTCCGTACACCGTGCCACTGTATCCTATGAATTGTAGTGAGAGTTATCCCCCATGATGATCAAGGTATAACGTTTATGTTCCGTACACCGTGCCACTGTATCCTATGAATTGTTGTGAGAGTTATCTCCCCATGATGATCAAGGAATAACGTTTATATTCCGTACACCGTGCCACTGTATCCTATGAATTGTAGTGAGAGTTATCCCCCATGATGGTCAAGGTATAACGTTTATGTTCCGTACACCGTGCCACTGTATCCTATGAATTGTTGTGAGAGTTATCCCCCATGATGATCAAGGTATAACGTTTATATTCCGTACACCGTGCCACTGTATCCTATGAATTGTAGTGAGAGTTATCCCCCATGATGGTCAAGGTATAACGTTTATGTTCCGTACACCGTGCCACTGTATCCTATGAATTGTAGTGAGAGTTATCCCCCATAATGGTCAAGGTATAACGTTTATGTTCCGTACACCACGCCACTGTATCCTATGAATTGTAGTGAGAGTTATCCCCCATGATGGTCAAGGTATAACGTTAATATTCCTTACACCGTGCCACTGTATCCTATGAATTGTAGTGAGAGTTATCCCCCATGATGGTCAAGGTATAACGTTTATATTCCGTACACCGTGCCACTGTATCCTATGAATTGTTGTGAGAGTTATCTCCCCATGATGATCAAGGTATAACGTTTATATTCCGCACACCGTGCCACTGTATCCTATGAATTGTAGTGAGAGTTATCCCCCATGATGGTCAAGGTATAAACGTTTATATTCCGTACACCGTGCCACTGTATCCTATGAATTGTAGTGAGAGTTATCCCCCATGATGGTCAAGGTATAACGTTTATATTCTGTACACCGTGCCACTGTATCCTATGAATTGTAGTGAGAGTTATCCCCCATGATGGTGAAGGAATAATGTTTATATTCTGTACACCGTGCCACTGTATCCTATGAATTGTAGTGAGAGTTATCCCCCATGATGGTCAAGGAATAACGTTTATATTCTGTACACCGTGCCACTGTATCCTATGAATTGTAGTGAGAGTTATCCCCCATGATGGTCAAGGTATAACGTTTATATTCCGTACACCGTGCCACTGTATCCTATGAATTGTAGTGAGAGTTATCCCCCATGATGATCAAGGTATTACGTTTATATTCCGTACACCGTGCCACTGTAACCTATGAATTTTTTTGGAGAGTTATCTCCCCATGATGGTCAAGGTATAACGTTTATGTTCCGTACACCGTGCCACTGTATCCTATGAATTGTTGTGAGAGTTATCTCCCCATGATGATCAAGGTATAACGTTAATGTTCCGTACACCGTGCCACTGTATCCTATGAATTGTAGTGAGAGTTATCCCCCATGATGGTCAAGGTATAACGTTTATATTCCGTACACCGTGCCACTGTATCCTATGAATTGTAGTGAGAGTTATCCCCCAAGATGATCAAGGTATAACGTTTATGTTCCGTACACCGTGCCACTGTATCCTATGAATTGTTGTGAGAGTTATCTCCCCATGATGATCAAGGAATAACGTTTATATTCCGTACACCGTGCCACTGTATCCTATGAATTGTAGTGAGAGTTATCCCCCATGATGGTCAAGGTATAACGTTTATGTTCCGTACACCGTGCCACTGTATCCTATGAATTGTTGTGAGAGTTATCCCCCATGATGATCAAGGTATAACGTTTATATTCCGTACACCGTGCCACTGTATCCTATGAATTGTAGTGAGAGTTATCCCCCATGATGGTCAAGGTATAACGTTTATGTTCCGTACACCGTGCCACTGTATCCTATGAATTGTAGTGAGAGTTATCCCCCATAATGGTCAAGGTATAACGTTTATGTTCCGTACACCACGCCACTGTATCCTATGAATTGTAGTGAGAGTTATCCCCCATGATGGTCAAGGTATAACGTTTATATTCCGTACACCGTGCCACTGTATCCTATGAATTGTAGTGAGAGTTATCCCCCATGATGGTCAAGGTATAACGTTTATATTCCGTACACCGTGCCACTGTATCCTATGAATTGTTGTGAGAGTTATCTCCCCATGATGATCAAGGTATAACGTTTATATTCCGCACACCGTGCCACTGTATCCTATGAATTGTAGTGAGAGTTATCCCCCATGATGGTCAAGGTATAAACGTTTATATTCCGTACACCGTGCCACTGTATCCTATGAATTGTTGTGAGAGTTATCCCCCATGATGATCAAGGTATTACGTTTATATTCCGTACACCGTGCCACTGTATCCTATGAATTTTTTTGAGAGTTATCTCCCCATGATGGTCAAGGTATAACGTTTATGTTCCGTACACCGTGCCACTGTATCCTATGAATTGTAGTGAGAGTTATCCCCCATGATGGTCAAGGTATAACGTTTATATTCCGTACACCGTGCCACTGTATCCTATGAATTGTAGTGAGAGTTATCTCCCCATGATGATCAAGGAATAACGTTTATATTCCGTACACCGTGCCACTGTATCCTATGCATTGTAGTGAGAGTTATCCCCCATGATGGTCAAGGTATAACGTTTATATTCCGTACACCGTGCCACTGTATCCTATGAATTGTTGTGAGAGTTATCTCCCCATGATGATCAAGGAATAACGTTTATATTCCGTACACCGTGCCACTGTATCCTATGAATTGTAGTGAGAGTTATCCCCCATGATGGTCAAGGTATAACGTTTATGTTCCATACACCGTGCCACTGTATCCTATGAATTGTTGTGAGAGTTATCCCCCATGATGATCAAGGTATAACGTTTATATTCCGTACACCGTGCCACTGTATCCTATGAATTGTAGTGAGAGTTATCCCCCATGATGGTCAAGGTATAACGTTTATGTTCCGTACACCGTGCCACTGTATCCTATGAATTGTTGTGAGAGTTATCCCCCATGATGATCAAGGTATAACGTTTATATTCCGTACACCGTGCCACTGTATCCTATGAATTGTAGTGAGAGTTATCCCCCATGATGGTCAAGGTATAAACGTTTATATTCCGTACACCGTGCCACTGTATCCTATGAATTGTAGTGAGAGTTATCCCCCATGATGGTCAAGGTATAACGTTTATGTTCCGTACACCGTGCCACTGTATCCTATGAATTGTAGTGAGAGTTATCCCCCATGATGGTCAAGGTATAACGTTTATGTTCCGTACACCGTGCCACTGTATCCTATGAATTGTGGTGAGAGTTATCCCCCATGATGGTCAAGGTATAACGTTTATATTCCGTACACCGTGCCACTGTATCCTATGAATTGTAGTGAGAGTTATCCCCCATGATGGTCAAGGTATAACGTTTATGTTCCGTACACCGTGCCACTGTATCCTATGAATTGTTGTGAGAGGTATCCCCCATGATGATCAAGGTATAACGTTTATATTCCGTACACCGTGCCACTGTATCCTATGAATTGTAGTGAGAGTTATCCCCCATGATGGTCAAGGTATAACGTTTATGTTCCGTACACCGTGCCACTGTATCCTATGAATTGTAGTGAGAGTTATCCCCCATAATGGTCAAGGTATAACGTTTATGTTCCGTACACCACGCCACTGTATCCTATGAATTGTAGTGAGAGTTATCCCCCATGATGGTCAAGGTATAACGTTAATATTCCGTACACCGTGCCACTGTATCCTATGAATTGTAGTGAGAGTTATCCCCCATGATGGTCAAGGTATAAACGTTTATATTCCGTACACCGTGCCACTGTATCCTATGAATTGTAGTGAGAGTTATCCCCCATGATGGTCAAGGTATAACGTTTATATTCTGTACACCGTGCCACTGTATCCTATGAATTGTAGTGAGAGTTATCCCCCATGATGGTCAAGGTATAACGTTTATGTTCCGTACACCGTGGCACTGTATCCTATGAATTGTAGTGAGAGTTATCCCCCATGATGGTCAAGGAATAACGTTTATATTCCGTACACCGTGCCACTGTATCCTATGAATTGTAGTGAGAGTTATCCCCCATGATGGTCAAGGTATAACGTTTATATAACCGTACATCGTGCTCCTGTATCCTATGAATTGTAGTGAGAGTTATCTCCCATGATGGTCAAGGAATAACGTTTATATTCCGTACACCGTGCCACTGTATCCTATGAATTGTAGTGAGAGTTATCCCCCATGATGGTCAAGGTATAACGTTAATGTTCCGTACACCGTGCCACTGTATCCTATGAATTGTTGTGAGAGTTATCTCCCATGATGATCAAGGTATAACGTTTATATTCCGTACACCGTGCCACTGTATCCTATGAATTGTTGTGAGAGTTATCTCCCCATGATGATCAAGGTATAACGTTAATGTTCCGTACACCGTGCCACTGTATCCTATGAATTATAGTGAGAGTTATCCCCCATGATGGTCAAGGAATAACGTTTATATTCCGTACACCGTGCCACTGTATCCTATGAATTGTAGTGAGAGTTATCCCCCATGATGGTCAAGGAATAACGTTTATATTCCGTACACCGTGCCACTGTATCCTATGAATTGTAGTGAGAGTTATCCCCCATGATGGTCAAGGTATAACGTTTATATAACCGTACATCGTGCTCCTGTATCCTATGAATTGTAGTGAGAGTTATCTCCGATGATGGTCAAGGAATAACGTTTATATTCCGTACACCGTGCCACTGTATCCTATGAATTGTAGTGAGAGTTATCCCCCATGATGGTCAAGGTATAACGTTAATGTTCCGTACACCGTGCCACTGTATCCTATGAATTGTTGTGAGAGTTATCTCCCCATGATGGTCAAGGTATAACGTTTATATTCCGTACACCGTGCCACTGTATCCTATGAATTGTTGTGAGAGTTATCTCCCCATGATGATCAAGGTATAACGTTAATGTTCCGTACACCGTGCCACTGTATCCTATGAATTATAGTGAGAGTTATCCCCCATGATGGTCAAGGAATAACGTTTATATTCCGTACACCGTGCCACTGTATCCTATGAATTGTAGTGAGAGTTATCCCCCATGATGGTCAAGGAATAACGTTTATATTCCGTACACCGTGCCACTGTATCCTATGAATTGTAGTGAGAGTTATCCCCCATGATGGTCAAGGTATAACGTTTATATAACCGTACATCGTGCTCCTGTATCCTATGAATTGTAGTGAGAGTTATCTCCCATGATGGTCAAGGAATAACGTTTATATTCCGTACACCGTGCCACTGTATCCTATGAATTGTTGTGAGAGTTATCTCCCATGATGATCAAGGTATAACGTTTATATTCCGCACACCGTGCCACTGTATCCTATGAATTGTAGTGAGAGTTATCCCCCATGATGATCAAGGTATAACGTTTATATTCCGTACACCGTGCCACTGTATCCTATGAATTGTAGTGAGAGTTATCCCCCATGATGGTCAAGGTATAACGTTTATGTTCCGTACACCGTGCCACTGTATCCTATGAATTGTAGTGAGAGTTATCCCCCATGATGGTCAAGGTATAACGTTTATGTTCCGTACACCGTGCCACTGTATCCTATGAATTGTAGTGAGAGTTATCCCCCATGATGGTCAAGGTATAACGTTTATATTCCGTACACCGTGCCACTGTATCCTATGAATTGTAGTGAGAGTTATCCCCCATGATGATCAAGGTATAACGTTTATGTTCCGTACACCGTGCCACTGTATCCTATGAATTGTTGTGAGAGTTATCTCCCCATGATGATCAAGGAATAACGTTTATATTCCGTACAGCGTGCCACTGTATCCTATGAATTGTAGTGAGAGTTATCCCCCATGATGGTCAAGGTATAACGTTTATGTTCCGTACACCGTGCCACTGTATCCTATGAATTGTTGTGAGAGTTATCCCCCATGATGATCAAGGTATAACGTTTATATTCCGTACACCGTGCCACTGTATCCTATGAATTGTAGTGAGAGTTATCCCCCATGATGGTCAAGGTATAACGTTTATATTCCGTACACCGTGCCACTGTATCCTATGAATTGTAGTGAGAGTTATCCCCCATAATGGTCAAGGTATAACGTTTATGTTCCGTACACCACGCCACTGTATCCTATGAATTGTAGTGAGAGTTATCCCCCATGATGGTCAAGGTATAACGTTAATATTCCTTACACCGTGCCACTGTATCCTATGAATTGTAGTGAGAGTTATCCCCCATGATGGTCAAGGTATAACGTTTATATTCCGTACACCGTGCCACTGTATCCTATGAATTGTTGTGAGAGTTATCTCCCCATGATGATCAAGGTATAACGTTTATATTCCGCACACCGTGCCACTGTATCCTATGAATTGTAGTGAGAGTTATCCCCCATGATGGTCAAGGTATAAACGTTTATATTCCGTACACCGTGCCACTGTATCCTATGAATTGTAGTGAGAGTTATCCCCCATGATGGTCAAGGTATAACGTTTATATTCTGTACACCGTGCCACTGTATCCTATGAATTGTAGTGAGAGTTATCCCCCATGATGGTGAAGGAATAATGTTTATATTCTGTACACCGTGCCACTGTATCCTATGAATTGTAGTGAGAGTTATCCCCCATGATGGTCAAGGAATAACGTTTATATTCTGTACACCGTGCCACTGTATCCTATGAATTGTAGTGAGAGTTATCCCCCATGATGGTCAAGGTATAACGTTTATATTCCGTACACCGTGCCACTGTATCCTATGAATTGTAGTGAGAGTTATCCCCCATGATGATCAAGGTATTACGTTTATATTCCGTACACCGTGCCACTGTAACCTATGAATTTTTTTTGAGAGTTATCTCCCCATGATGGTCAAGGTATAACGTTTATGTTCCGTACACCGTGCCACTGTATCCTATGAATTGTTGTGAGAGTTATCTCCCCATGATGATCAAGGTATAACGTTAATGTTCCGTACACCGTGCCACTGTATCCTATGAATTGTAGTGAGAGTTATCCCCCATGATGGTCAAGGTATAACGTTTATATTCCGTACACCGTGCCACTGTATCCTATGAATTGTAGTGAGAGTTATCCCCCAAGATGATCAAGGTATAACGTTTATGTTCCGTACACCGTGCCACTGTATCCTATGAATTGTTGTGAGAGTTATCTCCCCATGATGATCAAGGAATAACGTTTATATTCCGTACACCGTGCCACTGTATCCTATGAATTGTAGTGAGAGTTATCCCCCATGATGGTCAAGGTATAACGTTTATGTTCCGTACACCGTGCCACTGTATCCTATGAATTGTTGTGAGAGGTATCCCCCATGATGATCAAGGTATAACGTTTATATTCCGTACACCGTGCCACTGTATCCTATGAATTGTAGTGAGAGTTATCCCCCATGATGGTCAAGGTATAACGTTTATGTTCCGTACACCGTGCCACTGTATCCTATGAATTGTAGTGAGAGTTATCCCCCATAATGGTCAAGGTATAACGTTTATGTTCCGTACACCACGCCACTGTATCCTATGAATTGTAGTGAGAGTTATCCCCCATGATGGTCAAGGTATAACGTTAATATTCCGTACACCGTGCCACTGTATCCTATGAATTGTAGTGAGAGTTATCCCCCATGATGGTCAAGGTATAACGTTTATATTCCGTACACCGTGCCACTGTATCCTATGAATTGTTGTGAGAGTTATCTCCCCATGATGATCAAGGTATAACGTTTATATTCCGCACACCGTGCCACTGTATCCTATGAATTGTAGTGAGAGTTATCCCCCATGATGGTCAAGGTATAAACGTTTATATTCCGTACACCGTGCCACTGTATCCTATGAATTGTTGTGAGAGTTATCCCCCATGATGATCAAGGTATTACGTTTATATTCCGTACACCGTGCCACTGTATCCTATGAATTTTTTTTGAGAGTTATCTCCCCATGATGGTCAAGGTATAACGTTTATGTTCCGTACACCGTGCCACTGTATCCTATGAATTGTAGTGAGAGTTATCCCCCATGATGGTCAAGGTATAACGTTTATATTCCGTACACCGTGCCACTGTATCCTATGAATTGTAGTGAGAGTTATCCCCCATGATGGTCAAGGTATAACGTTTATATTCCGTACACCGTGCCACTGTATCCTATGAATTGTTGTGAGAGTTATCTCCCCATGATGATCAAGGTATAACGTTTATATTCCGCACACCGTGCCACTGTATCCTATGAATTGTAGTGAGAGTTATCCCCCATGATGGTCAAGGTATAAACGTTTATATTCCGTACACCGTGCCACTGTATCCTATGAATTGTTGTGAGAGTTATCCCCCATGATGATCAAGGTATTACGTTTATATTCCGTACACCGTGCCACTGTATCCTATGAATTTTTTTTGAGAGTTATCTCCCCATGATGGTCAAGGTATAACGTTTATGTTCCGTACACCGTGCCACTGTATCCTATGAATTGTAGTGAGAGTTATCCCCCATGATGGTCAAGGTATAACGTTTATATTCCGTACACCGTGCCACTGTATCCTATGAATTGTAGTGAGAGTTATCTCCCCATGATGATCAAGGAATAACGTTTATATTCCGTACACCGTGCCACTGTATCCTATGAATTGTAGTGAGAGTTATCCCCCATGATGGTCAAGGTATAACGTTTATATTCCGTACACCGTGCCACTGTATCCTATGAATTGTTGTGAGAGTTATCTCCCCATGATGATCAAGGAATAACGTTTATATTCCGTACACCGTGCCACTGTATCCTATGAATTGTAGTGAGAGTTATCCCCCATGATGGTCAAGGTATAACGTTTATGTTCCATACACCGTGCCACTGTATCCTATGAATTGTTGTGAGAGTTATCCCCCATGATGATCAAGGTATAACGTTTATATTCCGTACACCGTGCCACTGTATCCTATGAATTGTAGTGAGAGTTATCCCCCATGATGGTCAAGGTATAACGTTTATGTTCCGTACACCGTGCCACTGTATCCTATGAATTGTTGTGAGAGGTATCCCCCATGATGATCAAGGTATAACGTTTATATTCCGTACACCGTGCCACTGTATCCTATGAATTGTAGTGAGAGTTATCCCCCATGATGGTCAAGGTATAACGTTTATGTTCCGTACACCGTGCCACTGTATCCTATGAATTGTAGTGAGAGTTATCCCCCATGATGGTCAAGGTATAACGTTTATGTTCCGTACACCGTGCCACTGTATCCTATGAATTGTTGTGAGAGGTATCCCCCATGATGATCAAGGTATAACGTTTATATTCCGTACACCGTGCCACTGTATCCTATGAATTGTAGTGAGAGTTATCCCCCATGATGGTCAAGGTATAACGTTTATGTTCCGTACACCGTGCCACTGTATCCTATGAATTGTAGTGAGAGTTATCCCCCATAATGGTCAAGGTATAACGTTTATGTTCCGTACACCACGCCACTGTATCCTATGAATTGTAGTGAGAGTTATCCCCCATGATGGTCAAGGTATAACGTTAATATTCCGTACACCGTGCCACTGTATCCTATGAATTGTAGTGAGAGTTATCCCCCATGATGGTCAAGGTATAACGTTTATATTCCGTACACCGTGCCACTGTATCCTATGAATTGTTGTGAGAGTTATCTCCCCATGATGATCAAGGTATAACGTTTATATTCCGCACACCGTGCCACTGTATCCTATGAATTGTAGTGAGAGTTATCCCCCATGATGGTCAAGGTATAAACGTTTATATTCCGTACACCGTGCCACTGTATCCTATGAATTGTTGTGAGAGTTATCCCCCATGATGATCAAGGTATTACGTTTATATTCCGTACACCGTGCCACTGTATCCTATGAATTTTTTTTGAGAGTTATCTCCCCATGATGGTCAAGGTATAACGTTTATGTTCCGTACACCGTGCCACTGTATCCTATGAATTGTAGTGAGAGTTATCCCCCATGATGGTCAAGGTATAACGTTTATATTCCGTACACCGTGCCACTGTATCCTATGAATTGTAGTGAGAGTTATCTCCCCATGATGATCAAGGAATAACGTTTATATTCCGTACACCGTGCCACTGTATCCTATGCATTGTAGTGAGAGTTATCCCCCATGATGGTCAAGGTATAACGTTTATATTCCGTACACCGTGCCACTGTATCCTATGAATTGTTGTGAGAGTTATCTCCCCATGATGATCAAGGAATAACGTTTATATTCCGTACACCGTGCCACTGTATCCTATGAATTGTAGTGAGAGTTATCCCCCATGATGGTCAAGGTATAACGTTTATGTTCCATACACCGTGCCACTGTATCCTATGAATTGTTGTGAGAGTTATCCCCCATGATGATCAAGGTATAACGTTTATATTCCGTACACCGTGCCACTGTATCCTATGAATTGTAGTGAGAGTTATCCCCCATGATGGTCAAGGTATAACGTTTATGTTCCGTACACCGTGCCACTGTATCCTATGAATTGTTGTGAGAGTTATCCCCCATGATGATCAAGGTATAACGTTTATATTCCGTACACCGTGCCACTGTATCCTATGAATTGTAGTGAGAGTTATCCCCCATGATGGTCAAGGTATAAACGTTTATATTCCGTACACCGTGCCACTGTATCCTATGAATTGTAGTGAGAGTTATCCCCCATGATGGTCAAGGTATAACGTTTATGTTCCGTACACCGTGCCACTGTATCCTATGAATTGTAGTGAGAGTTATCCCCCATGATGGTCAAGGTATAACGTTTATGTTCCGTACACCGTGCCACTGTATCCTATGAATTGTGGTGAGAGTTATCCCCCATGATGGTCAAGGTATAACGTTTATATTCCGTACACCGTGCCACTGTATCCTATGAATTGTAGTGAGAGTTATCCCCCATGATGGTCAAGGTATAACGTTTATGTTCCGTACACCGTGCCACTGTATCCTATGAATTGTTGTGAGAGGTATCCCCCATGATGATCAAGGTATAACGTTTATATTCCGTACACCGTGCCACTGTATCCTATGAATTGTAGTGAGAGTTATCCCCCATGATGGTCAAGGTATAACGTTTATGTTCCGTACACCGTGCCACTGTATCCTATGAATTGTAGTGAGAGTTATCCCCCATAATGGTCAAGGTATAACGTTTATGTTCCGTACACCACGCCACTGTATCCTATGAATTGTAGTGAGAGTTATCCCCCATGATGGTCAAGGTATAACGTTAATATTCCGTACACCGTGCCACTGTATCCTATGAATTGTTGTGAGAGTTATCCCCCATGATGGTCAAGGTATAACGTTTATATTCCGTACACCGTGCCACTGTATCCTATGAATTGTTGTGAGAGTTATCTCCCCATGATGATCAAGGTATAACGTTTATATTCCGCACACCGTGCCACTGTATCCTATGAATTGTAGTGAGAGTTATCCCCCATGATGGTCAAGGTATAAACGTTTATATTCCGTACACCGTGCCACTGTATCCTATGAATTGTTGTGAGAGTTATCCCCCATGATGATCAAGGTATTACGTTTATATTCCGTACACCGTGCCACTGTATCCTATGAATTGTTGTGAGAGTTATCTCCCCATGATGATCAAGGAATAACGTTTATATTCCGTACACCGTGCCACTGTATCCTATGAATTGTAGTGAGAGTTATCCCCCATGATGGTCAAGGTATAACGTTTTTGTTCCGTACACCGTGCCACTGTATCCTATGAATTGTTGTGAGAGTTAACTCCCCATGATGATCAAGGAATAACGTTTATATTCCGTACACCGTGCCACTGTATCCTATGAATTGTAGTGAGAGTTATCCCCCATGATGGTCAAGGTATAACGTTTATGTTCCATACACCGTGCCACTGTATCCTATGAATTGTTGTGAGAGTTATCCCCCATGATGATCAAGGTATAACGTTTATATTCCGTACACCGTGCCACTGTATCCTATGAATTGTAGTGAGAGTTATCCCCCATGATGGTCAAGGTATAACGTTTATGTTCCGTACACCGTGCCACTGTATCCTATGAATTGTTGTGAGAGTTATCCCCCATGATGATCAAGGTATAACGTTTATATTCCGTACACCGTGCCACTGTATCCTATGAATTGTAGTGAGAGTTATCCCCCATGATGGTCAAGGTATAAACGTTTATATTCCGTACACCGTGCCACTGTATCCTATGAATTGTAGTGAGAGTTATCCCCCATGATGGTCAAGGTATAACGTTTATGTTCCGTACACCGTGCCACTGTATCCTATGAATTGTAGTGAGAGTTATCCCCCATGATGGTCAAGGTATAACGTTTATGTTCCGTACACCGTGCCACTGTATCCTATGAATTGTAGTGAGAGTTATCCCCCATGATGGTCAAGGTATAACGTTTATATTCCGTACACCGTGCCACTGTATCCTATGAATTGTAGTGAGAGTTATCCCCCATGATGGTCAAGGTATAACGTTTATATTCCGTACACCGTGCCACTGTATCCTATGAATTGTTGTGAGAGTTATCTCCCCATGATGGTCAAGGTATAACGTTTATGTTCCGTACACCGTGCCACTGTATCCTATGAATTGTTGTGAGAGTTATCCCCCATGATGGTCAAGGTATAAACGTTTATATTCCGTACACCGTGCCACTGTATCCTATGAATTGTAGTGAGAGTTATCCCCCATGATGGTCAAGGTATAACGTTTATGTTCCGTACACCGTGCCACTGTATCCTATGAATTGTAGTGAGAGTTATCCCCCATGATGGTCAAGGTATAACGTTTATGTTCCGTACACCACGCCACTGTATCCTATGAATTGTAGTGAGAGTTATCCCCCATGATGGTCAAGGTATAACGTTTATATTCCGTACACCGTGCCACTGTATCCTATGAATTGTAGTGAGAGTTATCCCCCATGATGGTCAAGGTATAACGTTTTTGTTCCGTACACCGTGCCACTGTATCCTATGAATTGTAGTGAGAGTTATCCCCCATAATGGTCAAGGTATAACGTTTATGTTCCGTACACCACGCCACTGTATCCTATGAATTGTTGTGAGAGTTATCCCCCATGATGATCAAGGTATAACGTTTATATTCCGTACACCGTGGCACTGTATCCTATGAATTGTAGTGAGAGTTATTCCCCAATGATGATCAAGGTATAACATTTATGTTCCGTACATCGTTCTACTGTATCCTATGAATTGTAGTGAGATGATCTAGGTATAACTTTGAGATAATGATATTGCATACAGCCAGATTAAACCTTAGCCTATATTTTATTCCACTGAAATACCACATTTCAACGACTTTCCAGAGCACACTCTGGTTGTACAGGTACCGCTGCCACTTTCACACAGAAGAATATGTCGTTCGATCAGTGTTTCAAGAAATGCATCCAAGCGTCCTTTGTTTGTGTCTATGTGACACTATTGAAAGGAATGTGTAGTTTGTGTTCAAGCGACCTGGCAATTCCAAAATCAGACAAGAGAGGATATATACAAATAATGGCGTAAAGAAATTGCAAATGAGTACACTCTCATACGGTGTGTTATCATCCTTTACATCCTTACAGTTAACATAGGCCAATTTAGCTGGTTGGTTATTCCATTTAAAATTTGGCATGTTACCATGCTTAACATATGACATGTTAGTACACTTATCTTATGTTATGTTACTTCACTTAACGTATGGCATGTCACTGCACCTAAAGTATTACATGTTCCAACACTTAACACATGACATGCTACTACACTTAATCTATAAATTGTTACTATGCTAAACTTATTGCATGTTACTACGCTTAACCAGAACCATGTTACTACACTTAACGTTTGTCTTATTACTACACTTACTGTATGGCATGTTACTACGTTTATTAAATGGCATGTAACGACGCTTAACATATGACTTTTTACTACACTTAACTTATGGCTTGTAACTATAGTTAACATGTTATATATTCCTACTAACCTATTATCATATGTCCGGCTTAACAAACAGGAAGATCATGAACTAATTTTTAAAATTGTATTAGTTTATTTGTTAAGGGTTCAGAAAACATGAGCAATGGTATTCCTACAAGCACCAATATGCCAAGCAGAAGTTCAGCTAACAGTTGTCACAATTAGTTGTGTATATTCAAATCCAATATGTGGTGTGTTCTTTTGAACAATAAAAGCCTAGTAAAGGAACGATCAATGGGTTTCCTTATTGTTTTGTACCGCATAATGTTACATGAGTCCACACTTTAGAAAGTACATGGAGATGTAATAATTATTAATCCATGGTCATGACGTCACTCTATTGTGTTATCAGTTTATTATTATTTAGGAATCTACTGGTCATTGACTGTCCCAGTCAGGAGGGGTGTTAGGTTTAGACATTTTCAGTAATGGTACATTTTTCGAGACTGATGTATTTTGTCTTGACGTATAGGATAGGATCTCAAAATATCTAGACAACTATAGACACATTAATTTGTGTAATGCATGAACCTGGAATCGAACATGCAACCCTTCGCTTGGTATCAGCGCTTCTAACCACTAGGCCACAAGACGCTGTTAGAAACCTTAGGATTGTTTGTCAGTAAGAATCCCGCGGTCTATTCAATGCACGGAAGGCATGAAAAGGCAAATTTTTAGCTGTCAATCACATAGCTTCGCGTGGAAGTTTTGCGCTGCACGTGCGTGGAAGAATCCATTTCATGAGGATCGCAGCTATTTGTACCATATCCGATGAATGAGCACCGAAATTTGCAAAATAATTGATTTTGGTGTCCCATAATTGAAATTTATTGTTTCAAATGTAAAATGATCACATATACATGTTTCGTGACGTCATACATGGATTAAGATGGAGAATGCATTCGGAGCAGTGGATTCGTTAAAAATAATCAACTCGCCCCTTCGGGGCTCGTTGATTATTTTTAACGAATCCACAGCTCCTCATGCATTCTCCATTACGTAATGGTGTAAGATGCTAGCGAGTTCTTTCACTTAGTTATATCTCACTTAGAGCTTTGAACAGTAATGGTTCACTTAGACCTCCATTGTATATTATAAGTTGTATGCTTCTCACGAGGTAATACGGTCTCATATACCGTCTTTGTACCAGTGTCGCCCGAGCCTTCAGGCGAGGGTGACAATGGTACAAAGATGGTACATGAGACCGTATTCCCCGAGGGAGAAGTATACAACGTACTTATCTTTCCGTCATGTCAATACAATGAGTATTATTAAATTTAATGCGTTTTGTCTGCAGATGCCTGATCAGCTGATATCGCTTGAATGACCTTGACCCTAAACGTAAACAAAATGGCATCACCCGTCTCGACTGAAATGTCAAAAGTCGTAAAACGTATTACTACAAACTTTTAAATGCCTTAAAACGAGTAATTATTTGTTGAATTGAGTGTGCAAGCAATGCAAAATAAGATTTTATTCCAAACAAACAAGCAACTATTGGAAAAAATAAGTCTGTAATTAATAGACCCGTAAACAGCTGATCGAACTGTTCAATACTCCCTACACCGAATGCGTCAATTTATAACGTCATCTGACCATAATGCGAAACCTACTCTTAGCTTGGAGCTGTTACTATGGCAGCGGGGTACATGAAATTTGTTCATCTTGAGACTGGCGTGGTACATAAAGAAAAATGTAACGGCCGTTAGCCAATCAGAAACAAGTATTTTACTGTTAGAAAAGATAAACAGTGATATTTCACTTAGACTTGATTCTCTTATTTGTGAATAGTAATGTTTCACTAGGACCTCTTAATAATAATGTTTCACTTGGACGGTGTTGTTTCACTTAGACCCATGAACGGTGGTATTTCACTTCTACGCGTGAACAGTAATGTTTCACTAAGCCTATTGACGGTGATGTTTCACTAAGCCTATTGACGGTGATGTTTCACTAAGACTATTGACGGTGATGTTTTACTAAGCCTATTGACGGTGATGTTTCACTAAGCCTATTGACGGTGATGTTTCACTAAGCCTATTGACGGTGATGTTTCACTAAGCCTATTGACGGTGATGTTTCACTAAGCCTATTGACGGTGATGTTTCACTAAGCCTATTGACGGTGATGTTTCACTAAGCCTATTGACGGTGATGTTTGACTTGGTAGAGTAGAAGATTATGTACAGATGCAGTTTGAAAATTCTCTTTAAGATGAATAAAATCTCCCTTCGTGGATAGCTACAGTTCTTGTATTATCTAACTATAACTTCCGTTATATACCTTAGAATGACCTATTTAGCTGACTATACATTCCAAAAATTAGCTGACTATACATTATCCTATTTAGCTAACTGTACATTCCCCAATTTAGCTGACTATGTATTCCCCTTTTTGACTGATTGTATATTTCCCTAACTAGCTAACTATATATTCCCCTTTTTAGCTGACTATATATTACCCTATTTAGCTGACTATACATTCCCCTATTTAACTGACTATACATTCCCCTATTTAACTGACTATACATTCCCCTATTTAGCTGACTATATATTCCCCAATTTAGCTGACTATATATTCTCCTATTTAGCTGACTATATATTCCCCAATTTAGCTGACTATACATTCCCCTATTTACCTGACTATATATTCCCCTATTTACCTGACTATATATTCCCCTATTTAGCTGACTATACATTCCACTATTTCGCTGAATATATATTCCCTTATTTCGCTGAATATATATTACCCTATTTCGCTGACTATACTTTCTCCTATTTAGCTGACTATACATTCCCCTATTTAACCTACCATACATTCCCCTATTTATCAGACTATGCATTCCCCTATTAAGCTGACTATACATTCCCCTATTTAACTGACTATCTATTCCCCTATTTAACTGACTATACATTCCCCTATTTAGCTGACTTTATTTTCCCCAATTTAGCTGACTATACATTCCCCTATGTAGCTGACTATACTTTCTCCTATTTAGCTGACTATTATTACCCTATTTAGCTGACTATACATTCTCCTATTTAGCTGACTATACATTCTCCTATTTAGCTGAGTGTATATTCCCCTATGTAGCTGACCATACATTCTTCTAATTCGGTGACTATATATTCCCCTATTTATCTGTCTATACAAGAATTCCTTTATTTGGCTGACTATGATTCCCTTATTTGGCTGACTGTAAATTTCCCTGTTTTTAACTGGCTGTAAATTATGCTATTTGTAATTATCTGACGTAAATTTAAACAAGATTGCTAAGTATAAATTCCCCACTTCAGTTGTCTGTACAATTCCCTATTTAGTTGAATTTAACTTCTCCTATTTAGTTGACTATAAACTTGACTTGACTATAAAGTCCCCTATTTAGCGAACTTTTACAACATTTTGGGTAACCAGTTATTGCTTACAGTAACGTGACTTATAACAATATTGGACTAACCTTATACATATGATTTCTCTTCAATCAATGACGATAGTAACTGACTTTTTAGGATCGTCTATTATTAACAGTGTTAATGTTTCTCTGATCAAACAAATATGGTACAGTCTTCGTAACTCTACTGAAAACTCAAAAAGGAAGACCAACAAAAAATGAAACATTTTGTAGTCAAGTATCTGGTTCTGTCAGTGTTCTGATTTAATGCTATTTAACAATGTAGGCTGTGTAACAAATAGTTATATGTGGAAGTCGATTTCAGCAAAAAATAAACTTTGAAAATAGATCATTTTGTACACATGAAGTGTACACTAACCGTTTAAAATGCATTATTCAAACCAGTCAGAGTTCTCTCGTTTCCCAAAAAACTTCCGACGTCTTATAACCAAAGCATCTGCTGTTTACTACTTACACACTAAAATAACAGGTTTTCGAAATCAGAAATTAATTTGCCAGTGAAATACATCATGATTTACTAAGATAAGATGGCTAAGATCATAATCCCTGGCATATTTACATTCAATATCACGTCAGAATTACATTCGCAGGCATTGACGGGAAAACGTTTCTTATTTCAAAATTAAATATTTTGCCCACTGTTTGAGTTATATTTCCTTATATTCCCTGATGTTTCTCGGATCATTTAAAACATTACAGGTTATCACAAGAAATGTAAAAGTGTTCGAACCATGGTCAAAATAAATAATAATATTTATCTCATGCATTGATTTAAAAATACTAATATTTAAACAATTTGAATGCAATGCTTTCTTTATGTAATGCAAACATTTGAGACATGTTGATACTTCTTATATTCCCTGAAATAACAGAGAAAACATTTGAGATCTATTTGTAATTCCTACATTCACTGGACTTTCTGAGACAACATTTGAGATATCTTGTTAATTTCTACATTCACTGGACTTTCAGATAATAATAATATAAATATTTCGCTAAGGGTTGTCCCAGTTGCCTGTAAATCAGTTTGCCCCAATAGTTACAGATAATCAGATAAACATGTTAAAGGACAAAGTGAAAGTGAAAGGACAGAGTAAGCTAATAAGGACCATCATCGCAGTCTCACACTGAAACACAGGGCCGTGTGTCGCTTAGAAACAGCGTGAATGACATGAAAGACATATACCAATATAGACCCTACCCTACTACTATATAGAAGGACTATATGGGTATATGTCCTTCAAACGCTGTTTCTAAGCGACACATGCCCCCTGTGCACTGAAAGATTCTGAACATCCAGACAGACAGACAGACAGACATACATCATTTTCAGTCAAAGACTACTGGCCCCAAATACATTCATTTGCAGGTAAATAGTGCATGAGTTTTAAACACAACATCAGAACTCTTTTCTGGCATGATGTTTTGGAATGAATTTCATTACTGTTTTTGAAGGGGTGTTCCCCATTTCTCATATCTTATTTTCACAGTGAAGTAGAATATCTCATCTCCGATTGAATTTAGATTAGATTTCATTTACAAAAAGGGGGAAACTCTTAAATATAAATTACATATAGCTGAGCTACAGTCTCTCTTAGACCAAATTTCAATACATCATAATTAGAATATTGTCTTTCAGATGCAATCGAGACATCTTTTGGCCCCAAAGAAGACAAATCACCAGCCAAAGGCCGCGCTGACGTTTCACATATTCAACGACTTCTTTACCAATGAAGTTGAAAAGCTACATGTCGTGTCCCAGTCTCTGAACGTAGAACATCCGGGTTCTACAAATCTCAATTAAATACAGCATGATTACAATTACGTCTTTCAGAGCCAATCCAGACACATATTACCTCTGAAAGGGGATACATCAGAGAAAAGATGGCATTGACTTTTCACATGGACCCAACATGACGTTCTTCCTCTCTAAAGCTAAATCATTTAATATTGTAACATCGGTGAGTTTCTTTTTGGATTTTTAAATTTTGAAATTCCCTGTCAAGAATCAGTAATTATAGCATAAATATCGCAAGGATTGTGGTGTTTTTTTATGCTGGCCAAACGAATTGTATATGTTTTGATAAATGAATATCATGACCTCTAGAACGATTGTACACAGATCAATTAGCATAGAGTTGCATAACCTTAGAATTATTTTGTAATTAAATGCATATGTATACAGTCGTGTGTACCGAATGGGGATTCAGAATCTGAATCTAAAACCTTGGTTGAATGGTTTCGTCTCTGTAAACTAAATAAACTAAATCTCAAACCTTGGTTGAATGGTTTCGTCTCTGTAAATTAAATCTAAAACCTTGGTTGAATGGTTTCGTCTCTGTAAACTAAATCTCAAACCTTGGTTGAATGGTTTCGTCTCTGTAAACTAAATCAATATTGATTTCGTACTGAAGAGGCCTCAGGCCTGTAGTACATTTGCATAAGCCATGTGAATATATACATAAATAAATAGTGTACATTAGTTCGCTATGGCATTTTTCTACAAATCATAGCTTTATTAATATACATAGAAAAATTTTGTAACGTTCTTTGATTTGTACTGCTCATTAAACTAGAGAATTTAGTGATACTTGGATGGACATAGTAATATTGTTTAATATACTTACAACGTAATGAGTTATATAGTGAACAAGTGAAAAGAAAGTGGTATTCATCTTCAATTTCGTTTAAATTACAAAGTGTACATAATCTGTCTTCTCTTTTAATATTTCTATACCTGCCATTTTCAATGAATAAATCATGGGATGAACATCTAAATCTTGCTAATGATCGTCTGTACTTTTTTATATCAACACATGATAAGTAAGCTTCTTTTAACAGATCATCTTAAAATATTGCATAATAGAAACATTTTTTCGACAGAGTAATTTTATTACACCATGTTTGAAAATATATATCTTTTAGCCTTGTCGTTAGCGAATGGATGAATAACTTATGAGATTCTACATAATGTGAATTCCAAGCATTCCCGAAGCCGATAGAGAACAGTAGGCTTCTGACACGGGATTCCCAATTTCTTTGACCATTAGTATCGTACAAAAGCATCATATTATAACATTTTTTCGGTATTCTATTAGAAGGCATAGCTAGAAGTCTTAACCAATATTTAACTGCATTTACGATAGTGGAAATATAAAGTGGAAACCTCCCAAGTTCACCATAGACCATAACACTGGGTGTGGTTGGTTTTACTCCTAGAAATTTCTTACATGCGTATAAGTGAACCTTTTCAATTACCTCCGTATTTTGCAAACCCCATACTTCTGAGCCATACAATAATATTGGTTTTATTTTTGCATCAAAGATTTTGAAAAAGGTCTGGTGCGTGAGATCGCCTAAGATACGTGTCTGCCTCCAGACACTGGTGAACACTTTTTTAGCTTGGGTTGCTGCCTGATTGAAATGTTTGTGCCACGAGAAGTTTCTGCTAAAATATACAACCAAATATTTATAAAATGACGTTGTCTCCAGTAGTTCCTTTTTAAAATACCATTGTTCTGCTTTTGCTAGTTTCCCTACATTTTTAAATACAATAATGTTCGATTTAAATCTGTTCACTTTTAGATTCCATTCATCCGAATACTTCTCTAATTCATTGATTTGTCTTTGTAAGCCAATAATAGTTGACGAAAATAAGACAATGTCATCCGCAAATAAGAGCAAAAACAACTCAATGATGTCTGGGTGTAGCTGTATACCATGGGCACAGTTTTTTCTAATTCGAATGGCTAATTCATTAATGAAAATGTTGAATAAAAACGGGCTCAAAACGCAACCCTGTCTAACTCCCAAGTGGCTATTGAAAATATCGGATATATCGTTGTTATTCCGAACACATACTTTGACATTCTCGTAAATGTTGCATAATAATTTGCTCATTTTCATACTCAAACTGTGTGATTTTAATAAGTTCCATAATTTGTTTCTTTCAACTGAGTCAAATGCTTTGGCAAAATCAACACAAAATATATAAAATTTCCCCCCTTTAGCATTTAAATATCTTTCTATGAGAGTTTGTAAAGTGAAAATATTATCGATTGTTGAATATCCCTCTCTAAATCCTGCTTGCTCTTCGCTTGTTTTATCCAGGGTATCTGCCCAGAAAACTAGTCTCTTGGTAATTATATAGGTGAATACCTTGCCGAGGATGCTTAAAAGAGTGATACCCCTGTAATTATTCATGTCTTGTTTACTACCTTGTTTATGTATCGGGACAATAACTCCAAGAGACCATGATTCAGGAAATTTTCCATTTTCTAATATCACATTAAATAGTAATTCTAAATACGGAAGCAAAATATCTGTCGAGTTTTTTAAGAATTCCGGCAGTGTACTGTCTATTCCCGGAGCTTTATTACATTTCAGATGGCGAATACTATCGAGAATTTCTTCTCTGCTAATAGGTGAATCTAAAATATCATTAGCAAACTGTAATTCAGAGTCTGTTTGGAATGAAGCTTGACTGCCATGAACGTCTGTATCAAATAGAGTATCATTCCTAATATCTATAGAAGAGGAGAATAGATCTTTGAAGTAATCATGCCAGTCACTGATATCAATCTCGTTTGAATTACGTTGGTTGCCCAGACTTCTAAGTTCGGACCAGAATTGTTTAGAATTATTAATGCTTTTCTCTAAATCATGTTGCATAACCTTAGAATTATTTTGTAATTAAATGCATTCGTTTGTACCGAATGGGAATTCAGAATCTGAATCTAAAACCTTGTTTGAATGGTTTCGTCTCTGTAAACTAAATAAACTAAATCTAAAACCTTGTTTGAATGGTTTCGTCTCTGTAAACTAAATCTAAAACCTTGGTTGAATCTAAAACCTTGGTTGAATGGTTTCGTCTCTGTAAACTAAATCTAAAACCTTGGTTGAATGGTTTCGTCTCTGTAAACTAAATTCTACACCTGATTGTCTTCCACTGAATTTTGTTCAGTTCATTTCTGATATGATTTTGTCGAGATTTATATTGAAAGAATTATATTTCTAATGTAATGCAGATAAACAACTACTCCATAAAAAGGTAAATCAATGATTGTTTTCCGGATCAGACGCATGTTTAAAAGAAAACAACATTATTTATTAGTCTTTTCATATTTAGAACTAAGCGTTGGAAAGTAATCTCTGGAAATATATTTAATGTGTATAAATCATGATTATAAATAAGAGCGATTACAATGTTAACATGTTTACAAGGATCTAAACTCACTTGCAAAAGAAACGCAAACAGCAAAATACATGATACACTAGGTACAGAAGAAAGTCTACACGTCAGTTGGAACTCTAAGACTGAAAAGTACAGGCGTTAAGACATCTCTCATCATACTTCTACGTGGTTTTTAGGGGTCATGATGGTGTACATATAATTTCTTACCTCTGTCTACATTGAAGAAAAATATTCTAACTAAAACGTAACCAGTCATCATTGTAATTTATTCAAACTCCTGCTGAAAACTGTTATTGTATCGTGCCATAATCCAATCCATCTCATTTCTTTTAAAATATTGAAATAACCAACTGAGGTTAGTTTACATTCTTACAAGTAATGGTGATCCTTTTGATGTAGAGGTATTACCCTGTCTTTGTAAATTTGACAACGAGAGATCACCTGAGAATAAAGAGTTCATTTTAATGGAATGAGCGTTTATCATATTTGAGTTTCAGAATGTTGTTCGTAAAGATATCTACATCATTTGTCAGCCACTGTCATTTTTACTCAATTTAAAAGTTTTAAAGTTCTCCCTTTTCACAGACAAATCTTCTTTTCTTTAAATCTTGCTTGCATTTAATATATTTCCCCTTCCAAATATTTTCAACATTTTCCGAGTGTGTTTTCGTTCGTATTCGTTCTTGCTGCCATGACCTTTCTTTCTCAAAACAGACACGATGCGTATACTGCCTCAAACGGCAATAATCATCTCTACTTTCCATTCAGGGACATTGCGTCTTTCATTGACTGCACTGACTGTTGGTCACAGGTCTTTGTGAAACATTACTATTCATAGGTAAAAGTAAAACATTATTGTTGACAGGTTGATGTGATGTGAATATTACCGTCCTTAGGTCTAAGTGAAAAGGCACTATTCACAGGTCTAAGTGAAACATTACTATTCAGAGGACTAAGTGATATATAAATAGAATGTCACTCAATGACCCTTCTGAGAGTTTGAGGGGAAACAACTGTTGATATTGTGTTGGGTTTTTTGGTGACCACTTGATTTCATTAATATTATGAAGATCTGCATGTATTGTCTAAAATGTGGAAACGCTATTTGTATAACATATACAGAATAAACCGTAAGGGAACGATAGACATTTTATTTACTAGGCTTTATTTCAAAATGTGTACAGCACGTGTAGGATTTGAGTATAAATTACTCTTTGTGATAGCTCTGAGAAAGCATCTGGTGGGCTTATTGGTGATTGTAATCCATGACTTCCCTATTTATAAGACATAGTATATGGTATAAGGTCATTGGTTAATTGTAGAGCGATGCCATACCTTAAGCGAAATAACAAGTCATATCTTAGCGTAGTAACGAGCCATAAATTAAGTGGAATTCAAAAACCATCTGTTAAGTGTAGTAAAATGGCATATGTTAAAAGTAATAAGAGCCCATGTATTAAGCCCCTTTCACAACCCATCGTGCGTGCAATTCGTTCGTCTGTTTTTTGGGGAGGCCACGGTCGCTACGTTTTTCTGAAAACGTAGGGTGGATTAAAGCGGCTGTCACAACCCGTCGTACGTGCAGCTGCGTGCTGTCTACCGACAAAAACGTGGGGTAAATTGGGGAACGTGCTTACTCGGTACGTTGTACGTGCTAACTCGGTACGATCGACGTGAATTTTCTTTAAGTATTTGATAGTTAAACTTTGGACGTGCCGAGTAAGCACGAACTATGCACGTACAACGCACGTTGTACGCACGTGCAACGTGCGTCGTTCGTAGAGAAAGTGTGAGTGGGTAAGCTTAAAAAAACGCACGATGTCGGTGCGTTGTGCTTGCGGTTGTCGTACAGGGCACGCACGTCGATCGTACGGAGGAAAATTCGCAGCCCGTTCGTAGATTGCACGCAGCGAAAGTTCTGCATGCACTAAAAGTTCTACGACGAGTCTGCGTGCTCCAAATTTGTCCAAAATCGGTACGGCGTCGATACCGAGGACGCACGAATTCCCAAATTTACCCTACGTTTTTTTCGGTAGACAGCACGCAGCTGCACGTACGACGGGTTGTGACAGCCGCTTTAAGGACGATAACACATCGTATGGGAGTTCCCTCATCTACAATGCCTTTTCGCAAACATCCGTGGCATTTCCCAACCTTCTCTTATTTCTGTTTTGTTAATTGCCGGCGCCCTTGAACACATACGACATACTCCTGTTGCTAATTCTAAGAAGACACAAACAAAGGACGCTTGGACACATTTCTTCAAACACAGATCGAGCGTCATATCCTTCTGTTTGAACTGGGCAGTGCTACAAACAGCGTCTGCGCTCTTTACTCTCTCTACGTACATGGTGAATGTGATTCCGTAGTGTCCACATCCTGTAATAGAAACAGGGTGGTTTGAAACAACAGTTGATGTGCTCAAATGAGTTATCAGAAATACAAATAGAAGCTAGGGTTTGATCTGGTTTAATCTGGTCGTATGCCACGTGACCATCGCAAAATTAATCCTCGATCATCAATTAATCTCAATTCAATTCATATGTTACACAGACACGGTGTTCTTGATATAAACGTCAATATTGAATCATTGCGGAGAGACAACTCTCACTTAAATTGAATAACTGATCATCAATTAATCTCAATTCAATTCATAATCAATTCAATTCAATTCAATTCAAACCTGTTACAGAGGCAAGGTGTACGTGATATAAACGTTAATCTTGAATCATTGCGGAGAGATGACTCTCACTTAAATTCATATGTTACAGAGGCACGGTGTACGTGATATAAACGTAAATCTTGAATCATTTCGGAGAGTTAACTCTCACTTAAATTCATATGTTACAGAGGCACGGTGTACGTGATATAAACGTTAATCTTGAATCATTTCGGAGAGATAACTCTCACTTAAATTCATATGTTACAGAGGCACGGTGTACGTGATATAAACGTTAATCCTAAATCGTTACGGTTAGATAACTCTCACTACTGTTTATACCATGCACTCTGCTTGTTTGTTCGCGCGTTCCTAATCATGAAGGATTCTATCTCGAAACCTATTTAACGGAGTGGTCGTACCGACGCATTCTAAGTGTTTATTAAAGGCCGTCCACAAGCCCGTAACCTGGTAATATTTGTGATCCATGCTGCAAACAGCTGCGTGCTGCATGTACAACTCAAGAAGCTGTAAAAAACGGGATTCCGATCCCAAAATTACTACAAATCTTTAAATCTCTTCGAACCCAGACCTACCGGGTGATCATCTACCAACTGCGCTACATCCACAGATGAATACAGAGAGAGAAAACGCTTATTTCATACGCTGAATTAAACAGTGTGTTAACGGACGCCATGGACGGTTTCGTTGGACCTGCGAACAGAAGGATGAACGTAAACGTACTAACACACACCCCTATGTCGGGTTGGTTCATTGATATTCAGAAGGAGTTGCAGTACACAATTAACAAAGTTCGCAATATGTAGTTGATGAGGGGTAACTTGTTTGACATTTATGTAGGAAGTGTTTCCGCAGTGCTTGCTACATCTTCGTCACGACAGGGCAAAGTTAGGTTAGGTTCAACAAGTGGTCATTTGCGATGGAGGTCCGGTGATGGAGTTTATGTTCAATGTCACGGGGAAAGTAATTACAATATATTGAGTGCTTTTTTATGGTGACCTAATAAAATCAATGTCCAGCAAGGAATTGTGAGACAACCATTTGATTTGATTTGTTTACATTTAAGTCTTCCAAACCCTAATCAGCTGCAAAACCTATGGCTTTATGTCGTTTTAATCGTTTTAACATTGTCAGTATTTCAAATGTCTAGACAAAATAAGCTGTACGTACGTCGCTGACAGCTGCCCGACCCGAAGCTGTAACTGTACCCCAGCATACAGGAACAGAGACCCTCCAAACATCTTCCAAACGGGTACCTGCAGGTCTTGTCACTGACACACGGGTACCCGAATGTGGACACTGGAATGAGAGGAGACATTTAAACAATTGTGTATGGGTACCCGAATGTGGACACTGGAATGAGAGAGACATTTAGATACACAGATACCCGAATGTGGATACTGGAATGATAGGAGACATTTAAACACATGTGTATGGGTACCCGAATGTGGACACTGGAATGAGAGGAGACATTTAAACACATGTGTTTCGGTACCCGAATGTGGACACTGGAATGAGAGAGACATTTAGATACACAGATACCCGAATATGGATACTGGAATGATAGGAGATATTTAAACACAAGTGTATGGGTACCCGAATGTGGAAACTGGAATGATAGGAGACATTTAAACACATGCGTTCGGGTACCCGAATGTTGACACTGAAATGAGAGAGACATTTAGAAACACAGATACCCGAATGTGGACACTGAAATGATAGGAGATATTTAAACACATGCGTTCGGGTACCCGAATGTGGACACTGGAATGAGAGGAGACATTTAGAAACACAGATACCCGAATGTGGACACTGAAATGATAGGAGACATTTAAACACATGTGTATGGGTACCCGAATGTGGACACTGGAATGAGAGGAGACATGTAAACACATGTGTATCGGTACCCGAATGTGGACACTGGAATGAGAGAGACATTTAAATACACAGATACCCGAATGTGGATACTGGAATGATAGGAGACATTTAAACACATGTGTATTGGTACCCGAATGTGGACACTGGAATGAGAGGAGACATTTAAACACATGTGTATCGGTACCCGAATGTGGACACTGGAATGAGAGAGACATTTAGATTCAATTTGTTTATTTCTGAAGTGTAGGCCATCGGCCCATAACTACATATGTTGGATTGTACATGACAAACTGGTGTGTATACAATAAAAGGTTTTCAGCTTTAACATCTTTGGTACATTGCATGATAAATAAAACATGCTAAGTTATTAATAAGTTTACAATCTGATGTCAACATGAGAAATTTGAATTTATCTTCATTTGGATTTGTACAATATATCTGAGGTAAATATTTAGAACGGAGTTGGTGGAATTTGGAACATACAAGGAGAAAATGGTACTCATCCTCAATATAACCTTCATTACATTGTAAACACAGTCTATCATATCTATTCATATTAAAATGCCTTCCGGTTTCGATACGTAAATGATGTGAAAAACATCTCAATTGAGCAATAGCTACTCTAAACTTCTTGATATTAACTGCACTTAAGTATAATTCCTTTGAAAATGATAGTTTGAAATAAGAATAAGCGATAGATTTGGTACCAATTTGAAGAGAGCTATGCCAATTCTGCTCATGAATACATTTCAACCGACTCATAAACTCGGATAAGAACGACGTAGGAAGACTAACAAATTGCTGTTCCCAGACATAACCAAAGCCTAAACTTTTCAACAGATCCCGACACTTCGAAGCCCAATTAATTTTATTATGTTCTAAAGCCCTTAACATCATGTAGTAACACTTCTTGGGATGGCGATTATCGGGCATAGATAATAATTTAAGCCAATATGTTATTGCCTTTTTGTATGCAGTTAAAAAGAGAGGGTAACGTCCACATTCGCCTCTAGCTATATTATTTGGGGTAGAAATCTTAACGCCTAAATATCGTTTGCAAGCTAAAGTATGTACCGATTCCATAAAATCATTCTGCCAGAACCCCCAGACTTCGGAACCGTAAAGCAGAATAGGAGCTATTTTCATATCAAATATTTTAAAATACAATTCATATGATATATCCCCAAGCTTACTTAATATTTTAAGAACCCCGAAAAAAGCCTTTTTACCTTGCAAAGCTGCATTTGAACAATGACTGGACCAAGATAGACCTCTAGTGAGAATTACACCCAGGTATTTATATGAAGATACAGATTCCAATTCCTTACCATTGAAGAACCATCTTTCTCGTTTTGATAAAGAGCCACCTTTCTGAAAAACAACAATTTTAGTCTTACACAAATTTACTTCAAGTCCATATTCTTTACAAAATTTCTCTAAAACATTGATACGTTTCTGCAAACCTCCTATAGTATCAGATATAAGAGCTATGTCATCAGCAAAAAGAAGAAGAAACACCTGAATAACATCGGGATGAAGCTGAATGCCTGGCCCTGAACTCTGTTCGATAACAACAGCCAACTCATTGATGAAAATCGAAAACAACAAGGGACTAAGTACACAACCCTGACGGACGCCACGATCACACGAGAAAAAACCTGATAAGACATTATCAAATTTAACACAAGCCTTGACTGATGTATAAATAGACTGTATTGAATTAACCATTTTTGGAGAGACACCTTTTGATTTTAGAACTGACCATAGTTTTAAACGCTTGACACTATCAAATGCCTTTGCAAAATCAACGAAAAGACAGTAAAGTTTAACCTTTTGTTTACTTAGATATCGTTGGATGATTGACACAGATACACAGATACCCGAATGTAGACACTGGAATGATAGGAGACATTTAAACACATGCGTTCGGGTACCCGAATGTGGACACTGGAATGAGAGAGACATTTAGATACACAGATACCCGAATGTTGACACTGAAATGATAGGAGATATTTAAACACATGCGTACGGGTATCCGAATGTGGACACAGGAATCAGAGAGACTTTTAGAAGAACGGGGACTTAATGTGGGGCACTTAAATGAGACGAGAAAGTAAGACACTATAGACTTCTCTTAATATTGCGTCATTAATATTCATGAGCTATTCAAAACTAGGGTAAGCCCGCAACGTCAACCCGGCAGTGACTGATCGCGATTTTCTCTCGTAACATGCCGTCAAAAAAGTTTGTTTTATACCACTTTCAAACATTGTCACTAGTTTCAGACGTAGCTAAAAGCTAAAACAACATCTCAACTGATTATAATGTGTGGTGTAAATTTAGTATTTGAAGAAATGACAATGTTTGCTGAAGTTAAGTTGCACTCAATATGAAAGAGAAAAAAAAGTTTGTTTTTTTTTATCGAATTCAATTGCTGTTTCATACTTCATTCTAGATTCAAAGTACTAAATACGATTGTGATATTGATGTAGGCCCTATCGGATCTTGATGACAAACAAAAACATGTTTCTGTTCCTATGCGGGTTTCTATGAAAACTTATGTAAGTATACTATTATGATATCGTAAATAAATTAGTCGGCGGAATTAATGAAAGAAGACCTACTATAGTAATAGTTTTGTACTTTCATACTGGCAAGTGAATAGTTTTTAATATATCAAATATGAGGTAAGTAGTTATATATTTAATATGATTTGAATATGTAGCATTTGCATCATATTTTTTAAAAATGTAATGGCCAAGGTTAAAATTTTCTGAAGATGTCCACTGCGGCAAGGTCAAGGTCAAGGTCACAAGGTCAAATATGATGACCTCAACTGAAAGTCTCATCACAAGGTATGTACATGCCAAGTATGAAAGCCGTAGCTCTGATCAATTCAAAGTTATGGCCAATGTTAAAGGTTTTGTGGACAAACACACAGACGGACATCTAGACGGACAGACAGACAGGCGGACAGGTGATAAACAATATACCCCCGGAATCTCCGATTCGGGGGCATAAAATAATTTTGTTTACAATATATTATTTGATTTTATTAGATAGTGGATATCAGAGTCTTAATTATTTCTTAATTTAATTAAAATGTTACATGAGAAATTGTAATTAATATTTGTATTTTATATTTTGTTCAACATGACATATTTGTAATATATGATTTTCACTCACAAATTGAGATGAAATATGACAAAGTCACAATCAATCCTATGTTTATCCATATATGTAAACAAATGGATTGAAGTTTACTAAATTAATTTGTGATTGCGCTGATGTCAGTTTATGAAAATAAATGTCATATTCATGATGAATCAAAGATTTGAGGCATATTATTTAATTGGTCTAAATCCATGATCAGTAATGAATTATTTTGAAAATGTGTATTGCTCTATAGCTTTTGCTGAATAGATGGAAAGTTTAAAATATAATGAAAATGCAGTTAATTTTGATAAATCAATTTGAGTAATGTATACCTCTATATTGTTTCCCCTACTCAATTTAAAATCACTACTTTAGCAAATCAGATCAACTTAATTCCATTATATTATATTATATAATTCTGTTATTTGAGGGATGTTTTACTTTAAAAATCAGGAACCAATTTGCATTTGTAGAATTGTATTTACCAATGAAAAGGGCAGTTGAAAGTTTACTTTTGCTCAATTTTTCATTCCCACAGTATTTGCAATAACAATAATACTGAATTTTGAAATAATTGTTAAAACTAATGTCAACAAAAATCATATAAACATATTCACGTCAAACACTTAAATATAGATTGTGTAAACAGTGTGTACAGTTGAAGAACATTCAATATAAAATTCTGTATGCTATTAGGCTTGCACTGGACGATGTACAGGCTACTGAAGAAGTTCAATTATAGTTCCCGTTATTTTGTCTGTCGTGTGAACTCGCTCACAAAAACATATATTAAATTGATTAGTATTATCCTTTTGGTTTATAGATAGATCTATGACATAGATAATAATATTGTGTATGTCGGACAGTTGCACAGGTGACGCTCTGTGAGATTGGAAGCCTCTCGAAGTTGATCGATATGATGTTAGAGATTACGAACGAACGGCAGAAAAAAAGCAAAGCAATCAACCATTAATATGATAATGATGACAATAGATCTATTTCTATGTCTGTGTTTCTTATCGTATCCAGAGTGGAGTTGAAGGTGGAGAGGGTGGTGGCCGACTTTGAGGAGGCGTATGGCAGGCTGTCAGACGAGTGTTCCCGGGTAGAGTGGAGTTGAAGGTGGAGAGGGTGGTGGCCGACTTTGAGGAGGCGTATGGCAGGCTGTCAGACGAGTGTTCCCGAGTAGAGTGAAGTTGAAGGTGGAGAGGGTGGTGGCCGACTTTGAGGTGGCGTATGGCAGGCTGTCAGACGAGTGTTCCCGGGAAGAGTGGAGTTGAAGGTGGAGAGGGTGGTGGCCGACTTTGAGGTGGCGTATGGCAGGCTGTCAGACGAGTGTTCCCGGGTAGAGTGGAGTTGAAGGTGGAGAGGGTGGTGGCCGACTTTGAGGTGGCGTTATGGCAGGCTGTCAGACGAGTGTTCCCGGGTAGAGTGAAGTTGAAGGTGGAGAGGGTGGTGGCCGACTTTGAGGTGGCGTATGGCAGGCTGTCAGACGAGTGTTCCCGGGAAGAGTGGAGTTGAAGGTGGAGAGGGTGGTGGCCGACTTTGAGGAGGCGTATGGCAGGCTGTCAGACGAGTGTTCCCGGGTAGAGTGGAGTTGAAGGTGGAGAGGGTGGTGGCCGACTTTGAGGTGGCGTATGGCAGGCTGTCAGACGAGTGTTCCCGGGTAGAGTGGAGTTGAAGGTGGAGAGGGTGGTGGCCGACTTTGAGGTGGCGTTATAGCAGGCTGTCAGACGAGTGTTCCCGGGTAGAGTGAAGTTGAAGGTGGAGAGGGTGGTGGCCGACTTTGAGGTGGCGTATGGCAGGCTGTCAGACGAGTGTTCCCGGGAAGAGTGGAGTTGAAGGTGGAGAGGGTGGTGGCCGACTTTGAGGAGGCGTATGGCAGGCTGTCAGACGAGTGTTCCCGGGTAGAGTGGAGTTGAAGGTGGAGAGGGTGGTGGCCGACTTTGAGGAGGCGTATGGCAGGCTGTCAGACGAGTGTTCCCGGGTAGAGTGGAGTTGAAGGTGGAGAGGGTGGTGGCCGACTTTGAGGTGGCGTATGGCAGGCTGTCAGACGAGTGTTCCCGGGTAGAGTGGAGTTGAAGGTGGAGAGGGTGGTGGCCGACTTTGAGGTGGCGTTATGGCAGGCTGTCAGACGAGTGTTCCCGGGTAGAGTGAAGTTGAAGGTGGAGAGGGTGGTGGCCGACTTTGAGGTGGCGTATGGCAGGCTGTCAGACGAGTGTTCCCGGGAAGAGTGGAGTTGAAGGTGGAGAGGGTGGTGGCCGACTTTGAGGAGGCGTATGGCAGGCTGTCAGACGAGTGTTCCCGGGTAGAGTAGAGTTGAAGGTGGAGAGGGTGGTGGCCGACTTTGAGGTGGCGTATGGCAGGCTGTCAGACGAGTGTTCCCGGGTAGAGTGGAGTTGAAGGTGGAGAGGGTGGTGGCCGACTTTGAGGAGGCGTTATGGCAGGCTGTCAGACGAGTGTTCCCGGGTAGAGTGAAGTTGAAGGTGGAGAGGGTGGTGGCCGACTTTGAGGTGGCGTATGGCAGGCTGTCAGACGAGTGTTCCCGGGTAGAGTGGAGTTGAAGGTGGAAAGGGTGGCGGCCGACTTTGAGGTGGCGGTATGGCAAGCTGTCAGACGAGTGTTCCCGGGTAGAGTAGAGTTGAAGGTGGAGAGGGTGGTGGCTGACTTTGAGGTGGCGTATGGCAGGCTGTCAGACGAGTGTTCCCGGGTAGAGTGGAGTTGAAGGTGGAGAGGGTGGTGGCTGACTTTGAGGTGGCGTAAGGCAGGCTGTCAGACAGTGTTCCCGAGTAGAGTGGAGTTGAAGGTGGAGAGGGTGGTGGCTGACTTTGAGGTGGCGTATGGCAGGCTGTCAGACGAGTGTTCCCGAGTAGAGTGGAGTTGAAGGTAGAGAGGGTGGTGGCCGACTTTGAGGTGGCGTATGGCATGCTGTCAGACGAGTGTTCCGGGTAGAGTGGAGTTGAAGGTGGAGAGGGTGGTGGCCGACTTTGAGGTGGCGTATGGCAGGCTGTCAGACGAGTGTTCCCGAGTAGAGTGGAGTTGAAGGTGGAGAGGGTGGTGGCCGACTTTGAGGTGGCGTATGGCAGGCTGTCAGACGAGTGTTCCCGGGTAGAGTGGAGTTGAAGGTGGAGAGGGTGGTGGCCGACTTTGAGGTGGCTATGGCAGGCTGTCAGACGAGTGTTCCCGGGTAGAGTGGAGTTGCAGCTTCCACTGGGCTCAGGCAATATTCCGAAAAGTTCAAGCTTTCGGTTTTGAGGTAATCTAAGTCCCTCTGTCTCTTCGAACTCATTTCATCCCCATTTTTTATGTGTAATTCAATGCCGTGACAAAAGCAAATATTTTGATATTTGATACTGAGTCTGAGCAATATTATCAATATATTGCAATACTAATATTGCAATATAATTATTGGAATGTTTTTTTTATATTGCAATATATCGCACTTACACATTTTGAGTGAAATTTATTCATATATCTTGTTTTTACGCATAGTTATCAGCTTTTTGATTTGATACTATAGTTAATATGAAAACCCCTTACTCTCCCGGGGACACGTGTCTTTGGAGCTGTCAAGCGACTTATGGCACTTTCATTCCTTCACCACAGACATATCTATGTCGAGGTCGGCCACCTGAGAACACAGCGAGCCGTTGCCGAAAGCCATGGACTGACCAAACTGATGGACTATGCAGACAAGACATGGATGAACAGCACAGTTTGGCCCATCAGTTATTGGTCAGTCTATGGCTTGAACGTTCCTACGAGCAATGACTGTGAAGGTATGCAATAAACTTTATATTGATCACTTGACTGGCATATTAATTATCTACTTCCTCTTGACATAAATCCATTCATGCTTGAAAATAGCTAATTCTAATAATGAATTTGAATGTTGTTATCAAGAATATATTTACAGATATTGATATATATTATATGCTTTCATTGTTTTCAGGATGGCATCGGCGGCTGAACGACAGGGCCGGGAAGAAGAACCTTCAGTTCTACCTGCTGGTGTTTATTTCAGTAGTTTGGCCACATGGCCTAAAGTACAGATACAATAAAGAATACAATGAGATCACGTGCGGGATCTGATATTGAATACATGTTTGAGGTAAAAGGCAACAGATTTGGTGACATTTACATTTGTACTGTTTATTGATCATAGTTTGATTAGTTATATTGACATTGTTTGGCAAAAATCTACACTTAAGAGTTTATTTACTACAAATAAATAATACATGGAATGCATTTTCTGTACCTAAGTGACAATGCGGACACAATGTATCGATGGAAGTGGTGACAGATCCTATTCTTTTCTTGTTCACTGCAAAGTCATGTAGTGATATTCTAATCTTGCAAATGGTTCTTCTTAAGTCTTTGTCGTTAAGTGATGTGATATATCTCTCAGTTTGTATAAGGGACAGCTTCACTTGTCGGTAATGTTCCAGAAAGGTTGAACTGTTGATAGAGTAGTGCCAGTCTTGGAAATATATATCTATTAGCCGTTGTTTGAAAATGCATAGAAACTGTTTGGTGCCAGCCAAACATAGGAATATCCTGTAAGAAACAGTAATGTTCGTACTCTTGACACCCAAGTAGGCTTTCCATCCTCGTCAAGTTGTTTCAACATTAAATAGCTGTTGTGTGGATATCTCTCGTTGTTTAATCTGAGAAGACGGAGCCAAAATTTCATTGCTTTACATTGGCTACTGATGTGTACGGTGTAGTGGCCAGTTTCTCCAAGAATAGCTTTTTTCGCTGCGAATTTCCCAATTCCTAAGAATCTCTTGAAGTAGGACGCATGGAGCTTCTCGACTGATGTCTGGTATGTAAAGCCCCGTATCTCAGATGAATACAGCAGTATTGGAGATATCTTTGTGTCAAATAATTTACATGAGAATGATAAATCTTTACATTGTTTGAATAGTTGGTATAAAGGTAAAACAGCTTTTTCCGCCTGCGACACCATTGTTTGACATGCTTTTGTCCATTTAAGCACACAGGAAAATATCACTCCAATGTACTTATAATAGGTTGCAATCTTGATTGGTTTACCGCACACAGTCCACGATTCTTTCTTTGCAACAATTCCGCCGTTTCTAAATACAATGATGTTAGTTTTGTCCATATTTATCTCCAGTCCCCGTTTAGCACAATATGCAGTTATACAGTTAAGTTATCTCTTAAGTCCAACAACAGTATACGAAAATGTAACAATGTCACCGGCAAATAAAAGAAGCATAATATCTTCTATCGACGAGGAAATAAAAACTCCATGTTCACAGGTAGAATACATGTCACTCACGAGCTCGTTGACATAGAATATAAACAGTAAAGGACTTAAGGCACACCCCTGTCTGACACATGATGTAGTTGAGAAAGGACGAGTCTTCTGATCATCAACCTTAACACAAGAAATAACATGACTGTACATATTTTTTTTGATGACTCTATATAATTTACCATGGCAACCACGTTGTAGAAGTAGATAACGCAGTTTCTTCCTTGGATTAAATCGAACGCTTTTTATTAAATCGATAAATGCAGCGTAGAATCTGCCCTTCGGTCTGCTCAAATATTGGGTACATAATGCCTGAAGAACGAAAATGTTGTCTTTGGTTGAGTATCCTTCTCTGAACCCTGCTTGTGACTCTGATATTAGTTCATTTATTTCAATCCATGCCCGTAGCCTTTTTTCTAGAATTGTTGCAAACACTTTACCCAGCACATTAAGGAGGGAGATTCCACGTTAATTATTCTGATCCGTCTTGTTTCCACATTTATGCAACGGTAGAATCATACCGACTACCCCAGATTCCGGGAAGATTCCAGTGTCCAGCACTTTGTTGAATAGAGATTGCTGATATGGCAATAAGAGCAGCGTGTCAGCCTTCAGAAATTCCGATGGGATGCCGTCCTCATGTGTAATGTATGTATATTCATTATCTTGAATCTTCTCACAAATAGCAAACTTGATGCAAGCTGAAGTTAGTGTTATCCCAAATGTAACAATGTTTGGCGTTCCTATGCTGTCAAGGATAATCAAAGGTGTTTATTGTTTATACAATGTACAATGTGTGTAAATTATTTTTATTTATGATCCTGTAGATGTTGCAGGTGCTTATTTTAAAATTGCAGTGATATGCAAGACCATCTCAATAAATTAATGTGTATTGTATATGTCATTTTGTTATTTGTTTACAGTTATTTATTTACAAAATGTTTATTGCAAATCCTTTTAGTAAGTAGTTAACGATCGTTACTATTTTCAGTCATCAATTAACCGATCTCGGTTCTATGACGTCAGTACTAAGCTCAACGGGAGCAAGGATAAAGTTTTAAAAATAAAGTTTTGGTGACAAATTTATTGTGGTTAACTCCTCGACTGGCTCAATAAATACACAGCAACATTTTAGAGAATACTACATGAGAGGTCATCAATACACGATAACATAACACAAAGTAACTACAACGAATTAAAACCACCAAGTAGCGCACATGTAACTGGTCACTCCCGGTTATTTCTGGTTTGCTTTCTGCCGGGCAGTGCATTCCTGAAAAATATTTTGATAATCCTCTTGTAGACTACTTCGGTAATCCTCTTTAGGTAAACGGCTGGGACCTATATTTCAATTAATCCCCTGGTTGGCCGCAGTCGGTAATCCGATTTCAGACGCACTCGGTGTAATTCTATGCATACAAAGTAAGAGTCGGCTATGGCCGTCTTATATATGGTGTTCTTTCTGTTCACAGTTCATGACACCTTGGCTTCAGTATTGTAATTTGAATACTATGAAGAATCTAAGCATGGTGTCTCCTGATCAACACAAGTCAGAAAACTTGAATGAAACACGTGAGGCTCACAGTAAGAGAAGCTGTTCCTTGCGATCCTGGAATATGCAGATTGTGAAGTCTTAATCTGCAGATTGTTAGAGCAATCTAGAAATGTTTCATGTTAAACAATCTGCAGATTGTTCGAGCAATCTATAAATGTTTCATGTTAAACAATCTGCAGATTTTTCGAGCAATCTATAAATGTTTCATGTTAAACAATCTGCAGATTGTAGGACCTAAACAACCTTTCAATGGTTACAATCGAGGAATGTCTTTCCTTGTTGTACAGGCCAAAGCTTGTGAGCAGTCAACTCATCTCCTGTCCCCGTTAGTATGAATGGAGTTAATATCTAGATTCTGAAGAGTTTTAAACTGTTGTTGTTTCCTATCTATTGACTTTAGGTACATTGTGTTGAGCTTTGTTTCTATATCTACATGTATACTACCAACTTAGGAGGTCGATTCCTAGATTGTGATGGGTTATGATATGATGTACATTATATTGATATGTCGGTGTGCTCAGTTGTGCTAATATGTGAACCTTTTTTACCTTTGACATGTTTCAGACGCTTTCTGTGTGTCCTTATTTCAACAGATCCCCACTCATCACTGACATAAGGATGTTTCTGAAAGGAATGAGAAGTAAATGGATTGATTAACTTCCAATTAATTTGAATTCAGCATGGGATTTTTTTTTAATTCTACATCTATACATCTATAAAACCAGTTCCCATCTACTTATGACATTCCAGTCTAAGACATATACATTGGAGAGTCAACATACAAGGAAACACATTTGAGAGTAACAATTCATTGTTACATGAAACCAGTTTTCAATTAGGGTTATCTCATGTTTTTAAATTAAGAAAACGTTTGACGAATGGATCCGAACCCAAAAGTTAATAACAAAATAAAGAAAATTCAAACCCCAGGGACCACAATGATGTCGTATGTTTCCATGCTTTCGGCGACAAGCATTCCGAATCTCTTTGTTGTCAGAAGATGACAGGTAAGGTCACGTGACTTGTAACCAATCATCTCGCAGTCTGACACCCGTTGACACCTCTGATAACATATCAAGACACCGGCGTGGATCAGGACACCGATAGGGAAGTAAGCCATTTCAGTGTCGGAGAATGAAACTAACACATGAAACGATTTTGTATCAATACCAGAGTTGAAGTGATGTCACACTTTTACGGACGATACTATTCTTACTGGACAGAAAACCGACGTTTCAGTAAAGACACTTTATACTGTTTCATGCAGGAAGTTCAAGCAGCTTAGTTTAAACAATATCGATAACAATATAATAAGTAGTTGATTCACCAATAGGTGTCCTCCCTAGACATCCAGCTTGTTCAGTCACACGGTTGTCGTCTCAATTGAGATAAAATTTCAAATAACTTTATCTTCGATTAAACAATTAATTCAAGTTTATAAAGAATATATATTTAAAGCCAAACAATCCATTAATCAAGATTATTCACCAGACAATTCACCATAAAGATAGAACTGTGATATCTGCTTTTGCAATCAAAGAGAGAACAATCTAATAACTGATTTGGGGTAGTCTACTATCAAAATAGATGCATCTTGGAATATTTAATGAACTAGTCCAATGACCTTACTTTGTACGCTTCTAATTTTCAAACTATTCAAAATTTATTCTAACATGACATTTGAAAATCCTTGTATTTGATTGGTTTATTTTATGGTCGTGATAGTCAATTTATTGCGTTTGAATACATTATGACGAAACATCTAGGCTAAACTATATCATTGAAATAAACATGCGTAAAATAATCATCTATCTTCACCTTGCGGTTTCCATAATGTTTTCCTCATACAAAATTTAATTTATGTATCACTTTGTGGAAAGATTCTAATTTGAACCAACATGTAAACAGTGAAACTACAGTAGCCGATCACGACATAACTTGGTCTCTGAGACTGTGTGCCGTTCGGATGTCCCTTCAAACAGTTACACACGAGCAGAACATCGAAACTAATGGTCTACCTACTACGCCATGCTTTTATTACACTCCTCTACTATTTCAAGTGACCTGCTCACCTTCTTATTAGTTACTTTCTCAAATTCTGTCAAAGAAAACGTACAAATTTCAACCGACATACTCTAAAGTGTGCTCCCGAGATAACTCGAGAGCAAACCAGTTTACGTTCGATTACAATGGCGTCATAAGCTCTATCAGTAATGACGTCACAGTAAATGATTGCTCCAATTTGACAAGTGGTGGAGGGACAAAATTAATGTGAATACGTTAACATGAACAAAAATTTAACGGTCATTTTACGACATACCGCATGGCGTTATCATCACCTATTTTCGCGGTAAGGATCAAATCTGCCGTGACGTCAGGTTTTTAGGTTTATGTATGTTATTTAAAAACTGTGCACATCATATTACAATTTTAGCATGTGAATAAATTGTATCTGACAGGATTCAGAGTTTTATCTTTGAAAGCCCGCGCTTAATTAAGTAGGTAATACCGATCGATCAAAAATAGCACAATTTGGTGACAGGGGTATTACTATTAATGCTGGTAACTCTTTAAATCATTCAGTGACCCCGAAATTTTCTTTCATTTTGGGATAAAAGACATAATAAACTTGCTATTTTGAAAAAAATAAGCGAATTCTAAAAAAAAGTATTTCATCGTCTCAACTCATACTGACGGGTTGGGCGCTGAATGCTAAAAATCGGTATCAAATCTACATTAGACTCACAAAAAGTTTTTAAAAAAACACTAGAAGGTTTATCCTCAGAACTAAATATTAAAATAAACATCAAAAGAAACTTTTAAAATTGTAAGAAACTAAATTGTGAATGTTTAAACAAAACGTTGTAAAATCTTGAATGTGTGATTTTCTACTGGTAATAGATGAACACTTATTTGCCAATTCTACTGCAAAAGTCACGTGAAAACGAGTTAAAATAATTGTTCATAAGTAATGTTGTTCACTGTGCTCTACTGTGCTCTACTGCACACCACTGTGTTCCACTGTGCTCTACTGTGCTCTACTGTGCTCCACTGTGCTCCACTGTGCTCCACTGTGCAACACTGTGCAACACTGTGCAACACTGTGCTCTGCTGTGCTCCACTGTGCTTCACTGTGCTCTACTGTGCTCTACTGTGCTCCACTGTGCTCCTCTGTGCTCTACTGTGCTCCACTGTGCTCCACTGTGCTCCACTGTGCTCTACTGTGCACCACTGTGCACCACTGTGCTCTACTATGCTCCACTGTGCTCTACTGTGCTCCACTGTGCTCCACTGTGCTCCATTGTACCCCATTGTGTCCCACTGTGCTCTACTGTGCTCCACTGTGCTCTACTGTGCTCCACTGTACTCCACTGTGCTCCACTGTGCTCCACTGTGCTCTACTGTGCTCTACTGTGCTCCACTGTGCTCCATTGTACCCCATTGTGTTCCACTGTGCTCTACTGTGCTCCACTGTGCTCCACTGTGCTCCACTGTGCTCCACTGTGCTCCACTGTACACCACTGTGCTCTACTGTGCTTCACTGTGCTCTACTGTGCTCCACTGTACTCCACTGTGCTTCACTGTGCTCCTCTGTGATCCACTGTGCTCCACTGTGCTCCACTGTAGACCACTGTGCTCTACTGTGCTCCACTGTGCTCTACTGCACACCACTGTGCTCCACTGTGCTCTACTGTGCTCCACTGTGCACTGTGCTCCACTGTGCTCCACTGTAGACCACTGTGATCTACTGTGATCCACTGTGCTCTACTGTGCTCTACTGCACACCACTGTGTTCCACTGTGCTCTACTGTGCACCACTGTGCTCTACTGTGCTCCACTGTGCTCCACTGTGCTCCACTGTGCTCTACTGTAGACCACTGTGCTCTACTGTGCTCCACTGTACTCTAATGTGCTCTACTGTACACCACTGTGCTCTAATGTGCTCCACTGTGCTCTACTGTGCTCTACTGCACACCACTGTGTTCCACTGTGCTCCACTGTGCTCCACTGTGCTCCACTGTGCTCCACTGTGCTCCACTGTGCTCCACTGTACATCACTGTGCTCCACTGTGCTCCACTGTGCTCCACTGTGCTCCATTGTACCCCATTGTGTCCCACTGTGCTCCACTGTGCTCCACTGTGCTCCACTGTGCTCCACTGTACATCACTGTGCTCCACTGTGCTCCACTGTGCTCCACTGTGCTCCACTGTGCTCCACTGTGATCTGTCTTCTCTGCAGACTCACAGCTCTGAACCATGTCATATGGCTTATATCTGATGACTTTAGAATTGATATACACAGCTAATAGTTAGTGTTTATCAGTCAAGGTTGGTCACCGATTTAGCTGACTAAGATGTTTAAAATCGCAACCAAACATACCCCTGGTTAATAAAAAAAAATTGCATCTAAACATATTTTAATTGAATACTGGAATATCCGTCAAATTTGCTAATTTTTGTTCAAACAGGTTTTTTTTAATATGTTGGCACGCCAATTTAGCATATATGCTCTATGCTTAAACTATTAGAACTTTAAAGATGTATTGTGTGGTAACTGCTAACATGAACACCTTAAAACCTATTTTTTACACAACTACTGAATTTGGATTCTGGGTCAAAGGGGTCATGACCTAAAAACCTATTTAAGTATGAAAAGTTCTAGCCAGCTGAAATGTTGTGTACAGACTCCTTGGCCAAAGGAGATTCTAAAGTGTAGATTTAATGACAGGGGTCGCAATCTAAAAACCTATGTTTTGCTTGAGATATCTATGATAATCAACCTTAGATAATAAATCAAGTCCTAGTGAGCTACAGAGCCCAATCATATCAAGCATCAGAGATTTGTTTTGCTTGAGATATCTATGATATTCAACCTTAGATAATAAATCAAGTCCTGATGAGCTACAGAGCCCAAGCATATCAAGCATCAGAGATTATCGCATACATTAGGTTATTATAAGGATTGTAGTGGTTTTTAATGCTGGCCAAACGTATTGTTTATAATTTGATAAAGAAATAGCATGACCTCTAGAACGATTGTACACAGAATCAATTAGCGTATATTTGCATAACCTTAGCATCATTTAATAATCAAATGCAATTTATACGGTCAAACAGAATTTGAATCTAAAACCTTGGTTAACATATGTTGTCTCTGTAAACTAAATTCTACACATGATTGTCTTCCGCTGAATTGTTTTCAGTTTATTTGTCAATAATTATACTGAAAGAAATATGTGTATGATGTATGGGAATGTAGATATACAACTACTCCATAAAAAGGTAAATCAGTGTTTTTTTCCCGTATCAGATGCATTTTTAAAAAACATTCAACATTATTTATTGGTTTTTGCATATTTAGAACCAAGCATTGGAAATTAATCTCTGAGAATATCTTAAAGGTTATTTTTCATGATTATAAAAAAGAGAGCGATTGAACACTGTGTTAGAAGTTCTCACGAGAATCTTGACACAATGTTTACATGCATAAATAAGGATCTAAACTCACTTACAAAAGAAACGCAATCAGCAAAATACATTATAAACTGAAGTACAGAAAATGGAGCCGTGGGTTGTGTAGCTCATCAGGATTTCATAGATTGTTTTTATCTAAGGTTGAATATCTAAGTCATCCCAAGTAATACATTGTTAACAAGCAAAAAAAAGGTTTTTAGATCATGACCGCTGTGACCCACATTTGGAATCACAGGGTCACGAATCCTACAATTAAGAATCACCTTTGACCAAAGAGTCACTACACAACATTTCACCTTTCTAGAGCTTTACATACTTGAGATAAAGATGAAAATAGGTTTTTGGGTCATGACCCGTGACCTAGATTTGGGTCACGGGGTCACGAAATCTACAATTTTGAATCCCCATTGGCCAAGGAGTCTGCACACAAATTTTCAGCTTTCTAGACCTTTTTGAGCTGGAGAAGAAGATGAAAATAGGTTTATAAGGATCTGACCCCTGTGACCCCATTTGAGGTCACGGGGTCACGAGATCTACAATTTAGAATCCAAATTGACCAAGGAGTCTGCACACAACTTTTCAACTCTCTAGACTTTTTTAGCTGGAGAAGAAGATGAAAATAAATTTCTAAGGTTGTGGCCCCATATGGGGTCACGGGGTCACGAATTCTACAATTCAGAATCCCCATTGGTCAAGGAGTCTGCTTACAACTTTTCAGCTCTCTAGACCTTTTGGAACTGAAGAAAAAGATGAAAATAGGTTTTTAAGGATGTGACCCCTGTGACCCCATTTGAGGTCATGGGGTCACGAATTCTACAATTTAGAATCCCCAATGGCCAAGGAGTCTGCACACAACTTTTTCAGCTATCTAGACCTTGTGGAAATGGAGAAGACAATAAAAATAGGCTTTTAAGCATGTGACCCCTGTGACCCCATTTGAGGTCAAGGGGGCACAAAATCTACAATTTAGAATCCCCATTGGCTAAGGAGTCTGCACACAACTTTTCAGCTCTCTAGACCTTTTGGAACTGGAGAAGAAGATGAAAATAGGTTTTTAAGGATGTGATCCCTGTGACCTCATTTGGGGGTCACGGGGTCACGAGATCAACAATTTAGAATCCCCATTGGCCAAAGTCGAAAAAGCGAAAATTTTACGGACGGACGGACGGACGGACGGACGCGGGACGCCATGCCATGCCATAAGCCCATCGGGTCTTTCAGGCCTGATGAGCTAAAAAAAAATTACACCTCAGTTGGTTGTATCATGTTTAATGGTCAATTACAAATATCCCACGTTTTCGACGTAGTACTCTCAGACTGAAAAATGTAGACGTTAAGTCATCAGCAATCATACTTCTACATATTGTTTTTAAAATGTTTTGAAAAAAAGAAAGTATACATTTACAACATTTAAAACATGGTAGGGGTAATGATGGTGTACATTCTTGCCCTACATTAAACTAAGATATTCTCACTAAAACGTAACACGTCACCAATGTAATTCATTCAAACTACTGCTGAAGAGTGTTATTATATCGTTCCAAAATCAAATGCATCTCATTTCTTTTTCTATTGAATTAATCGAAACCAACTCAGGTGTAAACTTTCTTTTTCAGTTAAGATTGCCTTCTCACATGTAGTTGTCATGTGATTCCTTTGATGTACAGGGGATGAGTTATACCTGTCTTTGTACATTCGACAACTAGAGATCGCCAGAGAATATTGCCGATGTATTTCCAGAAACAGTTACAAAATTCTGCTGTAAAACCTAAGCCAATACATTTAAGTGTTGTATATTCTTTCAAGTTCATTTTAATGGAATGATTGTTTATCATATTTGAGTTTCAGATTAATGTTCATAAAGATATCTACATCATTTGCCAGCTACTGTAATTTTTATTTATGTACAATTTATACTATTGTAAACTATAACTATCGGAGGATTATCTTAATATTTATTCTTTGTTTGTTTCCCGATTCTATAAAAATAATCTCAAACGACAAAACCAATTTCTACTTTCCATACATTGATTCATCCTCAATGAGCAAATTGGCAACAAGTCAAGAGCTCGTGCAAAAGTATATTGACCATTGAGCAAATTTGCTTACAGGAGTAAACTGATAATACGAAAGCATTTTCATTCAGGTTTTAGAGCGACTGTGAGTTGACCATAGATTCAGTAAACAACGTCTCTATTCATTCAAAAGTTTCCGTAATATACATCAGTCTGACTTTTGTTCTGGTTTTTCCGCTATAATGAGTCGTTGACTGTTGTCTTTTCTGTCAAATATTATTGGTATATGTCAACCTTACAGATAATCTAACACAGAGGCTGTATAGTAAATATTGTCTAATTTCCTGCGATAACATAGTACACTCATTCTCAATGAAAGTGCACAATTAGTAAATAATGATGTCGTCCTTATAAATCGTTTTTTTTCTATAATGAATATAACGTTAATATGGTGCAACGTAAGATCGATAAAATAGAAAATTGAATTCGTAGTACGAACTGTTACTGTTGATATTTTTAGAGAGGCCTTAGTAATCTTGGAACATGTCAAAATAGCAATGTCGCCAACAAGAACTGTCACGTTGACATAGCAGCTGAGGTTCACTCATAAGTCATGGATGTGATAACACATGTCCAAATATAAAATAACCTTTACTCAGACATTTTCAACAAGAAGATCTGCTACCACTTTTATCAAATTCTAAATTTGTAATAATACCAAATGTTTCATGTATTCTACGTTATGTATTTAAAGAAACTAGGAAATAAATGTTATCTGCAGTGAGCATAAATACATTCAGTTATTCATTTGTGTTGAATATAAAAGAAAAGTAAAATAGAAACAATTGCCAGATTAAATGTATTATTTTTTTAGAAATTAAAGAACTATCGTTAAGGAAAAAACGTATGGTTAAGCCTGTATTCTAAAACAAAAAGTATGTTGACGGTGACGTCATTTCCATAGGCTTACATGTTAATTTAGTCGGGGATAAATATTTGTCATAGAGAGGATTTTTGTCCGATCCTATTCACATTTATCACGTTTGTGAGGAATCATCTTGGCTACTATCTCATTTATTCATGTTTAATTTTCCGTTTTATATATAGGAAATGACAGTAAGTTCATCAACGTATAAATGTGAAAACTTTTAACATGGCGATCTATGGGATTTTATTTAATGTACACATGTATAGGTAAATCGGATGACATTTGTTAAATTGTAAAAAAAGTAAATTTAATCCAAATTATGTACTTCAAGCTGAGATGATTTCCAATCAAGCTGGAAAATTTGACATTGATCCAACCAGAATTTATTTTCTGAAAATGATTTATCCAAGACTAAATTAACATGCAAGTCTATGGAAATAACGTCACCGTCTGAATACTTTTTGCATTATTACTCTGATGCATGTATTTTAGTAGACCTTTTTATGCCGAAAATTCGCCTAAATAAAAATGTATTCTCATTTCTGACAACATATAGGCCTAAGTATAAGTTTTTTTGGTGTTCATAGATAGTCGTTGAATTGCAGGCAATGTGAATGTTTCTATCGACTGCCTAAATGTATGACCCCAGATCTCTGAACCGTATAAACGATTGGAACAACTTTAGAATCGAATATTTTGGTAACAGTATGAAAGGGTAACGACGGAAGTGATTTCATCAATCTGTAAACAGGAAACATAGCCTTCCTAGCCTGGATAGCCAGAGTTTCACAAGCTCTAGACCAAACTAATCTTGAAGAAAATAGGATACCCAAATATTTATAATATGAAAGACACTTTATTTCTGTACCAGCATATTTCCACCGTTCTGTGCTTTTCAATGACCCCCCATTTCTAAATACTACTATATTTGACTTATCCAAATTAACCTCAAAGTCCCATTTAATACAAACTTTCTCAAGGACATCTTATTTTCTTTGCAAGCCTATTACAGTATCATCCATCAAAGCAAGATCATCCGCAAAAAGAAGTAGTAGTATGTCCTGTATGTCTTCCTGAACAAATATACCCCTCAAATCACTCTGTTCAAATTCCGATATTAGCTCATTAATAAGAATAAGAACTGGGCTTAACAAACATCCTTGACGAACACCAGGAGAAGTACTAAACACACCTGTTCAATCCCGTTTGCCTTGACACAGGCTTTAACCTTTGAATATATATCACAAAGAACATTAAATAATTTACCACCTATCCCTCTTTCATGAAGAACAAACAAAAGTTTTTGTTGAATGACCAAATCAAAAGCTTTACGGAAGTCAATAAACGCTACATAAAAACGATGCCTAGGCTTTCTTAAATATGTTTGACACAATGACTGCAAAATAAATATATTATCAATAGTAGAATAATTTGTCCTAAAGCCTGCTTGCGACTCATGAATAATACCATTTAATTCAGCCCATTTCCTGATTCTACGATTGAGGTGAAAACCTTGTCTAAAATATTCAGGAGTGATATGCCTGATATGCCACGATAATTATTTGGATCTGTAGACTCGCCTTCTTAAATAAGGTAATACTCATACCAGTATTCCAATTGTCTGGGAAAACACCACTGTCAAGAACAGAATTAAATAATATTTGAAAATAAGGAACAATTACTGCTGCCTTCTTAACAAATTCAGGAGGAATCCCATCTACCCCAGCAGAGTTGCCACTCTTAAGGGAACTTAAAGCTTTATTGATCTCAAATACGGAAATTGGCTCTGATAACAAAAAGGAGTTATCACAACTACCACAACTCAAAACATCATGATTGGCCATAAAGTTAACAACAGATTCATCAACTGAAGACTGACTATCCAGCATGTTAGGATTTAACAAAGTTTTAAAATAATCAAACCAAACATCAAGTGCAATAGGTGATTCCTTACCCCTAACACTTAACAAAGACTTCAGTTTTCGCCAAAACTGTTTACAATCCCTTTCAGCAGCAGCCGATTTGATTTCATCAACTATACGCTCTTTGTAAAGCTTTTTCTTAGTACAACATAATTTGCGAAATTCTTTCCTGCAATTTAAATAATCTTTCAAAATGGTATAACAGATTTACACCTGCAAAATGAATTTAAACACTCATATTTATCATGTTTTACAGCAGCACATTCACGATCAAACCAGACAGGTTGTTTACAATATTTACCTGTACAATCAGGCAATATAACACCTTAAACTGATCACCAGCGAAATACAAGATATTTGCTAAAATATCTACAGCATAGTTAACATCATCATAAACTACACGTAGGATATCATCACGCATGTCTCTAACTGTTGATGAATGAAGTCGTTCCAAATACAACTGATTTCCTCCCTCCTTCCATCTATATTTAGTGACAGGTGTAGAACGAATCACAGATCGCCGAATAGAGTCAATGGTGTTTATAAATGGTAAATCAACTTGACAAGTTACAGGAAGGTGATCGGATTCAGTGTTAGAAGCAATCACAAGATCAAGTATCTTCTCAAATAAATTTGAGGATACTAACACATAATCAACTGAACTAGTCCCATTATGAGTAATGCACGTGAGCGAGTCAGTTGTATCTCCAGGATTACGTCCATTAACAATGTGTATTCCCCACTCACGGCAGACATCGAGAAGTTCTAATCCGAAGCGGTTCGTCACCGTGTCTTGCGTTGCAATTCAATAACTACACCGTGAATGGTTATGATATGATGTAATAATATCATATAGATATATTGTTGTGCTAATTATGGGGGGTTTTTTTGTACGTGGTATATTCAAATATGTGAACCTTTTTTACCTTTGACATGTTTCAGACGTTTTCTGTGTGTAGTTAATTCCACAGATCCCCACTCAACACTGTCGTTCGGATATTTCTGAAATTTCTGAAATTTCTGAAAGGAATGAAAAGTAAATGGATTGATTATGTAATCAACAACTTTAAACACCTGGAAGAAACCATGTTTCAACAAGTTTAAGAATTCAACATTACATAAGTAATATACTTTTGAGAATTAACATTCATGGCAACACATTTGAAAGTTAACATTCTCGGCAATATATGTGAGAGTTAACATTCATGGCAATACATTAGAGAAGTAAAATTCATAGCAATATATGTTGGAGTTAACAATCATGGCAATACATTTGAGAGTTAAAATTCATGGCAATACAGTTGAGTATTACAATTCATGACTGTTACATGAAGCCAGTTTTCAATTAGGGTTATCTTTGGGGTTTTTTGGGGGGGAACAAATTGACGAATTGACCTTAACCAAAAAGTTAATGAGAAATAAAGAAATTCAAACCACAGAGTCCAAGATGACGTCATATGTTTCCATGTTCTCGACGGCAAACATTCCGAGTCAATATTTTAATCAATCTTTATTTGCACTTAAGGAGGCCACAGGCCTATAGTTCATACATGTATATACAAGCAATTTTAGGCAGAAGAGATCGTATTTTTTCTGAGAATAAAGGCATGGTACAGGAACATTGACAGGTTTTCAACATGCCTTTTGCTAGAGCAGCTGATTAAAGATATGAATTTATAAATATTATGATTATTTATGTAATATTTTTGTATATACTTATATCTTAAATCAAGGTAGGCTGGACAGACACAAAGAAAATGGTACTCATCTTCGATTACATTTAAATTACACATTTTACATAATCTATGTTCTCTTTCTAAGCCAACATATCTACCAGTTTCAATTGACAATTCATGTGATGAGCAGCGAAATCTTGTCAGTGAAATTCTGAATTTCCTAACATTCAAAGTAGATAAATAGATTTCATTGCATATAGACTGTTTGAACATTCTGTAATAGAAACATTTATTTGATAAATATACTTTATGAAGCCAATCTTGTTGATAAATATATTGCAACCTTTGTTTAAAGGATATAAGGAACTGTGTGTGAGAGTGTATACATTGATCAAACCATACATTACCAAAACCGGTCGAACATAACAAATTTAACATCTGTGGCCCAATTATTTTTTCCATTTTTGTCATACAACATCATCATATTATAACATTTTTTGGGTAATCTATGAGGTGGCATTCCTAATATTTTCAACCAGTATTCTATAGCTTTTACCTTTGAGTCCACATATAATGGAAATCTGCCACATTCACCGTAGATCATTATGTTTGAAGTAGTAGATTTCACGCCAAGGAATGTTTTCATTGCATATAAATGTATTTTTTCTATGATATCAAATGTATTAAACCCCCAAACCTCGGCACCGTAAAGGAGTATTGGATTAATCTTAGCATCAAATATCCTAAAGAAAGCTTTATAAGGCAAATCACCCAAAATATGTATATATCTCATTATTCCTATTAATATTTTCTTTGCTTGCGTCGATGCGTTCCTGGCATGCAAAGACCATGAAAGGTGGTTTGTGAAATAAACTCCTAGATATTTATATGATGTGGTTGTTTCATTTATAGTACCACTTTTCGTTTGCAGCAAGTTTACCTCCATTCTTGAACACAATTATCTTAGTTTTAGCTCTATTAACGGTTAGTTTCCAATCCTTACAGTATTTTTCCAATGCATTTATTTTTTATTGTAATCCACGTACCGTGCTTGAGAAGAGAATGATGTCATCGGCAAACAATAGGAGAAATAACTGTACTATATCTGGGTGTAATTGGATACCATTAGAGCAGTTATCGTGAATCTGTATTGCTAATTCATTAATGAAAAAAGAAAATAGGAATGGGCTCAATATACAACCTTGTCTTACTCCTATCTGGCTTTCAAAAGTTTCAGATATGTCATTGTTGTTTCTCACGCACATCTTTACGTTATCGTAAATACTTCTTAAAAGTTTACTCATTTTGCTTCTTAATGAATGATTATCAAGAAGAGTCCATAATGTTTCTCTGTGTACAGAATCGAAGGCTTTTGCAAAATCTACAAACAAAACATAATATTTAGAACCTTTTGTATTCAAGTATCTCTGAATAAGTGAGTATAGAATAAATATGTTGTCAGTCGTTGTGTATCCTTTACTAAAACCAGCTTGACATTCTGTTATCTTATCAAAGGATTATGCCCAGAATACCAAACGTTTATTTATAATTCCAGTGAATATTTTACTAAATACACTAAGAAGAGTAATGCCTCTATAATTTTCAGTTTGATTTTTATCACACTGTTTATGGATAGGTATAATAATGCCAACCGACCATGAATGTGGAAACACACCTTTATCAAGAATAACATTAAATAACAATTCAAGATGCGGCAGTAAAATATCTGAGGAGTGTAAGAAACATTCTGGGATAGTGTTATCTACTCCAGATGATTTGTTCAGTTTAAGATGCTTGATACTATTAAGTATTTCTTCTCGTGTTATTGGTGCATCAAGAATGTCAGTAGTCATTAAATCATCCCTATTTTCAGCAATATTCTCTCAGTTGTCAGAAGATGACAGGTAAGGTCCCGTGACTTGTAACCAAGCATCTCGCAGTCTGACACCCGCTGACACCTCTGATAACACATCAGGACAACCACGTGGACCAGAACACCGATAGGGAAGTGAGCCATTCCTATGTCGGAGAAAGAAACTAACACATAACAAAATGATTCTGCATCCACACAAGAGTTGAAGTGATGTCACACTTTTACGGACTTTATTCTTACTTGACAGAAAACCGACGTTTCAGTAAAGACACTTTATACTGTTTCATGCAGTTCAAGGAAGTTAAGCAGCTTAATCTAAACAATATCGATAATAATATAACTTTTGCGAAATAATCATTTGATTCACCAATATGTGTCCTCCCTATACATCCAGCTTGTTCAGCCAGACAACCTACACTCAGCCACAAGGTTGTCGTCTCACTTGAGAAACATTCTAAATAACTAAATAACGCATAAATCAAAGTTACTCACCAGAAAGTTCAGCAAACAGACAGGAATGTGATATCTGTTTCCGCCATCAAACAGGGAACTATCTAAGATCTGATTTGTGGTAGTCTACTATAAAAATAGATGCATCTTGGAATACTTGTTGAAATAGTCCAATTATACCAGATCGTTTCAAAGTCGTTCATCCATGAATCCAGTTTTGCATGGAGTCTCATCTGGTTTTAAAATGAACCAAATTATAATAGGTGCTGGTTCAGGTAATATCTTCTTACTCGACTTTCATATTCACTCCCAAATGCTTAATACAAGGAACAGTCTCATGCATGTGAAGTAGCCGACAATTATGGCTCTACCTCACGTATCCACTCGTTATAAGACCTATTAAACGCTATAGAAACAAATTTGTCTTCCCATCTACTTTATTTAAGTTTCAAAAATTACGTTTGACGTAATGGCTGCAGCAAGCCAAGGTCCACTGTCCGGTTTTCGATCATGACCACGACTTTGAATGGCTGTACTGCCGTTATACTGAACTGCTTGACCTTAAACTGGTTATTTTCGGTTAAAGTTGATCATTCTCAATTAAAGTACATAAATTATAACTTCGACATATATGTGTCACCTCACCAACATGATAATGCCCATTTAATATGTACGCTTCTAATACGTTATTCAAACTTATATCAAACTAAATTACTATGTAAAAAAAAGTTGTCACTTTTAAAAATCGTATCATAAGACAAAAATATTGTTGATGTTTGAACAAAACGTTGTATGTATAGAGTCAAGCCTTGGAAGTGTAGTTTTAACAGCTGGTTACACATGAATATTCTCCCATTTTGGAGCAAACCGCAACAAATTGGAAAGCACTGATTCTACTGCAAAAGTTACGTGACACTGAATTAGAATATTAGTTCATAAGTTATGTTTTTCATCGCCTCTAACAAATGAAAACACCACAAAACACTAAGGTCCCACCAGAATAACGTACCAGCGGATACTAACATTACAAGATTCGCCGTTTCCATTGGCAATGTGCTTTCCCTATACATATTGTGTTTGGGTGATGTTGGGCAAGACAAGAACAGATAAAGAATGGCCTCTTTGACGCATGGAGGCCGCTCTCCAATTGTTTTAAGACTACCGCCAATGTCATCTCTTGGTGGGTGTTTCAGTATGCACATATGCACAATAACAACTTTGACCAGTGAAATTCGACTTCTCAGCAGACATTGACCCCTGAACCTTTGTCAAACCCCTGATATTGGAAAACCTTGCATTGAGGTATGTACAAAGTTTGTTTTGCTGTTTCTATACCTCTGAGATGTGCTCTTCAAGAATTTGATTGATGCCATTCTGTCGTCACTGGGCAATCCGCACAATATGCAAATTAAAGCCGCCATTACTGCCAACGGACTACTTCGACATAATTAGCTAATGTATTATGCTTGTGACAACGTCGGGATTGTCATACACAGTTTATAGTGTTTGTTTATCAGTCTAGGTTGGCACCGATTAAGCAATACTTCGACGTTTCAAAAGTCCCAAAAAACAAAATCAAAATTTTCAATTTGTTTAGTCCAAATGTACCCCTGGTTAATGAAAAAGCGTCTTGAATACTTGATTACTTGAATCCTGGAACATACATCAAATGACGTCATTAGATTTATTCATGTTTGTTCATGTAGTCTTTTATTTGATTTGGCGAATTAGGCATATATGCTCATAATATCAAACAATTTAGAAATTTAAAGAATGTTTTGCGTAGTAACTGCTAATGTATTACCCTTGATCTTATTGGTATTTAGTTCAAAGCAGTATCACGAACACACACGAACAGTACGAACCTACCGTCACGTGTAATCGATATCTTAAAAGTCTTCATTTTCATCACAATTATGTAGGATAATACATAAACTGGCGATAGCAGTATACACATGTACACGTAATGTAAATAATGACATAATGATTTAGCCTAGATGAAAGCAGTGTGAACAGTAATGATGGGGGAAGATGAAAGTGCGTAAGAAGGAAAGAGATAGAAGAGAAGGAGATAAAGGGATTGATAAGAGGTGCGATAGAGAAAGTAGAGATATGTGACAGACGATTTTAAGCCGAGCCGAAATGTGGACCATGATTATATTGGAAATACAGGTCATAATGACATTTAACAAATGTATTGCTATATTTGGGATCGCATCTTCACTTATGCAAACCGATAAACATTTTACAAGAATGTGTACTTTGCAGAAGATGTGACAAAAACATAATGAATCAAGCTTTGCTGAATAATTTTGAAAATTATGATGTCAAGAATAGTAGAAAAGGGAATTTTGAAATTTTGAATTTCTTTAAAGGCATTTTCGCCCACGTGGAGGATCATTAAATTATCTGAATTATTTTTTTGTTGATTTTTTTATTTTGTTGCATTTTATACATGAGAAAATAATTGAAAAGCAAAATACCTGTTTAAACCGAACCGAAAAGAGAATTTGATGTTTGGAAATGTGTGATGAGTTGAAACGCACCAGGGTCTGGGTGGGTCATCATTAATAAAGGTCTCAGAAACGTCTCAGAAAGTAAACTAATTTTTAAGTTGACCTGAAAAAGGATTTTGAAATATTGGAATTTGGAATAAGTTCAAACACAATTGGGCCCTAATGGACCATAGTTATTTTAGAAACACGCTGACATTTAGAAAGTGAACATATATACTGCTCTAGTTAGAATCACAAGTTCAGTAAAATAAACTGATAAACAGTTTATAAGAACGTGTACTATTACAGAAAGTGTGACCCAACATATAATAATCTTTAGGTCGTGCAGAAAACGTTTGAATAGTAAGAAAATTGTCATGACAAGGAGGAGAGGGAACTTTAAATAAGGAAACTGTACAGAGTTTACAGGTAGTGTGGGTGGTGGTGGTTCACTTTTAATATAAAATGTGCTGAAAATGTTGCAAAAGAAAGATAATATTTAAGCTGATAATTAGTTCAAACACACTTGGAACCCAGTGGACCTTGGTTAAATGAGAAATACATCTCATTTAGAGATATTACATTATCGTATTTTGGATTAGACAATTTTGCACCAATATGAGGTGTTAACCTTTTTCGGGACGCGAACCATTTTAGATCAAGCCGAAAAGAAAAGGGAATTTTAATATTCGGAATGATTTCTAACAATTTTGGTCCAGTATTACTATGTAAATGCTTGCCACGCCTCTATTTGAGTGACGGTCAGGACCAAATGAACAAACTTTGATTCCTAGGTGCAAGGTAAAAGTATAACATTTCAGCGGTTCTGGAGGCGAAGTTTACAGACGCCGGACCTCGGCCACGCCATAATGATGAGCTAGATATGTAGTAACTGTAGTTATCTTAATGTTGGCCTCAATCTTAAATGGCACCCCGTTTGTAAACTTTTACGATATTTGGATAAACATGTATTGGTCAGTGTATTGAAATATACACAAACATGCCATAGATTAAAACGCAAGATTTCCTGGATAACAACTTCTTTATTGCGAACATACACGACTTTTCGGGGTTGAATGAGTACGTTATACTCGGAAACTTCGTTTATGTTCACAATAAAGAAGTTGTTATCTAGTAAATGTTACATTTCTTATGTATTCCTCTTCTTAATGCCACTCAATGACTTGGTATCATAGATTATTACTCGTCCGTCGAAAAACTGTAATGTAACACCGCGAAATCCTAGTTTCAACCAAGTGAGCAGACTGTTGACAATTTCGTTTGATTAATATTGGCAAGTAAAAGAGGATCGCTTAGAATTCTCTATTTGTTGAGAAGTACAAAAACATTCAATATATTTAAATGAAATACATTTGTTAATTGGGTATTCGCAAAGCCTAACTCCCTAAAGTACGCATCATCTAAAACAAATAAATGATAAAAGTAAATGAACCAAAATGAATCCCAGAGTAATTATTATATATTGAAGCTATATTTTATTTACCATTGATTTGTCTTGAAATACAAATATAAAGTACGAAACTTTACCATGTTCTTGAACGTTTTAAGTATATTTATTGAAACACATAGTTGACGTTTTGACTTTTACCCCAATTAGATTTACATTTAGATTCAAGTAAAACACTTTCACCTTGTGCGTATTAAAATATATGGTTATGTTTCCAGAACTGATTTTAGAACAGATTATGTCCTTAAGTCGTAAATAAGAACAAACTTCCTTTACTTTTACCATTTCAATTTATTCAATTAAATCGTCTAACATTTGTTTGAAAGATATAGGACCTTTGACTCAATAAAAAGAGTACAAAAGTAAGAAAAGGGTTACGTTTTGAAGCACCTGTTATAACACAGCATTCAAAATGGTAAACCTTTGAAATATATATTAACATTCAACATATAATTGATAACAGTCAACAAGATATGATAAACAGAATTGCATTGCATGATTTAAATTGTTGTAGTGTATACACTTCAACGGAATAATGTATAACATTCAGCATAACGCATAACAGTAAATGGTATAATGCCCGAAATACAACAGTATAATGTATAACATTCAACATAACGCATAACAGTAAATGGTATAATGCCCGAAATACAACAGTATAATGTATAACATTCAACATAACGCATAACAGTAAATGGTATAATGCCCGAAATACAACAGTATAATGCATAACATTCAACAGGATAAAATATATAACATTCAAAATGGTACAATGTATATCATTCAATGGCACAATGAATAACATTAAATTATAAAATATAAATTTGTCAATGGTACAATTTAGAACATTCGATGGTACAATTTATATATATTTCAATGTATAACAATTCAATAGTACAATGTATAACATCCAATAATGTAATGCAACGTATAACATTAAATGGTACAATATAGCATGTTAAATGGTACAATATAGAACATTCGCTGGTACAATCTACAGTACAATGTATAACAATTCAATGGTACAATAAACATTTCAACGGTACTATGGAACATTCGATGGTAGAGTCAACAGAACAAGGTATAGCATGTACAACGGTACGTACAATGGAACATGGTAAATCAATAGTATATTGTATATCATTCAATGGTACAATATAAAATGTTCAACGGTACGTACATGTACAATGGAACATGGTACAATCTATAGTACAAGGTATAGCATTCAATGGTACAATATAAAATGTTCAACGGTACGTACAATGGAACATGGTACAATCTATAGTACAAGGTATAGCATTCAATGGTACAATATAAAATGTTCAACGGTACGTACAATGGAACATGGTACAATCTATAGTACAAGGTATAGCATTCAATGGTACAATATAAAATGTTCAACGGTACGTACAATAGAACATGGTACAATCTATAGTACAAGGTATAGCATTCAATGGTACAATATAAAATGTTCAACGGTACGTACAATGGAACATGGTACAATCTATAGTACAAGGTATAGCATTCAATGGTACAATATAAAATGTTCAACGGTACGTACAATAGAACATGGTACAATCTATAGTACAAGGTATAGCATTCAATGGTACAATATAAAATGTTCAACGGTACGTACAATGGAACATGGTACAATCTATAGTACAAGGTATAGCATTCAATTGTACAATATAAAATGTTGAACGGTACGTACTATGGAACATGGTACAATCTATAGTACAAGGTATAGCATTCAATGGTACAATATAAAATGTTCAACGGTACGTACAATAGAACATGGTACAATCTATAGTACAAGGTATAGCATTCAATGGTACAATATAAAATGTTCAACGGTACGTACAATGGAACATGGTACAATCTATAGTACAAGGTATAGCATTCAATGGTACAATATAAAATGTTCAACGGTACGTACAATGGAACATGGTACAATCTATAGTACAAGGTATAGCATTCAATGGTACAATATAAAATGTACAACGGTACGTACTATGGAACATGGTACAATCTATAGTACAAGGTATAGCATTCAATGGTACAATATAAAATGTTCAACGGTACGTACAATGGAACATGGTACAATCTATAGTACAAGGTATAGCATTCAATGGTACAATATAAAATGTTCAACGGTACGTACAATGGAACATGGTACAATCTATAGTACAAGGTATAGCATTCAATGGTACAATATAAAATGTACAACGGTACGTACAATGGAACATGGTACAATCTATAGTACAAGGTATAGCATTCAATGGTACAATATAAAATGTTGAACGGTACGTACTATGGAACATGGTACAATCTATAGTACAAGGTATAGCATTCAATGGTACAATATAAAATGTTCAACGGTACGTACAATAGAACATGGTACAATCTATAGTACAAGGTATAGCATTCAATGGTACAATATAAAATGTTCAACGGTACGTACAATGGAACATGGTACAATCTATAGTACAAGGTATAGCATTCAATGGTACAATATAAAATGTTCAACGGTACGTACAATGGAACATGGTACAATCTATAGTACAAGGTATAGCATTCAATGGTACAATATAAAATGTACAACGGTACGTACAATGGAACATGGTAAATCTATAGTATATTGTATATCATTCAATGGTACAATATAAAATGTACAACGGTACGTACATGTACAATGGAACATGGTACAATCTATAGTACAAGGTATAGCATTCAATGGTACAATATAAAATGTTCAACGGTACGTACAATGGAACATGGTACAATCTATAGTACAAGGTATAGCATTCAATGGTACAATATAAAATGTACAACGGTACGTACAATGGAACATGGTACAATCTATAGTACAAGGTATAGCATTCAATGGTACAATATAAAATGTTCAACGGTACGTACAATAGAACATGGTACAATCTATAGTACAAGGTATAGCATTCAATGGTACAATATAAAATGTTCAACGGTACGTACAATGGAACATGGTACAATCTATAGTACAAGGTATAGCATTCAATGGTACAATATAAAATGTACAACGGTACGTACAATGGAACATGGTAAATCTATAGTATATTGTATATCATTCAATGGTACAATATAAAATGAACAACGGTACGTACATGTACAATGGAACATGGTACAATCTATAGTACAAGGTATAGCATTCAATGGTACAATATAAAATGTTCAACGGTACGTACAATGGAACATGGTACAATCTATAGTACAAGGTATAGCATTCAATGGTACAATATAAAATGTACAACGGTACGTACAATGGAACATGGTACAATCTATAGTACAAGGTATAGCATTCAATGGTACAATATAAAATGTTCAACGGTACGTACAATAGAACATGGTACAATCTATAGTACAAGGTATAGCATTCAATGGTACAATATAAAATGTTCAACGGTACGTACAATGGAACATGGTACAATCTATAGTACAAGGTATAGCATTCAATGGTACAATATAAAATGTACAACGGTACGTACAATGGAACATGGTACAATCTATAGTACAAGGTATATCATTCAATGGTACAATATAAAATGTACAACGGTACGTACAATGGAACATGGTAAATCTATAGTATATTGTATATCATTCAATGGTACAATATAAAATGTACAACGGTACGTACATGTACAATGGAACATGGTACAATCTATAGTACAAGGTATAGCATTCAATGGTACAATATAAAATGTTCAACGGTACGTACAATGGAACATGGTACAATCTATAGTACAAGGTATAGCATTCAATGGTACAATATAAAATGTACAACGGTACGTACAATGGAACATGGTAAATCTATAGTATATTGTATAGCATTCAATGGTACAATATAAAATGTACAACGGTACGTACATGTACAATGGAACATGGTACAATCTATAGTACAAGGTATATCATTCAATGGTACAATATAAAATGTTCAACGGTACGTACAATGGAACATGGTACAATCTATAGTACAAGGTATAGCATTCAATGGTACAATATAAAATGTACAACGGTACGTACAATGGAACATGGTACAATCTATAGTATATTGTATAGCATTCAATGGTACAATATAAAATGTACAACGGTACGTACATGTACAATGGAACATGGTACAATCTATAGTACAAGGTATAGCATTCAATGGTACAATATAAAATGTTCAACGGTACGTACAATAGAACATGGTACAATCTATAGTACAAGGTATAGCATTCAATGGTACAATATAAAATGTTCAACGGTACGTACAATAGAACATGGTACAATCTATAGTACAAGGTATAGCATTCAATGGTACAATATAAAATGTTCAACGGTACGTTCTATGGAACATGGTAAATCTATAGTATATTGTATATCATTCAATGGTACAATATAAAATGTTGAACGGTACGTACTATGGAACATGGTACAATCTATAGTACAAGGTATAGCATTCAATGGTACAACATAAAATGTTCAACGGTACGTACAATGGAACATGGTACAATCTATAGTACAAGGTATAGCATTCAATGGTACAATATAAAATGTTCAACGTTACGTACTATGGAACATGGTACAATCTATAGTACAATGTATAGCATTCAATGGTACGTTTTCTTCGTTACTGCCAGGGGGTTAACTTATACAAGCATCCCATTCGACAACTTATTAGGAATATACAATATAAAATACATAAAATTATAGAACTAGGAATGTCATAATCGTGAACGCAATTAACACCAATGTACCAATAGTTTATGAGAAGGCCAGTGTGGCCTACAGAATATCCCTAACAGGAATAAGTATAGTTGACCCCTCCCCCCACAGGCTGGGGAGGAAATATAGATATAGGTAGATATAGGTAATACACTATATATATAACAAGGCTTATCAACCGGAATTTTGAACTCCGATATAAATGTTGTTTAAAGGTTACCATTAAATGACATCGGTAAGTATCGCCTAACACGTGTTCCCTAATGCATTATCTATCATCAACATCGGTCTTACCTCTATGTCACCTCCTCAATTAGAGCTACATCACTTAAACTACGCCAGGCAACAATTACGGCGTTTCGATAAGACGGCAGTGACGTATCTAGGTCAACTGTTTCGCACGGAAGGCGACCTCTTCTCTCGTTGGTCCATTTCACGACCACAACAAACGCACGTGTTACACGGAGGGTCTCGACAGTTTGAAATTCCATCCGTGTAACACGTGCGTTTGTTGTGGTCGTGAAATGGACCACCGAGAGAAGAGATGTAGCTGTAATTGAGGAGGTGACATAGAGGTAAGACCGATGTTGATGATAGATAATGCATTAGGGAACAAGTGTTCGGCGATAATTACCGATGTCATTTAATGGTAACCTTCAAACAACATTTATATCGGAGTTCAAAATTCGGGTTGATAAGCCTTGTTATATATATAGTGTATTACCTATATCTACCTTTATCTATTTTTCCTCCCCAGCCTGTGCCTCCCCCCACCCCAATCCCCATGACACCCAATTCTCATAGTAACTGATACTGCCGGGAAACATACGAATTTGATCTCTTCAGAAAGGTTCAACAATGGTGATACATCAACAGCAAATGTTAAGAAGGAAAAAAACACTGATTTAATTGTATCAATTCATAAGTGAAAGGTGTGTATACATATTACAAAGGAGCCTATATGAAATGAGAATTTCAGATCCTACACAAGCTACGTAGCGCTACATTGAGCGTTCAAGAGAGGTTTCAAAGTAGCAAAGCGAACAAACCTCGATGAATCGAACCGTGTCGTTCAGGGGAGAATGCGCTACATTGAGCGCTCAATGAGCGATAACAAGCGCTCGCTGTTATGAAACGGAGCCCCGAAGAAGCTCGAACTTACTTTTGGGAAAAGCAACTTATATATAATTTCTAAATACATTACATTGAGCAACGAAAACTTTTGATCGAAGCTTAAGGCCGTTGACCTAATAACGTGGTTCGGTTTAGCGTGTTATTATGGACAAATCATTGATCAAGCATAGGCTAAAACAATATACTAGAAAAGATATTATCAACATGGATTGACTGCCACTGACAATTAATAATTGCATAACTGCATTTAAAATACCAACCATTTCCTTCGCCGTAAACAATATTAACAGCTGCATTATCAGACACGCTAACATGTCTAACTTCTGCAACGCGGGCCACCCTTACATCATGATTGACTCAGTCAGTTGGAAAACTCATTAAAACCGAGTCTGAGTTACCTAACCTAACCTAACCAGCCGTATCCAAAGGACGCTTTGGGAGCAGTCGTAAACCAAACTAACTGAATAGTTACGCTGCAGAAGTGACAAAACAAAAGTCGATTATCAGGAATCAACCATAAAATCGATTATCAACGATAGAATCAATTATCATTGCAAGAATCAAAACTCCATAATAAAACAAACCATTGGGCATCTAGTATAAAGCATGAAACATCGAATTAGATGCCAGTGTTCATGCAGTACAGAATAGTAGAAAAACTGAACATCTCTCTTTGAAAATTGAGCATCAATACTCAATCGTAATAGAATTCAATAACTTTAAGACAACACATCGAGCATAGAGGTAGCCATAGATCACATATAAAACATATTAACCGTATTAAAGGATGATTCTCAACGAATCCCGAAAGTGACCCATGGGTACGACATGTAACCTTTAAGAAGAATATCGCCTCCTGTTGTGACCTTTTCAGACGAATTTGTAATTATTACAGCTATTGATGTATCACCTGAAAATATACCAAAATAAAAATTATTTAAAGTGTACATCCCGACAGTTCTAAATTTCCGTAACGTTTATAACTTAACTCCCAAATGTCCGGGCCCCTGTCACTGTACGTCGGAGTCAACTATTGAAACAAAGCAGAATGTCAACAAAAATTACAGGAACAGCTGGGGTTTATAGTCTACCCGACCCATATCACCCAGTGTCCATGGAGTCTTCCGACATAGCGTTGCAACGAATCGACGCACAGCTTCAATTTTGAAATAACAATATATGTGCAAAGATATCTTATATGAAAATTGGGTGTCGTAATATTTGAACCCGGGTCTAAAAATGAAGATTCATGAGAATGAAGATCATTCTCCTCTTTCTGTTCTGCAACTTCTGGTCATGTTTAAAAGTCAATGTGCTCTTGCATGTCTCCTCGTCCTCCTGTTCCCGCCTTCTGAAATTATGTAGCTTTCATTATATCACAGTTCATATGTAGGCCTACTACAATAAGAAATAAAGGTCATGTAGCTGTGCGGGCTGTGAAGATTGGTTTAAAGATGACGGCTCGAATCAAAACGAAATCCCTCAAATTGTTTATGTCACACATTCCCTTTGACGTGACCTTCAAAATATTATTATATATAAAGGTGACCATAGATGAAAATTTTAGCTGAATATTGTGGTTATCATATATTTCAGGTGTATACTCCCTTGATACAGTAGATGGATTTAATATATGGAGTGAATATTAAATAACTGAAGTTACTAAAGTGATTTGTTTGTGTAGTAATTAATGAATGATACGTAGTGATAGTGTAGATATGTTAAGTGATTACTTGTACGTGGTGGGTGAATTTGTAGTGTTGTGAATGGTAGTATGTAGCTTGAAAGGATGTATGACAAGGTTAAAATAAATTTAGATTTCAAGAAGTTCATCAACTTCCCAACGCAAGGCATAACTCTTGCCAGTCTCCATTACCAGCTGATTTAGGCCTTGAAGTATTTCCTTCAGATATCTGTGCTTGGAAATCCGGGCCCACTATGCATTTCAGGTGCAGCGAATCCCTATCTTGGCACAACAGAGCGAGGGAAATACTGCAAGGCTTAAATCAGCCAATAATGGAGACTGGCAAGAGTTATGCCTTGCGTTTGGAAGTTGGAAGTTCATATGTAAACAAGAACCCTTTGATCAGCCCAAGAGTCCATTAAAGGTCCATCCATTGTGTTGTTCGGGGTCACATATTCCAAACGTTAAAAATGATGTTACTTTATCGAGAAGTACCGACTGTTACCGAAATCTACCATTTTAATGATATTCGACCTTGTATATTGACGATATGAAGGTAAAAGTAGTAATTTCTGATCGAAAACCGGACAATGCACTGCGTGTGGCGCGCGCCAATGAGTCAAACGTAATTTTGGAATCTTATTTAAAACAGACAAAATAACAACTTTTGTTTGACAATGTTGAATAAGTCATATAACTACTGTACATGTAAATGGAACGTGCAGTTTCGGTTTCTGCACATGCAAAATGATGTTACTCGATTTTAATTGAAAACTAGTAATTATGATATATTAGGCGATTGAGGAAGGATATGCAAGCTGAGCTGAGCGTATTAAAGCCAAATATTTTTGTTATGAAACATAATGGATGTACCTGTAAGTGGAATTCATACGGGCCATTTATAATATACGTGTGACACCCAGAAAGCAGATTTTCCGAGAAAGTTTTAGGCAAAATAAGTCTTGACCTTACTAACAATATTTGCAATGAAGAATTAAATGATCAAAACGAACATAGGCGTCAAATAAAGTGAACAAGAGACATCAGACATCAGGTGGGATAAAAATAAAAAACAAAAAAAAACCTTACGGTAGATCCCTATTATTCATATATAATAATTGAGTGATATATTCATGTTGCTAGCTGAATGGACAAAACATCAAGCGATAATGCATAATCTCACTCTTTGTTGCGGTTGAACGTCCTACTCTGTTGACGTGCATGCAGACATTGATGATGATTGAGTTCCCGGACCCAACTTGAGCAAAGCCGACATTGTTCAATCCAATCGTTATCTCGCCCAGTTTGGCTAAAAGATGTCCTGTCGGGAAAAATTCAATATTATAAAAAGGCAACATCCAAAAAAAGTCTTTCTTTAAACTAATTGGATCCGAAGATGTAGTTATTTGAATATAACCCGTCTTCCCATAAGCAAGACCGTCCAAAATACAGAGCGCTTTAAACATCACATTTTAGCCTCACCCTTGATAATAATTATGTGTCCCGATTAAATAGGAACAATGTTAACTATGGTGGCTTTCATTCATGAAATTTATTAGGATTTATAAATTAACGGCACATATATAATGATTTAAGAACTATACTGATTTTGTTATTCAATAAAGCAAAGAGAGAAAGCGTTTATGACGGTAATTTCAACATACCCATCTCTGCAATTTAAGACGCTGATGGAAGATAAACCTTGTTCGGTGTGTGTTTGTTCTTCAGGGTATCTGCGAATAAAGATAATTATATATCTAAAGGCTCAGTTAACACTCTTTGAACATAGTCCTTTTTTCCGGGAAAACTTCCCTGAGAAAGGGAGCAGGGCCTTACAAATCCTATCTAGAGGACCGTGTACCTCGCTGGGAGGGGCATGTACAGTTGAGTGCCCTGCCAACAGCATAAGGCCTTCCCAGTCTGATTAAAATTGATCCTGTTCCGAGGAATTAAATCTGTAAAATAGTTCATATCGGATATGAACTGGTTCTATAGATTCCTCGCCACAAGGTCTGAGGACACCCTTGTTTAGGCGCGTGTTCCGTACCAGGTTAGCGCTGACAAAACCCAGTCAAATTGCTGACCAATCACATTATAGTTCCTCGGAAAACTGTCTATTTTAATCAGACTGAGGCCGTCCAAATATAATTCCCTGCTACCAAAGTAGTAATATAAGTACTAGGCCCATGCTGCTTTACCCGGATTATCCCGGATTGGTATTAATGTATGCAGCGTATCTCATTAATATGCAAATGGTTTACCTGACGTCACGCTCATCAAGTCAATCTATCATTAGACTACACAATGCACTAATGCTTAGTAGCTTATCAATAATCATTAGAGAGAAACAAAGCCTTTTCAACACCCACCCCTTTCATAAGATCGAAATAACCTGAGATGGGTATCCCCTGATGTCATAACTGCTAAATATACATTTACCACACAGAAAGGAGTGTTTCCCGTCATGCTCAACAGAGCGCGAGGATCTGACCCAGATGGACAAAGGCTTGTGGTTTATATCAATAAAATTGCCTTCAAGATAGCAATATTAAAATATAGGTCACTGTAGATATTCACAGAAAAGACCCCCCCCCCCCCCCCCCACAAAAAAAAAACGTATCTATGTTTTTATGTATAAGAGTGTAGTAGCTAGGGCATTTATCAACGTTTTAAACAGAAACTAACCATGTTTAATTTACAATAAGTGTACAAGGATATTTATTAACGTTTTAAACAGAAAGTTTATTGGGAGTTTATGAAACGTTTGATTGGATGGAAAATAGATCATACAAGTGTAGATAGTCTAGTAGTCTAGCAACAGTCACGTAGCAATAAGAAATGTGGTGCTACCTTTTAATAATATGGAAGTTATTACTGATATCTTCCACCTTTAGAAAGAGGCTCACGCTTCCTTGAGTAAGAAAGGAAGCCTATATGAAAGGATGGCTCGTGCATCGCTGCACAAAGCGTCGTCTGCTAGTCGTTTCGACTATTTGGTATCTAAGTTTATGTTATGTTATTCTACAGTCAGTGTGCAGACCTCGTTTTCATCTGTCTATCTATCTATCTATCTATCTATCTATCTATCTATCTATCAGAGATAAGAATGAGAGATGTAATACTCGATGATTACCACGAGACGAGTTCACTTTTAAAAACAAGACAACCATTAGAAGACATTTACACTATATAACAAACCATGACGATTTATTTCAGAGCGTTACACTATTTATAATATTTACATATTTTCATCTATATTTATTTATTTTATCGAGACATAACAAGACATGATACATACATACATACATACACACGTACACACATGAATACGTACACACATACATACGTACATACACACATACGTACATACATACATACATACATACATACATACATACATACATACATACATACATACATACATACAAACATACATACATACATTACATACACCTGTCTATATTCTGTATAGTGAGTGTCATTCCCTGACAAGATGCTTTAACGAAAATCGTAAGTCTTTCCTAGGCTAGCCAAGCAAACATAAATTGGTAAGGCTACAGTCTGTCCTCGCTGAAAAAGCATTTAATTACTGCACGGTGTGAACTCTTTCCTAACATGCTCGAGCTGTAGAGCAAGCTATAGCTTCAGCCTGGACATGCCTGGATGATCTAGGTAAGCGAATGAATGAATGTAATGCTAAAACATTTATCTAATACGAGATAGACGAGATCCAATGTATCTATATCTTAAGAATATAGTCCTGCTGTTTCAAAGGTTTCACCGTTATAACATATGAAATTTATAATCATGGTATAGTAAAATAGTTCATAGGTTTTCAATGTAGAATCTTACTCGATAACACCTTATCAGCCATGTTTCACCGTTATAATTTACTTGATTTATAAACACGACGTACAAGCTGACTCTTTAATTGAGATATCAATCACCAACTCGTATCTTATACTGCCTTGTTATAGATTTTCGCTGATAACATGTTACTAGTTTCATAAAAAACAGCTGAGAAGCTTATTAGATGATGGAGATATCAAATGCTAACACATGTCAAAATAGGATTAGTGAAAACGGGGGACAGCTTAATGTATATACATACACAGCACAGACATTTCTAACTTAGCCATCTAAAGTTGAAATAAAATAGCCTAGTCACTTTTCACATAAATGTTAAAGATCTTCCAATGAATATTTCGTTTTTAGCTATGTTTAGTAGTAATATAAGTACTAGGCCCATGCTCCTTTACCCGGATTATCCCGGATTGGTATTAATGTATGCAGCGTAGTTCATTAATAGGCTAATTTATGCATGACGTCACGGGTCAGAAAGGTCGAGGAATCATTAGGCTATCCAATGCAAGGATGCTTTTGAACCTATCCATGTTCATTAGTGAAGAACAATGGTCTTTTATAACACTACCCATCAAGTAATGAAGACCAGTCAAACGAGTTTATAGTTTGGCGCAAAAAAACTATTTGTAGGTATGACGTGTCATGAGCCATCGCACCGTAGCGCGCCTGTATTTACCATATCGCCGAACAAATACATTTAAGCCCGTTCTGACCTACTGGACATGAATGGATTGTTTATTCTGTCAACAGAGGCGAGCTAAAAACGGAGACATTATAAGCGTGTTAATATATATTTGCTAGATACAGATCTGAACTAGTTAACAGATATTCACGGAAAAACGTATCTATGTTTTAAAGTATAAAAAAGTCTAGAAGGAGATTCGTCAACGTTTAAAACAGAAACTTAGAATGCTTAATATTATAAGAAGTGTAGTTTATAGTAATTCACAAAACAAAATGTATGTATGTAAACCAATTTATATGAGTTTTTCGGAAAAAACGTATCTATGTTTTAATGTATAAAAAAGTCTAGAAGGAGATTCGCCAACGTTTAAAATATAAACTTAGAATGGTTAATATTATAAGAAGTGTAGTTTATAGTTATTCACAAAACAAAATGTATCTATGTAAACCAATTTTATCGTATAGAACTGGAAAACGTAATCAGGTGGAGGTGAATAATTAACCAGTTCATGTTAGCAAGCGCTTCTACGTTGTTTTATAAAAACAAGTATATTTATATCAGTGAAAATGAATAGTTCTGTGCTTTCAGATATCGTGTGAATATACTAAACCTCATTAAAATAGTCAAGAAAAAAAAAATATATATATATCGGGTATATGAGTTTTTTGCCTTGATAGGTTGTAAAACTTTTAAAGATATGGTAGTTATTACTGATATAAGGTGGATTGAAGGATGTCTCGTCAAAATACCTATTTTATCATCATAGTACTCAAGCATGTTGAGACCTTTAACCAAGTAACTACATCTCGGCTTGTCAATTTAATGTTTGCTTGACCAGTTTCATTCATTCATGGCTGTATGTTTGCCACTCCGAGAGGTATTTCATTTATTCAGTGAAGGACTGTCGTCAGGTCGCTGTTCTGCTTTTTATTGACGTAGCTTACCTTTAAGCGAGACGGTATGAATTAATTGTAAAGCATTCATGAGTAAGTCTAGGCACTTCCATTTCGCCTTCAATATACCGCTTCGCTTTCATATAGAATAGGTGTATTCGACTTACACCTTGATCTATGCACTATATCGGGGTATATGGCCCTCTCCATACATGATGTCACCACGTCCTATATCACGTGACCAGAGGCGGGGAATGTACAAAGTCTCCTGTCGAGTTTGATACCAATACATTAAGGGTTTGATACCATGACTCGAAAGAAGCTGAAAACTGACATCTATGTAGAGACAACTATGTTTGTGTTTTATACAACCATAGGTTTGCTGTTGAAATGATTGTATACGAATTATAATAGGTAAGTCTATAAAGCACGGGTAGTATTTGCTTCACTAGGTTTTACATATGTTCTATAACTCCCTGTCTGTTTCGAGTTTGAATATCATCCACATTGAGAACAAAACACATACATTCTTCTAACATATTTATTCAATCTAGGCACAAGTCATGATATAATATTGAGTCATTAAATAATTAAATCATGATACAATTAAGTTAATCAGTCCATACATGTCAGGAACGCGTTTGACTTCACCTATTTCCGGATATAGGGTTTTACACAGGTAGAGGAAATATAAAATTGTCTCTTTTGGATGCATATCTATCCTTTTGGTCTCTATCCTATCCTTTGGTCTCTATTCTATCCAATGTCCGTCGTCCAGGCGGTCCTCGCTTGATCACCCCTTTGACATAGAGAGAAACAGGTTTTTTCTTATCGTTCTTGTGGTTCTGTCTTAGGAGTGGGTTTGGTGATTTCACCACATGAAGCAAGCTTCGTTTATACATCCTGTCTCAGCAGAGGTAAAAGACTGAACAAACAGTGAGTGGATGAGTCTACGCCTTCTGTAATAAATCAGTCCTGATCACTCTCCTCATCACCAGCAGCACTGCCATCTGTAGCCACGTCTGATTCCGTGTCAGTGTCGAATTCAGGCCTTTCCAGTCGAGTGAGAATGTCTTTCAATTTAGGATTGATAAAGCGTTTGATTTTCCCCTTCACCATGCTCTGTTCTGAGGACGGATCTATCTCATCCAGACTGGTGAGGATGGGTACAAACAGGGGAGCTTCTTTAAAATATTGAGTAAACTCGAGGACGCTGTTGAGACTGTCCATCAATTAGTATCCCAAAGCTGTTTCAATTTTCTATCTATCCAGTCTGCCGTTCGACCCAGCCGTTTATATTTCGTCCTGTTGTCTGCCATGTCACCTTGATAAAGCTCATACACCCGCTTCCAGATACGCTGCAAGCCCACGTTTTGCCACTCCTCAGCTGCCATGTCGTTGATGGGTTTCCAGTGACGAGGTATTGGTTTTGAATCTTCGCCACCACTCCCTTTCTGTATGGGAAGGTCCCCATCCGAATCTTCATCGCTAATATAGCGTTTTCGTTTTCTAGATGTAAATGCCTTGTCATTACCAGCTGGACACCAGGACTTGATGTGACGTTGTAAATCATGCATGTTGTCTATGAGTACACCACAATCGGCGCAAGCTGTAGCCATAGTGAAAGGCCCCGATTCTTCACTGCTCGTAGGGGAAGCTGTTTCGATGGGGTCGTCGAGAAACGTCTGTTCAGCAAGAAGGTCTCGACCTGACTGATCGTCTAAGCCTGGTGGGATCGCTTTTATCTCTCGTTGGTGGTGGTCTTGAACTAACGTCCCACCCTGCTGATGACCTGTTGTTGCGGTGGTGGCTGGATGAGATGCCGAGATATTCACGTGTAACCTGTTCTTCTCGCTCGTACCAGGTTTAAGATCCACTGTTAAGTTTCCATAAGGCGTTTCCACCGCTGTTTCGTAAAGACTCATAAATTTAGATATATCCTCAGGGAATATTCTTCTCGCAAATACCTTAATCTGCTGTCTGTCCACGGGTGAATTAAATAAAGTCACATAATGAGAATTGAGAGCAATGTCACGAGATTCCTTACCCCTGGGGAACAGGTTTTGCAGGAGTAAAAAGATCAGTACATTTTTGTGATGTGAGGTTTGAGTGAACAGACGAGAGATTCGCTTGTCATTCTTGGCTTCAGCCAGGAAGTCGTCCAGGATCAACACGTTCTGCTTATGGGCATCGAAGTAATGTTCATCCTCGAGATTGTAAGGGAGTCCTTTCACAAACTGCACATAGGGTAAGACTTGAAGAATACGATCGTAGAGAGGTTGCCATACATTATAACACCAGATGATATGGTCGGGCTGGGGCTTGATCAGTCCCCGTCGTAGTACGTTGAACATGAAGGTTGTCTTGCCCGAGCCACTCGGACCGACCAACAGGCCGTTGGAGGGGATCCCAAATCGGAAGGGTCGTTCTAGAGAAGGTGTGTGCGGATGCTGTAGTGATGAAGTCACCGGGGATGTCGTGAACTCCTCTGAGGGCGGCGGCGGCGGCAGCGTAGTGTACTGCACTGAGGGTGGCGGCGGCGACGGCGGCGGCGGCGGCGGCGGCGTAGTGAACTGCACTGAGGGTGGCAACGGCGGCGGCGGCGGCGGCGGCGGCGGAGTAGCTGTGTTCGAGTGTATATTCCTCCTATGTCGATACATAACATCTTTTCTCGAAAAGGACTTCCCACAATCCGGACAGGTAGCCACCACCAACTCCATGGTGACCTAGAATGTATATGGAGTTAGTGTTTCTCAAGCTTCCTTTTATACCCTTGCCGGATCCGCTGTCGTTTCAAGGCAGCTATGGCCCTGTTCACAACGCCTTGTGTGGTCGAGATGTGTTTTATGTGAAGTCCAGTCGGTTTGCTTTGCTTACTCCTTACTTTAGAGGTAGCCTGTTTCGTTTTGATTTGTCTCTTCAAAGTACTCTTTGGTTTCCTGGGTTTTATGACCTTATCATGGGTACTGAAAATGTCCTTGGGTCTCACCACTGACGTTCTCTTCATTTTCATAGGTGTGATCTGTCTTCTGGTCAGAGAGAAATGAACGCCTAGAGCCTGTTGTGACCGCGTTTTATGTTGTCTTAGGGCTGTTACAAATACACGAGGGAATGTGACGTGATAGTTTTCTTTTCACGGTACATTTATCGCTGTGAACCAAGAAACGGTGGTATGTATATTTCAACTTTGTCCGGCAGTACACACAGGTAAAACATCCACTCACATCTTCCCCTTGAACATCAACGGGTAACAAGCCGAGACAGACAGTACATTGGAAGGACATCTTGAATCACACACACACAGATTCTCTCCCCCTATGGCGGGATAGTTATAGTTTAAAATGAAGCGCATGCGTCGTGTAGATATAGTTGGACGCATGCTCAGTTGAACACAGTCTTGTTTACTCTAGAAAGAAATCTCTGTGATGATTGGATGGGTTATCCACAAAAGACCGTTTAGCCGAATGTTGCCCTTCTGGAGATGGTCTGTTTTCGCCTTTACGTTTTATCATCTTGCTTCGCTTTGGAGATCTCTTAGTCTTTTGGCCTTCACGAGAGTTCTCGTCAACATTCACTGGGGAAGTTATGGTGATGATACGGGAACCAGGTTGAGCTTTGCCTCCTTTCTGTTCCTCGCGTTGACGCTCAAAAAACTTTATAAACTTTTGAGGATCTGCAATATACGGTTTCCTCTCCATGAAAAGTTGAGAACTGCGAACACCTAGTGATAACTGATCCGTTGTTGAACTATGCTGGAAATGAACTCAAAATAGATGTCACACACAATTTATATAGATCTCAGTTGACCTTGTTGTGCTTGTATAGAATAATAGGGTTGGTATCTGCTCACTGTACGTCTCCCACTTGTATTACCACACTTTAAACACAGAAAGATAGGTATTTTAGGAGGTTCTCGACCACATCCAAACCAATTTTCACAAGTGCTGCATTCACATGAACGGCTTTCAAGCCTCTCAACCATACCCTCAACTTGACAAGTAGGACAGGTACGTCTTTTTCTCATAGTGTCCCTTGCGTTTTGATAGAGTTACTTTACACCTTCGAAGGTATACACCTTTCTGCCTCGATACATTTCAACCGTTTTCAGCTTCTTTCGAGTCATGGTATCAAACCCTTAATGTATTGGTATCAAACTCGACAGGAGACTTTGTGCATTCCCCGCCTCTGGTCACGTGATATAGGACGTGGTGACATCATGTATGGAGAGGGCCATATACCCCGATATAGTGCATAGATCAAGGTGTAAGTCGAATACACCTATTCTATATGAAAGCGAAGCGGTATATTGAAGGCGAAATGGAAGTGCCTAGACTTACTCATGAATGCTTTACAATTAATTCATACCGTCTCGCTTAAAGGTAAGCTACGTCAATAAAAAGCAGAACAGCGACCTGACGACAGTCCTTCACTGAATAAATGAAATACCTCTCGGAGTGGCAAACATACAGCCATGAATGAATGAAACTGGTCAAGCAAACATTAAATTGACAAGCCGAGATGTAGTTACTTGGTTAAAGGTCTCAACATGCTTGAGTTCTATGATGATAAAATAGGTTTTTGACGAGACATCCTTCATTCCACCTTATATCAGTAATAACTACCATGATAACATGTTACTAGTTTCATAAAAACAGCTTAGAAGCTTATTAGATGATGGAGATATCAAATGCTAACATATGTCAAAATAGAATTAGTGAAAACGGGAGACAGCTTAATGTATATACATACACAGCACAGACATTTCTAACTTAGCCATCTGAAGTTGAAATAAAATAGCCTATTCACTTTTCACATAAAAGATCATTAAAGATCTTCCAATGAATATTTCGTTTTTATCTATGTTTTGGAATGGATATAAGTATTATCAAACTAGATGTTTAAGTTGTGCTTGCTTTCTCTATCACCATCTAAACCTTCAGGTAAGTATTAAATTTTCATATAAAATCTGTCTTGCTACAACACGGGTGACCTCTATATTTAAGATGTCATTTCTAGAAGCACCCTTTATTTATATAAGCTATCACGCTTTGTATAACGTCCGCTCAAATCCTAATTCTTTGTGAGGTTTTATAAAGAAATTGGCCAGTCGTGACGATGGGTAAACTCGCCTAGTCTACAGGTATTGCGCTCGCCTCTGACTCATGACACGTGTCGCTAAAGATAGCTTTGGCGCCAAAGTATAAACTCGTTCGACTGGTTTTCATAATAGGGGTAGTGTTAGAAAAACCATTGTTCTTCACTAATGATCATTGATAGGTTCAAAAGCATCCTTGCATTGGATAGCCTAATGATTCCTCGACCTTTCTGACCTGTGACGTCATGCATACATTAGCTTATTAATGAGCTACGCTGCATACATTAATCTCCCTTCGGTTCCCTTCGGTAAAAGGAGCATGGGCCTAGTACTTATATTACTACTATGTTTTGGAATGGATATAAGTATTATCAAACTAGATGTTTAACTTGTGCTTGCTTTCTCTATCACCATCTAAACCTTCAGGTAAGTATTAAATTTTCATATAAAATCTGTCTTGCTACAACACGGGTGACCTCTATATTTAAGATGTCATTTCTAGAAGCACCCTTTATTTATATAAGCTATCACGCTTTGTATAACGTCCGCTCAAATCCTAATTCTTTGTGAGGTTTCATAAAGAAATTGGCTAGCCGTGACGATGGGTAAACTCGCCTATCTACAGGTATTGCGAGATCCGTCGTCATAGCTATTTTTAGATCATACTCATCACTTGTGGGGAATCCCCTCCCCTTTTGACTATTCTGAAAGGGGGGTGGTCTCATTAAAAGCTTTGTTTCTCGTTAATGATGATTGCTGGACTCATAAAGATACTTACATTGAATAGCTAAGACTCTCATTAACCGTTCTGAGCTGTGACGTCATGCATACATTAGCCTATTAATGAGCTACGCTGCATAAATTAACCTCCCTCCGGTTCTCCCTCCGGTAAAAGGAGCATTGCCCTAGCTACTACACTCTTATACATAAAAACATAGATACGTTTTTTTTTTTGGGGGGGGGGGGGGGGGGGGGGTTCTTTTCTGTGAATATCTACAGTGACCTATATTTTAATATTGCTATCTTGAAGCAATTTTATTGATATAAACCACAAGCCTTTGTCCATCTGGGTCAGATCCTCGCGCTCTGTTGAGCATGACGGGAAACACTCCTTTCTGTGTGGTAAATGTATATTTAGCAGTTATGACATCAGGGGATACCCATCTCAGGTTATTTCGATCTTATGAAAGGGGTGGGTGTTGAAAAGGCTTTGTTTCTCTCTAATGATTATTGATAAGCTACTAAGCATTAGTGCATTGTGTAGTCTAATGATAGATTGACTTGATGAGCGTGACGTCAGGTAAACCATTTGCATATTAATGAGATACGCTGCATAAATTAATACCAATCCGGGATAATCCGGGTAAAGCAGCATGGGCCTAGTACTTATATTACTACTTACCAATAAATTCTAAGTCCCATTGAGTAAGATAATCTATCTACAAAATAGCAAAGTTTAAAAGTTTAAAGCACACAATGCGGAAATCAAACCTTACCATTAGACCTCAGGTTAATATGAAGGGTTGATTGTTGAGGTGTATTCCGCTGACAGAGAATTTTGATGATATTTTATGTGCGCTTTACTTTATTTGGATCACCTTACATTGAGACAACTGCACTAACATTATTGTTGTTTTTTTCGGTATGTAAAATTGATAACACCCTCGGATGAGGATTTTATCCATTACGTTACGTTATAGTAAGTAGGCTCATGACAGAGGGTTTTGTTTTTCCGAAGCACATGGTTTCAATATCGCATGGCATATTAAACTTCCTTCACAATATAAATTAAGCTTAAAATTTCTCAAATAAGTTAGCATAGACGGGTTTAGCACCCTAATGTTGCACTTCTCGGTAACTAGTTGTTTTCCATTTCTGTGCCGGATGCGGCATCAGTTATCAGAATTCAATCTTTTTAATATCAAATGCAGAGCCGCATTTTACTCCGTTATTGCACAAATAGGAATACATGTATATAAAGTGAGGTTTAATCCGTTATGCATCCAAATTTGAAATGCCAATATGTCAGTCCCAGTCAACCTATCTCGTGTCCGCCTAGTGGTAGGAAAACTGGTTTGACCTCGAGGCCAAAGACTGGGGAGAAAATATGGATATATAGTATACCTTTATACATATGTCCTCCCCAGCCAATGCTCGAGGCTTGCTGACATAGGGGGAACAGTCCGCAGCAGTACGGTAGATATTATACTGATACAAGTGCTTTTATATCTATTCTATCAGTACATAATATTATTAATTTAAAAACTTGCTGTCAGGCCACTCGCTGAAAACGTGTATGCACCTTTGTCGAACAGTTAGTGCATACAATCTGAGCTAGGTAACGAGGTAAACATGACTATGTGTGCACGTCATAGGGACAATTATATTTGTCGGGAGTCTCGGATTGCCTGGTTCTCCTTTATCCAATATTCAGGTATGGCTACCTCCCTTTGTTCTCTTTGCGTGGTGGCACTCACCAAGGGAGTATTCGCACTTCAGTCAACATCTTTGAAATTTGACTACAACACGTGAAGTCAGCAGAATGCCTGTCTATTTGTTTATAAACATTTCGTGTGTGTGGTTAAACAATTTGCAGTAGGACTTATCTATCTTCAAGCTTAAAAGACACAATACTGCAGTATTCAGTTTGGTTTCTGTTTGTATCAGAAAATTTCAAAACAGTGAGTAGTGACTCGGGGCTCGTTGATTATTTTTAACGAATCCACGGCTCCTCATGCATTCTCCATTACAGAATATAAAGCATTTCTATAACGAAAACGCCAGTCAAGTAATGCTTTCCTTTTGCTTTAATAACTTCTGGTATTGTTTGTAAAACGAAAGGATTAAGTTTACTGAAATATGAAAATAAACAGTGGTTGTTGTAATGTAGTAATGTCATTCTTTCGTGTAAACAAATTCCATTGTATATAGTAACTAATTTCATACTTTGAACAAGTAACTAAAGTATGAAATTAGTCATCAAATATTTGTGTTCACATTCTAACGATGAACTCTAAGATCAACAAAGAGCAAGCTGTATACAGAGCAAGGTTAATTTCTTATAAGCTAAAACAAAATGGCTAAAATGGAGTTAAGGTTAATGCGACCTTGGTTATAGTTCATATTTGTTTTTGACAAAAAGATATTTTATTTGGCTAAACTTATTGCAAAAGCTTTAACTTTGAAAAATAATTTGCGCTTTCGATTAAGTAAATTGTAGTATTACCTTCCTTCTCGAAACGCCGCACAAGCGATGTTGGTTGATAACTTGTTATCGACTTGTAGTATGCGCATGCGCCACTGGAAACTTAATTTATGACACCCGTATCGGTTCAGTAACCATAACAAATAAAGATAGTATCTTGACGCCATTGTACTAGTTTATATATACGTGAGGGGGTACAGAACACATAGTGGCTTAATGATAAACGTGATCCTATGGACTAGTCGGCCGGCCAAAGATCAATAGGCCTGATTATTGCAGATAGCAGGAGTCAGATAAACGGATGTTGTAATATTGTAATGAACTATAAACTAATCCTGTTCAAAAACACGTATGTCTGTACCATGCTGTATTTGAAGAAACACGTATCCATTTATTCACTCCGGGAAACAAACAGGATTGACGGTTGCGACATTGCCAAGAGATATAAACTCACGGGCAAAAGAAACTATACAAACATTGTCTTGCTGTAATCAACATTATCAGATATGTCACAAAAATAATGTGATACTCGTTTGAAAGACAATAATGAATTTAACTGACCATGTTTTATCGAACATTAAAAATAGAGCCATGGCCTCTGTAGCTCATCAGGAGATAATAAGTGGGGTATGTTATGGAGTGGACTTTATAGCAATGGTCAGATAATGGAATGTAGTAATAAGAATCTAGGTAGTGAAACGATTAAAGCAGTTTAAAAATATTTTGTTACCATAACTTTGCCAATCTGCTATATATATGTGTGTTGAAAAAGCAACGCAAAGCTTGGAAATAAATTGCTGGTATCAAACATATAATAATGTGGTGGAGAGATCATACTATTTTCTAAGATCGTACACACATTATATAATAATGAATACCCCGGGTACAATTCTTTGCATACAATTCACCACTGTCAGCTATTGCAATAATGGCCTGGGGCTGTAGAAGAAAATGAAAAAAACCTTTTTAGGTCATGACCCCTGCTAATTATTATCAAAATTGGTTACACATAAATCAACATTCGTTATGAATATCATACACCTTTGCATTATATTGTTTTAATTCCTAATTGCATTATGGCAATACCAACATTTATTACATAATGAATAGGAGCCTCAGTTTTTGAAAATCCCACCTTTCATAGGCTCCATTTCAATACTTAATAAATTGGTGAATTTTTTTTTAGTAAATTCTTTTTCACCATTTCTTATAGGCTCCCTTTCAATATTTGATAAAATGGTGATATTCTATGAATAAATTCTTTTTTAGAGTCAGTGGAAGACTAAAGCAGTCTCACGCACAGTCTATGATAACACAGTGCTGCACAGTAGTTTGAAGTAACCTGAAACCTCTGTGTAACTATCAGTTTTCATCCTTCTGCCAGGAAGAGGTCAACACAATGCAATTACATAACATGCAGACACTGGACTCACAGCCAGTAAAATTTATATGTTAGATGCAGTTTTTCCTACAATTGATTTTTTTTCTGTACTGGAGAAGATGATGAAAATAGGTGTGATGTCACACTCTCATATAGCTACTTCTTTTATAGTCCTATGTTATCACCAGTCATCACTAGTCATATTCAGTTCACATATCTCATGTAAAATGAAAAAATTTAATTCCTCTTCAAGTTATTCCTTCAAAGGGTATTCATTATTCAATAGTTCTCATTTCAAATAGATTCACATTAAACATGTCCATGATGTAGACATCTATCTCATTTCTTGTTCCTATTGAATAAAATTAACTGCAAAGTTAATAGAAAACTAAATCAGTTATAAAGTATAAAATATGATATAAATAAGGTATACCAAATTGACTCGTACTGGAAATTCTCATTAATTAATTAATTAATTCTCCAAATAATTACACAATATCATGAGATATTAAAAAACTCCATTATTTACTCTTAAATTACAAAGAACATAATATTAGATTTAATAAAAGATTCTGTATTAAGTCTTTAGAATACTTTTAGACTTGTGTACCTTTATCAGCAAATTCACTTGCAAAATACAAATAATTACTCATATGTGAAATGTGAGACAAAGATAAAATATGACTTATAATTTTTGTTAGACCTCCAATTCTAAGTTTTTAATTCTCAATATCTCTTTTTCATCAGACATATTATAATATCAAAGCACATGTTAGAACTCTCACATCAGAAAGATGAAATGCCTTTAACTCAGCTGTTTTCTTTAAAATTACCTCCCTTACCTACTTTACTGATTGAAGTGCACATATAATCTCAGAAAGATGATGTAAACTGAAATAGGCTTTTAGGTTATGATCCCTGTGACCCATATTTGGGGTCACAGACTCACCAAATTTACAATTTAGAATCCCTTACAGCCAAGAAGTCTGTACAAAAAGTTTCAGCTCGCTAGAGCCATTGGGACTAGAGATGAAGATGAAAATAGCATTTTAGGTCATTGCCTCTGTGACCCCATATTTGGGGTCTCACTGTCACCAAATTTACAATTTAGAATCCCCTTCAGTCAAGGAGTATGTACATAAAATTTCAGCTCTCTACGTTCATTGGGACTGGAGAAGAAGATGAAAATAGTTTTTTTTAGGTAATGACCCCTGTGAGCCACACTTGGGGTCACAGGGTCACCAAATCTACAATTTAGAATCCCTTTCAGCCAAGGAGTCTGTACATAAAATTTCAGCTCTCTGGAGTCATTGGTTCTGGAGAAGAAGATGAAAATAGCTTTTAAGGTTATGACCCCTGTGACCCACATTTGGGGTCAAAGGGTCACCAAATTTACAATTTAGTATCCCCTTCAGCCAAGGAGTCTGTACATTAAATTTCAGCTCTCTGGAGTCATTGGTTCTGGAGAAGAAGTCGAAAAAGCGAAAAGTTTACGGACGGACGCCATCCCATGCCATAAGCCCATCGGGCCTTTCAGGCCAGATGAGCTAAAAAGGGTGACACGTACAGTTAATGCAGTGGAATGCAATGACTGGCACTGAGGGTAAATGTCAATTAGCAAAAATAAACAGATCTTTTTAGAAACTACAGAAAACGCTTTTATTCACAAAGGGAACACTAGAAAACTGTCAGTATCTGGTATGGCCTCCGTTGCTTTGAATACGACCTGCACACGCCGACACACATGATTTACAAGGCGCCTGATGATGTCATAGAGATGGCTTACCATTCTTCCATGAGTGCCTAGGTTAACGTTTGCCGACTTGATGGACGTCGATTTCTCTGCCTTATTTGCCTGTCCAAATGATCCCAAAAGTGTTCGATCAGGGATAAATCCGGTTATCTCGCTTGGCCATTGCAAAAGGTTGACGTTGTTTGACGTTAGGAAGTCTCTAGTGACTCTGGCTGTGTGGGAGCGAGCAGTGTCTTGTTGGAGGATTATTCTTGGATTTCCCAGGAGATAAGGGGGTGCCACAGGACGTAAAACGGTGTCGATGTAGCATTGGACATTCACATTACAGTCAAAGACAACCAATTCTGTGCACGTTGCACCCCAAAACATGACGCTACCGCCGCCAATTCTTCTCTCCGACGATAAACACGCACTCGGCCATCATCTCTGTGTATCTGTAAACACAATTATTTGCCAGTTCCTGTTCTGCCATCGCTGTACCATTGCTGTATATCGGTGACGGTCACGTCGGCTCAGCATCATCCTGTGAGGGCCGATACGCTCGAATGCCATGTTCTCGTAGACGTCTGGTCACTGTCCTTCTGCTGATAAACGTTGTAACGCTGTTGCTGCTGCTGATGTCACTGTGACGAAACGATGGCGTAGGTGAATCATGCGGATGTAGCGGTTGTAGTTGGCGGTTGTCACTCTAGGGTCTTCCACTTTTTGGCCGGTCCTTGGTGAGGTGAGGTGAGTTGGGGTTTAAAGCCGCTTTCAAGAGTATTTCACTTATATCGCGGCTGCTAGTATTACGGTAGGGAGAAAGCCCGCAACGCCATGTGGCTATGCTTTGCGGTGAAACCTGCGAGCATCGGCTGGAACTAGCGAACCATGGGTGGTACTATGCTGAAATTCAGTGTAGCATTGCACCCAAACCTTACTGCGTATAGAACAGTCCTCTACTGCAGACAAGGTTGCCGTGCCCCTGGCGGGATTCAAACCACGGACCTCTTGATCCGAAGGCGAATGCGCTAACCACTGCGCTATCCCGCTATCTTGTATTATGAAGTTGGGTTCTTGTGACATGGTTTGATAATACAAAATCCATTTCAAAAGCTAGTTTCAACTTTTTAAAACAGAAAATATTATAAGAGGGTAATAAGGTCTCATGTACCATCTTTGTACCAGTGTCTCCCGAGCCTTCAGGCGAGGGATGACACTGGTACAAAGATGGTACATGAGACCGTATTACAAGAGGGAGAAGTCTACAAAGTATTTATCTTTCAGTCATGTCAATAAAATTAATACTCTTGCGTTTTGACCCTAAACGTAATCAAAATGGCTGAAATGTTAAAAGTCGTATAACGTATTACTACAAGCTTTTAAATGCCTTAAAATGAGTTAATATTAGTATAATTGAGTGTGCAAGCAATGCAAAATAAGAATTGTTTCCAAACCAAGCAGCAAATAAGGCGAAACTAAGTTTGTAATCAATAGACTCGTTAACAGTTGATCAACTGTTAAAAACTCTGTACACCGCGTGCGTCATTTTATAACGTCATCTGACCATAATGCGACACCTACTCTTAGCTACGAGCTGTTACTATGACAGTGGGGTACATTGTACACCGTGAGACTGACTGGGTACATAAGAAAAAACATTACGGCCGTTAGCCAATCAGAAAGGAGTTTTTCACTGTAAGGAAAGATAATTTGGTATAGTTTCTGTTTCCCCCTGAGTTTATCATACCCATTGATAGAAAACAATTGGTGAATGCTGCATTGGGCTGTATCATGAAAGCCATGTTAGCAGAACATGCAAAGCTTCTTGGTTTACTGGTGAAAAGAAAACATAATAACAAGATGTCATCCATAATATTTTCTTTTATTTGAAAAAAAATCTGCTAATTTACTGGACCAAAATTTGTCAGAAATATACAATTCCTAAAGCATGTGGTTGTAACTGCTGCACTAACTGTCCAGTGTACAGTGGTCACTTACATTCCTTGTGACAGAACATAACAGAAGAGAACATAAATACTTGAATTGAAAAATCTACTGCCAGCTTACCTCAAAATATGACCTTAGAAAGTGTTGAGAATTAGTGCGAGGCCTGTTTGTAAGACAATGTTATTACTCGCTCATGTATATACTGAACTATTTCTTGGTCAATAAATTAATGTGATATTGTTGGATGAGAAATGACACTAGTTAGAAGTCTTGACATCACAATGGTTTTTTTAAAGAACATCCTGAAAACATGTCAAGTCTAGTAGGCCCGGAGTAGGATAGAGAGAGGAGGGGAGCCTGAATGTTGTCAATTATAGACTGTGTAGACAACTGGTAATATCATCGATTGACAATTTCAGTTTCAAATAGATCACTGAAAGAAAATAAGTGTCTCTCTTATAAGATAACAACTTGTAACAATGAATTCTTTTTTAATTTAAAACTATAAATTTCCTTTTTACTATGCAAAAAAAACATGCTTAATTTCGAAAAAGTATTCAATATTTTCATTAATGTTTTTGTTTAATTGAATTACATCCACACCCAAAAGTATTTAATATCTGGTATGATATTTTAATATTAGCAACTGGCAGACCAATGTCTGACTGATATTAGGGGAGATAACTCCGGGAAATCAGGGGAGATAATTCCGACAGTAAAGCACCATGGAGAAACATTCACATATATATATACAGAAGGAAAAGACATGGGAGTCCCATAGAAACTACATAAAGTCCAAACAGACTGGAACAATCCTACGTGGACTCAGTTTTTACATGGATATGATGACAATGAACAAACTTTATACATGGAAGAGATTAATTTCATTTATGCTAATAATTTTTTTCATTACAGATTCACTAACCTATCTAACTGTGGTCTCGCAATGGATTCAATTCTATATTTTCAAAATCAATCGAGACAGTGTCATTAGAATGTTGCTGTAAATTCTAAAAAGAGTACAAATAGAGTTTTTTCTTGCCCATTGATGATAAACACTACTTTTTAAAATAAGTATACATATTAATAGCAAGAAGTAAAATGACCACAATGTCATGAGATCTGTTTAGATTGATAAAACTTTTATTTTCAATTTGCTATTTCTGTTGATTACAGTAAACATGATAAATTATGAGGAACATCAATGCTGATAGGAACAGGAACAGGAACACTGCAGAAGCCTTGATAAACTCTCTGTGTATATATGATATATATATGATATATATATATATATATATATATACTGGTATATATATATGTATAAGTAAACGAAACATTCAAAGTGTCCTCTTCTTAGAATTACAACATTAGGATCACTTCAACATTCAAACACATGTTGCAAATTTTAATCTTTAATTACCATTGTAAGATCAAAATGTATAAATGTATTTACACCTTGCATAAAAAAAATTGCAAGTAATAATTTACATTCATTAAAAAAGTGTCAGTAAGATATAGTTGTAGAACACATGATGGATTATTATACTTCTAACATTATAATCAGCAAGCAAAAAAGAAACAAATTCTTTAAGAACTCTGACAACACTCTTAGAAAATGTGAATATATTTGACTTTGCATACATTTGTAACTGAAAGAGCTGTTAATCATATAAATCTTACAGTTAGGGGGAAAACAACACATATTGTTAACATACATTTTCATCCAATTACAGAATATGTTTGATAAACGCGTGGTTTTAAACAAAAGCAGTTTCAGTCGAACGGGACATTTCTAATGCTGAAACAGAAAATCATTTCGTACAAAAACACATTTTCCATCCTCTAAAGGCAACTGAAAGGCACTTTGACTGATAACTAGTACACAAAGTGTGACTGGCCTGTCTGTCTGTCTGTCTGTCTGTCTGCCTGTCTGCTGACAGAATAGGGCTGCATAAACTAGCATTAACTAGCATGCTAACATCCTCAGCTTCACACATACACATACATAAACTGATTGGTACCATATATATATATATATCTGAACTGTACAGGGCTTAGAAACAATAAACATAGGACGTACACACATGATTTTTTTAATCAACTGAGTGGCATTTAGTAGAGACTGTAAACACTGCCAACACACAAGCCAGCTGATGGTTAGCTTCCGATGAGACTAGTCGTAAACATGTCCAGCTAAAATGTTAAACATCTAGCTTGTTTCATTATTTGTAACATATTTGAGTGCCTGTCAATTTTGATAAAACAAGGGCTGATTTTTTGAAAACCACAACCTCACTGTAACTGAAATCCTAATGGCTCACTGTTCTTGGAATTACATCAATTTAAGCTGTTTGGAAACATTTACAATAATCAAATGCTGTATTTTTTCAACAAACTCAACTTCACAAGATTAAAAGTTCAAATTATCTGTGGATTGATTTTCAAGGTTATCTACCATTTTCTGAGACAGAACTTTAACAATCTACACTGATGATATCTCAGATTCTAATCCATCAAACATGAACTAATAAAGGGGGAAGATCATTATTGTTGTGTAGTAAATATCTTCCATCCCGTTTGATCAGATTTCTCTGAATCTACATTTGATTACCGTAGCTATTTTTCAGGTGCAATTAGAATATCAGAAAAACATTTGAATTAAACCGTCATACTTCTGACATTTAACAAAACATTTCTTCAAGTAACACTAAGTGACAGTTTACTTGATGTTGGTATATTCACCGCTAAGCTCCAGGATACACTCACAGAAACGGCATGCTTCTAATGGGAGAAAACTTCTTTTAACAGCATTAGGTGCTTTTATGAAGTTAATTACTTATTTCATTCCTTTATTTTGTATCTTAATCTTTTCACAAATAAGTACAATTTGTTTGGAATAAAAACACTGTGGTTTATCAAATCTCATTAGTTGCATTGATGTATTGTTCTCGAATAGAAGCTGTTGATATTATAACATAAACATACACAACTCTTCTTGGGAGAACAATTGCAGAAGTGAATTGCAGATTATGTTTATCAACTAAATACGAAAACAAATTTGAGCATATTAATAATATGAAAGGAAAATTACCAAATGAAAAGCACTAAGAATGGAATGTTGTTATACAGAGTGCTGACCCACGAACCAATCAAGTGTATTCCATTCTCCGTGATTACAATCGATTGCAGGTGATCTGTGGAGCAGCACCCATAACTCCAAGTGAAATGTCTCCAGACAACATTAATGTAATGTCTTAGCTATAGTTTGCTTGATGGTAGATGAGAACTTAAACCTCAAACAGTCCATGCAATACAGGGCCACACACCCTGTTTGAACAAAATCTGTATGTAAATTTGATAAACACTGGGTGAGCCACACCAATCCCCCTCCCATATATGAATCCCATTCCTTGGAGTTATTGGACCCACCTCTGCTCACCGACTCTGAATGGGATTTGGTCATGGACTCTGCATTTAGCTACACAGTATTTTGTGAGATATTAACAAGCGCTTGTAACAGTCCACGTTAAAATAGGATGATCTGTGAAACTGAATACAGTGTATGTTGAAGAAAGATGATTACAGCAAACATATGTGCTAACGGGGAAGGATGGTGGTGATCGTTGCACTTCAGCGTATCTTTTAACATTGCACATAGGCTACCTGAGTGACTCTTAAGGTCACCTTAAGGGTTTCGTGCGATGGGGCCCTGGTTGTCTAAAGACATGCATCAACTGTTAATGTTCCAGACTGACTGCAAACACAGGACCATTATTACAGTGAACTATCGGATCTACAAGCAACAGTGGACTGACTGCAAACACAGGACCACCATTACAGTGAACTATTGGATCTACAAGCAAGAGTGGACTCCAGCTAGTATCCTTAGTCTAAGTGCCTAGAGATGTCACTGATTGTCATATCTTAACGCTATCTGTGATCAGCTTCTTTTTAAGCTTGGAGATGTGCATTTGGCTTAGATCCATTTGTCTGATCCCTACATTTGGTATTTTTGATGATACATATCACGGCTAAACACGTTGAATTTGGAAGAGTACATATGGTATTTTATATGTATCAGTCATAAGGTTTCCATATTGAAATGACAACTACATTCTTGAGTCTCACTGCATGTGGTACAGATGTGTGGCTGGACATTCATTGGCTATTTTCATGATTCCAGTTCTATGAAAACATCTGCTGTTCAACAACAACTACTGATGAAACATCACCCGAGTACGCATTAAGATCGCTGGCCACTACCTGTGTAGTGAGTGACTCTGTTTCCATCTGCGTATCTACCTTACAGGCCAGCAATAAAAACATCTGGAACATATTCTTGTGTAAAATGGTGGACCTTTCATCCTCATGCACCAACTTGATGTCCAGTCTTTAAAAATCTTCAACAGAACAAGCTAAAACTGTTGCATTGTACATAACTAGAGCAACTCAACATAAAACTGTCAGTTGGCTCTGCAAAAAATTAAATCTAAAATAACTTGTCTTCATGAGACAAAACAGGGCTTAACAAAACTTAAAACTGCCTGATGCATTTTTCTGACTCAGCAATGAAGGGAAGGTTGATGAGGAAGAGTTATTTCCCCTGAGCTCAGTGTCATCCGTCCACAAACTCGACGTAGTTCTCTGGTATCAGCCCTGTCCGACCGTCCAACGTCCCTTCTAACCAGTGTGGTTCCTTCGACGGGCGAACTGAAACATAGAATAATTATGCTGATAAAATTTGCCTTTTCACCTACAGAGTTCATATAACCAGGTATTTTTTGGTAGATCTTCCGATAAGGGCATTTGATAACTTCTTCATAAAATCTCATCCCTTCAGAACATTCCCATTAAAGGGTAACATAGTTATTAATGCACAACAACTTTGTTCCCGTAATGAAGAGGTAATTATCAATAGTGTGGAAAGTAAAAGTAACATTATAAATTTCAGAGCAACACTGACAAACCCTAACTGCAAGAACAACACTGTTTGGTTACTCAAAGACAATGCCAGCAACATAGTTTCCTCAACAAGCTACAGAAAGTGATTTTATTCATGAAGAAATAGTGCTTACAACAATATGCTTGTCAAAGCTCACTATCTCTGTGACCCTATTGGTGTTCCACCTACCATTGTAGACGAGGACATTGGCGTTGAAGGAGAGTTCCGAGTCGTTCTCCGCACGGCACTGATACAGGGTCCTCACCGTCCTGCAACCAGCAACATATCTACTCTTATATACACCAGAACCAAATAACAAGAGAGAATTTGTACCAGACTTGACAAGAATTAGGACGTCTGCTTTCAGAGGCTGTTAATGATGTGAACGTACTGAGGGACCCTTTTGTAAAGGAAATTAAAATATCTGGGTTTCTTTGCAAAGGTAAAAATAATAATTCAGATTTAAAAGACATAAGGATCAACAGAGAAACAAACAATTTATGTATTATTTCTTGAGTGGATAATTCTAACCTTACAAAGTTACAGGGCCTAAATCAGTTATATTAGCTACAATCATGTATTTCCAAAAACTTGCAAAGTAACAAACAAAGAACTGAAATCTCCAAGCATAGGCTCCTTTCATAAAAGACTTAAAACCTTCCTCTTCAAGGAAACCAACAACCACTAATTTTTCTATTGTCAAAGTGCCGGTGAGCAGCTCCAAAGTTGGATACCTAGGCGCTATATAAATTCATTATCATTATAAAAATTAGGTCTTCAAGACATAGTCTGGAAGACCTATTGTTTTTATGCGAATCTTCATTATTATTATGATTTCCACAAATTTTGTCCGCCGATTCCTGAACTAACGGCTGAAGCGGTTTTGATGAAACTTTCAGGGATGGTAGAATTCAATGAGACTTAGAAATGTGTCGACCGGATTTTTGATTGCTTGATCCATTAAAGGTCCAGTTCGATTCTAAATTTCAATTTTTAACATTGGAAATATATAAGCATTGGTGAATACATGGTGTTGTTTTTCAGGAGCGAACTCCTAATACTTTTCGCACAGTGACCTTTCAAAGTTGGGCGACTTGTTACATTGGACCTACTTCAAGGGGACATTACTCCAACTTCCCGATCTCACAATTGCATGAAATTTTCAGGGATACTAGATCAATGTAGTGTCTTTAGGTATCAATAATGAAATCACTCGTGAACAGTCATTTCCTGTCACAATTAAGGTTGAAAAATGACAGAAAATCACCATTTCGAATTTTAACATGGGGAAAATTATCAAAATTGAGATAGAGACTTGAAACTTTTTTTGAAAGATGGGCAATTACAATGCAAGCAAAAAAGTAAATCATGACGAATTCGTAGGTCATGTGGTTTTGGCGCCATTATCATTTAAAATAAATATTTATGATATTTTGAGGTTTTCTCAGTACATTATGAGATGTTACACATAGAAGTTTTGTTAGAAAACATTATTCATTACATTCTTCGATCAAACAAGGAGCTGAAGGTCAAGCAGAAGTCTTGAAGACCTTAGTATTGACGCGTCAATCCTAGTTACTATTATTATTATTAAGAACATGACCAGATGAACTGACAGATGGACGAACAGATGGACGGACGGACAGACAAACGAACTGACCTGCCGGGAGGCCGAGAGGAGCTGCTTGAGTTACTGCTCAGACTGCCCGTCATACTGGCATGCATCGACGAGTTCCTGCAGCAGTCAACAATGTTAGTAAACACACAGTGTGAAATAATCATTCTGAACAAGCAGTATACAGAAAGCACAAATTGTTAACAAAGGAAATAGTTCAGGCACCATAGCTCAGAACACGCTGGAATTCTCTGGCATGTAAAGGGTTAATGTAAACCTAGATTGTGCAGATTACAGTCTACCCTAAACACTGACCAGCACAGCATGATGGTCATTATCAGTAATGTCATGTGTCACAAGACACACTTTAATTTACCATAACAGCCTCAGAACTAATGATTAGTAATGACATGTGTCACAAGACACACTTTAATTTACCATAACAGCCTCAGAACTAATGATTAGTAATGACGTGTGTCACAAGACACACTTTAATTTACCATAACAGCCTCAGAACTAATGATTAGTAATGACATGTGTCACAAGACACACTTTAATTTACCATAACAGCCTCAGAACTAGTGATTAGTAATGACATGTGTCACAAGACACACTTTAATTTACCATAACAGCCTCAGAACTAATTATTAATACAGGCAGCATTGATTCTGCATGAATGAAGCACTATTGGTAGGCGTTATTTACCAACATTTACCAGCGTCTGTAGGAGAGCTGATACTCACATATTTGCACTGAAATCATTGGAACTTCTTTTCTTGACACTTCCGCTGAAAACCAAAACAACATTCATTCACTCTGGAGTGTATTAACTGATAGATATTGCTATACTTGACAATGGCTGAAATTTTATTCAGTCTGATCTTTAGGTGAAATGAAATAAGTTGAAGGATATCGTTCTGTTAATGTGGCCATTGAAGATGTACATATTTGAGACTCACACACTAATAGCTCAAACAACTGAGGACAAACGGGTTGAGCATTCTTCTTTCAATTAATAAGTAATGGAGTTTTTAAATGAGTCACCAGGCTTTGCCTGCAAGTCAATCCAACGAGGAGATAGTTTTAAAATGTGGAAAAGTCATAAATTTTTGGTTATTTGGCAATTCAAAGGTAAAATTGTGTAAGTCAGGGCCTTGGGAGATTTTTAAACCCTGACTAAATTATATGAAAGTTGAATAGACTGAAATAGTCCATCAGTGTAATCCTGGTTAAGATAACTAATCCTATATGATATGTTGAGCTGCAAGACGAAGAAGAAGAAGACTCACAAGGCAGGCATGTCCGGTCCACCCATGCTGAATCTGTTGGCTGGAAGCAGAGGAACAATAGTAAGAACAGGGACGGAGAACCGATTTGTTTATCATAGGGTCTTGCAAGGAATAATACTTAATCAATTATACACTTACACATGCTTATCAAAGGCATGGAGTCTTTTATTAGGAATACAAGAATTGATATTTGAATCAATAGGAACTCTCAAAAGGTTTATCAACATATACTGCTTTACAAGAGAAATTTGGAAAAAGTTAGAAATTCAATAGTATATATATATATATATATAAAGATTGAAAAACAAAATTTCAAGACAAAATTCGGCAAAGTTGATGCTTGAACTATCTGTCCACTGACCTCTCAAGGTCACAATCCAAAATGTTTTTATTATTTCTTTCTTAGCAAATTATTGACAATACAAGGGGTTATCGATAAAATATTGCTGTTGATTGTTGATTCCTTAACACTTGAACATTATCATGATGCCTTACATTCATGCTGTTTAAAATATCAAAATGCTTCAACCGTTTTTAGAAAAATAAATATCCATGAAAAGCAGTTCCTGCAAAAGACATGCACAATATCCCAAAATCATCAAAGGAAGAAATTCAACCACCACAATTATACCTTCCTTCATTCAATATCATTCAGAATGACAATTAAGTCTAATGGTTGTCGGAGAAAAACGTTCTTCCATATATTATTATGACACCTTCAGCAACAAATAAACGTTGATAAATTTTTAATTTCTTATATTATAACAAAAGTAATTGGGCAGTGTACATACATAACCAAAAGATGAATATGACATGTAAATAATTTTCTTTTAGTATGCAAATACATCCTACTCCATCAGGGTATTTGTGTCTGCAATGTTTCTACGATTCCAATGAATATCTAACCAACTTTCGCCTCGTATCTTTGAAAGGGTTGTTATTCATCACTATTTGAAGCACATATTTTATCAGCCAATGAAATGTTTATATGTGATGGTCCCTCATCAGGGCAAATAACTTAATCTAAAGTCATATGATTGGCTGGTTATTTATAGCATGATACGAGGTGCAAGTTGGTAAGACAATCAGGAGATTGTAGGAGCGTTACTGAAACAAACACCCCGATGGTGCAGGATGATGTCTGTAGTGTGATCTACGTACATGTGTATGTATGTAAATAAGTATACTTGTACTACTGCTGTGTGCGAGGTTAATAGCTGTTATTGTCGTTTACCATTCAAATTTCAGCTTGTGTCTTAATCATGCATAAGGACATTTGGAAACAGCAACCAACACAGTATCTGGAAGGTCCTTGTATCAAACATGGAGGGAGGGAGAAGGGAGAAGCAGGGAACACGACCAGCCGCCTTGCGCACCTTAATTAAACAGAGGGTGAATGCCAGCATGCAATAAGTCTCCATCACTTGCTGATTTAAGTGTAGCCTCATTTTGTTACTTTACTGCATACTGCACTAGCTTGTCAGCAAGCACTATGAATCTCATGTCCAGCGCTCTGATAAGCTAGCACAGAAGGGAACAAACAGCAGTAAGGCTTAAATCAGCCATTGATGGAGAGAGACTTGAGTTATGACTTGCGGGGGGTGTTGGTTTCATTAGCGAATCTTTGGGGGGTGATTGTTTGACCCCACTCCCCATTTTCAACAAAAATATGCATGTAAATTTGACGAACCTCTTCAACATTGCTGGATGGGTTAGGTTTATACTGGTAAATCCTAATAAAATACAACAGCCTGTATACTGTCTTTGTTCATGAAATGTGTTTAATCCAGACCCACCCTTGTCTGCTGTTACTATGTATGTTTTGTTTAACTGTTATGACTCTTATTAGCCTGACCAGACCATTATTACCAATAGCATATGTCAAGGATCAACAGCTAGACTGTTATTGTTATACACTAGACTGTTACAACTACTATCAGCCCAGGTGTACCAGTGTTGTGTGTTACAATGTTACTGTGTTAGCGACACGCAGTGGAGCCAATGTGAGACGGGTGGGGAGGCAGTTAGTAAGTACAGGGTAAACATCCTGGGTGCACAAGCCCTCTAGCCTCTTTCTCATCCCTCCTACACTCTGATTGGTTGATTATCTCACCTCCCGGAGACTGACTGGTCGAGCCCTGAAGCTCGAGAATGTCGGCTTCCTCTCGTGAATCTGATGTGAAACCGCAAGTATTATAGCTCTCTCTCTCTCTCTTTACACGTCCCATACTGGTATTGCAGGGATATTGTAGGGGTTTTAAAATACTTATCTTCTGACTTACAAGCAGACTTGATACATGGGACTAGATTTTGCAAGGTTAAGGGATCTTTGGAATAATATTGGAAAGTATGATTGGTAACAACTGTAACTCTCTTTACATCAATATTTATTATTTACCACCATATGAAGTTTAAAATTAAAAAACAAGCAGCTGTCACTAAGGTGACACGATCCCCCCGCCTCAAATTAATGCTTCAAAATATAAAAATAATGTCTAGGTCACCAAAATCGATTGGAGCCCTGAATCTTCCCTAGAAAAACATTGGTGTAACATTGGCATCACACAAAACACACACTTTAGATCTAGACTTTCGAAGTTAAGGTTATCGCAAGTACCATACAGTAATATAGGTAATCACTGGCGGCTCCTGGTCTATATACAACCAATACACACTACAGCAAGACATCTACATTATAGACACTGAATGTCTACAGCCTGGGTGAAACACTTCACACCACCATTAGTCATTTTGTCTTTTCCTTTCACTTCGGTGCACTGCGCATAAAAGCGTATTTTTTGTTACAAAATTCATAAAATTGGACTTAAGGGGAAATGTGTTTAACTGTGACTTTAGTTTGTTGCATTCTTGATTATGAACAGAAACGAAAATGTACCAAACCGAGGGTTTTATACCACAATATATACCAGACCAAAGCTCGAGTGAATCGTTTCACGCTTCCCATGACACTCGATTCACACTAACAAGTCTCACACACTCACAACAACCCTACTAACAATGTACCTACCTAGTTCGTGCACGCTGACGTTAGCATAAACATTGGTGCTGTTTGAACCTCGCCGAGGGGCATCGACCTGGTCTAAGCGTGGTGACTGGGAAGGGTTGTGACCTCCGACCCCGCGACCTGGTCCCGGTCCCGGCCCCGGCCCTGGCCCCGGTCCATGTGGCTGAGTCAGCACTTTGGAGGAGTTGAGGGAGTCTGAACTGCTTGAAGTGCTACTGTGCGTCTCGAAACCTGCACAGGGTGAGGGTCACAATTCAATCAACAATTATTTAGAAAACACATCCTCGACCGATACCAAGGAGAGTATCGTGTTGAGGCAGCGAAGTACGAGAGGAGAGTGACTTCAGGTCTATTTCAACACTATGTGAAGCAAAACTACTATTTGAAGCTAGGATCTGGTGTAAAGCACAAGGTGATCGAAGGTCATGTCTTGTAGAAGTGGGAATTATTACAGCGAATAACATAGAATTATATATAGTGATACACAAACAAACAAGAAGGCAAGTATTCAATATGTTATACAGGTTATAATGATAATGGCATCTACTGGACAAAAGTCTAACAACATGGCATATCTTTGTCAGGACGCATCAAAATAAGGAAAAAAGCTTTATTGCTGAAATAATCAAGTTGACAGATAAATAATCACACTGATAAGTGTTAAACACACTGTAGACATATCTAATATTGTTGAATGTAAAACATGGAAATGAAAATGAAAGATAAAACACGACATGAAGTGAAACGGAACAGCAAACAATGTTAGACATTGATCACAAGATGTGATTATCAGAACACAGTGAACATGCCACGCGGAAATGAAACATTCGTAACAATAAGGGGTGAGTGACATGGAGAACACTGAACATGAACATGAACTTGAACAGAATACACCCTCGCGTATGGGAAGTGAACATGGTTGCCTGGCAACCCAGTAACATTGTTCGATACATGTATCATGTTTTAATATTGAATGTCTGCAGGGCTTAAACAGCAGCACTGGTAGGGATACTTAACATTAAGGGTTGCAGATTAAATTTTTTGCCAGTCGGACATTTCATATTTGACCGAAAAGACGAACCCGGAAGTGAATTTGTTTTTATTAATAAAGTATGAGAAAGTATTACTATTTGTTGACTCTTCATTTATTACACACTGTTAAACACAACATGGTAGCAAGTAACTAAAAATATTAATTTATCAATAACATGCATAAAAATGTTTCATAATTTAAAATCAAACTACGCACGATTTGCCGACAGTGCTGGTTTGAGTGAGTTTTACAAGCGTATTTTCGTCGAGGAAGACAAGAAATTTCAAATAATTTAATCGCACCTAGTTCATTAAAACTTCAAATTATGGACCAAATTATTTGGACTTCGCATTTTAAATCGAAAAGAACTCGTTTTCAATAGCGATATAATTTTCGTAAACTCAACTCAGCAGAGCCTGGGGTCCAAGTATTCTCGATACAACTTAATAACATTAGACTAACTTGATTTAGTGTTATTATTTACACCAGTGGAACCTCAGAGTTTTAAATGCAACCTTAATCAAACAGGCATATGTGAAAATGTAATTACCATGCACGGTTATTTTGCCTTATTTCTTCTTTTTCAAATACTCAATGACTACAAAAGTACAGAGGACATAATTCAAGAATGAAATTAATTCTTTGTAACTGAATACTAGATTTTTATAACAGGTTGAAATTAGTGCATGGGAAATACTTCACAGCGTTATTACGAACATTATGAATGATGGGCACTGAACTAAAGATTTTGATTTGTAGCCTGCAGAACTTTTACCTCACACACAGAAGGAAGACAGAAAATATGATGAATATACCTTGTTGACATGAATTTGTTGGCATAAAACATTATATATCAAACTGACGCTATGAAATTTACAACAGAAAATCATTATATGAGAAGATGTTAAGAAAATCATCCAGGTTGATCTGTACACAGAATTCATGCTGTTGACACCTGGGTGTGACGGAGGGGAGGAGGAAAACAGGGGGAAGGTTCTGAACTATTGGGGGGGAACAAACAAGGAACAAGAACTATGAACTCATGGAGAACGTCAGCCGCAATTTGGTCCAAAAGGGTAGGTAATATAATGAAGGTAATTGGAGAATATGGAAGGTATGAATCATTTGAAAATGATGACGCATTGCGCATAGGATTATTTATCACATTAGCTACACTGCTTTATATTCTTTGTTGAATGAAAGATGCATCACTCCATGACATGATCGTGACCCAGGCAGCTCTAGAGCATTCCTTAGTTTTCAATTTGCAATATTTGCGGACATAGATAAATTTGTGAATATCGCAATAGCATACTTGCTAACAGAGTTCACGGTTGTGCAGCTTACAACATTCCATTTAGGTGATTCGACTTCTCCACACAGGGTTGTTTGAATCCTACTGACAGTGCTATCGTGAGTGTGTGTTAGTAGCATGAGCTTACCCGAGCTATAGTCCCTGTGGTGGTAGCGGTTGTTCAGATAGCGAGTATAATAATTGTATGAGTGAGATATCGGGACTGCAAGAGAAATGGACGACAGACCATTGATCAAACAGAATCAACTGATGTCAAGAAAATATCAAGAAATATTTGAAAATATCCTGATAGGGATCATCACATGACTTGAGAGAAATCAACCAATCGGTGGGAACAAGAATATAAGCAACAATGATGGTCATGTACGGAGCAAACATGATAAGTGGCAAATGATGGAAAACTAGGAAAAGCTGGATATAATGCAGTGAAAATGATGTTAACGAAGGCATCTATCACATTCATGATCATCAAAGACTCGAAACAAATACAAGAAGCTGACAATGAGACTGAGAAGCTGTCACAGTTACAGTCTGATTAAAATTGACCATGTTGCGAGAAATACGAACTGCATGCCTCTTTATCCGGAGGGGAAACTGCCAAGTAATTGAGTTCGTAGCCTGACAGATGCATTTTTATCTTATTTTACTTCTCGTAACCAGATCAGTTTTAATCAGAATGTCGCAGCTAACACTAGCTTGATGAAGTGAGTTAACTCAGATTTTATGTCGACAATAACATGGTCATAAAATATATAAGGGAAATATGACTTAAAAATATGTTTTATATTTAACATAATGAATGAATATAAGGCTAACAGAGTTAAGTCACAATGTAGTTTATCAAGTTTGAAGTTCAAAGCCAACTCTCTCAGGATTAACTGTGAACACATGAATGAAGAAAACACAATAAGATCTGGCCTGTTTTTCACACATATGCATCAAATGTACTTACACGTATAGCATGGATATCTATGCATACGACAATACCATGTGCACACAGTTAAGACAATTGAATAAAATAATTTGTCATCTTCATCTGCATGCAACATTTCTTGATCATTTTCTAAACCAGGCCCTGGAAGACCCAACTCAACCAGTATTTAACTCTTGGAAGAACATGTTTTCTGCAAGGGGTCTTATATCAAAAGTGTCCCGGTACTGGTACACAAGGGGCAGAACTAGGATGAAGTTGGAGTATCTTCTCTAGGTGGCAGGATGATTTGAGAAGAGGAAAACCCTGATACCAAATCAGTTCCACGTCTAGGTCTCATTACAAATTCTGGTTTAGTTAATGGCAAGATTACATTTTCAGCTCATTAGCATTAATGTAAAAATGACAATGCAGGTTTAAATTTAATCCTTACTTTGGGATGGTAGATTACTATCTGTAGCCCCTAACCTAATAACCACTTCCAGGATCTGTGATTTTCATCCAACTTATCTTACACCTGCAACTGTCTGTGAAACCAGCAGATCCTGAAGACCGGATATCTGAACAGGACACTAGAGTACTGAGGTGTGCTACCCATGACAACAGGGTTCACAATTGATTATATCATTATAAACATTATATACATAAATAAGAAGAATATACATACCCAAAGTCTGCGGGTTGTATATCTGCACTGGGCGCTGGAACTTCTGTGGGGGTCGGCTGGCAGCAGAGGGGTGAACAGGGGCCTGGTTTGCATAGATGTGGGAGGGGGTTGCGTCCGAGCGGGACATCACCGGGGTCGACGTCGACGATACACTAGGGGCTGGGGACCGGGGACCTGCGTTGCCACGATGATTGCTCATTGCCTGATTATGTTTGGGAAGCACCCGGACGTTGCACAAATCTACACAGTCTTCTGGTGCTGTCTCGAAAATCTGTCAGGAAAGAACATGTGCGTTGGTATAAAGGACATAATCAACTTGTCATCATGAGATAAAAGTACCAAGATGAAGTGAGTGTGCAGGCGGACACGTTATTCCAATGATTCGGACCTGTGTGGTGTAAACATATCTCTTGTAAGACAGAAGTCAGTTGTTTTAAAAGAAAATGTAAGAATATTTTTTCTTGGTTAAAGATAAGTACGGTAATCAGTTTGAGAAACCTGTGTCAGGAAAGAATCCATTCTGTTATATGCCCACAAAAGAATAAGACTGAAGATCAAAGACCAAAGTCAAACTACTACCACAGGCCACAAGGAAACAAATGAAATTTGTAAAACAGATTATCACAATATTCTTTTTGCTTTAGCGGTAAAGTGCTTGACAATGGCTTAAGATTTTCCCGAACCTGAAGTTAAAGACCTAGAAGCAGTTATGTAACAAGGTTACCTTCTCATAGTTGTTGGTGAGTATTTCCACCACAATGTTACAGAACTTGATGTCCATGATTGCCGCCATTGTCTCTTCCTCTGGTCTCATCAGCGTCGGACCGAAACACACGCCCAGGTTCGCTACCGTCATCTTGTTCCGCTCTGCATCGTTAGCAACTCTGTAAGAAATAGCAGGTAAACCTATACTGAAGACAAGTATAGGATACGGGTGTTGTGATTAAACACTTATAAGAGGTATAACAACGCTGTTTCTGGGTGCACAACTGAGTCATTTTGGCCACTGTCCCATAAACCTAGTTCCTGTAATACACCAGTCCAACACTAAATGTAACATCATACTGTGAATGCAGGAAGTGTTGGCCTTATTGAATACAATCAACATTAACATGCTACAGTGCCTTTAAGGGACACCAAGCCCAAAATGGATGGGCAAATATCATCAAGACCCCTTGTAGGAACAACACTGTCCTATAAACCCAGCGCCTTGCAATACACCAGTCCAACACTAAATGTAACACCATACTGTTAATGCAAGATGTGTAAGCCTGACTGATGACGATCAACCCGTCTCGTACCTGCCTTATTGAGTCTCGTACCCAAACCTTTCTGCATATAGAAAAGATTTCTGCTACAGACAAAGTTTCTGTGCCCCTGACAGGATTCGAACCCCGGACCCCATGATCCGAAGCCGCTATCCACCGCCACAACTGAATGAAGACGATCAACAATAAACCCGTCTCGTACCTGCGTAAGTGAGATATGAGCAGTTCCAACATCTCAAAGTGAGACTCCGGGAGCTGGTGCACCAGTCGGTGTATGTCCAGGATCCGCAGCGTCTTCGCCTCCTGCTCTGTAATCAGCATAGAAATATCGCTTGAGTTTGTGGTTATAGCTGCAATGTAAATTGAGCAAGTATCTAAAGACAAGATTTAAACCTGAATCAAAAAGCACAGCACAAAAAGCATAAGAGATACCTCTTTCAAACATTGTGCAGTTTGCCGTTTATTGAAGGTCAATGCGTGATAGTTGCCGACTGGTTTAGTTTACTTACTTGCTGCTTTGATAAAGTCATCGTGAAGTTTGAAAGACATCAGTGGTTCCGGTAAAGACCTGCAAATCATTGATGAAAATATACATTTAAATATAAATACCGGTACACATATATCACCATCATCATCATCATCATCATCATCATCATCATCATCATCAACACCTGCACCACCATTATCACCATCTCCATACATTTCAGTTTGGCTGTCATCATGATGGCAGCATTTCAAGTGGGAGAAACAATGGTTTTGAGAAAGTATAAATACACAAGATATGTTGTAGCTAATTGGCATGATTATAATTAATAACTGATCACCAGGACCACCGCCATCATCATCACCATCAATATCATTATCATTATCTCTATCACCATCATGCTCAAAAGAAAATTCTTCCCCTTAAAAGTAACTGGAGATGCACTTTAAGAAGAAAATTTAAAAAGATTTTCTAGTTCTGCTCTGGGAACGAAATAATACAGGACCAATGGCAAGTAGTAGATTTTGAGATTGACATACTGTATATATAATAATACAGGTAAGAATTATTTGTAAATATTGTATACGGGTATTAATAACAAGGCTTGTTGTCTAACTGACCCACCTGAGGTAATTTTTCACAGCACTCGTGATTGTCTTGGTTTCCCAAGCACCGGGGTCGTCCAGCGCTAGCTTCTCAGTTTTCCTTCGGTCTGAAACAAACAGATTATCTTGTTTAACAATTCTACTCATGTCAGTAGGTCCCAGTACTCTCTCAATATCATTGATCAATGACAACATTACGGTGCAAAAATGACTTATGATATCTTTAATTGGCACATTAATATGTTAAGTGATAACAGTGAAAACAATCTGATAGGTATTCAACTTCTCTGTTCTGAATGCATATGTGATGGGATAGATTTGTTGTCCCTGTCAACCGGTTGTCATTCTTTGACTGTGACTACATCCAGTACATGTTTCAGAGTATCACTTCAATTATCACCAAGGAGAACTGATTGTGATGTCATAATGACATCACTTCCTGTTAAGAAGTTGTGTTTTCCTGACTACAATCAACACATTCACTCCCTCCCCTTCACTCTCACACATTCTGACAAGCCAAACGGATATCTCACTGGTAGAAGCCAGTAGGAACACTTTCATCTAACCCTGCCACATAATGTACAAAGATAATGTACAAAAGTTAATCCAGATATTTAGGTTTGAAGCAACATACCGAGTCCCATCTGTATTAGCCTATTGACTTTAGAGTTGACGCCCACCACTCGGTACAGACCCTGCTCCTGCAGTCCTGAAACAACACATTCATCTTCTTCAATATATCTTGATAAATTAAAAACTTCTAGAATTCATAAATCCACATTTATAAGAAACATGAATGAAATACTTTCATCCTCTGACTGTCACCATAGAGGAGGATTTGTTAAACTTGAAAAACTTGTTGAACAGTATCATCAAAATGATTTCATATCTGAATATTCTTACCATTGAAAGGCACCACTTATCACTTGCTTCGTATGTATACCTAATTTCATTGTGATATCTCAACCAGTTTCTAGTTTAAGTCGGTGCACAAAATGTGATGGACAGACAGATGGATAGAGAACATTTAATCTTATTCATTTTTTTATTCTATTATATGGCGAAGATAGATAAACAAATCTTTATTTATAGTAAAAATGAAGTGCAGAGAAGTACTAGCGTGTAGACTACATGAGAAAGATTAGACAATGGTATTGGTGGTTCTAAACTCTCCTGATGGACAATATATACTGCTAGCACTCCTGTAACACATGATACTTACTTTATTAACTATTACATAATTACTAGTAAGTTTGTTTGTCCTGTAAATAACTTACATAAAAACCTATCACAAACACAAGCATTTTTAATTAAACTGAAACTTTTCTTCGAAACTGCAAATAAAACTAAATCTCTCCAAGATTTACTTGTCTCAACACTATGTTGTCTTTGGTGATCTGGAAATGAAATATTCAGTGCGAGATTGTACAATTCTTCAGACTTACCCCTCTTCTCAACCGCTGCTAAACACCTCTTTACAAAGTTGAAGCCAATGTCGTCTAGGAAGGCTGGAAATGACACATAACTTATGAAAACTTTAGTATACACATAGATAACATAGATCAAGATGAATTCTTAAAATATCAATATATAAGAATCACAAGAAATATGAAAGATAAAATTTTTGTACAATGTCCCAGTTAGATAACTTCTTTATTCAACAACACAATATTAGGTAAATCAAAATCAATTTAAATACCATCAAATTCAAGTGACTCACCATCTTCACTCCTCGCTTTGGGAGCATGATAGACCTGAAACAGAAAAGGAATAGGTTTAGTAGAAGTTTTTAACTGTTTCACCAAAGGTAGAGTATTACGTAAATAGGAAAGGAATTTATCTTTTAGCTCAGCTGGAAGTAACGCTGACGATCTTTCTTCATTAGACACCAAATACATACTGCACATAATAAGTCTACATATTATGAAATGACGTAAACTTACAATATCTCTACTGTACACTACAGAAGCTTCACATCACACATGCAGTAGGGAGCAGCTTACAGGCAGGTGGTTGAAACTGGTCATATTTATACGCTGAGAGCGGTACCGAGCAATGCTTATAGACTGGAAGTGGCGCTATATAAACCTTTTTATGATGTTGATAATGATGAGTTAAAGAAATATGGTGGAAACGGTATGTAAATTATCAAGTTCTTTCAGGTTCAGTTGCCCCCTGTATTTGGTGTAATGCATATCCTTTCACTATATACCCCAATAATTAACGAAACATACCGGTTCCTTCCCGTCCATAGCACTCATCCAAGCTTTTCTATCTTCTTCTGACAAACACTGAAGAGTCATTGTTACGTTTCTGAAACAGAAAAGTCAACCTGTACCAACTGGTAGAAACATCTCAGTCAAAGAAGTTGAAGATTTAGCAATCGGTTTATTCAGTATTTTAAATAAAATTGTTATTTTTAAAGCATAATTTATGTTATAAATGACAGTGCTGTCATTTTGTTGTTGTTGAGAAAACTGCAATTGCTTTTATGCAATTGTTTTTATTCATGCTTTTATGCAATTGTTTTTATTCAACTTTCAAAGATTCAGTATCAATCAATCTCTGTTGCGTAGTTCATACTATACAGTAAGTCATATATCAACTCATCATGTAAACGACATGGAAGATTCTCAATATGTACTTTGCCAGTACCACAGTCAGTATATTCCTAAAGCATCAAATTAATATGGTGGGGGGAGAATCAGAATGAACTGATTTACTCACTTCTCCTTGACTGTGATATCGAAACAAAACCTCTTCTCTATAGAATCGGATGCTCGTCTGAAACAAACATCCAAACACAGGTCAAACATTTTAAAATACTTTCACCAAGTAAGTAAGTCAAAACATATTATAAAATTAAAAATTAAAAAGTTACAAAATGAAATAGAACGATACAATGCTGGATCATCTTTTCTATTCAATGCTCAAATCAATGATTCATATATATACTTTAAATATCTAAAAGTACAAATGATATGAATAATAAACATGACTGCACAGCGGGAAGTATACAACAACTTCAACTACTACAACATACCTGACACATGAATCCACAACGAACTTGTCTGGGGCACACTGCAAGATGGGAGGGGAGACAATTATTTCTTTGTTTATTTTTCAAAAGCACTGTACATAATTAAATCTTATATAATGAATAAATAGCGAAGTTGATTACACCATCAACACTTAAATGGTTACTTTCAGAACCAGAAAATTTCAACATGTTACTATTTTGTTCGAGGTATGATAATTTACCATGTTATTAAATGAATGACTGTTTACCATGTTATTAAATGAATGAATGTTTACCATGTTATTAAATGAATGACTGTTTACCATGTTATTAAATGAATGACTGTTTACCATGTTATTAAATGAATGACTGTTTACCATGTTATTAAATGAATGACTGTTTACCATTTTTCCGCCGAGCTGGTTGAAGAGGATCATCCAGAACTCCTTGGTCTCCTTCTTGTACTGACAGAAGTACTTGGTCCACGTCGTGCCCAGCGCCTCTGTCAGGATCAAACAGTCATTCATTAAGCAAATATTTAATTAGACTTTAAATAAGTAAGTTAAAGACGTGAACTCAATTGCACTAGTTAACAGCCATTTTGATTGTTGGATTGTGTTGTATTATCATTTTCTATGAATAAAAATATGAATTTATTCATTTTAATGCAAAGACCTTACTCTAAGAAAACTATGATGAAGAATGAGGGAAAATTTTGTTGAAACATCACCTACAAAGAAAATAGAAGTTGTTTGCCCATTAAAAAAATTCTCATTATAGAAAAGTTTAAAATGATGATATGACAATCAGTATTACTGTATCAATGATAAATTCTAATGAATATACTAATTAAGCTGAGAGAAACAATAAAGAGATGTAGGTGGAGCGACTCACTCTTCTCCATGAGGTAGAGGTAGCCCTGCTGTATGAAGCCTCCCCTCATCGTCCCTCCGGACTGGTCCACCGGCCGCTGTCAACACGCACACAACATCTTACACATGTCCTCTAGAGGATCATCGTATCTTATATTCTTGACTACAAATCTAGACATCTATTCTCCTGTTACCATCCCGACTACTGTCAACACGCGCACAACATCTTACATGTGTCCTCTAGAAGATCTTTTATTCTTGACTACAAATCTAGACATCTATTCTCCTGTTACCATCCCGACTACTGTCAACACGCGCACAACATCTTACATGTGTCCTCTAGAAGATCTTTTATTCTTGACTACAAATCTAGACATCTATTCTCCTGTTACCATCCCGACTACTGTCAACACGCGCACAACATCTTACATGTGTCCTCTAGAAGATCTTTTATTCTTGACTACAAATCTAGACATCTATTCTCCTGTTACCAACCCGACTACTGTCAACACGCGCACAACATCTTACATGTGTCCTCTAGAAGATCTTTTATTCTTGACTACAAATCTAGACATCTATTCTCCTGTTACCATCCCGACTACTGTCAACACGCGCACAACATCTTACACGTGTCCTCTAGAAGATCTTCATATCTTATATTCTTGACTACAAATCTAGACATCTATTCTCCTGTTACCAACCCGACTACTGTCAACACACGCACAACATCTTACATGTGTCCTCCAGAGGATCTGTGTATCTGATCAACCTCGACTTCTATTCTACTTCTTTTCAAGTGGGTCCCCAGTTTGATTTAACTAAACACCTTTTTTCCCCCTGGACTTCTTATCTAGAGATCTATTACCTTCAGTACCTCTATACCCATTGTCAACAGAGACAACATCTTACACGTGTCAACTAGAGCATCTTCGTATCTTACTGCGCCCTGCCTTAACTCAACTATTCTAGTTCTATTCAAGCAGCGACCGCCGCCACATTTAATGTTACAAAGCTGATTTCATGGTAAGACTGACCTTAGACCCATAGTTGTATCATCCAGTTACAATCATCTCAGCCTAAGGAAGCTGCGTGTGTATGTACCTTACATCTAATAATCTTCACTAATTGTACCTTCCCACGGTTTGGCTGTCTTATGTATACATTAAATATTTTACTTTAGTACTTTGTTGTCTTGAAACATTATGGCTGCAAGACACGGCCATACGAGAATAATATTGTTCAACTTAATCCATGATAATCTCAATACAAATACAAATACAAGTTTTGTAGAAAAAACAACAAGTGACTGGTAACTTTAATTTAACAAATCTACCGAACTTGGGTCAACATAAAACTGAGAACTAAAACACAAAACTTGCTACATAAACGATAAACTAGTGGTGCAAAACTCTCGTCTAAACTGAGACGAACTGTCAAGGGACAAATGGTGATGGATTTGTGCTTTACAACATTCATGAAAATGGTTTCGTGTTTCTAACAAATTTTCATCAAGAAGAGGAAACGGAGAACATCCTATGAAGTCCCTTAGATCAGGAATATCATCATAGTGAGGATTACTGCAACAAATTGGGAAACTGTTATTTCCTAAAAAAATTCCCTACCATTGGAGCTGGAAAATTTCAAGAACTTTTCAATCACTAGTGTTGGTATATATAAAGAAAATCTGACTCGAAATCAACTTTTCTAACTGAAAAGAAATAACTTTAGGTGTATGTATAGAGGGAATCTGAGAAAGAATAAACCTTTATGGTGAACTGACTATTGAGTACAACTCTGGATAGACTTCAAACTTGTACATGTATACGTAAAGGAAACCTGACTGGAAACAACCTTTCTGACTGTCCGCTGGGATTTGCTGCTGGAGGCAACAGAGGACTTTCTGTATATGTAGGGAGACTGGCCGTTTGTCTGTCAGAGGTAGAAACATTCAGATGTAGTCAATCAACTCCACACGTGCACATTTAGCAGTCCCGCCTGCACAAAGCCACCTTAGGCTATGGGAATATTCTGCACTTAGTGACAATCTAGTGCATGATCATCTCCAACTTCTAAACGCAAGGCATAACTCTTGCCAGTCTGTATTACTGGCTGATTTGAGCCTTGCGGTATTTCCCTCGCTTTGTTGTGCCTAGATAGTGAATCGCTGCACCAGAAATGCATAGTGGGCCTGGATTTCTAAGCACAAATTCTTAAGGAAATACTGCAAGGCCTAAATCAGCCAGTAATGGAGACTGGCAAGAATTTTGACTTGCATTGGGAAGTTGGATCATCTCGGCCTTAGGTAGCTTTGTTTGAGGTGGGTCTGCAGTAACAACATGCCGTGTTGGTGGTTAGATCTCGATACATCTCGGTATATTGCAGACGTTAGAACCTCAAGACCACTCGTGTGATGCAGTGAGTCTCATGCTGGGAACTGGCTCTACTGGGTTATGCCATGTCTGCAGTTAATCAGCATTCACTTCTAAACTATCATTGCTTCCTGGCTGGTTAGATCACTTCAGTAACACCTACAGGTTTTCTTTTAGTACAAATTAAGAGCAAACTGTACAAGGAAATGGAACTACAAATGATGTTACAAGTTCAGAACACATCGATCTGCAAACATTTTGAAAATCCGATAAGTGAAGACTTGGATGGTAGGATAAATTGTGACTGAAATGTCTTGAGAAGTGGAAATCTTACAATACTGATGACAGTATCCTATTTTGAAAACGTATAGTTCTCTAAGAAACAGATATCATGTATCAACGTGAGGTAAGACTTGTTGAAGTGCACACTCATTGAACTCAATCATGCTGTTATGTCTTCTTGGATATTAGATAGTCACAACACCAAACTTTAAAAAAGGAGAGACGTTTTGGTCTGTAACTAATGAAAATATTCCTTAAATGTTTTCAAACCAATGAACTAAAGCTAAAAGGCCCACAAACATAACTTAAGAACCAAAGGACACATAAAGTTCTTTCACTTCCAAATTCACCGTTCCATGACAAGCATGGATTTCAACCCCATAACCAAGAAACACAACCAATAAGTGTCATTTCTCAAACCAAATGACTATGACGAGAGTTAACCAGTCCCTTGTAGCTGGCGACCTAGGTGTGAACTACGCTAACCCAACACAGGGTGCGATAGACATGCAGTGAGACTACCATAGATTCAATCTACTTCTACCATGCAGAACGGTGGGCAATGGTCTCCCCCCAAATAGCATCGGGCGAGTGTTGAACATATTAACTTATAAAAACGAGATCATGGGAGTGCTGTTCCACAAAGCAATCTTAATCCTTAGATCAACTGTAAGCCCTTCAGTAGACATTGGCTTAGATTGATCTTAAGAATGTTAGATCGGAGAGTGTAACAGTACCTGGAATAATATCTAAATAAAATCAAACATAAAATGGGTTTGGTGCACCATCAACTGAAGAGAAAACCATGAGTTATAAGTATGAAGAGACAATGAGATGTGATGTTCAAGTCATGCAGTGGGAAGGAGGCCAGGGTCGGGTAGCAACAGTAGCCCAAGCTTTAGCACCCAACAAAGACACCCAACACACAGGGAGAACACAGAGAATAGATCTGTTATATAGCGTTATAACTACAGGTCGATATAGTAACCTCTCAGTTGAATAATTCTCTGAACTACTTAAAACGTGAAAGAAACACATTTCCATCTCAAAAACTCTTATTCAAAATTCCACTCATTATTTTCATTTGAAAAACACAATTTCACTGTATTCGAAAAAGAGAATATATATCCATAAAATAAATTTCCAACAATTATGTTCCGTAATACTAATATATATTTTCCAAAAGAACACATGAGATAGGATGGATTCCTGACAATTTCAAACCATCCAAATCAAAGTTAGAAAATCATCGACCATTACAACAGTTCTGTAGTTATTGTATCTACATCAGTCCTGTGTGTTGGATGTGGTTAAGCGTGAAGTGTAACAGAGTTATGTGCCCTTACCAGCAAGGCCGGTGCGCCCGAGACAGGAAGCTATAATGTAAGCAAGCGTTAGTTATCGTTCAGCTTTTCTCACCAACCAACAGAGACACATGCATGCTTGTCACTCTCTACAGAGTTTGGAAATTGTTTCTTAATCGACATAAACATTGGGCTTAATTTAAATGGAATCAATTGATAATTATCTTGTCCTTAATTTTCTGCACTCCTCTTAAATATTGGACCTTGTCCTGTACTTCAACTCTGATGACCTTCATAGAGGTCAGCTAGAATAAAGCTTTCAGATGAGCATAGATTATTATAACACAGGCTTTGAACAAAATCAAAAGATAAACTGTGGCATATTTTTCAAAAGAGTTTGACAAGCATGCAAGTTTAAAAGCATTTAGAGGCAAAAATACAATTGTATAGTAATCTTGAAATTATTACCTTTACAAATTATAGAAGACATAATCCTATAAGCTTAATCGATTTGATGTGATGAAAACATATGCTTGAAGTTTGGCATTAACAAATGAATTTTGAGGTGGGGTTGGGGTTAGGTAAAGCGTAAACATTGAAAAAACACGTCATAACATTCATTTAAGGAATTAAATAACTTGAATGATAAGGATATATTTTGGTGATGGGGTGAGGAGGAATTGACTGATTAAATAATTCATTAATTAATCATTAATAAGCCTCTTAAATACTTTTAAGTCAGGGAAATATTAAGGAAAATACAAACAGGATATTAATCATAATTATGTTCAACTTCAAATAAAGTTAAAATGTCAGAACATTACTGAAAACATACATTCCTAGAAATACAGAACAGTCTAATTAAATTAATAAACAACAGTTGAGGAAGCAATCTGTTAAAGTTAGCTTGATCTATCCAATGATGCGCTTAGTTCATGTACAATGGCATACATCAGTCTTGTAAGATTGGTGAATTTGATGATAAAATCCTTGGATCCAAAACTCAATAGTCTATCTTTGAATTATTTGAAGATTAATTTAAATTAGTATTTACATTTATCTTTTTTTTTATTCCATTTATATTATCCAACAGTAATATTGAAAACATTCACAAAATACCTCATAAAAATTTGGTAGATTTTGGTTTTGAAAGTTTCTGTTAAATGGAATAAATTTATAGATCATTTAGTGATAACTTTGACTTTGACAACAATGATAAGTTTAACTATTTTTCCTAGAAAGTTACAAGACTATGTTCCACCTGTACTGAACTACATGCAATATGCTGCATTCCGTAACAGATTAGATTTCAGCAGTAGATTTCATGCACATCAAATGTATTAAAAGTAACATGTGTCATAGTTAATATGAAATTACATGAAAACTGAAATGATATATCTGATGTAAAATGTAAATATGATGGTAAAAAAAGATATATTCGGACAGAATACATTTTAAAATATATCTGGAGAGCATAAGAAATTGTATTCATAAATATAAAATAAGAAAATACAACCTTCGTGACAATGGTCACAATGTCACCTCTCTGGGGTCACATGTGTTGTCCATTTATATAATGACAGAAAGTTGCCAAAAAGCTTTCTTCATGTTCACTAGTGGTGTGACAGTTCTCTCAAGATTTATTCTTCAGATAGCAAAACAGTTGCAACTATCAAGCAAGCAAATACCTTCAAAAACTGTTCACACTTAGAGAAAAAAACTGTCACTCATTTTTACATGGGAGCAGACCACTATTGTGAAGTTGCTGAACCTCCTTGCTTCTAGAGTAGAGGCTTGCACTAGAGGAGTACATGTATATTATTCTGCAAGAAGCAAGTTGTCCTCAAGTCCTAGACTACCACTAAGCTAGCCGAGGCCAGAAAGCTGACAGATGTCCCCCAGGGAGGAGAGATTGCCCCGAGCAGCGACTGTGTCCTATGCCCAAGAGAGACAGTGTGCGAGCGAGCGCCTGAAGCAAGGGAGGTAATTACCGTTCCACGGACCTCCAGCATCTTGTTCATGAGTTCCCCTGCCTGGATACTCGTACACATGAAGCTCTCCCGCGTCTGCAACAGAAGGAAGGGTAAATTGAGTGTTTATTTACATGTTGAGCTCTCCCTCGTCTAAACAGAAGGAAGGGTAAATTGAGTGTTTATTTACATGTTGAGCTCTCCCTCGTCTGGTAGAAATTGAGATCTACATGGAGTACAAGCACACTAATTCTCCCCTTCCTTGTTCCTATTCTCAAAAAATCCTAGGCTAGGATGGGTTTTGTCCTAAATACCTGGGATCTATCCTAGCTAGGACGAGTTTTGTCCTAAATACCTGGGATCTATCCTAGCTAGGACGAGTTTTGTCCTAAATACCTGGGATCTATCCTCGCTAGGACGAGTCTTGTCCTAAATACCTGGGATCTATCCTCGCTAGGACACTTCCAAGAATAGGAACCCAGGAGACTTGTACATGTGCAGCTATTCCGTGTTTCAGTTAAAACGTTCAAACCAATCTATTATGCTTTTCATAAGAGAAACATCGGGATTTAAAAACTTAATGCCAGACAGATGAAGATAACTATTTGATACATAGATTGTTGGAAGAGTGTACTGACCTTCTGGAGTCTCATCTGCAGATCCACCATGTAGGGTTTGAACTCGCCGGCCGCCTCGTGACCTGCTCACAGTCCGTTACATTCAAGTTATCACTCTACTCTAAACATTTTGCTTTCATTGTATGAAATATCCATATATTGTAGCACAACATTTATTCGTTAGTATAAAATTTAAAGGTGTTAGCATTATAAAAATGAAGTGCTTTTACTGTAACGTTAACATATTTATCAGTTGGTAGAATTTGCCAAAAGGTACAAGTAAAGTTAGGTTTGATTTCCTTTCCTGGACTAGTTAACCATTACAGAGTTCTCTCCCTTAGATTGTTTGAAGCAATTTACATATTAAACAGACATCTATGTCTCCTCTACATTAAATCTTTGTTGAATATCTGTGAGTATTTGTGAGAGTGAACTGACCCTGATGGTAGAAGGTGAGCCAGCTGTACATGAAGGAGAGCAGCTGTAACAGAGAACAGTCGGCATATAGATAGATATACATACAAGTTGATATTAAAGTATTGGTATGAAGGAGAGCAGCTGTAACAGAGAACAGTCGGCATATAGATATACATACAAGTTGATATTAAAGTATTGGTATGACGAAACTGCTAGAGAAGCCTCTACTTATGGTTGTAGTCACACTCAATGAGTTACACAAATAAATACTATTTTTAACTCCAACCTTAAATCAATTTTATGGACAGAATCTTGGGACAAAGTATACCGGTAGCACAATTAACAACACAACTCAGGAAAAACGGATTAACTACAATGTATCAGGTCGCATGGACGAAATGTATCTAAAATAACAGTTAATTTTCACTAAAGTAGCAGATGTTTTTCAAAGAAATGCATAGAATAAGATGACAAGGTGGAACGTACGATCTCGACGAACTCAAACTTCTTCTTCTCCTGGACCTCCTGCAGCTGCAGCACGTACTTCATGGACGCCTGGTAGAACCCTCGCTTCTCCATCTCTAGCGCCGCGTCAGCCTGCACAACAACAAGATCATGTAAGATAAGAACAGTTGCTTCGTGGCGGCGGCAGCGGACAATTAGACAACAGTTGAAGGGGCATTGAGAAGCAGTGAGATGTATTACATCTATATCAAATAGAGACATAAATACAACCAATGGCGGATCCAGGAATTTTTAAAGTGGGGGGCCCATCAATGAAAAAGTGGGAAGTCAACTTTTGGGGTCCCCATACCCGCCCATGCAAAAAGTGGAAAAAGGTATTTTTACTAATATCTGTGAAGCTGGATTTTTTGTATGAAGATCATTGCGGTAATGTATTGAATAATATGTGCAAGCATTACCGGTATTTGGAAAGCAAACCTTGGACTGAAAGTCAAAGTAGCAGTGTGCCATAACTTTACTGCATTAAAAGACAACTAAGTTTCTCCTGGCAAAAGATCAATTGGTGACCTCTAGAAACAAAATAAAACCTGCCCACTGCACTATTGATTCAAAACAAGAAGACATTGTCATCAACATCCCCCCCTCCAAGACACAAGAAATCGGAACAAGGGCAGTAATTCGAGAAGAAATAATTGCGGCTCCATTTGTTTCCATTAAGGTATCGATATCCTCAATAGTTTCTGTGAAAAGCTGTCCCCTATGGAGATACCATGAACAGAGTAAAAAAAATAACAAGGGCAGTAACTCCGGGGAAAAAAATTGTGCGCTTCTCTTTTTCGAACTCCATCAAGGTATTAATGCCCTCAAGGCAAAACACCAAATTTGGTTATTTAAGAAATAGCTTGTCGACAGCATTTATACTACAGTTTAACTTGAACTTTCAAACCGTTAATAAGCCAGTGAACAAACACATTATTTCATCTATTTCTTATAACTTCAAACTTTCAATTAAAGCGATTTCTAATCAGTCAATAAACTTTTGAAAATAAAAAACTCACAAGTTCACAAAAAATATGATTAAAGTATTTAATTTTTGGTTTTAACATGCTCTTTTAATCAAACTTTTAATCAAACTACAATTAGAATTCACGTTGTACGGTTTTTAAAAAGTTCAATCAAGAAAAGAGCATGTGATAGCAGTGTCATAATTGCGCAATGATACAGTGATAAAGCTATTTTCCCAAATTTCCTAATTGGTATTGGAGAAGCCACTTGTCCCCTGTGAGAGAAATGCATACATGTATTGTTATGTCAGTGATATGCTCAAGGAATGTGACACCTTCCCACCGACCTGCACACATACACACTGCACACTTGTCACTTGACATTCCACAGTTATGATAAGCCCAGTTTGACAATGTACTGTGGCCCGGCAGATCGTCTCTCACACCTCCCTCTCACCCTTTATCACTTCTCTCACCTCTCCCCCTAATGAGTAACCCTCGTTAGCAGCTGATTGGGGTCACAGGTCGGAGGTGAAGGTGATATAAATACCTATATGCAACAACAAGGGAGGGTAGTAACATGATACCTGTGTAGTGGACAAAGATCAGCTGTTGTACAGGCAGTTATCATTGTCATCATTACCATGATCCTATTATTACATTACAGTTAGATTCATTTCATGAGTCAAGTTTTTGGGTATTTAAGTTGAGTATTCTGTCAATCAAAACATTAAAGGTCACTGTACTGATCACTGTTCCTTTCTTATAGTTTCAAATTTAACAAAATTTTGCTTTTCATTTTTGCATAACAATGAAATTTTTTAAAAATTAATAACCGTTTGACATGTTTTGAAAAACCTAAAATTTATCTGATTTTGCATACACTGTTATGTTTGATTTGTGAATGAAACCTGAGTGACTTATGTTCGAACTGTTACGTTGGTATCTAGTAGATGAATGTTAAGCATGTTGTATCACAGATGACACTCTATCAAAGATCAGAGCTAATCTACACCTGGACACAGTGAGTGAGTCAGAGCCCAGGTATGAGACCTAACTATTATTACACAAAGTTGTGAAACATATCCAGTTGCATATATTTAATATGGGTTTGTGTGCAGATCTATCATGTGAATTTTGTTTAGAAAATGTAGATGGTACAATGCCAAACTATGATTACACTTGTGATGAAACATAATGGCAAATATTTGATATGTGCATGTGCAGAACTTATATGTGAATTGTTTTGATGTTTGCAGTGTTTAATTAAGGGAGAGAATGAGAAAGAGTCGGTTCAATGCCTATTATTACACCTGTTGTGAAACTATATTACACATGTGGTACATGCACACACGCACATCTAACATTCTAAACAGTCTGCAGGGAAATATTTTCATTAGAGTTGAAGTAGGAGTTGTTGTCTACTATAGATGTATCTGATATGGTTTTCCATTCCCTGTCACAATTGAAGATTGTTGAGGACAAAGAAACCGAAATAGTTCCTGTTTAGAGAACACCTTTATTCCAGGCTATCTTTCCTACTTGAATAATTCCTGATGCCAGCTTGGAGTGAATTACTTCAAGCATTATCCAAGGATCAACAGCAATAATTTGACAATATATATAATTAACTTCTAGAATGCCGTTCAAAGTCCAAGGATCAACAGCAATAATTTGACAATATATATAATGAACTTCTAGAATGACGTTCAAATAGTTCAAGGATAAACAGCAATAATTTACAATATATATAAATAACTTCTAGAATGCCGTTTAAACAGTTCAAGGATAAACAGCAAAGAAACAGCAACAAGTTCAATATGTTGAACATTTATGACAGATGCAAATCTTTCCGAAGCCCTATATAAAATATTTAACATATCCCATCCTGCTACATCTGTGTATTTGTATCAGCTAAACTACTGATTCCCTCAGCCCATAAATAATTAGCCAATACAGGAGGTGAGGTGAGTTTGGGTTTAACCCTGCTTTCAAGAATATTTAACTTATATCGCAGCTGCTAGTATTACGGCAGGGAGAAAGCCAGCAACGCCATGTGGATATGCATTGTGGTGAAACCTGCGAGCAAAGGCTGGTACTAGCGAACCATGGGTGGTACTACTCTGAAATTAGCATTGCACCCAAACCTTACTGCGTGTAGAACAGTTCTATACTGTAGACAAATTTGCCGTGTCCCTGGCGTGTCCCCCAATCTCTTGATCCGAAGCCGAACGCGCTATCCACTGCGCTATCCCCCGCCAATAAAGGAACTAGCATTCATTAGTAAAGGCAGTACCCAGATGAGAGGAACGACTAGTGATCATCGACGTTCAAATTCACGATATTTCATTGGCTGAAAAATAAAATGGCTGAAAAATAACATGCTATGCTATTCAGAGGTGAGTAGCCAGCCTACAGCAAACATTCTTAGGCTCAGGGAATCAGGGTATTGTAGTAGAGTAGTGGATGTATACACTGATGGAGCAGGATGGATGTGTCTGTACAGAGAACTGACCTCCTGAAGGACGCTCTCGTTGACCTTGTTCTTCATGTTGAGGTAGCGCTCCAGGGACTGACAGTACTTGTTGGTCTGCTTGTCAAACACCTTCTTGCCCTCCTGCAACCAGATCAACACATCCTCACTCTAATCACATCAGTTACTTACAATTTACTGTGACTCTCGTCACATCATTTGCTTACGATTATCGTGGCTCTAATCACATCATTTACTTACAATTTACTGTGACTCTCGTCACATCATTTGCTTACAACATGGTTCATACACTTGAAAGCACCATAAATTCCAGGACTTTTCCATGTTTTCTTCAAGGGTGCTTCCAGAGTTTTCCACGACAAACAAAGCAAGGTTCAAGTAACAAAGAGTGCTGATCAATAACTTTGTTGCATGATTTTAATGATTTATATACATTTAGTTTGTAAAACAAGAAGGGTAAGTAAGTAAATGAGTAGAAATTTCATAAGAAATAAAAAATTAATGACTATGTTGATTTTCAAATTGTTTTTCAAGGCCTGGAAACTTATTTAAAATTTCCATAACTTTTCAAGGATACCATGACCCATAATGCAGTGTTGTTCTAAGGTGATCTGCTAAGGGGGTCAATTTGGCCAATTCTGAACAAGTGGGACCCTTAACAATGGTAAAAGAATCCTACTTCTCCAAATTTTAAGGGACACCAAGCCAAAAAGGTGGACAAATGTCCCTAAGGACCCCCTCTAGGAACTACACTGCCATATGAACTCTGTTACAATTTTACATGACTCTAGCCATATTAAATGCTATCGTGACTCTAGCCACATCATTTGCTTACAATTTATCAATGTGGAATAGGAAGCATCGAAGTGGCACTTTAACTTTAACTCCAATTCTTTAACTTTGCATTAAGGCTGTCATAGTGCTTTTTGAAAGGAGGCCCAATCTTTATGTTCTTCTCGAACTCTTTAATATGTAGATAGTTCCTCTGCTTTTCTCTAGTTGTGTTGATTTACAAACAAGCGATAACACAAAGTCTTGAGTAATATTATGTTTTTTACAAGTGATGACCCCTGTCCAATGATGGAAGAGACGTACCTTGACCTGACCGATCTTCTCCTTTCTGAAGTTCTCCAGTGGTTTGACGAATTGGTCAGTTGCCGTAACCAGCTGCAATCAGAAAGTTAGCAGGGTTTAAAATCTCTAAGTCCCAGGTCAGTGACTTACCAAATCTTACGTTTGACCTGCCCAAAACATTACCCAAAAGTCAGTGACTTGCCTCTTTGTCAAAACCATTAACTACCAAAGTGGCAGCACTACCAGATCTGACTCTGTGACTTGGTGGAAATTTAAGTACTTCGATTGGTCCATGACTTAATAACGATGAAAAGATTGGTTAGAATAACATGCAGGGTGTGCTTATTTTATGATCATGTTTATCTTTATTTGGAAGATATTTCATGATCTATGAAACAAGTCATAGCAGTATCAGCAAGGTCCAGCTAAACTGCTGAGTGTGCAGGATTTTAATTTAATTTAATTCATCTCAATTTTGAAAGATATTTCATGTTTATACATTTAATCAATATACAGTCGGACTCTGTATATCCGCAGAATTTGGTTACAGTTGAAAATCGTCCGGATAGCCATGCGGTTAAGTGAATCACCATTTGCATAGAAATGCATGGAGATTTTAAATATGACTGTGGGGATGGCCGGGTTTCCGGATATACAGGGTCCGGTTAAACAAAGTCTCACTGTAGCAGTGTCAAGTTAATCCAATCATCTTCAAATATCTTCATTGTTTAATGTGCTGAGTACAGTCAGATCCTGTTTATCTGCGCTATATGGTTACAAGTGAAAATCGTCCGGAAACCGAGTTGTGTGGTTAAGCAAATCATCATTTACATAGAAAATCATAGAGAAGATTTGAAATACAACCGTGCGGAGGGCCGGGTTTCCGGATATATGGGGTCCGGGTAAACGAGGTCTGACTCTATATAGGATATTGAGGATATCAGTTTTTCATGACACATATATATATGCGGATTCATTAAGTTTTTTATCTTTATCATTTTCATTACAGCATTTAACTGTTGTTACTTGTGTCAGCTCCTATATATTTCAAGCTCTCTTGGTACTAAGTGCCAAACATTTATGACAATCGTAAGGTTTGGACAATCTAGGACCAGGAAGTCATCATCATCACTCCTATACTGTTACAGTGTGACCCCGTGAGTTAATATGACACCAATCAGTACTCCTATACTGTTACAGTGTGACCCCGTGAGTTAATATGACACCAATCAGTACTCCTATACTGTTACAGTGTGACCCCATGAGTTAATGTGACACCAATCAGTACTCCTATACTGTTACAGTGTGACCCCATGAGTTAATGTGACACCAATCAGTACTCCTATACTGTTACAGTGTGACCCCATGAGTTAATATGACACCAATCAGTACTCCTATACTGTTACAGTGTGACCCCATGAGTTAATGTGACACCAATCAGTACTCCTATACTGTTACAGTATGACCCCATGAGTTAATATGACACCAATCAGTACTCCTATACTGTTACAGTGTGACCCCATGAGTTCATGTGACACCAATCAGTACTCCTATACTGTTACAGTGTGACCCCATGAGTTAATATGACACCAATCAGTACTCCTATACTGTTACAGTGTGACCCCATGAGTTAATGTGACACCAATCAGCACTCCTATACTGTTACAGTGTGACCCCGTGAGTTAATATGACACCAATCAGTACTCCTATACTGTTACAGTGTGACCCCATGAGTTCATGTGACACCAATCAGCACTCTTATACTGTTACAGTGTGACCCCGTGAGTTAATATGACACCAATCAGCACTCCTATACTGTTACAGTGTGACCCCATGAGTTAATATGACACCAATCAGCACTCCTATACTGTTACAGTGTGACCCCGTGAGTTAATATGACACCAATCAGCACTCCTATACTGTTACAGTGTGACCCCGTGAGTTAATATGACACCAATCAGCACTCCTATACTGTTACAGTGTGACCCCATGAGTTAATGTGACACCAATCAGCACTCCTATACTGTTACAGTGTGACCCCGTGAGTTAATATGACACCAATCAGCACTCCTATACTGTTACAGTGTGACCCCATGAGTTAATGTGACACCAATCAGCACTCCTATACTGTTACAGTGTGACCCCGTGAGTTAAAGAGCCATCACGGATGTTAGTGTTTCAAATTTTTGGAAAATATACTTATAACGTCATTCGCCAGAGAATATTGTATCTACAACATGGCATATGTTAAATAATTTTCATATCACGACAATGTATTTCAATTTGGTTTCAAAGAGAAGTATCACTTCGACTAGCGCGCGCTACGGGTATCTGACGTATATAAACAGAGTCCCCTTTTTTGCGTAATACGTACTACACAAACAGCAAGCGCTTCCGAAGCGTGAAGGCTCGTCTCTAGCGCAAGTCGCCATAACAACCCATGTGCTGCACGTGCTTCACGCGTCGCTCTTGCAAAGTACCCTTGTCACACATTACTGAATGGGACGATTGCTTTACAAACTATGTTTCTAAATGTCCTGAGAATATACAAATTATTTCCTGTTTAATGTTCTTTTTATTCAGATAAGACCAGCAAATTATGACTAATTTTTACTCTCATTAATTATAAAATTCAAGCAAAATACCTAGTTGGGTAAAACAATTATTCCAATATCTGTAGCAAATACATAATTAAATGAAATGGTAAATAAATAACCATCAGAAAATTATATATTTCGATTTCTTTCATTGCTCATATTTTTTGTTATTCTTTCGTGTCTTTGTTTACTGTGTGTGAGCTAGACCATAATGCTTTGCGCTTGAAAATAATAGACTGGATCTATATTTAGACTGGAAAACACCTTTACTAATTAATGCAATTTCTCGGCTTATTTTAAGTTGGAAAAATTAGGGAAAAATTAAGTGTATTTATTTCCCGGAGATAGATTTTTGGAGAAATTTTGATATTTTCATCAACATCCGTGATGGCTCTTTAATATGACACCAATCAGCACTCCTATACTGTTACAGTGTGACCCCATGAGTTAATATGACACCAATCAGCACTCCTATACTGTTACAGTGTGACCCCGTGAGTTAATATGACACCAATCAGCACTCCTATACTGTTACAGTGTGACCCCGTGAGTTAATATGACACCAATCAGCACTCCTATACTGTTACAGTGTGACCCCATGAGTTAATGTAACACCAATCAGCACTCCTATACTGTTACAGTGTGACCCCATGAGTTCATGTGACACCAACATACTTTCATACTGGCTTTCAAAACTAGGACTGTTCTTTGCCCAGATATAGAATATACTTCCACATTGGGCAGTTACACTTACCCGTGTTACCTTACATGTGGTTGCTAAACTTTATGATTACATTTATCAAGATATTAATCAAATTAAGTTTGAATTTAATGTACATTAATGAAATATGTTTCAACTATTTCATGGGCAATTCAGGTATTGGGAAAGACACCTTTGATAATGGGGCATTTTTAGGGCTTTTAGTCATTTTCAGGATTTCAAATGGTCCATTCCCCTTTGAGTGAGTGAGTGAGTGAGTGAGTTATTGTTTAACACCTCTTCGGCAGTATTGCAGCCATTAGCGGCGGATATCCCCCCCTTTGAAGCAATAGTAAAATTTCAAATTTTAATGGGCCATTTTTTCATCCAATGTGCAAAATGGCCTATGGCCTCTAGCTAGCTGCCTTTCCCAATCCATAGGCAATTGTACAAAAGCCTTAACCCTTACGTTGCGTATATATATTTTACCATTTTTAGCCCCTGTGGCGGAATTTACAGGCTCGCAGCTCGCAGCAGTAGTTTGAGCTTAGGCACTAACAAGCTCTGCTGGCGGAATTTCCAGGCGGCGATTCCGGTACCGTTTTTACGAAATATACCGCATCTACATGGCGAATAAGGACTATATACGGGCGTTCAATACAAATTCAAGTAGCGACACCCGTACACAAATGGCTAATTCACACCCGAAACTTTGAATGAATTTTCTATGTTTTTTCGTTTTTATTCTACTACTTTCGAATGATTGTCTTTAATTCGGGCCTCGTAACATCATAAATACTAAACGAAAAAAATTCCATTTATATACGAAATTGAAGACAAGATGTCTAGCTTCACAATGATTATTAGAATGCGACCTTTGGTTATAATTCTATAGCTATGTAAAGTTTGTCTTTATTTCCACCTATAAAATCGTCAATACTTACAACATGTATGCGGCATTGCAAACGGTCGTTCATCGCACTTTTCCAAGAAATCATAATCTCGAACCAGTTGACAAATAAGCACATGTCAACCCAAATATGGTTATGTTGTTTGACTTTTCAAATAAACGCTAACCTCGAACCATAACTGATGAAAATATGTTGATTAGTTTGTGTGCCGTTTGGTTTCACATGCCTCTCAGAAAGGTAAAATTGTATCTTTATTTCTGTGAATAAATCTGCGCATTTTATATAGAATAAAAGATTATACTTTTCGGTTTATTGTGATATAAAAATTATGAAAATGCATTCAGTATTTTAGCCGTGATAAATGTTTTAGAAGTTGTGAAAATCGCCGATTGTTTCAAAATTTATGAAGTGTAAACATGACCTTTTTCACGGCGCTTGCTGTGTCTTTATTATTTTTTTGAGATTTTCTAATTTTATATGGGAATGTAGTCCATTGTTTCCCCTTTATTTTGCCGTATTTTTTTTTTAAAACAAACTATTCGCTCACATGATATGAAGTGCGGGAGTAAGGCGAGTTAGCGATTTTTTCCCCCGTCTCGCGAGATGCGAGGCAGATAGCAGTCTCGGGCGAGGCAAACCCGAGGCAATACAAACACGTGGGTGAAAATAGCCTCAAGCGAATTAATGCTTCGGGGGCTAAGCCCGACAAAATTGGCCTTTTGTAAAGCTAATTATCAATGCGTTACGGGTCAACAATGCACACGCAATTTGGTGTGAATTTTACTTGATATTTCGACCGGACATTCACACAGACTCGTTATCGTGGCTATCTGCGAGATGTATGTAAACAAGTTTTCATGTGGCGATATACGGACACACTTCGTCTCGCATTTCGCCTGGGGGGCAAATATAATTATTACTGACCCGATAAATGCACTAAGTCCAACGTACGGGTCTCGCCAAGGGTTCTAACATTTTTCTCTATGAGCCTCCCGGATAATTCCGTCGCCCGCATGTTAAGGGTTAATGCCCTCATGGAAAGTAATCTTTTTAAAACTAGATGAGCGTTTGCGGGACACCGCAAAAGCAGAGCAGCTCCGAAACTTTGGGTCTTGCCTTTCCCTGTTCCGCCTTCTCCTCAGCATAAATAAAATGGGAATTTTTATGGACAAAAATTTGTTCATTATTCAAGTTATTCTAACAAGTTGAATCATCACTCGGGTCACTTTTCACAAGTGTGTTCTTAAAACCTATTTCTGATTTCAAAATTGGATCAAAGGATTAACATGGCCTTAACCGATATCTCGTGATCTTGACCTTTAAAATTCAAGGTCACACAATCAGTGATCACTTTTCATTGTGTATCACAATCATGTAATGAATCAAAGTGTGAATAGTTGAAATAAGACATTTTCGCAAAAGCATGCTTAAGTTGTGACCTCGCTATGACCTTGACCTTTGACAGATGTTAGCGAAAACCTTTTTCAAATCTTGGCCTTTCTCCATAGTTGATATACACCAAAAAATAGAGCCATGGGCTCTGTAGCTCATCAGGGTTTTATGATTTACTATCTAAAGTTGAATATTTAAGTTATTTGAGTTATTGTTTACAAGCAAAAGATAGGTTCTTAGATCATACCCCATTTGGGGTCACAGGGTTACATAATCTACAATTAAGAATCCCCATTGGCTAAGGAGTCTGCACACAACTTTTCAGCTCTCTAGACCTTTTGGAACTGGAGAAAAAGATAAAAAAAGGTTTTTAGGGATGTGACCCCGGTGACCCCATTTGGGGTCTCGGGGTCACATAATCTACAATTTAGAATCCCCATTGGCCAAGGAGTCTGCACACAACTTTTCAGCTCTCTAGACCTTTTGGAACTGGAGAAGAAGATGAAAATAGGTTTTTAAGGATGTGACCCCGGTGACCCCATTTGGGGTCACGGGGTCACATAATCTACAATTTAGAATCCCCATTGGCTAAGGAGTCTGCACACAACTTTTCAGCTCTCTAGACCTTTTGGAACTGGAGAAGAAGATGAAAAAAGGTTTTTAGGGATGTGACCCCGGTGACCCTATTTGGGGTCTCGGGGTCACATAATCTACAATTTAGAATCCCCATTGGCCAAGGAGTCTGCACACAACTTTTCAGCTCTCTCGACCTTTTGGAACTGGAGAAGAAGATGAAAAAAGGTTTTTAGGGATGTGACCCCGGTGACCCCATTTGGGGTCTCGGGGTCACATAATCTACAATTTAGAATCCCCATTGGCCAAGGAGTCTGCACACAACTTTTCAGCTCTCTAGACCTTTTGGAACTGGAGAAGAAGATGAAAATAGGTTTTTAAGGATGTGACCCCGGTGACCCCATTTGGGTCACGGGGTCACATAATCTACACTTTAGAATCCCCATTGGCCAAGGAGTCTGCACACAACTTTTCAGCTCTCTAGACCTTTTGGAACTGGAGAAGAAGATGAAAAAAGGTTTTTAGGGATGTGACCCCGGTGACCCCATTTGGGGTCTCGGGGTCACATAATCTACAATTTAGAATCCCCATTGGCCAAGGAGTCTGCACACAACTTTTCAGCTCTCTAGACCTTTTGGAACTGGAGAAGAAGATGAAAATAGGTTTTTAAGGATGTGACCCCGGTGACCCCATTTGGGGTCACGGGGTCACATAATCTACACTTTAGAATCCCCATTGGCCAAGGAGTCTGCACACAACTTTTCAGCTCTCTAGACCTTTTGGAACTGGAGAAGAAGATGAAAATAGGTTTTTAGGGATGTGACCCTGGTGACCCGATTTGGGGTCACAGAGTCACGAAATCTACAATTTAGAATCCCCATTGGCCAAGGAGTCTGCACACAACTTTTCAGCTCTCTAGACCTATTGGAACTGAAGAAGAAGATGAAAATAGGTTTTTAAGGATGTGACCCCTGTGACCCCATTTGGGGTCTCGGGGTCACGAAATCTACAATTTAGAATCCCCATTGGCCAAGGAGTCTGCACATAAAATTTCAGCTCTGTGGAGTCATTGGTTCTGGAGAAGAAGTCGAAAAAGCAAAAAGTTTACGGATGGACGGATGGACGGATGGACGGAAGGACGGATGGACAGATGGACGGATGGACGGATGGACGGATGGACGGACGCCGGACACCATGCCATGCCATAAGCCCATCGGGCCTTTCAGGCCTGATGAGCTAAAAAGGGCCTGATAGCACAAATATTTTTCAAGTTATCGTGTTTACAAGGATTTTTTTTAGCGATTTCAGAACTCGTGACCTTGACCTTTGACCTTGAATGTGAACATGTCCAAAAAATTCCCCAGGGGCATAAGTAAGAAGTTATGTATATGAGTTCTCAAAACCTTCTAGGAAAAAAGTTATAGGGAATACAAAACGCGGCGGCGGCGACGGAAACTGCGCAAAAACTGATAGCAGCTCCGACTAAGTGTACTGCTGCCATGACATGATGTTGTTCTGTTACATGCACTAAATCAAGGTGGTTCTTGTGGATGAAGATGTGCAATAAAAGAACTCAACTCACCAGTTTTTCCCTCTCATCCTCTATGTTTGTCAGCAGCCGACCAAACTCCTTCAGAGACTGGGCTGTCAATAAATATTAAATGTTAGTTAAACTCGTAAGTTTCATTCAACACTAAGTCAAACACATAATGCTGCAAGATCAGCCCACAGCTACAAACAAACTAAGTCCAACATACCATCATTAACCCAAGCCCCAGGGGGCCGTTCCCCGAAACAATCTTAGCCCTAAGATCAATCTTAGCCAATGATAAAAGATGGGCTTACGATTGATCTTAGGGCTAAGATTGGTAAGTGGAACTTATAGATAATGTGGGGATTTAATCATTTCAATACACAATATATTAAAAAAAAAATGTATGCATCAGAATACACTCAGCATTTCTTTGCTGCTGAACACCAAGCAAGGAACCAACAACTCCTATCTCTTGGTCTCACATCGTTGTGACGAATCGGTTATATTACAGCCAATAGCAGAGAGTTATTGTTTAGCACAGAATTGGCAATACTGCAGTCAATAGCGGTTGCCGGTTGGATGCCTGTATATAAAGAGATATCATAAACAGTAAGCGCTTAATCTTGTCTGTTTTGAACAACCATAATCTAATTTGTATTACTGGTAATAATCTAAGGTGTACTATGATAATAACTGTTAAAGCATATACTTCAAAACAATTTATGATCGAATACTTCATATCCTTTTGCAAGATATGATTAATGTCCATATTTTTGTCAGTTGGCATTTCAATGAGCTGACATAAGAACCTATCATGAATAACCAACTCCCCAAGGATTATACACTCGATAAATAATGGATACTGACATATAGACATGTGAGAGAGAGTTTATATGGCTCAGAGGAAATATTTATAAATATTCATATCCCCAATGGATACTAGCAACATTATAGACAGCAAAACCGTTTGCACCATAGATTCTTGACAACTGAACAAAGCCTGAAACTAAGGGAATCAAAACTCAGTGTTGTAAGTGTGTATATCAGACAAACCAGGATAGACAGTAAAACCGTTTGCACCATAGATTCTTGACAACTGAACAAAGCCTGAAACTAAGGGAATCAAAACTCAGTGTTGTAAGTGTGTATATCAGACAAACCAGGATAGACAGTAAAACCGTTTGCACCATAGATTCTTGACAACTGAACAAAGCCTGAAACTAAGGGAATCAAAACTCAGTGTTGTAAGTGTGTATATCAGACAAACCAGGATAGACAGTAAAACCGTTTGCACCATAGATTCTTGACAACTGAACAAAGCCTGAAACTAAGGGAATCAAAACTCAGTGTTGTAAGTGTGTATATCAGACAAACCAGGATAGACAGTAAAACCGTTTGCACCATAGATTCTTGACAACTGAACAAAGCCTGAAACTAAGGGAATCAAAACTCAGTGCTGTAAGTGTGTATATCAGACAAACCAGGATAGACAGTAAAACTGTTTGTACCACCTGGACAACCTAAACTAAGGGAATCAAAACTCAGTGTTCTAAGTGTGTATATTAGACATACCAGGATAGACAGTAAAACTGTTTGTACCACCTGGACAACCTAAACTAAGGGAATCAAAACTCAGTGCTGTTAGTGTGTATATTAGACAAACCAGGATAGACAGTAAAACTGTTTGTACCACCTGGACAACCTAAACTAAGGCAATCAAAAGTCAGTGTTGTAAGTGTGTATATCAGACAAACCAGGATAGACAGTAAAACTGTTTGTACCACCTGGACAACCTAAACTAAGGGAATCAAAACTCAGTGCTGTAAGTGTGTATATCAGACATACCAGGATAGACAGTAAAACTGTTTGTACCACCTGGACAACCTAAACTAAGGGAATCAAAACTCAGTGCTGTAAGTGTGTATATCAGACAAACCAGGATAGACAGTAAAAACTGTTTGTACCACCTGGACAACCTAAACTAAGGGAATCAAAACTCAGTGTTGTAAGTGTGTATATCAGACAAACCAGGATAGACAGTAAAACTGTTTGTACCACCTGGACAACCTAAACTAAGGCAATCAAAAGTCAGTGTTGTAAGTGTGTATATCAGACAAACCAGGATAGACAGTAAAACTGTTTGTACCACCTGGACAACCTAAACTAAGGGAATCAAAACTCAGTGCTGTAAGTGTGTATATCAGACATACCAGGATAGACAGTAAAACTGTTTGTACCACCTGGACAACCTAAACTAAGGGAATCAAAACTCAGTGCTGTAAGTGTGTATATCAGACATACCAGGATAGACAGTAAAACTGTTTGTACCACCTGGACAACCTAAACTAAGGGAATCAAAACTCAGTGTTGTAAGTGTGTATATCAGACAAACCAGGATAGACAGTAAAACTGTTTGTACCACCTGGACAACCTAAACTAAGGGAATCAAAACTCAGTGCTGTAAGTGTGTATATCAGACATACCAGGATAGACAGTAAAACTGTTTGTACCACCTGGACAACCTAAACTAAGGGAATCAAAACTCAGTGCTGTTAGTGTGTATATCAGACAAACCAGGATAGACAGTAAAACTGTTTGTACCACCTGGACAACCTAAACTAAGGGAATCAAAAGTCAGTGTTGTAAGTGTGTATATCAGACAAACCAGGATAGACAGTAAAACTGTTTGTACCACCTGGACAACCTAAACTAAGGGAATCAAAACTCAGTGTTGTAAGTGTGTATATCAGACAAACCAGGATAGACAGTAAAACTGTTTGTACCACCTGGACAACCTAAACTAAGGGAATCAAAACTCAGTGCTGTAAGTGTGTATATCAGACATACCAGGATAGACAGTAAAACTGTTTGTACCACCTGGACAACCTAAACTAAGGGAATCAAAACTCAGTGTTCTAAGTGTGTATATCAGACATACCAGGATAGACAGTAAAACTGTTTGTACCACCTGGACAACCTAAACTAAGGGAATCAAAACTCAGTGCTGTTAGTGTGTATATTAGACAAACCAGGATAGACAGTAAAACTGTTTGTACCACCTGGACAACCTAAACTAAGGCAATCAAAAGTCAGTGTTGTAAGTGTGTATATCAGACAAACCAGGATAGACAGTAAAACTGTTTGTACCACCTGGACAACCTAAACTAAGGGAATCAAAACTCAGTGCTGTAAGTGTGTATATCAGACATACCAGGATAGACAGTAAAACTGTTTGTACCACCTGGACAACCTAAACTAAGGGAATCAAAACTCAGTGCTGTAAGTGTGTATATCAGACAAACCAGGATAGACAGTAAAAACTGTTTGTACCACCTGGACAACCTAAACTAAGGGAATCAAAACTCAGTGTTGTAAGTGTGTATATCAGACAAACCAGGATAGACAGTAAAACTGTTTGTACCACCTGGACAACCTAAACTAAGGCAATCAAAAGTCAGTGTTGTAAGTGTGTATATCAGACAAACCAGGATAGACAGTAAAACTGTTTGTACCACCTGGACAACCTAAACTAAGGGAATCAAAACTCAGTGCTGTAAGTGTGTATATCAGACATACCAGGATAGACAGTAAAACTGTTTGTACCACCTGGACAACCTAAACTAAGGGAATCAAAACTCAGTGTTGTAAGTGTGTATATCAGACAAACCAGGATAGACAGTAAAACTGTTTGTACCACCTGGACAACCTAAACTAAGGCAATCAAAAGTCAGTGTTGTAAGTGTGTATATCAGACAAACCAGGATAGACAGTAAAACTGTTTGTACCACCTGGACAACCTAAACTAAGGGAATCAAAACTCAGTGTTGTAAGTGTGTATATCAGACAAACCAGGATAGACAGTAAAACTGTTTGTACCACCTGGACAACCTAAACTAAGGGAATCAAAACTCAGTGCTGTAAGTGTGTATATCAGACATACCAGGATAGACAGTAAAACTGTTTGTACCACCTGGACAACCTAAACTAAGGGAATCAAAACTCAGTGTTGTAAGTGTGTATATTAGACAAACCAGGATAGACAGTAAAACTGTTTGTACCACCTGGACAACCTAAACTAAGGGAATCAAAACTCAGTGTTGTAAGTGTGTATATCAGACAAACCAGGATAGACAGTAAAACTGTTTGTACCACCTGGACAACCTAAACTAAGGGAATCAAAACTCAGTGCTGTAAGTGTGTATATCAGACATACCAGGATAGACAGTAAAACTGTTTGTACCACCTGGACAACCTAAACTAAGGGAATCAAAACTCAGTGCTGTTAGTGTGTATATCAGACAAACCAGGATAGACAGTAAAACTGTTTGTACCACCTGGACAACCTAAACTAAGGGAATCAAAAGTCAGTGTTGTAAGTGTGTATATCAGACAAACCAGGATAGACAGTAAAACTGTTTGTACCACCTGGACAACCTAAACTAAGGGAATCAAAACTCAGTGTTGTAAGTGTGTATATCAGACAAACCAGGATAGACAGTAAAACTGTTTGTACCACCTGGACAACCTAAACTAAGGGAATCAAAACTCAGTGCTGTAAGTGTGTATATCAGACATACCAGGATAGACAGTAAAACTGTTTGTACCACCTGGACAACCTAAACTAAGGGAATCAAAACTCAGTGCTGTTAGTGTGTATATCAGACAAACCAGGATAGACAGTAAAACTGTTTGTACCACCTGGACAACCTAAACTAAGGGAATCAAAACTCAGTGTTCTAAGTGTGTATATCAGACATACCAGGATAGACAGTAAAACTGTTTGTACCACCTGGACAACCTAAACTAAGGGAATCAAAACTCAGTGCTGTAAGTGTGTATATCAGACAAACCAGGATAGACAGTAAAACTGTTTGTACCACCTGGACAACCTAAACTAAGGGAATCAAAAGTCAGTGTTGTAAGTGTGTATATCAGACAAACCAGGATAGACAGTAAAACTGTTTGTACCACCTGGACAACCTAAACTAAGGCAATCAAAACTCAGTGTTGTAAGTGTGTTTATCAGACATACCAGGATAGACAGTAAAACTGTTTGTACCACCTGGACAACCTAAACTAAGGGAATCAAAACTCAGTGTTGTAAGTGTGTATATCAGACAAACCAGGATAGACAGTAAAACTGTTTGTACCACCTGGACAACCTAAACTAAGGGAATCAAAAGTCAGTGCTGTAAGTGTGTATATCAGACATACCAGGATAGACAGTAAAACTGTTTGTACCACCTGGACAACCTAAACTAAGGGAATCAAAACTCAGTGCTGTAAGTGTGTATATCAGACAAACCAGGATAGACAGTAAAACTGTTTGTACCACCTGGACAACCTAAACTAAGGGAATCAAAACTCAGTGTTGTAAGTGTGTATATCAGACATACCAGGATAGACAGTAAAACTGTTTGTACCACCTGGACAACCTAAACTAAGGGAATCAAAACTCAGTGTTCTAAGTGTGTATATCAGACAAACCAGGATAGACAGTAAAACTGTTTGTACCACCTGGACAACCTAAACTAACTGAATCAAAACTCAGTGTTCTAAGTGTGTATATCAGACATACCAGGATAGACAGTAAAACTGTTTGTACCACCTGGACAACCTAAACTAAGGGAATCAAAACTCAGTGTTCTAAGTGTGTATATCAGACAAACCAGGATAGACAGTAAAACTGTTTGTACCACCTGGACAACCTAAACTAAGGGAATCAAAACTCAGTGTTCTAAGTGTGTATATCAGACATACCAGGATAGACAGTAAAACTGTTTGTACCACCTGGACAACCTAAACTAAGGGAATCAAAACTCAGTGTTGTAAGTGTGTATATCAGACAAACCAGGATAGACAGTAAAACTGTTTGTACCACCTGGACAACCTAAACTAAGGGAATCAAAACTCAGTGCTGTAAGTGTGTATATCATACAAACCAGGATAGACAGTAAAACTGTTTGTACCACCTGGACAACCTAAACTAAGGGAATCAAAACTCAGTGCTGTAAGTGTGTTTATCAGACATACCAGGATAGACAGTAAAACTGTTTGTACCACCTGGACAACCTAAACTAAGGGAATCAAAACTCAGTGTTCTAAGTGTGTATATCAGACATACCAAAACTAAGGGAATCAAAACTCAGTGTTGTAAGTGTGTATATCAGACATACCAGGATAGACAGTAAAACTGTTTGTACCACCTGGACAACCTAAACTAAGGAATCAAAACTCAGTGCTGTAAGTGTGTATATCAGACAAACCAGGATAGACAGTAAAACTGTTTGTACCACCTGGACAACCTAAACTAAGGGAATCAAAACTCAGTGCTGTAAGTGTGTATATCAGACATACCAGGATAGACAGTAAAACTGTTTGTACCACCTGGACAACCTAAACTAAGGGAATCAAAAGTCAGTGCTGTAAGTGTGTATATCAGACAAACCAGGATAGACAGTAAAACTGTTTGTACCACCTGGACAACCTAAACTAAGGGAATCAAAACTCAGTGTTGTAAGTGTGTATATCAGACAAACCAGGATAGACAGTAAAACTGTTTGTACCACCTGGACAACCTAAACTAAGGCAATCAAAACTTATAAGAGTGTATAGAAGTAGACTACTATTAGCTGCAGATCACTTTACCTCACTCATTCATCACAGTCCCTCCACTCACACAGACCCAGCTGATCATTCTTCTAGATCTACTACTCTTGTAGTTCCTACACCAAACAGTTGAGTGATTGGTACTGAGTTCTCTAGTGCAGTACCATTACCTGCATACCAGTACTCATTCAGGAACATACTTGCAGGAACATGTTCCACAAACTTCATGTGGAATATATCTCCAGGTATTGTTTATATATTCAGTATGTATGGTAGTGTTTATGTCAAGTGCCTTGCAGTAATGTTTCAAATTACATTTTATCAGACTACCACAAGTCCTATAAGAATGTACCAATTCTGAAGCTACCTGTACCAATCATTAGAGCAAATGATATCAAGATTACGAGAGAGAGAGAGATATGGATAACAACTTCTTTATTCATTTTATAGCACGTTCTATTCCTCCCTTCCAGGAAAAACTTGACTACACAAGCAGAATTCCAAGAACAAAATTTGGTGAAAAGTTAATTATTTTTTTGGTTGTCCTACAAAGTTAGCATGGACTACTCAGATTCTTTATAAACTCAATAAACTAGTATAAAATATTCAAGATGATGCTCAAGCTACCAAACAACTTGGACTCGAGTCCTCACATATTTATAAAATATTTAAGATGACACTCAAGCTACCAAACAACTTGGACTCACATATAACGCATAAATTAGATAAAACACCCTTCATCAGATTCACGCTTCTATCATCCATAAATAAAATAAACAAATATAAATCTTCCAATTCTCATATATAAAACATAAACTACATATAAGCATCAAACTTTCTATCTGTCCAACTTCATAATGTGCCAGTCTATCTGTGAAGTGGAATCTCTAAGTGCGGTGTACATTACACCAGGCAGATTACAACATGTTCAATGACTTCCCAGCATGCACCTATCTCTCCAGCGAGAAGTTTTCTCATACACAGCCTATCTGGAGCAGCAGCCTATAATGATAAGAAGAGATACCATGACAAAACTTATCGGAGTTATCGCAACTCTGACAACAGTTAACTCAGCCCGTGAGAAGACAAATGGTGGCAGCCAGTTTTGCAGCAAAAGAGGAAAATTAAATTTAGAATTGACCAGATGACATAACAGTGAACAAATTCCTGCAGACATGTGTGTGACTGCTTGTTGATCAATAGCAGAACTTGCAGTTAATTTACAACGAAAATAATAATTGTTCAGTAAAATTAATTCTCATGTAGATGAACTGGCTAATTGGCACAGTGAAAGACTCCAGGCTGTTGGATGTTAATTTCATATAGATCGTAGTTAAAGTTTAGTTCAACATATTAGGTGAGTGACTGACATGGAAGAATTCCACACTGACAGATGTTCCAATCTAGTCACAGGTAACTGGTTAGAACAGACAAATTCCATGCTGAAAGATGGTCTATTAAATGCATATATAGTTAACTGGTAAAATAGCGGAGATTCCTCACTGAAACTGGTCTATTTAGTACATGTAGTTAACTAGTTAAATAGCCTGGATTCCAGAGTGAAAGCTGGCAGTTTGGCAGATCTAAACAAAAGGAAGTGTATAGACTGAGGCAGACAGACAGACAGACAGACAGACAGAAAGACAGACAGACAGACAGGGGTAGAGACTAAGTACTGGTGAAAAGTCCTGTGGGACTTCCCTATACAAGTTTAGGTTCAAGAATATGATCATAAATTGAGCTTTTTTTAATAAAATATTTGGATTTGTGATATTCCTTCATTTCTCAACTTAGCTTTCTTTCATTTGTTACATCCTTTTACAGGTTTGTTCTACATTCAAAAAGAAGAAATATAAAATTTCTGTGAAAGAGATACGTAGAGAGACAGGGGACGGCATCACATGGTCTGGTTGCTGATTACCAGATACAGAGCAGCTGCTGGTGGAAGGTCCAATACTTCCTGTAGGACTGCCTGCCCTATACAAGTGTATTTGAAGAATATAATCATCAATTGAGATATTTTTAATAAAACATTTGGATTTGAGATATTCCTTCATTTCTAAACGTGTGTTTATATTAGTTCTACAATCAAACAAGGAGAAATCTAAACTTCTGTGAAAGTTTCTATGAGATGAGTGGGTGCTGTGGGACCCTTTGAGCCTGTTACTCATGTAGTCTGACTATGAAGTTCTCCAGTGAACCCAGAGCACCTGCCAGTCAGTCGGTGTATAACAGATCTATAGAGGCTATTGCATCCCTTGTCGATCTGTTCCCTGCAAGCTCATTAAAGCACATCTTGCATACATGTGCACTGACAAGCAGGTTATGTTGTCCCGAGATACACTGGATCAACACTGGTGTCAGTGAAGAGAGTGGACCTTATGAAGCCCTCAGTGCTCTGTATTGAACCAGATTAAAGCAGCACAACCGGCACATCTTGCATGTGCACTGGCAGCACAGTGGAGTCAATTTCTGATTAACCTCTGACGATCAAAAGAATTGAACCTAATACTCAGACCTTACATGTATCTGGATTGACACAAAGTCTCTGAAAAAGCTGAGAATTACAAAGCAGCTGGTTGAGACATACAAACCATGAAATAGAATTGATCTTTCAGATCCACTGTTTGTTAATTTAAATCCTCACTGCTTAAAGACACAGCCCTTGACAACAGAGGCCTTCTAATTGTGTCGTGAAGAACTGAACCTGTTACATTCTCTATACTTCATGCAGTTAGGTGATGGAGTTATACTCAATGCACTAAGTGTGTGTAAATTGTGGAGATAATGATTTTAGGAGGTTACTCTCCAGCTCAGTGTTGGATGACAAAAAGGTCTGCTAAACTGGGCATGATAAAGAGAGGAACACCAGCTTGTTAATGGAAAGAAAATATCCCAAAATGCAAAGAAAACACATTGATGAGCCATGAAAAAAATAGAGGAAAGCTGAATGTCACTTGCCCAGTGTTAAAATCATTAAACAGACAGTAGGACTGGACAGGGAGGAACTCAGGCAGGTTCATCTGACCACGGCAATCAGAGATTCAAATGATTGAAATCAAATCTAAAAGAATGTGAGCTAAGATTAATATCAAGACCACTGAAGATTCCTGGAGAGATGCATGCAGCAGATGGCAGTAAGTAGTGTTTACTGTATCTGGCGCCCTCCTCACTCACTCAGGTAGCAGGGCACCTGTTCACGATGCAAGTCAGGTGGAACATGGCAGAGGTTGAGTGGGGAGGGGAGGGGAGGGGAGGGACAAGTCAGGTGGAACATGGCAGAGGTTGAGTGGGGAGGGGAGGAGAGGGACAAGTCAAGTGGGGCAGTGAGGAGGGGAGGGGCAGGGACACAGACGGACTCAGAGAAGTGGTACAAAATATGCAAGTCCAGTCCAAAATAGAAAGAACAAAAGTTGGTTGTTAGGAGTTGTTTTGATATGTATGCCAGGTAACAGGGCATGAGAAAAGTGCCTGTAGAGGACAAGAGGGGAGAACTACAAGTGGAACCTAAGTGAGCAGGTTTCAGGGCGAAGATGGAGGAGGATTTAACCCTTAACATGCGGGCGACGGAATTATCCGGGCGGGCTATAAGCGATTCCTAGGTGTCTGTATACGGATCCCGGATACAAGACTTAGAATAATTCACGGCTGTCTAAGTATACTCTATCACCCATACCGGGTCACGAGTCGATTGTGTCCGCGACCCGACCCATGAGAATGGCTGTATTTACGCATCGCGACCCGACATGAGAATAAAGCTTTGTTCAGTGTGTGGTCGGAATATCAAGCAAAATTCACACCAATTTGCGTGTGCATTGTTGACCCGTAACGCATCGATAATTAGCTTTACAAAAGGCCAATTATGTCGGGCTTAGCCCCCGAAGCATTAATTCGCTTGAGGCTATTTTCACCCACGTGTTTGTATTGCCTCGGGTTTGCCTCGCCCGAGACTGCTATCTGCCTCGCATCTCGCGAGAAGGGGAAAAAAATCGCTAACTCGCCTTACTCCCGCACTTCATATCATGTGAGCGAATTGTTTGTTTTCAAAAAAAAATACGGCAAAATAAAGGGGAAACAATGGACTACATTCCCATATAAAATTAGAAAATCTCAAAAAAATAATAAAGACACAGCAAGCGCCGTGAAAAAGGTCATGTTTACACTTCATAAATTTTGAAACAATCGGCGATTTTCACAACTTCTAAAACATTTATCAAGGCTAAAATACTGAATGCATTTTCATAATTTTTATATCACAATAAACCGAAAAGAATAATCTTTTATTCTATATAAAATGCGCAGATTTATTCACAGAAATAAAGATACAATTTTACCTTTCTGAGAGGCATGTGAAACCAAACGGCACACAAACTAATCAACATATTTTCATCAGTTATGGTTCGAGGTTAGCGTTTATTTGAAAAGTCAAACAACATAACCATATTTGGGTTGACATGTGCTTATTTGTCAACTGGTTCGAGATTATGATTTCTTGGAAAAGTGCGATGAACGACCGTTTGCAATGCCGCATACATGTTGTAAGTATTGACGATTTTATAGGTGGGAATAAAGACAAACTTTACATAGCTATAGAATTATAACCAAAGGTCGCATTCTAATAATTTTTATATCATTGTGAAGCTAGACATCTTGTCTTCAATTCCGTATATAAATGGATTTTTTTTCGTTTCGTATTTATGATGTTACGAGGCCCGAATAAAAGACAATCTTTTGAAAGTAATAGAATAAAAACGAAAAAACATAGAAAATTCATTCAAAGTTTCGAGTGTGAATTAGCCATTTGTGTACGGGTTTCGCTACTTGAATTTGTATTGAACGCCCGTATATAGTCCTTATTCGCCATGTAGATGCGGTATATTTTGTAAAAACGATACCGGAATCGCCGCCTGGAAATTCCGCCAGCAGAGCTAGTTAGTGCCAAAGCCCAAACTACTGCTGCGAGCTGCGAGCCTGTAAATTCCGCCACAGGGGCTAAAAATGGTAAAATATATATACGCAACGTAAGGGTTAATGAGTTACCAGGCTCATTCCTTCTTGTCATTCTGATCTTCATCACTGGATTCAAATGTGCTTGACAAGCTCCATCCAAGGGCACCACAAGCACCCATCTTCCAAACAACAAGTAAAGAAGGTAGATTGTAAGTTTCAAAGTATCATCACTCCCTCCTTACACTCACTGTCTTACCCATTCCCCTTCCCACTCTCTCTGGTTATTGAAGATATACAGGCCTTGTTCCCTTCCCTCCCCTGTGGGTAGAGAGGAGAGTGAGGCTAAGAATCTCCAATCGTAACCTGCCTTATAGATTACTTCAGGTATTGAAGACAAAGACTTAAACCAGCCTCCCCGTCAGTCAGGTAATCAAATAAAGTTTGGCAGCTACCTGCCAGTTCCTATGGTTCTAGTTTACAGTGGATATACACAAGACAAACCAGACCCCACCTGCCCTGGTCTGCAGACGGACAGACACTAACACAGGGGGCAAGTGGACCACAGTTTACTTTGTGGAACTTCATCTGGTGTGTTGGATTTGTCTTCATATGCCTAACCACAGAGAAGGTAAACACTTTCAAATTTGTTGGTCAAAAAGAATTGCATTGTCAAAATAAAGTGTGAAATTGAACAAAAGTATAATAATAATTCAGAGATCTTATTGAACCGTTTTTACTGACATTTGTTTTTGCACATATTTAAGTGACAAATATGAGTAAGCAACATAATGTTTCGATTGAATTGATGAATTAATAGTTTTTCAATCAGTAAAATATTACTGACTACTCTTACGAAAATGAGTTCAACAACATCTAAAACTACTAGGGAAATTGAATCCAGCTTCCGGATCATGTGAATGTTACTCTCAGAAACCAACTGATGTCTTCCTGTCCAGTGATGGATATTTCATAAGTTTAATTAATATCTATCGAGTGTAACGAGGAAATGGAAATAAATTCAACAATCGCAATTCAAAAATCATGTGAGATAATTAAACATCATCACAATTAGGTAGTTAGGAAATATTTCTGCTTCACATCAATGGCGCTTTTTGTATCAAACATATTACAAAAGCCTGAAACAATTAAATACTGTAAGTGTGCCTCCCTAATAAGGACGTGAAAGTACATAGATTATCCCTTCCCCATCAATAACTGCAGCTCGTATTCACTGTGAATACGTGAATAACAACAACATATATCTGCTCAAACAAATAATGTAAATGTTCATTGGTTAGAGGTTAAAGTGTTCATTCCACGTTACCAAATTCCCTTGTATCCATGCTCCGTGAACATTGTTCTTTAAGAGGTATTTAGAAATTGGTTGGATGGAGAAGAAATGAACTCTACGAATTTATAACTTCTTTATTGCAGGAGTGCAGGAAATTTAACAATCATATTTATTTGAGATAAGGTGAGGTGAGGTGAGGTGAGGTGAGGTGAGGTGAGGTGAGGTGAGGTGGGGTTTACTCCAGCTTTAAAGAGTATTTCACTTATATCACGGCTGGTAGTATTGGTGTAGGGGGAAAGCCTGCAACGTCATGGTGACTACACATTGTGGTGAAACCTGTGAGCATCGGCTGGAACTAGCGAACCAAGGGTGGTACTGCGCTGAAATTCACTGTTGCTATTTGAGATAAGCTTCTGTGTGCGCTCTTTAGGTTGATTACGGTAAATCAGAAGGTTTCAAGGTCCAACCAGAGGAAGTAGGTTTCAGATACTGTAACATTACACCTAACTCATTGACACTCTTACATAATCAGCATGTACACAAGTAAACAGCAAGGAGGCAGACTACTGTTTCATTGTTTTCACAACCCTGTCTTCTCTTGTGTGGAGAAAAGTTGGAATTTCTTTTGCAGCAGACAAGAGAGGAACAAGAACGAAGGAAATTTGTTTCATACATTATACATGTGCTCCGACAACATCAACAACGTGTATGACAAAACTAAGTAACACTGATAGTGCCACCACCCACCCTCCGACTCCGACTCCGACTCCGACTCCGACTCTGACTCCCCCTCCGACTCCGACTCTGACTCCCCCTCCGACTCCGACTCCGACTCCCCGACTCCCCGACTCCCCCTCCGACTCCCCCTCCGACTCCGACTCCGACTCCGACTCCGACTCCGACTCCCCGACTCCCCGACTCCCCGACTCCCCGACTCCCCGACTCCCCCTCCGACTCCGACTCCGACTCCCCCTCCGACTCCTCCTCCCCCACCAAAAGACGGTATCCTAATCAGCAATTCCCCTCTTTTTTAGTTAAGCGTCCTGCACCTTTGTTAGGTCAATTATCTATAACATTTCACAGCCAGATGGATGTGTAATTTCAGTAGAATGATTTATAAAAAGATAAAAACTTATTTCAAATTGCAAAAACAAGGTAACATTCTTCAGACCCCAGTGATAAGTGCAAGTCTAGCCCTGATTAGTTAGTGAGAGGTTATCAGGAGTGTGGATCTGCTGTGTTGTGCTCCACAGTCCAGCAACATGAGTCTGACACCAGCCACGTGCATGTGGAAGTCTTATCTAGATGGTGACTTCTCAACAGATGAAGCGTAAGAGCAGAGCACTGTTTCTTGTATATATACTTACACTACTAGTTACTAGGTGTAGAACAAAAATAAAATTTCAGCAATAAACCAAAAGGAAAGGATCATTATGATCATATATAATGCAAACAAGTTTTTATTTATTTCTATTTGTGTGAGGATCTAACTAGAAGCGAGCACATAGAGTGCAAGTCTTATCTAGATGGTGACTTCTCAACAGATGAGTGAGTGAGTGATGGAGTTGGTGTTTAACGTCGCTTTCAATAGTATTTCACTTATATCACGGCTGCTAGTATTATGGCAGGGAGAAAGCCCCCATCGCCATGTGGCTATGCTTTGCGGTGAAACCTGCGAGTATCGGCTGGAACTAGCGAACCATGGGTGGTACTACGCTGAAATTCAGTGTAGCATTGCACCCAAACCTTACTGCGTGTAGAACAGTTCTCTACTGCAGACAAAGTTGCCGTGCCTCTGGCGGGATTTCGAACCACGGACCTCTTGATCCGAAGCCGCACGTGCTAACCACTGCGCTATCCCGCCCCTCTCCACGGATGAAGCATCAAAGCACTGTTTCTTATATAGATACTTAAACTACTAGTTACTAGGCATCAAACAAACCGTAAATTCTCAGCAATAAACTAAAAGTAAAGGATCATGACGATCATCTATAATGCATTAAACTTTATATTTATATTTGTGAAGTACCTTCTGCAGGTAACATGATTTAAATCTATCTTAATTATTCAGCTCAGTGTTGGTAGCTGTAAGCAAACTTTAAACTACAACATAAAGTTGAACACTTCTCAGCCATGTTTCTTACAAATTTAGAAATCAAAATGTACTTTCTTTCCACAAATTATGCATATCTGAGATTATTTTCAAAATGATATATATTGCACCCAACAATTTGCCTCTTATCTGTATTTGTGTAAAGATCTAACAGGAAGCAAGCACCCCCTGTGGTTATACGACAGATTTATCTTAGCTAATAGTCCAGCTAAGTTGATGCAGAGATCTCAGCCAGGTCTACACAGCAGGGGAATCAACCAGTCAAGTTTATCATCATTTTATTTTCAATATCAACCATTATATCAGTATATCTGAAATCAATCAATTTACATAAAATTCGGGATAGCACTCTAGACTATAAAAGTATCTTTAATGCTCTAAAACTAGTATAAAGAAAATGCTTTATCCCTCTTTTAGAAGTTACTAATATTAGCTGATGACAAACATCAGGGAGATCACAGTTGGATCAGACATTTATCACTGTCATATTTGTCCAGCAGAGCTCAGAGGACAGATGAAGCCGGAAATGTTTAGAGGTTGTTTTGAGTTACAAGTGGAGAAACACCACTTCAAAGAGTATTATCTTTGTTATTGGAGGACTGTCATGTCTATGCTATCAATTAAATCTTCTTTTAACAATTTTATGTCGGTCATCCATGTGAATTTTTTATTCTTAATTTGTTCATTGAGCAGATATTCTATTTCTATAATCATCATTATCATTCATTATCTATAATTTCAAGCTCATAGGAAGACAAGAAAGCTCAATAACTCTTTATTAAAATCTTTTTAAGTTTTAATGAAATTTGATTATTTTATATTTTTAATTTAAATGTGAACATATTTTCTGAATTTTCATTTTTAGAGACTTGCTGTTTGTCAACCAAAGTTGCTTAATATTTGTCCAACATTTTAGAGTATATAATAATAATAACACTTTATTGTCCTCATTACAACGAAATCGGAAATTCTTGTTGTGCCCTTAGCACCCGGCAGCCACAGTGCAGCGCCAGTTCAATCGTTGTTCTACCCTTTAAATGCTGAGCGCCAAGCAAGGAAGCAACAACTCCCATCTTTTAACGTTTTTTGGTATGACGCAGCCGGGAATCGAACCCTGACCTTCCGGATGATGAGCGGACGCTCTACCAACTGAGCTACATCCCCTATGAACAAGAGTGAGGGGAGGGGAGGGGAGGGGGAGGGAGATATGGAGCTGGAGTGAGAAAGAATGTGGGGACTGCACTTCATTGTGTTATCTATGTAGCAACAGCCCTACACAATTCAACATGGTTATCCGTGGGACGACACTATCTGCAATAGTACTTTCTTCTTGAATCACACCCACACACCCAGAGTCAGGCACCAACTGCCAGCATTGACTGTACCAACAGCTTACTCCATTCCACCACCAGTAGAAAGTACAGGAATGTTACATTTGTTCACTATGTAAATGGCATGTACTTCTAAAGCCCTGTACAAATGTAGCCGGCAATGTAGCAATCATGTGTGAAACAGAAAGAGAGAGATGGAAACTGAAGAGAGATGAGACTGAAGCTAACCTTTAACTGGTACAACTAAAACATAGACAACATAAACTAATATTTAACTCAGGGGGTATGAACACTTGTTTTTTTGTAAGATGTTTCCTGATGCGCTCCATGTACCACTTACTCACGGACAATTCACATGACTGAGACACATACCAACAACTAGCCTTCAATTTTCTTATTAAACCTTCAACAAAATAATATTCTGTTGTCTGAAGAATGTTCAAAGTAGTTTTCTGTAAGTATGTTGTATAAAAGAGTGAATAGAAACAAGTTGATGTGAAGAGGAATAACCTCCATGTATTTCAAGTATACAATCATATATATATATATATATATATCCCTGGTAATCAGAGAACCCCTGTTTGTTACAGAGTAGATCCGTAGAAAGCTTGTTGAGACTGTATCGAATGTACAGGAAATAAACAAACCATCAGGTAAGCTCACACAACACTGAACCAAGTGAATTCTCACAGAGAGAGTGGGAGGTGGAGGAGAGGAGGAATGCAGCCGAACTGGGAGGAATGCACGCCATGCAGTGGAGGAAGGCATTGGTACAATGTGGCATTGAGAAGAGTCCTCCCTCGTGCAGATTGTATCAATAATAGGGAACACAAATGTTTTGTTTGTTTGTGTCCTTGGCAAATACAGAGGCTTATTTTCTGTTCACGCCATTTGAATATTCTATCATAATAAGAACAGGAAAGTTCAGAATCCATGTTTTCAATGTCACAATGTCGACGACATACGGCAATCTCTTTGATGTATCATACGCGTACAGTTTGACAAAATTCTATCAGTTTAATAAAATAGCAGCTGTACGTCAATGATCATCTGACGCCGATACAAGATGCAGCTGTACGTCAATGATCATCTGACGCTGATACAAGATGCAGCTGTACGTCAATGATCATCTGACACTGATACCAGATGCAGCTGTACGTCAATGATCATCTGACGCTGATACAAGATGGAGCTGTACGTCAATGATCATCTTACGCTGATACAAGATGCAGCTGTACGTCAATAATCATCTGACGCTGATACAAGATGCAGCTGTACGTCAATGATCATCTGACCCTGATACAAGATGCAGCTGTACGTCAATGATCATCTGACACTGATACAAGATGCAGCTGTACGTCAATGATCATCTGACGCTGATACAAGATGCAGCTGTACGTCAATGATCATCTGACGCTGATACAAGATGCAGCTGTACGTCAATGATCATCTGACGCTGATACAAGATGCAGCTGTACGTCAATGATCTTCTGACGCTGATACAAGATGCAGCTGTACGTCAATGATCATCTGACGCTGATACAAGATGCAGCTGTACGTCAATGATCATCTGACACTGATACAAGATGCAGCTGTACGTCAATGATCATCTGACACTGATACAAGATGCAGCTGTACGTCAATGATCATCTGACGCTGATACAAGATGCAGCTGTACGTCAATGATCATCTGACACTGATGCAAGATGCAGCTATACGTCAATGATCTTCTGACGCTGATACAAGATGCAGCTGTACGTCAATGATCATCTGACACTGATACAAGATGCAGCTGTACATCAATGATCATCTGACACTGATATAAGATGCAGCTGCACATAGTCTCTCACTGGCTACTGGCTACAAATAAAGTTAACCCTAATTCCCTTCATAACACTCAAACATTCTCTCTGGAGGTGTGATAGCACAGTGGATAGCATGTTCAACTTTGCATCCAGAGGTCTGGGGTTCGAATCCTACCAATGCACAGAGTATCTCCTGCACCAAGGTCATGAGTACAGAATCAGAGAGCTACCCTCAAATTTTAGCTCTGATTGATCAATGATATGCCCTTGATACTTGGCATGTGCACCACTTCCTGTGATCAGGACGAGGTACTGATGTACAGCAATCTGTGCCACAACTAGACACAACTCATCTTCAGATGCACTACTCTCACACGGCACATGAAGAAAGGAATGAAAACCTCCAAGAAACTTGTCTTAGATTTTTAATCCCCCTGTATGACATCTGGCAGTATCTAAGAAATGAAACGGTTCTGACAATGCCGTCTTATCACTCTACAAAATAAACTACTTAGTCAATAAAAAGAGAGAAGTCATGCAGTTATGAGGCAGAACTTACGCAACTGATAAGAGAGAACAAAAGCAGCACATAATGCTAGAAATCGGAGGTGAAACATGAATATGGAAAAGTTGGATAGAGTAAAGACTAAACGATCTCACATTACCTACTGTATCTATTTATATCCCTTCATTAGGGAATGATACAGCTTTTATTTCAGCTATTTCAGCAATTAACAGGACTGATCGAATAGTTTTGGGTTGGTAATGTTTAATAGGTAATATTACTACTGTCTATATGGGACGTTTACAATTTCTGCACATGCATACAGCAGTTGATTTTCATCGGAAACAATTAATTATTATTTGGCGAATGGAGGTGAATATGCAAGTTGAATGTAATCATTTAACTGAAAACAGCACATGGTATTTTGGCATGTGTCAAAGACAAATAAAATATATAGAGCTCTGAATGTCCCTTTAACACTGTTGAAGATGCACACCAGAAGGATGTGTCCTTCCTGTAAAGGGAAACGGTTGATGCATCAGTGCATGTCCGCAGTGACACTTGACTGAAGTTGGGTAAGAAACTGAGATGGCTTCCACTGATTAACGTGGGGAGTCCTAACATTATGTGACACTTCAGGATCTATATCAATCATTGAAGTAGAAATTGAAAACTATCATTGACGCTAAGCAAGTTGAAATGACATTGATTACTAAAGCAACTGAACTTTTAATCTACTTTGTTGGTTTGGTAACATGTCTGGTTAGAAAACTGAACAAAATTGCTAATACAGCGCACAAAATCATTGGCATATTTTCAATAATATCTATCATCATTCATCATCAGTCTATTTTACAATTTTCCACTTCTCCCATCAAAATGTTGTCTAAGCGTGTTGATATTTAGAACTAACAGGTTTCGTCATCTTCTATACTAACTGTTTTTAATCATCCTACTGTCATTCAATATCTCATCTCAATGGAACCGTTTAACACGACTGCTATTTTATGGTATCATTAAATAAATTCATATGTTAGCCTTTCTATCTTTTAGTGCTTTTAAAGATATTTCTGTTAACAGTGCTCGTTGAAATGTGATATGATTCTGTTTTGAATGTGATATGATTCTGTTGAGAGTGAGTGAGTGAGTGAGTGAGTGAGTGAGTGAGTGAGTGAGTGAGTGAGTGAGTGAGTGAGTGAGTGAGTGAGTGAGTGAGTGAGTGAGTGAGTGAGTGAGTGAGTGAGTGAGTGAGTGAGTGAGTGAGTGAGTGAGTGAGTGAGTGAGTGAGTGAGTGAGTGAGTGAGTGAGTGAGTGAGTGAGTGAGTGAGTGAGTGAGTGAGTGAGTGAGTGAGTGAGTGAGTGAGTGAGTGAGTGAGTGAGTGAGTGAGTGAGTGAGTGAGTGAGTGAGTGAGTGAGTGAGTGAGTGAGTGAGTGAGTGAGTGAGTGAGTGAGTGAGTGAGTGAGTGAGTGAGTGAGTGAGTGAGTGAGTGAGTGAGTGAGTGAGTGAGTGAGTGAGTGAGTGAGAGAGAGAGAGAGAGAGAGAGAGAGAGAGAGAGAGAGAGAGAGAGAGAGAGAGAGAGAGAGAGAGAGAGAGAGAGAGAGAGAGAGAGAGAGAGAGAGAGAGTTCAAAGTCTGCAACGCCAAGGTTGCTATGTATTGCGGTGAAACCTGCCAAGGCTGAACATCAACTGGAACCAGCAAACCTTCAGTGGTACTGCGCTGAAATTCAGTGTTGTGTTGCATTGCACCGAAACCTTACTGCATGTAGAACAGTTCTCCACAGCAAACAAAGTTACTGTCCCCCTTGTGGAATTCAAACCTCTTGATCGGAAGCTGAACGTGTTAACCACTGCGCTATCTCGCCCCAGAGAGACAAAGACATAAAGAAAGAGACAGAGAGACCCACATAATGATGGACAGGAAAAGAGAGACACAGACAAAAAGAGAGAGAGACAGAATTCAGGGACATATTCCGATGCAGAAGCATGCAGTCCAGAGCTACCAACAGTCCAGTCTAGTGTAAGCAACACTTGCTCCTGCCTCCGGTGAGTGGAGGTGAATTAACCCAACTAATCTGATAAGCAGGAAGAGAATTATAAATCAATCAGGAATCATCAGCACATCTGCCTCCTGTCCACTTCATGGTGCCTACTGGCCGCTGGTCAGTAATAATTTATGTGATATTTGAAACAGGCTTCTATCCCTCCATCTGTGCTGTCACTGACCTGAGAACAACTCTCCTTCCTATTTTACTATGGGGCAAACATTTGCCATTTCTATCTGGCCTTTTCTGACAAGATATTTATTTTGGTTATTCAGAGTTTTCATGAAAGCCATGTTGATCAGTCAATGAAATGAAATACAAATAATAACAAACAGAATTTTTAACATTCTCTGATGCCTTCTTTAAAATTATTAATTGGGATGTATAGGTGTAGAAGCCAACAATATCATCAAGCATGGTTTAGTTCCTTCAACAACACAAACATGGAAATGTTGCCTTCTTGCAATGAAAATTTTTTCAAACTGTCTCCTTCATTTAACAAACTTCTAAATGAAGAACTACTCAAAGGGTCATCAACCTGCAGTATCCAGGGGACCATGTGGAAGAGATGAGTGTTTGTCTATTTGATGGACAACATGTGGCAAACTGAGACCGCAGAGGTAATGTGAGTTTTATACCGCTTTCAAGAGTATTTTCATTTATATCATGGCAGCTGGTAATAATGCAGGGAGAAAGCCCGGAATGCCATTTTGGTTATGCATTGCAATGAAAGAGGTGAAACCTTTGAGTATCGGATGGAACTAGAGAACCATGGGCAGTACTGAACATTACTGCATGTAGAATAGATCGCCACAGGATAGTTGCCTTGCCCCTGGACACCCAGCTTGAAGCTTGAACACTGACAGTATAGGTAGAGTACATGTATGTACCTACATGAATCAATGACACAGCGGTCATCTCGGTAACAAGATCAGTAGTGAGTGTCACGCTAATTAATCAATGTTAATTGCTTCAATCATCGGCCCACATACACTGATCACCGGGAGCTGGGCATCAGTACATTGACTTCCTACTTATACTTGCTTCATTAGGTAAAGTAGTTCATTATGATTGACATAATTATTATCCATACTTAATGTATGTGAGCAATGGAGAGGAAGAAATTCCCTTAGATTTACATTTCTTATTGATTGGCATACTTCATGCAGGTTGAGATATTTCAGGGGTGTAAAACATAAAAGTTGAATTTACATCTTGATATATACTGACACTAGGGCCGTCAAATCAAACAGTGAGTACATTCAGAGTGGCCAGTTTACAAGTCTCAATGGGAACATGTTTACAAGGAACTAATTGGGATTAGATACTGGCTTACTGCTTGTAGAACAGTTCTTTACAGAAGAAAAGTTGCCGAAACCATGGAGGGATTCGAAAACCAGACCACTTGATCCGAAGCCAAACGTGCTAACCACTGCACTATCATTAAGATTAGGTACTGGCATACTGCATGCAGAACATTTCTCAACATAAGAATAATTGCTAAGACCGTAATGGGTTTCAAAACCCAGATCTTTTATCCGAAACTGAATGTGCTAACTGCTGTGCTATTCCCTCCTCCGCACAATTCAAAACATTTGTATCTCTTATTGGCATTCTATCAATTGAAACGATGAAGAATGAAAACTACATGTATTTTGTTATTGATATAGAACATCTCTGAAGACTATATTTGGACAAAACATTAGACACACAGTAAAGGAAGAATCTAGATCCCTCAAAGTAACACACGTCGGTGGCACGTAACCAATGCTGAACAGGACCACAAGTCTGTACACTTCTGGACCGACCGGTTATCAGGTTTGACAGAGCCTGTGTGAGCACCCTGCCGCCAGCTTCAACCAATCATCGACTATTGATTGGCCTCAAAGAGCACCTAAACAACACATTAGCCTCCGCCATGTGCAGGAGCAGGGAAACATTTAGGAGGACAAAATTCGGATTTCATGCGGAAAAGTAAAATTCTAATCACACTAGGAATATTATGCATTTGGGGGTGCATGGTTGTGAAAACACTTTATTTATATATTAATATTTATTTATTAAAAAAATAAATCCAGAACAGGTTTTGCAACAGGAAACTGGAAATTGTCACCCTCTAATATTGTCTATGATCATCTCAAATTTACAACAAAACAACACTTATATGGTTAATGTAAAGCAGATCTTGTTAGAGCAACGCTGTCGGACTGTTGATAAAAGAGTGCTGAACCGCAGGTTTGTGTCAGAATTAACCAGTGATAGTAAAACAATCTCATCAGTGAGTACAAAATCAGACATTATTTTGGAGAGATTGGTTGTCCCTAACAGAACACGGGAGATGTTAATTTGCCTGCCAAGCACTGCAACCATCTCTCTCTCCTTCCCTCTCTCGTTCCACACCACTCAATGACTGTGTATTGATCTGATTCACGTGGGCCGCACCATGGACACATCGACTAGGCCGACCCGTCGTCAGCTACCGCTAATTTGACAGATGGCGGCAGTCTTCAATGTGGCAACCTCTCAAATGACCAACCTTGTCACTGAGCGACCCGTTAGATTCGTCACCTGACTGTGCGACACTCTTGAAGGACCGAATTAGTAGTATGTGTGCAGAAATGCAAGTAACATTTTAGGTTTTTCTGGAAATCTAAAGTGTATAGTTCTCTCTCTATCCGTGTTCAGAACCAATTGCTCTGTACATCAGTCAGTTCAGACGGTGTGGTTACCATGTCCTCAGGGAAAGTATCAGTCAGCAGCCTTGTGTTCAGAAATGTTTCCTGGTATCTCTGGAATTTCATCTAATTCTGTCTTTTCTACAAGAATGATCAGAAACCCTTAAGTAATTATGTCTCAAATGGGAAACTTCATTACTTTAATGAGATGAAATGGGTCTTTTTCGAATTTTGAAAGTCCATGGTATATTCTGTTTTGAGTCGTTAAAAGGGGTTTTAACCAAAACATGTAACATCAGAAAGAAGTTAAAGGCAAAGATAGATTTTAACCAATGACGGAAACTAATCTTCTTGTTTACAAGTCAGTGCACTTCATTTTCTCACCATAATTTGAATTTAGCACTAATTATTGCATTTTATTTTCATTGAAAACCCAGATAAACACTTTACAGTGAGCCACAAGCATCAATTGTACACTGCCTGGTATATTCACAACTAGAACCAACACAGACATGGAACCAACTGTATAGCAGATCCTGCTTGACCGAGATTAATGCTTGTTGTAACATTCTTATATCAGATCATACATTTCCAATGGCAGGAGTTCCTGTACTCTTAACAGTGGTCCCATAATCAAGAGGCAACAATCGCCAGCACTGACTGCACCAAAGGTTTATCCACTTGGCCACTGAGATCTTGGCTTGTTTGTCAGCAACTTATCAGCACTGACTGTACCAAACAACTTATCCACTCAGCCACAGAGACTTTGTCACAAAAAAGGACAAGACTTTGAACTATTGCAGATGGTGTGTTCTCACATGTAACAATGTCACATTCTGCTCACTATCTTAAATGGTATGTACTCTTAAAGTTGTTGTATTATAAAGCATGTCTAATACTAATGAATATGCATTATAGTTGATGTTCAAATGAATATGATTTTCAAATATAATGGACTAAATCATTCAAGGATAACACGGTTAAATAATATACCACATACAAATAACTCATACAGAGGAATGTCTGCAAATGTAAATCCTAACTGACAGGCAGTGAGTAAATCAATAAATGTTCACAGAACCAACACCTCACAAACAGGACACAGCAACCTACATATACTGGTAGTAAATAGCCTTGGAAACAACAATTCCACCAATACTAATTGCTGATGCTGTGTTCTGGTTAACATGTGATTCCTTCAGAGGAGTTATGATATCTGCATGATGGCTCATGGAACAATCAATAAACAGTTGCAGCACAAACACTACTGAAACATGAAACTACCTATTACAAAGCTTTGTATCCTGCTCCCCTCCATCACAACAAGCAAACGCAGTTTATTAGTCTCAAGTACTGGTTTGTAAACCAAATATGATACTATTACTGTTAAAGGAACTTGCTACTTTGATCTCATTGCAAGTCAACTCTATACACAACAATCAATATACATTCAGGACGATTCTTGGAATAAACGCCATTGATACGAAACAACAACAAAAGTTGACTTTTCGATGTAATAACCTCTCCATCACAAGAGATGGTATTCAAGAGTACGAAGGTATCATTAGTTATTCTATTCCACTACAGAGCTCAATCAGAGGATACACTGCTATGGAAGGTTGAAGACAGAACTGTTACAGCAAATGTTAAACATGAGGTGAGGTCATGTGAGGTTTAACGCCACTTTCAAGAGTATTTCACTTATATCGCGGCTGCTAGTATTATGGCAGGGAGAAAGCCCGCAACGCAATGTGGCTATGCACTGCGTGAAACCTGCGAGCATCGGCTAGAACAAGCGAACCATGGGTTGTTCTACCCTGAAATCCAGTGTAGCATTGCACCCAAACCTTACTGCGTGTAGAATAGTTCTCTACTGTAGACAAAGTTGATGTGCACCTGGCGGGATTCGAACCGCGAGCCTCTTGATCCGAAGCCAAATGTGCTAACCACAGCCCTATCCCGCCTCTGTTACACATGAACAGGCCAGAAACACCTCGTTCATTGCGGACTAATTAAAGAGAGTGTTCTATACGCCATTTTCTTTTTGGGTATTAGGCAAAATGAACGCCGGTTTATTTTTCTCATTTTACATTGTTTTAATAACAAGAGAATTAGTGAGCACAGCTCACTCATGATACCCCCGCTTTTAACATTGGTAAAAAAGAAATGTTTGAAAATACCAAAAGGGCATCAATGTTTAAACTTTTGTATGAACAGACCATTATATATAAGTATTATTAAAGCAGAGTAAGTATTACACTTGTAAGCATGTTTTAGAAGTAAAAGTCGAAAAATTTGAAAAATGTCATTAAATATGCAAATGAGGGTATGAAACATACAAATATGCAAATGAGGGTATGAAATATAAAATGACAGATGTACACATCAGTGGTTTCGTAACATTTGAACAATTAGTGTCTGAGTTATGAGTGGAACAAAAAGTGTGAATGGCGAGGATGAAAAACGGAGAAAATTTGCATAAATTATGCAAATGAGGGTATGAAATATACAAAAGGCAGATGTACACATCATGGTGATTGTTCATATAAAGTTTCTTAACATTTGGACAACTGCTTTCAGAGTTATGAGTGGAACAAAAAGTGTGAATGGTTAAGTCGAAAACTGAGAATATTTGCATAAATTATGCAAATGAGGGTATGAAACATACAAAAGGCAGATGTACACATCGTGATGATTATATGTATGAAGTTACAAGACATTTGAACAATTAGTACTTGAGTTATGAGTGGAACAAAAACTGTGAATGGCAAAGTCGAAAAACGGAGAAAATTTGAACAAATTATGCAAATGAGGGTACGAAACATACAAAAGGCAGATGTACACATCATGGTGATTGTACATATCAAGTTTCGTAAAATTTAAGCAAATGGTTTCAGAATTATGAGCGGAACAAAAACCGGACGGACGCACGGACGGACGGACGGATGGACGCACGGACGGACGTGCTGACCGCTATATACCCCCGACTACTTTGTAGCGGGGGTATAATTAAAAAAATTTTATTGATACATTATAAACACGTTTACAAATTATTTATCATTCAAGTGTTGAACAATGTCTTCTGCAGTTGCAAAGCTTCCTACACTCGTAGCCACAAATGATCACATGGCTTCACTTCTAACTGTTTTTATTTGTTAATGAATGTGCGCTTATCTTGATCAAATTGTCAAATATAAAATCCTCAAGAAACTTGTCATGTATTAAATTATTAATATATGTATATGTTAACGGGAATATCCCCTTGAAATTCAACTCCCCAAAAATCCTGATAGAATCCTCCCTTTAAGGGGTCGTAACTGACTAACAAGGGGTAGGAACACATCATTACAGAAACATTGGAAACATACATACAGAAACGGTACACTGAGGGAATGATATCAGCTGCTTTAACTCCCATTACGCTCCACAAAGAGGACTAACTGAATAATTAACATTTACAAGTATGTCTGTATGATTACATTACCATGACCTCAACCCAGTTAAAACAATCAATACTTGGACATGGATACAGAACTAAACAGCAAACACACAACTTGATCCACACAAACATCAGAAGCATGGTCCTCCCCTCCTCCGCTCCTCACCCCCACACACATACCACAAAGAATAGGTCATGGAAATGTTGATATTCAAAATGTATAATCTTGTGTCATTAGACTTGGAGTGTACGATTCTACTTAAACCAATCAATAAGGAGAACTAACTAACGGTTGAACCGATCACCACAATGGCAGATGTTCAGCTTCACATTACACTGCAGTCGAGAGATGAATACATTCAGAAGAGTTATTACTCTCATAGTTTGCTCCACTAGGAGATCATACAGGAGTAGGGAATACAGTAAAGAGTAGGTATGTATCGTAATGGCACTGCAGCGAGCTCGGTCTAGATGAAACAATCAATACGGAAGGAAGTGGCGACCATCGGAGGGGACTCGTTACATCAGAAGTAGGTCAACCATGTCGGACCAACCAATGGAACATCGTTATCTCTTCATTGGCTATCATATGGAATAGTTATCTCTTTGTAGGAATAATTATTAGTATATATGAAATTCAACTGGCAAAAAGGTTCAACTGTTCAAAACAGATATTAGAAATGAACTAGATTAGCGTTTGCGGGACACCGCAAAAGCAGAGCAGCTCCGAAACTTAGGGCCTCGCCTTTCCTTGTTCCGCCTTCTCGTCAGCATCAATAAAATGGAAATTCTTTTTAACAAAATTTTTTTCATTATTCGAGTTATTACTAATCATCACTGGGGTCACTTTTCACAAGTTTGTTCTTAAAACCTATTTCTTCTTTCAAAATTTGATCAAAGGATTAACGTGGCCTTAACCAATATCTCATGACCTTGACCTTTGACCTTCAAGGTCACACCATCAATGAACACTTTTCATAGCGTATAACAACATGCAATGACTCAAAGTGTTCATATGTAAAGTACGGCATATTCACAAAGGCATGCTTAAGTTGTGACCTCACTGTGACCTTGACCTTTGACAGATTTTATCGAAAACGTTTTCAAATCTTGGTCTTTCTCCATAGTTCAAATATACCAAATAAGAGCCTAATAGCACAAAAAAAGTTTGAAGTTATCATGTTTACAAAGATTGTTTTAGCAATTTCAGAACTTGTGACCTTGACCTTGAATATGAACATGTCAAAATAATTCCCCAGGGGCATAAGTAAGAAGTTATGGATATGAGGTGTTGATACCTCCTTGGAAAGAAGTTATTTAATGATTTCAGAACTGGTGACCAAGACCCTATCTAGTGACCTTGACCTTTAAAATTCAAGATCACACAATCAGTGATTACTTTTCATTGTGTATCACAATCATGTAATGATTCAAAATGTTAATAGTTGAAATAAGACATTTTTGCTAAAGCATGCTTAAGTTGTGACCTCCCTATGACCTTGACCTTTGACGGATGTTAGCGAAAACCTTTTCAAATCTTGGCCTTTCTCCATAGTTGATATACACCAAAGAAGAGCCTGATAGCACAAATATTTTTCAAGTTATCGTGTTTACAAGGATTTCACAACTCGTGACCTTGACCTTTGACCTTGAATGTGAACATGTCCAAAAAATTCCCCAGGGGCATAAGTAAGAAGTTATGTATATGAGTTCTAAAAACCTTCTAGGAAAAAAGTTATAGCCAATACAAAACGCGCGGGCGGCGGCGGAGGCAATGGAAACTACGCAAAAACTGATAGCAGCTCCGACTTAGTCGGAGCTGCTAACAAGACAATCAGTGAGCATAGCTCACTCATCATACCCCAGCTATCAAAGGAAACGGTTCAAAATAGCTAAAGACAGAGAAAAGTATAGTTCTTTGTAAACAGTTTTATGCAAGCAGGACATTTAAAAAATACACTGAAGAAAGGACAATATGACAATTCTACATTATTGGAAGTCATAATTTGATCAAAACCATGATCATTTGTTCGGTAACAGTCTCAAAATATACATCGAAACGTCGCACTCACAATAGAAACAAGTTTTTACTTCACAGGACTCATTTCTCCTTCATCAAAATATCGATTAGAACATCCAACACAAATCAAATGTCACGTAACACAAGGAGATAAGTCTGAAACAGTCGTTGATATAACCTCAAGATAAACAAATATTATAAATACTTGTTGTGTCATAAAAAATATTTCCTAAAACTAGTATACTGCATTGATATCTATCAAGGAAATGTTAAATTTTTTAACTTTATTTGGAAAAGAGTATTATCCAATGAATTCATTGATCAAACCCATAAAACAGTTAAAAGCTTGTTTGCATATTTTGCAACAAAGCTTTTTCATATTTGTGTTGTTAGCAATGTGACATTGTAGATGTGATTCCTACAAGGAAATAGATAAACCTTCTCTCATAAACATCACATGATAATGATGCAGAAAACAAAATTTAATAGATTAAAATAACTGTTTTACAGTGTGTTTCAACAAGAACTTTGAACAGCATTAAAAATGTTGACAGTTGAGTTACACTACTGTTAAACTACACCCTCACAGTACTCGTTATTTGTACACTCTACATGGTAGGAACAGTTGGATAGCTATTAGCTAATTGAACACAATATTTTATTATTTATCATAATTAATATGAACTGTAAATAACGAGGTGAAAGTGAAGATCTCTATGCAACAATTATTTATTATACAAATATGCTGCTGGACAATCAAATATTTGTGTTGCACATCCTGCACAGGGCGTTATCTATTTGTCAAGGATATTTATAGCTCCAACTGAAAAACATTAATTATGTAATGCACAATAAGTTTAATCCCATAACCATCTAATAACTGTCGGAATTTATGCCTTTCAGGAAATTACAGCAATCAAACTGGTGAATAATTGAGGAATGTCTAATTAGTGTTGGGATTTAGTTATGCAAGTTGCCAACATATCTTGGTTAACAGTCTATGGAGTCTCTCTGCTCAATGAAATTAACCCTTCAACTGTGGTGCCTATCTTTAACCCCTGGTTGATCACTGCCAATCACAATGGCTCAGCACTAATAATTAAAAGTTCAAAATATTTTTTATCAACTAATTCCATACCAAAATATTAATTCCAATTTCTGTAATTATCCTGTCACCATGTTCAGAGATGAGAAGTTAAATATTCACAGAATTTCCTGCAAAATCAATAGAAATATAACTATAACAATACGACAATATTCAAGAAAAAAGTAATTATCCAGTCATCATGTTCAGATACTAGAACCATACCATCATCAGTTATTCAAAATCTTGTGTGACATAATTCAAAAAGCTTAGAAGCTTGACAAAATCACTTTCCATGAAAAGCTTTTTTCCAAGCACTTGAATAAAGCTTAGTTCTAAGCAATCTCATCTTTATAGCTTTTCTGTTAAATATTCACATAATTTCTTGTAAAATCAACAGAAATATATTTTGTTATCAAAAGACATAATCAGTTCAAACAAGTGTGAACAATTGCAGAACTCTAACAATAAGACTGTATTCAACAAAACGTGTGCCTTATCAAGAAACTGAAATAAAAAACTCAAACTTTTCAAATTGAAAAGGCTAAAGCAACAGCTCATTGGTTATCAAATTACATAATCATAGAGTCCAGGTCCCATACATTGAGAACATTCCTAGTCTCACATAGCAGCACATTCCACAGAACAATGAATATTCAAGTGCACAAGGTAGCTCATGTGGTCAAATTAATTGTGAGCAGCTTGTTTGGTCTGATTCTATCAAAGAAGCATGCACACAAAATTAAGTATTAAAGTTGAAACATACACGACACAGAAACAGGCTGATTTTGTCAGTTCTGTGTCCCACAAAGCAATCGTAGAATCACAATCAATTGCAGGCTTTGCAGCCCATTCTTTTAAGATCAGTTACAATTGATTGTCATGCTACTATCAAGCTCTACTATGTAGCTCAAGAGTAAAGTTACACTGGGCTGTACTATCAATCAGTAACATTAACTGTAAATTCTGTAATGACTTTAGTTCGTTTTGTCTATATCATTGATCTGTAAGACAGTAAGTACATAACAAAGACGAACATATAGAAACCAGTTCAATGGTCTGTACAGATCAACGACCCAGAAAAGCTCCTCCCAAAAATGCTTAATCTGTTATGCAATATAATTTCTGCAAGCAGAAATCGAGAACACCTTCTCTTGGTTGACTTTAGTTCTAGATTCAACACCTTCTCTTGGTTGACTTTAGTTCTAGATTCAACACCTTCTCTTGGTTGACTTTAGTTCTAGATTCAACACCTTCTCTTGGCTGACTTTAGTTCTAGATTCAACACCTTCTCTTGGTTGACTATAGTTCTAGATTCAACACCTTCTCTTGGTTGACTTTAGTTCTAGATTCAACACCTTCTCTTGGTTGACTTTAGTTCTAGATTCAACACCTTCTCTTGGTTGACTTTAGTTCTAGATTCAACACCTTCTCTTGGTTGACTATAGTTCTAGATTCAACACCTTCTCTTGGTTGACTTTAGTTCTAGATTCAACACCTTCTCTTGGTTGACTTTAGTTCTAGATTCAACACCTTCTCTTGGTTGACTTTAGTTCTAGATTCAACACCTTCTCTTGGTTGACTTTAGTTCTAGATTCAACACCTTCTTTTGGTTGACTATAGTTCTAGATTCAACACCTTCTTTTGGTTGACTTTAGTTCTAGATTCAACACCTTCTCTTGGTTGACTTTAGTTCTAGATTCAACACCTTCTCTTTGTTGACTTTAGTTCTAGATTCTTTACTTCATGCTATGATGCATGTTGAACAATTTAATAAATAGAAATCTAATCCAACTGAATCTATGGAAGTAAGTTCAATGAATATTTGAGATATAAGAAGCACAGACAGGTGAGAGTGAGAGGATGACAGGTGTTGCCGCCTGTCTCTTGTACCTCTCATCTCGGTGGACATGTGATTGAAAGGGACACAGCTAGCTACTCTCTCTACTCCTCGCTGTCAGTACAGTCTACTCCCTTCTAACTGTACCACTCTCACTCATATATATATACTCATTATATTTCTATAAATTATCACATTTATGGTTATTTTATTTTCGCTGTGTCTATTTTGCGCTCAATTATAACTAACTCCATTTGTAAAAGTCTTCTCCTAAAAATCCTCAAATGATGGACACTAAATGTGGTTGTAGTAAACCTCACATATTTACTGGCCAATAACATTGCCATTGTCAATTGTTACAATCTTTTCAAATTTATAATTAAAGTTCACCATCGACGACACCAATTGTGTCTACAAAATGTGTCAGTTTGATAATCTAGATTGAAAGCTGGGCTCTTTTTATGATTTTTACTTTTCATGTTATCAATTATTGCTCATCAATCCTCCTCTTAATCTCAACATTAAACACATTTCTTTCAGGGACTTTTTGTCAAAAGTCTACACTATTGATATTATTTTATATAATATCGAGTTTAATCACTTCCTGGTTTGATCTGGAGTCTAGTAAGATGGAGCAATATGTCGGTCACATCCTGTGAAGTTTCACCAACAGCCTAGAGTCAGAGAGCTTATGTAGTGTTTCCATTTATTCCTTTGATGTTGATGTAGTGTGTAATAAGTGTCAATGACCCCATGTGATACAATCTTTATCACATATTGGGCAATAACATAAAACATGCTCATGGTCGTATAATTGTAGGAGTATTGATCATAATGTAATATCATCAATATTAATTAATCATGAAGTCACATAAATACACAAATCATAAAGTATTTACAGCATACTCAATGATTAATGTCGTTTGTAGATTATGTGTTCAAGATTCAAAATAAATGCGACTGAAAACAAAGTATGTTTCAATCATGTATCGACAACTAAATAAATAGGTCATGGAAATTGATTTCATTTAAATAAAGTGATACCTCTTTTGTCAATTTCAACAAAATAATTTGACGATATTGATGGAAAACTGCAATGCATCAGAAGTTAACAAATAAAGTGCAAGTAACCTCTCAGCCACCTGTCAACATCAACACAAACAGTGTGTTGCCAGCTAACTGCAATTTCAAAATCATCCTATCGAAACAGGAAATATTGAAATTTACAACAATATCTTTTGTCTTATAACAAGAACTAGACAAGGTATGTTCACAACTTTTAATATCTCCATGAATCAAGTGTTCACTCCAGGTGACCATCTCAGGGTGTCAGTTTTAGGAATAATCTTAACTTCTCAAATTGTAAAGGAAAACATGTCCAAAATGATGACACCCTTCTAGAACATCCCTGACAAATATTTCATTAAAAATAACATTTTCTAAATAAGAAGATAAGGACATTACCAATGACTCTCTCGTCGTCTGTCTGCTGGGAGCCGATGCACTCAAAGTTGAACTGCTTCAAATCCTCAGCAAACGTTTTCTGTGCCCGGGACAGCCCTGTGAGAAATAGGAAATAGATGTTAGGACAAATTGTTAATCCTATTATATCAATATTACTGTCCAAAACAGAATGGTTTCTGATATGAATCTAAAACTATACGTGTTTCCCACTTTCAACGAGATGAAGAATCATATAAGTAGTGTATGACACAAGGGTATAGTTTTCATCTATTGATCAGACAGAGATTTGTTCTTTATATATATTGCATATACAGTGATAAATTGCCCTGCGAGTCCTGCATCAAATACTCATAAAATTTTCGAAAGGACTCATAAAAATTAAAAGTGGGAGTCCCCTGGACTCAAAGATGTTTTTTCAATTATTTGCTTACTCATGGAGGGACTCACTTTTTTCTGCTGGGACTCACAAAGTCACAAAAGCTTGTGATAGGGAGTCCCTGAACTCTGTCTATTTTATTTGTAAATTTATCACTGCATATATAGAAAAGCACAAAGAGTTGCAGTGACCTTGAAAATACTTGCAGTGCAATTGTTCATGAGAAATCATTCTAACCAAGTTGGAAATCAAGAGGTAGGGTCAAGTAGAATTGGAATGGAAATTTTATCAATTTCAGAAAAATATTACGTTTAAGTACCAGAATGAGTTTTCGCAAGTTACAATGCATTCATCAAGTGCATTTAATAAAACGCTATATAAGCCAGCATCAAAGGAAATCACGAGATTGTCTCGACCTGAATGTATGTATATATATGTGTATGACATGCCGGCAGTTGTTGACTTGCACATCTGCACATAGATTCAGCGGCAACAGCTGGCGTCTCTATCCACCAAGCTATTGCACAAGATATTGTCAATGCAGAGAATGAAAGGACTTTCTATTGAAGAGAGATATTATATGGGGCCAATAGAGTTTATACATATGTTAAACATATAAAAGAATATCAGATTACAGCAATAACAGTTTTTCAATGTAGTGCATTTTCCAAGAGATCAATTACTTTGAAAGTCCGAGTCAGTTCATTTGATTAGGTCTACATTGTTCATATTGATCATTGGAGAGAAATCATTGTGGCTAAATCAACACATCTGTTTCACTTTATCTAAATATTTGAGACCCATTTAAATGGCAGCAATAAGAACACAACAATAACATTATATTTAGAGGTATCTAGAGAAACACATTTGACAGGTCAAGAGCCTCCAAATTAAAATACAAAGCTAGTAGCTACTAAGAGCTAAATAGTCCACTTGGAAACATGTATTTCCTTGTAAATATCTGATGGTTAAATGTTTAGAAATCTGTAATTTCTCCTGGCTCATGCTTTCTCCATTCTTCTATCGGACCAGGAATTTATCAAATCTTGATAGTCATGATGGAATAAACTATCTGGGCAAAATGCATTCACGTTTTATTGACAAACAATTTGGACAAGAATTTCCATAGTACATAGGATGTACAAGCTGGCACAACAAGCTGCATACTAATCAGAACGAGTGGCAGGCAGAGACCTTGGATTTTAACTACCCCCCTTCATGTTGTGGTTATAGATTGGACACTGCTTTTATCAGTGTTTCAAGATACAACAAAGTTTATAGAAAAGGTTACTGTGGGTTCAGAGCACTATTACGAAAGTTGGTGTTTTGTAATTTGGAAAAATTCTGGCACACGTTAAGTTATCAATACATACATTCTAACTGGTCCTGATTACTGAAACATTTGAAAATAGAATTACTGGCCAGCTAGACACCAGACACATTTTGGACTTTTTAAATTCCTATTATTAGGAGTTTGATTCCCAGACCTTCTTCTTTAGCCTTAGAACAACTTTCATCATATATACATTTTCTAAGGGTTAAGGTTTAGTTTGTCTAACCTAAGGGTAATGCAGTTGTGTTCAGTTGGTAAATATTATTACAAGTACAGTATTCCTGTTTGCCCGATGAATAAACACAAATAAAACAAAATGAATTGAGTCCTTCTTGTGCAAAAACCATTCCAGCAGGCTTATGTCATAAATAATGAAGCAGTCAAGACAGATAGCCGAATTCATTGATGATCATTATTTTGGGGAATGTTCATGCCATTGTTGGCATACGTTATAATGGCGTTAACTTCTTCATTTCCTCTTATTATACAACCTTTCAACAGTTAAAACGTACCTCTGGCTGCTTCGAACACTTGTTTTCCATGAGAAATAAGACTTTTAATCGCTTTGCTCGTAATTTCCAATTCCCTCTCATGTTCATGTAGTTTGTCCCTGAAAAAGGGACTGTCCGTTAGACAGTCGGAGAACTCGAGGGGTTGCAAACCCATCTAAACGGACAGCGGTACACTATATTCCATATAATAGTTTAAAACTTGCTCCATTCCTACTCCAAGTAGGAAGCTTCTTCTGTGAGAGAAATTCTAATGGACGCTCATGTACTATTTGCGGAAAACTGCTTCCAGTGATAGATGTTGAACTCGTTGTAAGATCAACAATATATGTCTGTTGTGAGACAGGAACCACTAGAGATACTTAAAAACAATACCATATGTTTAAATTGTATAAATTGAAACTCAAAAACTTTATCCATCGTTTAAAGAAATAGAAGAAACAGATGTAATTAGTTTATGTGTAAGCAGTATATGAAAGAAAGGAACTAATATTCACGCATGCGTGAATTAGTAAACCTGAAAACCGGACTATTTTAGCCAGGAAAGCCCCAAATATTAAATGATTACGCTAGTAATTCAACCGCTGCAAACTTAAACATGTTTCCGTGATTGACATTATGAAACTACACTTACATTTCAACAATACAACATCTCAATTACATGTTATATAGTTTCAGTTCGCCAAAGTAGCCATTTAAAGAATATTTTATATTGTAGTGTCGTTTTAATTTTTTTTAGATGATATAGGTGATATAAATGGGAAAATATGTTTTAAATGTCTCTTACATGATGGACTGTGTGGGTTGTAGTTTTTCATAATATATCAAAAGCATTTAAATGGAACGACAAAGTTTCCGATTGTCAAATAACTAGATATGCAGCGGGATCAAGATATAACGGATATATTTATTTCCAGTTTGCTTTATCAACTGTCGCTTATGAAATATAGTATCCAAAAAGTACGGTTTTTTATTAACGTTTTTCTTTTTTTTCTTTCGGCATTGTTTCTTTTCTTTCCTTTATAAAAGCAGTTTCATTTTACCGTTATCAAATACGGGATCATTCAATATTAGATTTCGAAATGTTGACATAAGCTATTTAAAGAAAATATGATAATGACGTCATTCATTCTCTTTCCAGAGGTTACTCCTTTCAGATATTCGATCCTAAGAGAGATAAATGCCACCGAAACAGAGATATATCATGTCTCCAGAAGCCCATGAAACTAAATTTGAAATTTCAAAACATCATCTGTTAAAATTTCTGAGAAAAACATGTTTTAAAAATCGTCGTTTTCGAATCTCCTTTTGAAAATTGGAGAGTCAAAAATGACTTTTTGGCTCGTTTTATGACGTCCCATACGCGTCAACATAGTTAAGTCAAAGAAGGTTATTTAGGTCGACTTTGTCATTTATTAATTAAATTTTACATTTTATGAATTTGTAAGTTAAATGTCAAACGCTTTGACCTAAAGCCATTTTGCAAAAGCGATTTCAGCACCCCAAGTTTACTTGAACAGACCTGTAAAAATAAAATTATTATATTTTGATACATGAAATTGAGGGTATCTTTATACATATTGTCCCTATAAAACAACTACTTTTGTACAATGCGTTATGTAATGGTACACAGTCATCCCCTTATGACAATAGTAGAATGTTTAAAGGGACACCGCGTCGAGGATAAAAATGAGTCTCATCTTTATCTCACTAAGATGATTAGAGTGTCTGCTAACGAGTTACACTTCACTTCACTGTCTACATGCAGTAGTTTTTATTACCAATTACGTCAATTGTCTGAAATTCGGTGTCTGTGACTTGTTAGCAGAAATGTTAATCAGCATAGGTAGATACACATGATCTGATTTTTATTCTCGACGCGGTGTCCCTTTAATCTCACAATATTCCAATTATTTTATTATCTTTATCTTTACAGATAATTGGCAAAACATGCTATATAGCGTACATATACGTGTTGATACAGTTGTGGTACAAACATGGTAACATCGAAATACTGATGAAGGATGTACAGTTATAGAAGGTTACTGTTAACTGATTAATTCATAAGAAGACAAGCACTATGCTGTGGTACGCCTCCTCTGAATACACGCACTGCAATATCACCATGACTTGCAAGCTGATCACAGAGCACTAAACGGATCTGTTTTATCTTCTTCTTCCTGTTGCAGTAATGGCAGTGGTCAGTGACAGTTGTTAATAGGGGGCCCTAATATTTATTTAAGGATTGATTCACTTCATTATTTAACGTTCGACAAAATAAAACATTAAGGCCAATTCTTTAAAACAAACCAAAAATAGCTACAGATATAATACTTCTTAATTTCTATATCAAAGTAAATAACATCTGGAGTATGACGTGACTAAATAAAGAGGTAGACTACCTCTTCTTCTGCATATGTTTTATGACAGGTAGTGGCAGATAATAGACTTTGAAATCAGGAATCAACATTCCCAGTGCCATAGATCAATGCATACATTTTTTCTCCCATTAATTAAATTATGTTTTAAATAGAAAAGTATTATGACATTTCAGCCAGGACTTACAGTTTCCAAACTTGGTAGAATGGCCGGGAACATGTCAAAATGGCCATACGAAAAAATCGCCACACAATGTGAAAGTCAAAATGGCCATAAAAAGTCGAAATGGCCACAGCTAGACCCCTAGTCAAAATGGCCAAACCAAAAAATCAAAATGGCCATAGAAAAAGTTAAAATGGCCATGCATACAATGAACAAAATCCCTTACACTTTCCCAAAACACTACATATAAAAATGACAAAGAAATTAAATTATATCTGATATTTTTTATTACATATTCATATTCATTCATTCACACATTTAGTCATTCATTCACACTTCACTCCTAGTCAGTTCTGCTGTTTTCACTAGCACTATCAGTACTGTTGTTTCACTTCAGTTCAATCAGTTCTGCTATTTATCCCTATGTACAGTTTTCCGGTTCGTAGAACCTGAAAACTGTAGGGACTAACTTCTGTGGGAAGAGAATGTTATGTCCTATGTTCATCAGTTCTGCCTCTGGTTTTCACTCAACTGGCCCCGTCAGCTGTGCACACAATGGACTCAGTTTCCCATCATTGTATAATCTCCATGAAGCAAATACTTCAGCTTGAGTATGACGTGCAGTTCTTCTGGTGTACTGGCGCAGCTTGCCATCATGTAGAAGTCTGCTGTTGATTTCCACCTGACGTGCTTCCTTGAACAGGGCGTCGATGAGCTTGTAGCTTGTAGCTTGTGAAGGTGCTGCCGTTGATCCACAGTCTCTGGAAGTAGTCGCAGAGGGTCTTCAGTGCAGTGCAGTTCTAAATATCATCATACATTGTATTGATCAGATGTAAGGGAAATTGTATGGCTATTTTAACTTTTTCTATGGCCATTTTGACTTTTTGGTTTGGCCATTTTGACTAGGTGTCTGTGGCCATTTCGACTTTTTTAATGGCCATTTTGACTTTCACATTGTGTGGCCATTTTTTCGTATGGCCATTTTGACTAGGACCCTAATGGCCCACATATGTGTCGCATATAGTCATAACTGTCTGTTAAACCTTGCCTTGAAACTTTGATCCCCTACACAGGTGCAAAAAAATCAGGAGGAGCTTTCGAAACGAAGGATTATGCCATCAGAGATCATAGTTTTTTTCTCTGATGACGACCGACGAAGTATCATGGCATAAATTTATAGATCTAGCATAAACAGCTCCGGAGCTAAAATTACATAAATGATTATAATCATCATCATCATCTTCCTAATATATATATATGCCCATTAATTACTTTTAATTACGTTCTTGCTTGATGGATCATGATTAAATGAATTCATATTATTTCTTTCTTTATTGCATAACATACACGTCAATCTTCTTCCTTTATGAAGTCGGCATAAAAAGCACAATGAATATAAGTTATTAATTTTATTTTCTAAATTTGTGTATACCGGTGTGTAGGAAAGTTTAGCCTTATGAGTTCACCGAGAAAAAACGAATTTTCCGGATTATAATGGATTTCACTTCCGGAATAACACATGGGCATGTGAAGTGTGGTTGTTGACATGGGATTTTCACACTGACAGTGATCAAGGGTACTGTTAACGATTGTCAATATATTCCCAAACACCCGCTTCCATTTCTGGCTCGCTTATAAGTAAGTGGCTCTGAGTTTACGGATTTTCCGGATTATAAGTAAGAAACATGCCCAAGAAGAAGACTGGAGCCCGTAAGAAAGCCGAGAAGCAGAAAGAACGTCAGAAAGATATCCGAAATGCACAGTTCGAGAGACCGCTGGCAACACGACCCTGTAACCTGATTATGGTAGGTCAAACTGAAAGCACAATTATTGAGGACAAGTTAACCTTTCTTATCATCTTTTATTGAGAAGTTTAATAATCATCTGACTTTGAGGGTTTGATCTGTGAAAAGGGTGCTGGCCAAATAGTCGAAAGAGCAAATGGTCGAAAATAAATTTGGCCAAATGGTCGAAAATTGGCCAAATGGTCGAAAGTTTAATAGCCAAATAGTCGAAAGTTTAAAAAAAAATACATTTGTTTATTTTGTCTATTTTATTATGGATAACAAGTTGAAAATGTAAAATATGAAATGTTTTGAAAGGAGAAATGATAAACCAAGTTGAATTCTTAACAGATTTATTCATTCATATATGTCAGTAACAGAACAACTCATTTTTTATAATAATAATCAGATCACACATTGACCCTGCATTTATATATATATATATATATATATATTAAAATGCATGTCACTAATTTTTAAACAGAATTCATCAGCTCAATACTGTTCATTTCATCACTGGTCAAAGTCATTGGCACAAAAACTAGTTAGTAAGATAAGCAAAAAGTTTATAGACTTCAAGAAAGCATTTCAATCTGTTAATAGGTCTAATCTGTCAAATTGGTTATGAAAGTATGAGCTTGATATATACATTTAAGTTAAATTGTACATTTTGGAACATCCGTTTTGGTTAAATTTATAGGATAAGTCTGCTGCTTTCTTCATTATACTAAACACAAAAAATGAGAGGGTGTGGCAACTCTTGCCTCAAGTTACTGGCTGAAGATATTGTCTTTGCAAATTGGTGTCTGCCTCTGCCAATTTCACTGGCTTCAAACAACAGGTCCATGCACCGCCGCACATCGTGACAGGAGCTGTATCACTGTGATGTCACCATTTTTATACAAGCTCCATGAACCAAATATTTCTTCTTGGCGCCCACGTGCTGTCTTGCGGATGTTGGACCTCAACTTTCCTTCTTCAACAAGTCGAGCTTGAAGAGGCAGCAGTTCTGCTTCCCGAAACAACTCCGGTATCAGGCGGTAGACACCAAGAGTCCTCTCATGGCACTTGTCATTCAACCTGCGATGCCATCCTGAAATAATAAAACCAACATATTCAAAGATGCGCATATTTGGTTAATATATATTGATATTTATTTCATTCAAGAAATGGATTCGGATACAGCGATAGTAAGTTAGTCTTATTTTTTTTTTGTATGTAAGGAAATACATTTGTATATTCAATTTCTAAAAACTTGCCTTCAACGTGGTTGTTGGTCCTGATCGCAAGGTTGAAGACAGACCAAGCTCTGGGGGTGAACATAGAATGTGCCAACCACTGCCTGTTGACATATTGCACCAGGTCGTAAAGTGGGGATGTTATTGACACTTTCTGGGAAATCTTCTCAAAGGTGCGCGGAATGTCTGTATGGGGCAGGAAGGGTAAAGCCATGAGTTTCCTCACAAACTTCTGGGTTCGGCAGTCTGTCATGTAGGTGTTCTGTAACATAATGAATGGAAAGTTAAAATAGAAAGATAGAAAAGAACAATTTGAAGAGTAGAATCGTGGACCTATTCAGAGAAACGTAAAGAGGATACGTGCAAAAGCTGATGCACGAACTAACAACATTTAAAAAAATAAAATAAAGTTTTACCTGTAGTCCGAGTTCTTGACATTTCCTCCAAATAGCCTGTGTCATGTGGAACAAGCATCCTCTGCACTTTGCCTGAGGGACAACTTTCTTGAAGGCCTTCCAGGCCGCCATCTCGAAGTCCATCATGATGGTCTTGACAGAAGGAGGGGTGGGCAAGTGCTGTATGATGGCTCGGAGGACCTTCACGTAGTCAATAGTTGTGCGACATGTGACAATGAGTTCAGGAATTATAAGTACGAGTTTAGACTGTCAATCTGTCGTGTTTAAAGGATGTTAAGTTTTCACTGTAAAAACAATCGGTCAGTGTCCTAAAGAAGCTTGTAATAACATGAACATAGACAAATAACAGACAGAGGATTAACAATAACAACAATGCGTAACACTATTCACTTGAAAAGTAGTTGTATTGTGTTTAAAACAATAACTGAATTTATGTCAAGCTGGTACTGTATTTGTAATTTTATAATTCTAAAGCAATCAGTGACAGTACCTACCTTCTATTTTATTTCTCAAACCTTTTTTATTTTATTTTTTAGTTTCGACCATTTGGCCAGAATAATTTTCGACTATTTGGCCAATTTTAGACCTTTTGGCCAGATATTTCATTTTCGACCATTTGCGTTTTCGACTATTTGGCCTGATCCCTGTGAAAACACCTATTCAGGTTGGGGAAACCCTGAAATTGGCGTATAATACATCAATCGACGTATAGAACCAAACGTCGATCGACGTATTCTGAAGATTTTGTCCAGATGATTAACGTATGCCGTTTTACGAGTATTCGGCAAGTGATCAGGTATTTTTTTTTATTGATTTTCAACTGAATTCTCTTTTTTTTAAACAGGAATGCGACCAGTGCAAAAGGTATGTTTCAACATTATGTTCTCTGTTCATAATCTCATCTTTCAGAAAATGTCACTTTCAAATAAATAAAACAACCTTGTTGATAAATGTAAGAACTTTAATCGATAAATTAATACCATTTAATTTCATGGAATCTCTTATCTTATGTATTTGATAGCGAGAAATGGAAAATCTATTGAGTTGATGATGATCAATGATATCTCTTCAGAATGCAGAAATCAAGAGCCTTTTGTTACTTTTGTGGCAACATTCAAAGACTTCCCATCTGTGGAGCTTGTGGTGAGTTAAAGGGACACCGCGTCAAGTATAAAAATCAGATTATGTGTATCTACCTATGCTAATTAACATGTCTTCTAACAAATCACAGACATCCAATTTCAGACAATTGACGTAATTGGTAATAAAAACTTCTGCATGTAGACAGTGAAACGAAGCATAACTCGTTAGCAGACACTCTAATCAGCTTAATTAAATAAAGATGAGACTCATTTTTATCCTCGACGCAGTGCCCCTTTAAGATAACAAATCAATGAGAGTGTTTTCAATTATTTAATATTTATTTGTCATTGTTACTTATTGATACCCTGGACAGTGTTTTCATATAAATTTCTGATTTATGACACATTGCTTAATATTGATAATCAATTTTTGTTTCAAAATCCTTCTACCGACACAGGTAGATATAAATGTTTTTTGTCACCAGTGGAAGCTTGCTAGGTTTGAAGCTACCAGTTTAAAAAGAGTATTTATCAGAAAGTTTAATTTAGCTTTAATACATGCCATAACACCATATGTGCCAATCTATGTTTAAATCATCATCACAAACCTTTTATGATACCATGATGAGTTATGCAATGTTTTGTGTTTCAGGCAAGACGAAGTGTATGATGAAGTCGAGTGACTGTGTTATCAAACACGTTGGGCAGTACACCACAGGGATGGCCATGGTGGTCAGTATATTCATATTCAATTAATTAATTAGTCCTCTTCTTCCCTACATTGCTTCATTATACTGAGGATAACTACTCAGAGATAAGATCATAGTTGTCATCATATCATTTTGGTTGAAAATATGATTAGTCATCCTCGGTTACCCAGGGTTTTATATATGCTTCGTTACTCTCCACTATATCACCCATGGGAAACTTCATCAGAGAAATCTGTACTCAAATTACCCGCCCTTAGCCGACGTGAGCCAATCAAACCGGTACGCAGCTTGGACCTGCGAGCCAATGACATTTCATATCACTTTGTTGCAAAGCATTGAGGTCATTCTTAGCCATCTGTCACCGGTTATCTCCCTTGACCATTTCCGTCTTATCTTATTGAGTATTTTCTTTGGTTACTGACTTCGTCACGCCGGCCAAGGGCGGGTAATTTTAGTACAGATTTTGCTGACAGAGTTTCCCATGGGTGATATAGTGGAGAAAAACGGAGCATATATAAAACCCTGGGTAACCGAGGATGATGATTAGTGAGCATATAACAGTTCCTTTTCTTTTTCACTAATGAATTAATTATAAATAATAATTGTACAAGTATATTCTTTTAGAGGAAAGTCATCTATCTCACTAAATCAACAGTGAAGCACCTGTTCCTGTATTGAAATGATGTTACCTGTTCCTGTATTGAAATGATGTTACCTGTTCCTGTATTGAAATGATGTTACATGTTCCTGTATTGAAATGATGTTACCTGTTCCTGTATTGAAATGTTACCTGTTCCTGTATTGAAATGATGTTACCTGTTCCTGTATTGAAATGATGTTACCTGTTCCTGTATTGAAATGATGTTACCTGTTCCTGTATTGAAATGATGTTACCTGTTCCTGTATTGAAATGATGTTACATGTTCCTGTATTGAAATGATGTTACCTGTTCCTGTATTGAAATGTTACCTGTTCCTGTATTGAAATGATGTTACCTGTTCCTGTATTGAAATGATGTTACCTGTTCCTTATTGAAATGATGTCACCTGTTCCTGTATTGAAATGATGTTACCTGTTCCTGTATTGAAATGATGTTACCTGTGCAGGGAGCAATATGTGACTTCTGTGAGACGTGGATCTGCCATGGACGGAAGTGTCTCCAGACTCACGCATGTGTGTGTCCGCTGACCGACGCCGACTGTATAGAGTGTAAGAGAGGGGTGTATGATCATGGTGAGTGTGAAACCATTTGTTGATAACTGATTATCTGGAATAATATACTCAATGGTGAATTAACAATGTAAATTTCAAAACACATTGTTTTTAATTATCAGTAAAGAAAATATCTATCACTGAAGTAGTTTTCTATCATCAGTCTTAATTACAACTATTTAACCGAGGACTCATATATGGCAGTAAAGTTGCAAATTTTCTTGAAAGTTTACATTGTTCAAACCAGTGTTTGAAAAATCCAGCAGGCCTTGCAGCATATCGTCATACATTTTCCAACTGTTCCAATCTGAAAATAAAATGCAATTGGCTGATAGGCAGGCAGCTATTTCAAACACTGGTTAAACTACAAATATTGTACCATATTCTCTCGGGTATAAGACCGAACCTAAGACCACCGCCACTTTTCAGAGGGTTGTACTGGTTGGGGTTATTCCTGGGTTATAGCCCACCCCAACTTTGCAAGATGTTCCTGGTCATACATTCCATATATCTATAATATTATTTTAAGTTAAGTGTCAACAACCTACATAAAATCTATTCTGACTGTCTGACGGTCTCTGGTATTAAATTTCATCTGAGTTGGGGTCTCTCCCGTCTACCGTCTAAAAGCCAAACCCCATGTTTTCAAGATGTTTGGTTGCCTGGTCCCCTGTTCTTATACCCGAGATAATACAGTATATCAGTATATGCAAATAAGTTATTCCACCTATTTATCAATCTGTGTTTACACCTGTTGCAGGAGGGAGGATATTTAAGTGTTCTTTCTGTCACAACTTCCTGTGTGAAGACGACCAGTTCGAACACCAGGCCAGCTGTCAGACCCTCGAGTCAGAAAACTACAAGTGTGAGTTGTGTAGAGGACCTATAGTCCAGTGATATAAACAAGAGGGACAATTCAAGTCAAGTTTTCAATAATTCATAGCTTTTTTTTAGCAAATCTAGCAGATGTTGCTATGTGTTGGATCTGTCCCAAGTATATGACAGTATGAAAGGTTTATCAATATTTTGATTGACTGTAGACATTACATGTTTATGATATAGTACCATAATCTAAATTCAGATTATTTTATCAATTTCATAATTTATGTGAATGAAAATAGTAGTAAATATATAATATAATATAATATAATATAATATAATATAATATATTATAATATAATATAATATAATATAATATAATATAATATAATATAATGTGTTATTTTATATGTAAAATATATTTTGACTGAAGGCAATTTATGTACGCTTCTTTAAGTCCTGAGGCTGTTCATTGAGAGTTAGCTCCCTTAGTTCACACATGCTCGCTAGCATGGCGCAGACGGTATGATGAATTTGAAGAAAACAAATTAGCGGTAACATTAGTTAACTTTCGAAATGTCACATGATGAGAAGTGCGATGTGAGGCCTAAACGTCCGGCGGCGGGGGCTAAAATGTATGAAATGCTGGAAGATTTGAAGCCATCCCCAAAAATCAGTGCTATCAAATCGGCGCCAAGTTCCCAGGCCAACACGCCATCAAGACTGGGCGTCACTGACACAATAGTGGAACAAACATCGGACATCGAGGCGGAATGTGCTGCGTTAGAATCAAAATTAAAGCACATGGAATTAATCAACAGGAGGGAAAAACTCCGAAGAGACATATCGGCAATCGAGCAGTCTACTCCGCCTGCATCCGCGACTCAAAGGTCAAGCAGTGCAAGTTCAAGTTCATCTACACGAGGTAAGAAAACACGCCAAATTACGGATTACCTTTGGGTAGACAATCTTGACATGATCGGCGAAAGCAGGAAAACTATTGAGCTCGGAGAGGGCCTTGTGTTAGACATAGGAAAGGCCAAAGCAAATCTTTGTAAAGTATCTTTAGAGAGATGGACTTATGCGAGTGTCGGCATACTCAAAGAGATGATCAGTGATGGTGAGGTTGACCCACAAGGGATACAAGATTACCTAAAATATATTCAGGACATCAGCCGTTTGTCATCGAAATATGTTTGGGCGAGCGTGCTCTTGTATGACCAGGAGTACAGGCAGAAACAGATGGCAGAAGGTTTCAGATGGGGTACGGCTCTGCAAGATGTAAGAGATTTTCAGTTAGTGCCTAAGCCGGACTCAAATACTGCACGAGCCCTACAACAAATGCAGGATCAAGGTCGCGCTACTTCTGGCCAACAGAATTTCCAGAAAAATGGACGTCGTCGTCGTCGAGGCCCATTTGATGATGAAGGTGCTGAAATCTGCCGGCGCTTTAATTTTGGTAGCTGTAGAGAGGAGTTCTGCAGGCTTTCCCACGTGTGCATTACCTGTCGTAAAGCCGGCCATACTGGTCAGCAACACAACTGGCAGCAGTCGGATTTCAACAACAATCAGAGGTCAAGTGTCGGTTACAGGAAATCCTTTGACGAGTCAAAAAACCAATAAATTCTGTCCCTACTTCCTTAAAGCTTGAGGCATGGAGGGACTTGCTGCCACCTGATGACGTAGATAGAGACTATATATTATCTGGTGTTGAACATGGTTTCAAATTGGTTGAAGATATAAATAGCTTGGAAATTGAGGATGTGTTTACACCGAATCACCGGTCAGCAAATGATAATAAAGACACTGTAGAGACAGTTATTAGGGATGAAATTGAACTTGGAAACTATGTTTTAACAGATAGTAAACCTACTATTGTCAGTCCTTTTGCAGCTATACCAAAAGATGGGGACACTAAGAAAGTTCGCTTAATACATGATGGAAGCCTGCCTGTTGGTAGTAATATGAATAGTTATATGGTAAACTGTGGATGTCAATATATGGACTTAAGACATGCTGTGGAATTAATCAAACCAGGCAGTTTTCTATCTAAGGTCGACCTAAAGTCAGCCTATCGAACAGTTGCTATCCACCCAAGCAATTATCCCTTAACCGGCTTGTATTGGAAATTTCAGGGACGAGAGTCGGTGCAATATTTATATGACAAGAAACTCCCCTTTGGGGCGTCTAAGAGTTGTAAAATTTTTCAGACACTGAGTGCTGCAGTTTGTAGAATAATGAAAACATGCTTTGGCGCGACTGTCATTGCTTACATTGATGACTTCCTTATTGTATGTGAGAATCGCGATGAATGCAGTGCCCAGCAGCTCAACCTAATCAGAACTCTTCGTCATTTAGGTTTTTCTATAAACTGGCAAAAAGTTGATGGTCCATCCCAGAGACTCAAGTTTCTTGGCATAGTTATTGATTCTAGCAATTGCACGCTTGCGTTGCCTACAGGTAAACTCCAGGAACTATATTGCATTTTACAGGATTTTTCTATTAAGAGTCGAGCCAGTAAGAAGCAGCTTGAGAGACTAGTGGGAAGACTGAACTGGGCCAGTATGCTCATTCAAGGTGGGAGGACTTTCTTCCGGAGAGTACTTAACCTCAAGAATTCACTGTTATCGTCGAGTGCTCGATGTAAGCTTGATGCCGATTTTAAAGCCGACATTGATTGGTGGCTCCACTTTTTGCATTATTTTAATGGTGAAACAACATTTTTGGATCAGCGGCCAATTGTATCTGTTGGAACAGATGCCTGTGATATTGGATGCGGTGGTTACTTTGCCGGTGATTTCTTTTACGTTAACTGGCAACATGATATGAGTAATGTGGCTGATATGCACATTAACGTAAAAGAAACTTTAGCTATTGTGTTGGCTGCATGTAGATGGGGTCGTGAATGGAGGAACAAAAGAGTTATCGTGCATAGTGATAACCGATCTGCAAAGGCTTTCATTAATAAGGGCAGCTGTCATATCCCCTTTATAATGTATTATCTGCGTTATCTGTGTTATTTGAAAGCATCTTATAATTTCTCATTAACAGTTGAATATATTCCAGGACACAGGAACAATTTGGCAGATGCAATTTCTAGATTACATGAGCCCGGAAAGTTGACTGTAGTGTATGATATGATGAGTAGTCTGCAATTAACACCGTTTGATATCCCCCATCTGTGCTATCATATGTCACCTAAGTTTATCAATTGCAGATGGGGACTACAGCTTCCGACAGATGCTTCAAACAACTGTATCTCGCCTACACAGTCAGGGCTGGGCACAGACTACAAAGAAGACTTACAGTGCCCAAATGAAGTGTTACATGAAATTTTGTGATATTGTGCGTATAGAACCGGTACCTTTGTCTCCAGATGATGTGGCACTTTATATTGCATATTTGGTCGATGTTAAAAGCCTTAAGTTTGCCAGTGTTAGGCAGTATTTGTGCATAATCACCAATCTTCACAAAGCTAACAGCCTAACAGATCCTGTTTGTGACTGGAAAGTAATGCATATATTAAAAGGCGTTAAAAGAGAATTGGGTGACTATCAAGTTGGTGCAAATCCTGTTAAGCCGGAACATTTATTACGCTTGAAAGACAGACTTGATGTGACTAATCTCTTTGGTGCTTCAGTATGGGTTTCCTGCTTGTTGGGCTTCTTCGGAATGCTAAGGCCAGGAAATTTTCTCTGTGGAACAGAATTTGATCCAGTGAAACACATCACAGTGAGTGATGTTATTCTTAATCCGCTGGGTTATACAGTTTGCTTAAAGTGGACAAAAACACTTCAGTATCGCGAAAAAACACTTGAAGTTTTCATGCCATCACTGCCAAGAAATTCAATCAACCCAGCTGATGGAATAGAGCAACTATTAACATTACACAATGCCCTTGACAGTGACAAGAGCATTTCACCACTGATCTGTGGTAGTGATGGTAAGCAACTAGGATACCCTATGTTTATCGACATTGTCAACTTCATATTGGACCTGGCTGGAAAGCCTGGTGCACTTACTGGACATTCATTTAGAAGAGGTGGAGCCAGCTGGGCTTTTGATATTGGTATACCAGGTGAACTTATCCAAGACATTGGCTTTTGGAAGAGCAATGCCTATTTGAGATATATCGAAATGAGATCAGAAAAGAAATTCCATGCCCTGTCTGAAATGGCATCTGGCATTAAAAAGTGTTAGTGAGCAGTATGAATTGAATTGAATGTCAGTTACTTCAGAGTTGACTTTTGCTTCTAATACTTTTGATGTGTATTGATTCACTGTCTTTTATTACCAAATTTATTTTTTTAATAACCAGGGATTTAGGTTATTAATTTTATTACTCTTCTTCTTCAAACTTTGTTACACTGGGCTGGGGAGTTATTATATGTGCCTTATTTTATGCGGTCCCGCATGTTGACCTTTGACACATATATATAATAATCAACACGGTGTAATAAAGTATGCCAAGTTTATATATATGTTTTTGTATTCCTTGTTAGTTAGTTGTTGAAATGGTTTTAGCATTATGAACTGAGGTTAAAGTGTTATTTTATATGTAAAATATATTTTGACTGAAGGCAATTTATGTACGCTTCTTTAAGTCCTGAGGCTGTTCATTGAGAGTTAGCTCCCTTAGTTCACACATGCTCGCTAGCATGGCGCAGACGGTATGATGAAAATCCCTCCCATCCCACCCAGTAGTTATTATTGGTTTGAGGAACACACCCCATTGTAACGGGGGAGTTATTATATGTGCCTTATTTTATGCGGTCCCGCATGTTGACCTTTGACACATATATATAATAATCAACACGGTGTAATAAAGTTTGCCAAGTTTATATATATGTTTTTGTATTCCTTGTTAGTTAGTTGTTGAAATGGTTTTAGCATTATGAACTGAGGTTAAAATAATATAATAACGACTACTCTGAAACACATTGAGGAAGTTATCCAGAAAATGTTTCAATTCTTATGATGCATGCCACTTCTAAATGTTTCAATTCTTATGATGCATGCCACTTCTAAATGTTTCAATTCCTATGATGCATGCCACTTCTAAATGTTTCAATTCTTATGATGCATGCCACTTCTAAATGTTTCAATTCTTATGATGCATGCCACTTCTAAATGTTTCAATTCTTATGATGCATGCCACTTCTAAATGTTTCAATTCTTATGATGCATGCCACTTCTAAATGTTTCAATTCTTATGATGCATGCCACTTCTAAATGTTTCAATTCTTATGATGCATGCCACTTCTAATGCCCTTCAAAGCCATAAATGTTTTATGTTTGTTTTCAGGTCTTTCCTGCAATAAATTAGGTCAGTTTTCATGTTTACGGTGCAAGGTGAGTTGTTATCCATATTTATCATCCAAAACTGGCTCCCACAGTAGATATCGCTTGTGTGAGATCAAGCGATATCTACAAGCGATATCTACATTGTAGATATCGCTACAATCAAATCGTCATAATGCTATTACATCATCAGTTAATGACATCACAAGGCTTTGACATCACTGAGAACACTGCTGACAATGTTATGACGTCACAAAGTTGATGACGTAACAATGCTATGAGGCCACAATGCTGATGACGTCACAATGCTATGACATCACTGAGCTCACTGCTGAAGTAGCAACATGGCAGTTTTGTGTTGCAGATATGTTCATTATTTTGCTAATAATTGTTGAAGAATGATTTTGAATGATAAATAAAATCTCACCCTCGTGTCTTCTGATATCAAATATATCAAGCCTCGGATATTGGTAACTTTAATCAACTCGTGTTGATATATTTGATATCAGAAGACACTTGGGTGAGATTCTCTATTTATACCCCCGCTACAAAGTAGTCGGGGTATATATCGGTCAGCGTGTCCGTCCGGTTTTTGTTTCGCTCATAATTTTGAAACCAGTTGTTCAAAACTTTACAAAACTTGATATGTGCATTCACCATGATGTGTACATCTGCCTTTTGTATGTTTCAAATTTTCTACGTTTTCGACTTCTCCATTCACACTTTTTGTTCCACTTAAAAGATAAATAGTTGCGTTTGTAAAATTTCTGGGATTCATTGCTATTCAACACCCGCAAATTTAGTTTAAAACCGACGGCGTTAGCAACAAACGCAACTATTTATCGATATTGAAACATGACCGTTAGTTATCAGGCGTTTTGAAACGAACTCTCTTTTTGCGTACCTATCTCTGAGTGGAAAGGACTTTGCGACTGTTCCATTTTTGTAAGAGGTGTGGTTAGGTCAAAACAAATGTAAATACTCGGCGTAATATGTACATTAGCAACAATTTACACATAAGCTCAAACAATGTCACCTCAACTATGTTCACTTCACAATATTCACGTATCCTTTTAGATGGCGATAAACATTTATCTACGACATCAACACAGTAAAAGACCTAGGAATAAAAATCTTAAACTTGCCCTAACCCATTGTGACAATGACGCTAGCATTGTGACGTCAAAACCGTTGATCACTATGACGTCATGCTATGGCAACGGCATTCGGTAATCAGAGCCGCATGGAAGAAGGCGTCAAACTTTGACAAATCTTACTAGTTAAACACATTTTAGTTATTTGAAACTAATTAATTTTGAGAGTTATTTGTGACCTATACTGCTTTACACAAGTTAGAAAATGACAATGCCACCTGTCAAATTTGAGTAAGGAGCACATATTAAGAGAAATAGAAAAAATACATTTTGAGTCGGGCCGAATCTTGTCAACACGATGTATATGTTCGCGGTGATTCACCCCAAGTAATTTGTGGGTATTCATTGTCATTCAACATAGGCAAATCAACCAATCAGAATCAAGGATACACCGAAATCATGTTACAATTGTAATTCGACACCAGATGTTCAAATTGTTCGAAACCTCTTATGTACATTCACCATGATGTGTACATCTGCCTTTTGTATGTTTCTTACTCTCATTTGCATTATTAGCAGCTCCGACTAAGTCGGAGCTGCTATCAGTTTTTGCGCAGTTTCCGTCGCCGCCGCCGCTGCGCACGCGTTTTGTATTCGCTATAACTTCTTTCCTAGAAGGTTTTGAGAACTCATATACATAACTTCTTACTTATGCCCCTGGGGAATTTTTTTGACATGTTCATATTCAAGGTCAAAGGTCAAATCGCTAAAAACATCCTTGTAAACACGATAACTTGAAAAATATTTGTACTATCAGGCTCTTATTTGGTGTACATCAACTATGGAGAAAGGCCAAGATTTGAAAAGGTTTTCGCTAACATCCGTCAAAGGTCAAGGTCACAGCGAGGGCACGACTTAAGCATGCTTTTGTGAAAATGTCTTATTTCAACTATTAACACTTTAAATCATTAAATGATTGTTATACACAATGAAAAGTGATCACTGATTGTGTGACCTTGAATTTAAAAGGTCAAGGTCACGAAATATGGTCAAGGTCACCAGTTCTGAAATCACTAAATAACCTTTTCCCAAGAAGGTATTAACACCTCATATACATAGCTTCTTTCTTATAAACCTGGTGGATGATTTTGACATGTTCACATTCAAGGTCAAAGGTCAAGGTCACGAGTTCTGAAATCGCTAAAAAATCCTTGTAAACACGATAACTTGAAAAATATTTGTACTATCAGGCTCTTATTTGGTGTACATCAACTATGGAGAAAGGCCAAGATTTGAAAAGGTTTTCGCTAACATCCGTCAAAGGTCAAGGTCACAGCGAGGGCACGACTAAAGCATGCTTTTGCGAAAATGTCTTATTTCAACTATTAACACTTTGAATCATTAAAGGATTGTTATACACAATGAAAAGTGATCAATGATTGTGTGACCTTGAATTTTAAAGGTCAAGGTCACGAGATAGGGTCAAGGTCACCAGTTCTGAAATCACTTTATAACTTTTTTTCATGAAGGTATCAACACCTCATATATATAGCTTCTTTCTTGTACACCTGGGGAAATATTTTGACATGCTCACATTCAAGGTCAAAGGTCAAGGTCATGAGTTCTGAAATCACTACAAAAATCCTTGTAAACACGATAACTTCAACAACTTCTGTGCCCTAACTTGGTATATATCAACTATGGAGAAAGACCAAGATTTGAAAACGTTTTTGCTAAAATCTGTCAAAGGTCAAGGTCACAGCAAGGTCACAACTTAAGCGTGCTATTGTGAATATGCCTTATGTTAACAATGAACACTTTTGAGTCATTGCATGATTGTTATACACAATGAAAAGTAATCATTGATGGTGTGACCTTGAAGGTCAAAGTTCAAGGTCATGAGATATTGGTTAAGGCCATGTTAATCTTTTGATCCAATTAGAAATAGGTTTTAAGAACAAAGTTGTGAAAAGTGACCCCAGTGATGATTTAACTTGTAAGAATAACTTGAATAATGAAAAACATTTTGTCCAAAAAAATTCCCATTTTATTTATGCTGAGGAGAAGGCGGAACAGGGAAAGGCGAGACCCAAAGTTTCGGAGCTGCTCTGCTTTTGCGGTGTCCCGCAAACGCTCTTCTAGTTTATGCAGATTTTCTCATTTTTTCGACTTCACCATTCACACTTCTGTTTCACTCATAACTCAGACACTAACTGTTCAAATGTTACGAAACTTAATACTTATAATCACTGTGATGTGTGCATCTGCCTTTTGAATATTTGCATATTTCATACCCTCATTTGCATATTAAATGCAAATTTTCTAACTTTTACTTCTAAAGCACAAGTGTATCTATGAAGACATATATTCTATGCTTTCATAATACTTCTGTGGTCTGCTCATACAAAAGACTAAACGTTGATGACCTTTTGCTATTTTGAAACATTTTTGTTTTGACCAATGTTAAAAGCGGGGGTATATGGGTGAGCTGAGCTCCCTGATTCTCTTGTTAAATGCTAGTAACATTTTTGAATGCTAGTAATAAATTTCTTAATTTTAAATAAACATGTTATGTGCATAATTGATGTGAACTTGACAGTTTTACTATCAATTACCTCCCAATGACTGGGATTTTTGTTGAAGTATGTTTCAACATCTTGTGGTTAATAAGACAAAAGAATCCTTTATTGTTCTTGAGCTGATTGGAAACAAATTACAATATCCAGTATTTTATCCCATTGAGTAAGATGAACATAAAAAGCAGTCAACCTAAAAGTAATTCCTTGTCAATTTGAATTCCAAATTCAAATACAAACTTCAAAAAGTTGATAATACAGTACGAAAGTATCCTGGCTACAAGCTGTTGGAAGAGCTTATTAACCAAAATGAAACAATGAATTGAATATACAACGAACTTTCCTCTGTATGTATGCAGGTGTGTTACTGTGACGACCACGTGAGGAGGAAAGGTTTCAAGTACCCCAAGGGTCAGGCGATCCCGTGCCCTAAATGTGGATATGAAACCCAGGAGACGAAGGATCTCTCCATGTCAAGTGAGTATCAACCACCCGATCAAAAAGGGAGTTTCAATTTAAAGATGATCCTTCAGATGTTTTGGTTGGCTTAACTGGCTTTTGTACTTTGGGAAATAAACAAGTCTGAATGGCTGGTACTTTGATAGGGTTGATTCCATTCCTGGTAGCAAAGCCAAGGTCAGAACATCTTTTTAAAAGTTGCCATTCTGAATTAGAGACACAGGGTAAAACCATTTATCATGCCCTTATTAAGATATTTTCAGGAGTCTCAGAGTGTAGAAGTAAGAAGTGACTTGTTTAACGTATCTCTTCAGTCCGACGCTACGAGTATGGTCGTCTAGCGGAAGATGCAGACACTGGATTTGCATCAGGGTTCTCCTTTGGTGGGTACAGCTTTGGAGGAGGCGGTTACCAGGACGACGGTGAGAAGATATATTTTTTCGTATTAATGCTATAATGTACACATGATCTTTTCCTCTCAAGTTCTGAAAAATTGATAACCTATCATCTTATCAGGATTGTTTTTTTGTTGCTAGATGACGATGATGATGAAGATTACAACGTTAACGATGACGATGATGACAGTGAAGATGATGATGAAGAGGAGGATGAAGACGAAGTTGCCAAAGATATAGAAAAGCTGAAAGTCAAATAGGAAATACTTACTCTTAGCTGTGTTACATGAATTACATGCTTAAATGTCAACTTACATGATTATCTCCTGAGGGATGTTTTGAAAAAGTACGCCAATCCATACCCAAGATTGTGGCTAGTGAAATCATTTATTACCTCCCTTTGTTTATGCGAAGTATCTCCACTCAGCGAGAGTCAAGGCACATGAGTAAAGAAGCCACATTAGTCTGATTATGATAGAGGTCACTCAAGCTTTGCTACTGAATAATGATAAAGAAATCACCACAAGGTGTTGAGTGTATATTCGGCAGTTTCAAAGACGATTACTTCAGTGGCAATATTTTTAGGAGCAAGTTGATGGTTTCATTAGCTGGTATAGGAAATACAAATTGAACGGATTTACAACTTCTTTATTGCATTTAGATACAACTGTTATAAAGCAAGTGACAAATCTGGTCCGAAATTCACACAAATTTTGTTTATCCAAAACGTTACTGATGGAGATGTTTAGAGAAACATACATACAACATGGCTGTGAACTGTGCATGGCGTCTCAGTCCGACTGTAATAATTTATGTTTCAAGAGTTCTGGTTCTTGCTGATTCTATTCCTACTATTACTATTACCTACTGGGGTAACATTCCAAAACTCTACACTCGTGAATGTATCAGGGTTGAGTTCTGCACGCCCAGAACAGTGTTCGGAGCCATACCTTTCACTTGGCGAATGTACCGGAAGGTAAATCGTAAGGAGCAGGCCCTACTCCTGATGTGCAGTGCAACCCAACGACAGAACCAGTCAAGTATTCCTACCACCGCGGTCAGTTGGACTAGACTGGAACCACAGTCAGACCGTCGAGTGTAGGTGGACTCAACCAAGGAATGAGAGTTGGTTGATAATACATCAATGATATAATGTCCAAATTTTCAATTTCCATTCAAGGGTCACTTAACCCCTGGTGGTCAATGAAGATTGATTTTCAATCTTAAATATGTGATTGGAGACAATTTTTAATGATAATCAAACACAGAGAAGTACAGAGTTACGAAGAATTAGTCAAACATGATAGATAACAATGGTTATTCTGTCAGTGGGAAGACGATAAGTACATCACTCGTCTTTCTCTTTATTTTCTAAAAGTGCTATAATCATGAGAATAAAGTATATATAATATATTTATGTGTTTTCGTTTTACTGTCAGATGTGTAGTATGGTGCAAGTCACCTTAATCAAACTCTGCATGAAACTGAAGGGGGTACAAACCTCACAAGTTGTGAGTACACGCATCTATCCATATATACAATCTAGATGGTATTTCCAATGCATTCAGCCTTGGGAGCTGTATCAATTTACATCTATCAGAGGGCTACTGCTCTTGGTGCCGGACTTTGACGATGTGGGATCGATTCCCGCAATAGTTTGCAGATATGAGATCCCAAATATACCATTGTTATATCCATCTCTTGTTCAGAAATAGAGATGTTTTTAAAATAGACTTGAAGGAAGAAAGATTTCATACTCAGAGCCAGATGGAAGACTATTCTAGAAAAGTGGAGACAATAATAATGGACAAAAGTTTATGTTAATGTTTATTGCAATGAAATGAATGCATTCAGACATAAATAAATAGTTCATTCATCTGTTTATATTACAACCTTGGAACTACACAAAGTGGAAAAATATTAAAGCAGTCCATCTGCTGGTGAAAAATCAAAGCATGCTGAAGTTGGAGTCTTCAACACAAATGTTTTTACAGGGTGAGGAAATGAATGATGAATACAAATGAATCATCACAGATAAGACTTAATAAATTATATAATACAGTCATGTTCATTTATGAACAAAAAGACAAGTAAATATTAAAACGAAACCTGTAGGTTTGATTAAATTTAACTTGTGAAAAACTAAATATGTTTGAATAGTTCTAAAATATAATTTTTATTATTTTAACCTTAAACAGAATTTCATCAGTCAGTCATCCTTTGCAAAATAGTATAATCTTTCACTGGTATTTTTAAAAAGTCCATGTTGACACAATCTACAACAAACTAGGTCCGTGTCTCGGCTGGAGTATCTCAAACATCCAATGCGAACACAAAAGTTTCGGGACACATCTTCATAAGGGAGGTAACTCCAGCGTAGACACGGAGACGGTTAGTTGTCAGATATCCGACATTGTTGGGTCTATACCTCTGTTACAAGATTATACATCCAGGACTTTCTGAGTCATTGATTTTCACTGGCTCGAGACCTTTCTGAGCTTCTTGGACGGCTTGCAAAACCTGAAACACACAGTTTCAAATCTTTTGGATAAATTTATCAACCAAAGGACATGTCAATTCTGTTTTTGTGTTAACTTCCAAGAAGATTGATAATTGCTTATTGCATATACAATATAGATAAGAAATATGCATGTGATTATAGAATTAACAGTGAATAAATTGTTGATTTCTAGTTAATTTGAAAGATCATTATTACCGCAGGTGTTTGTGGCGGAAATTAAATATAAATACCAGTAGTTAAATGAAGTATTAAGATCATTTTAGAGTCAATAAAATGTCACATCATTAATTTTATATATCATACTTACAATTATTAATAGTGACTTTTGATGATAAGAATGAGGAAAGATTACATAAATACTTACATCATCATGTTTTGGAAATCCACTAAGTTGTAGCTTGGAGAAAACCAGTTTGTCATTGACAGTCACCTCAAAGGAACCTTGTGTTAAAAAAAATGGAACAATTTAACTGAACTGAAAATATTTTTCAATGAATAACAACTTTTTAAAATAATTAACATCATGGTTACCATCAAATTGAATAATGTAGATATATGGTATTTAGCAAGATCGTTTTTTCTTCCCCTTTGTGAATTACATTTTTTTTTAAGAAATCATAGTTGCTGTCAAACTTTGAAGAGCACCATTATGACCATAAGTTTTTTAATGACCATAAAGAAAATAAAGATACTGAGCCATGTTATCAAGCATTGAATTTGTCAATTTGTTGTGATATTCTTTCATCATTCTGTTTTAATCAGTGACAATCACATCTTGGGATAAAACAATTTATGAACTCACTACTGCGACCGACGAAGCCTGTGATTGTTACTTCACCCTCGGTATTGGCCAGATTGGAGGAGAGAAATTCCCTCAACTCCATATACCGAGGTCCGTAACCTCATCCGCCACTGAAACAAACATAATATGGAGAGTACAGAGTTTATAAATAGAGGACCTGGTTGTCACCCTTGTAATCTCTGGTAAAACAAATCATGTTCAAAATTAAGTACCGTATTTCCTCCGGCGGAGTAATAATTGATGCGAGATAAATTGGGCCCCTATTAAAGGAAATACGGTTTATACCAAAAATCTCTCTCTAGTGTGATCCTGATATCCAAAATAAATTAAAGTTACAAGATGATTCATCTTATATATGATAATGTTCATTGCATGTTATAAATGAAATAGTCCATTTGGCCAAAGCAACCAGGTATACAATTCATATTTGTACAACAGAATGAAGGGTTTGGATGTAATTCAAAACTATAATACATTATAACATATATTAGTCCAGCATGCTAGACGTCGTGCGCAGTCATTGCACATAAACGATTAAAGATTATCTGAACTAAACATATATATGCTCTCTCCAGCCTGAACAATTCTATCAAAGACGTATATCACATCTAATTCCTTGATTCTATCGACATCAAGATCAATGAATGAATAAGACAATATGAAGACAAAAGCAATGCGCTGATGAGTCAATGAATGGCTGTCAAGACAGTTTTAAATGATATTATTAAGTTATCTCTTCTAATCAAATCTTCAAACTGTGAATTCGCTTTACCGTACCAGTATTCAACTTGTACAGTCACCTTCCCCATTCCGAGTTTCGACAACTTGTTGATTTCTCTCGTCACAAGCAAAGAAACTGGATCGTGTGTTGAATGTAAAATTCTAAAAACCAAACAGGAAGTGAGAAACTCAGGAACGATAACTCTACGTGCTCCAGCCACATGGATACCGCAAATGAAAATACATTACATTTATAAAGCAAATACAAATAAAACATTGTCTGGAATCATTTTATTTTTAATTAAAGTTAATCTTTCAACAATTGAGTTGCACCTGTCTTCGGGTAGAGGGTATTTTATGATAACCTGAATTTGTATACAAATTTGAGTTCGAAAATGTCAGTTCAATGTCTATGAGTAGGCCTACAACTACATTTAAGGATGTTCGCTCCTCAAATTTATAGAATTAAAAAATTTTTCTAACTTATATTTTTTAAAAGATCAATATATATGATTGAAAAATCAGCATTAAAAAATAGGGGGTAGTGTAGGTTTTTTCGAGATATGACGCCTTTAAGATAGTGGGGTGAAGTACAATTTTAACATGGGAGTCTATGGGAAAATGAGAAAAAAAACTGCTAAAAACTTTAAAATATTACATTCCTAGTATTAAACTTTTTAAAAACTTTTTTTTATATGTTTACAAAGTTCATGTCCCCCTACCGAAATTGATGAAAAAATATATATGGTAGTGTGGGTTTTTTTAAGCTTTGACACAAAATGTACCTGAAAACCTCCCTTTTTAATCAAATTTAGGCCATTTATGCTGTTTAAGCACTTTTAAGAGGTTCTAAAGTCACATTTTCTTTATTTCATTTGCTTTTTAAAAGTATGTAGGTGATGTGGAATATCATGAAGTAAATAAAAATGACAAAAAAGCTTTACTTCATCATATTTCAATTTTGAAGTTCAACAGGAAGGAGCGAACATCCTTAATTACATTCCATAAAAGGAGGTAACCTACTTGGTGAAGTGAAATAACCAACGCGCATTGAAACATAAAAGACAAACGACCAGGTTCCTGAACTTTGATTAATAACCATGCCAAAGCTATGAAATAACGGGGACCATAGGTAGAGATAAAGAGAAAGTATAATGAGATAAGAAGTATGATGGCAGAAGAATTATATATCTAGCAGTTTGATATAACGAGAAATCTTTGCACATAACGATAAACTGTTAAAGGATATTTACCTTTTAGAAAATCCTTGAACAATTATTGTTGTTCAGAAAATAAAGTCTGTATTGGTTGTTATAATGTTGGTAGTGTCATTCCTTCAAGTGAATAGATGGTGTTGGTGTTAATGCTGAAATGGTAACAACAGGGTAGTCCGTACGTGTGCACGTTAACTATCTTTATATCAATAGCGGGGATATTATCTAAAATCTTTGTTTCTTCATCGATTTTGCTCAAGTTTGGAATGTATGATCACCTTCTCGTATATACAGTATATGATTGCAAAAATCTATTTAAATTTTTTTTTAACAATATTGTCCAAACAGCGATTCGAACCTTTGTAAGCAAGAACGATTTCTTGATGTGTGATATACAATTTGGTAATACAATTTTTTCCCCTGGATTTGTTTATAATGGAGTTTCAACACGAGTTAACAAAAAAATACTTATGGTTTACAAATCATAGTTTCATTAAAAACTTCTTAATTTGTTCACATGCATGTTTTGTATATTCAAATGTTTACTAAAAATGAGTGATTCATTCAGTCTTTTTGATTTAGCATTCCCACAGCCTCATTCTATTTTTGTAAATTGGGTGTTGCCTGTTTTTTCCAACAAATAGAGATTGAAATATGAAAAGGCCTAACTCGAGAGGATTGCCTAAATCACCGTAACTTGAAATATCCTTATGCATTTATGGTATAGGTGCATAACGTGTTTCAAGATTCACCGTAATCCGAGATTGTTTTCATACTTGCAACAACGAAGGGTCTGTATGTATGACCAGAGACATACTTTATGGTCTCTGGTATGGCGTTATATTAGTCACTCCTTCGCCTGCTTAGCAATTTTAAAATGATGTCCGGATTTTCATTGATTTTATGGCCGCTTTGTTGTACAACTTCCTTCAATAATAAGCTACCTTTCATTAACACGGTGAGAAATACCGAAAGGACTTGTCTTAACGTGTATGTATAACAGAAGTACTCTGTTTCACAGTCGCCAATCCACACCAATTAGTGTTTCGCAGTTGTAGTCGATTTCATAATTAAGAATCCTCATACACACATATTTTCCAGTTTCGTTAAAACAAATTACGAGCATCCTTTTTTGTTGTGTATGCCAAGTATACAGTAAAAATAAAAGTAGAAATAAATGCATCTCAAAACACATAACACCCATTCTACCGCAAAGATACGGTCCCACTATTAATATCGCTGTACATGTGAACGTAAACCAAGGTTTAATCTCTCCATGTGCAAATAGTCTGTTGAATCAGAGACCATAACGTAATTTATGGTCTCTGGTTGAATGAAGGTGTATATATGAAATATATAATGGGGATATCATTGCTTTACCGAATATCAATGATTATATTATTTCTTCCATTTACCATTTCCACAAGGGGCACGTCCCCGAAAAGTACAAACATGACATGCTTACATTTCACAAGATAATTGGCACGTATACTGACGTTCAAATTTTTTTTTAAATAAGTGGATAAGATGATTTCATGTTTTTCATTCCATCATAGAAAGAGTTGACCAAATACACAAGAAATGATCAATAAATGACTTTTGAAGATAGTTGGGGGTCCAACAATACAGTTTTAAACGTTCTTAGCAATACCAAGTTTTTTTTATGAAAAGTGGGAAGATTCTTTTCTAACACCATGGTCGAACAGACACCCGGCCTTCTATTTTAACAACCAAACCGGCGTCTATTGCACGCTTCACCATCAGCCATCAGGGTATGTGTATCTAGAAGGCTAATTTAATCCCAGTTTTGCCCCGTATATAACCAACCGTATATAACCAGCCAATGAAAATACGCAAATCGAGCAATGCATAGTGTCAGTGTCGGGATTAGAAGACGGATGATCAACCATCAAAGTTCAAATCACAAACATTTAATTGGTGGACAAAATACATGCTTTAAAGAGCGACGAGTGGCCAGCAACCTGTTTCCAAGGCCTCGTTCCGCCTGCGCTGCCAGCTGAGAATACAATCAGTGGATCGGAGTGGAATCCGTCTATTGATGACCAGCCTGGGTTCCGTTCCATAACAGCGAGCGCTTATAATTGCTCATTGATCGCTCAAAGTAGCGCTCAAGTAGCGCTCATTCTCTCTTGAACGACACGGTGCAAATTCCTCGAAGTTTGCTCGCCTTGCTACGTAGCGCTACGTTGAGCAATCGCGTTCAAGAGAGGTTTAAAAGTAATCGCTAACTGAGCGATTACTTTGAAACCTCTCTTGAACACGGCCCCGTATTTGAGATTGTTTAATCTAGGAGGAATCCATTTCTTCACAGTAAGATTACCTTCCGGGCTGTATTAGAGAAAATATCGTTGAACACAGACACTCGCCATGTGTCGACCTGTTGCTCTTATTATAGAAAGCCGTCAAATCTGCATCGATTTAAACGTCCTCTTGAGACATCGCTTATATTGTACAGGGCAGACTGACTGATACACGCGACAGTACTTGACGCTGTAAAGATTCAGCATTACTTATAGATATATAGACATATTCCTCTTCTAGTCGTCTTGAGTCTATTTTACTGCTGGACCTGACACTTCTCTTCTGTTCTTAAAGACGAGTTTAATCTTGCGATAATTCAGCTCATTCACTGTCTTTGAGTGAATCTAATGGTTATGCCGCCAGAACCGCCTTCAGACTGTAGTTATTATCTCACATCTTCATCCTTCCAAGATGTATATCCGGTATTCTGTAGTCTTTCCATATAATCTTCTTCAAGAATATATTTGTGTCATTTGCACGAAGAATGTAAATTATTGTCCGAACTAAATAACTTTGTAGAATGTTGCCTATTATTTTTGTCCCAAGAAAAAATGTCCCTACTGTTACCAGAACGTACGAAATATCTTAAAATGATGCCGCACAAAGTTTTGATTGTGTCGCTACCTGTCCTTGACCTTTCACTCAAGAAGTGTGCAGCATGGATTTGATGTGCTGAGAAATAAACCATTATTATCTCCCGTCACAGCGAAGTTGTCGGGAGATATAGAAATGACCTCTGTCCGTCCCGGCCGTCCGTGCGTCCTGGTTTCGTTTCCGTTTTAAGGCCTTACTCAATGAAACTTGGTTTGTGGAACCGTGAGCATGTGAAGATGTGCCTTTTGGGTTTTTTGACTTAACATGTCACTGTTACTATAATAAGCAACATCATGGATTGTAGCAACTTCCCAATGCAAGGCATAACTCAGTCTCAACTACTGGCTGATTTAGGCCTTACAGTATTTCCTTAAGAAATCTGTGCTTAGAAATCAAGGGCCACTATGCATTTCTGGTGCAGCGATTCACTATCTAGGCACAACAAAGCGAGGGAAATACCGCAAGGCTTAAATCAGCCAGTAATGCAGACTGGCAAGAGTTATGCCTTGCGTTTGGAAGTTGGGATCGTAGATGCATTGTTTCATCGCTTTAGTGATATTTCAGCCAACTTCTTACTGACTTCGTTTCAAACTTAGTGTATTCACGAGAAAATATTGGGTACATGTTACACCTCATAGAACACTCTTTCCCTTGAGTGGTGTTTTCATGTTATTATCTTTTTAATCATTCTTTCTTGGTTAAAACTGAAGAACCCTAAGTTGTGATATCAGACACGTTTTAAAGGTGAGCATTTGCCAATGGCAACAGAACATTGGACGAGTGATCCTCGATATAAGCCATTTAAGTTTGTGAAAAGAACATTAATAATAAACATGCTGAAAAAAGAGCGGTTCAAATCCGAGAATAGTTTATTTGTATAACTTATATCAGACAAAATTAGCCAATTGTATTGTTTGGAAAACTATCTACAAACAACAAATTTGGTTTGGTACTGTTTCAGAGTTGTACATGTAAATAGGACGCGCAGTTTCGGTTTCTGCACATGCATAAGAATTGTGCTCGATTTTCAATGGAAACAAGTTATTAGAATTTATATGGCGCTTGAGGATGGATATGAAATTTGAGTGACCTTATTTTAATTTAAATCAGCACATATAGTATTTTGGTAGGTATCACAGCCAAATAAAGTATGAAAAACACTGAACTCCCTTTAAAGATACATCCATGTGTTTCACAAAATTTTATTTGGCTGAAATACGTGCCAACATACGATAAGTGCTGATTTCAGTTCAAATAATTTCCCTCAACTTGCATATTCATCCCCAATAGCCAATTACATCATAATTACTAGTTTTTAATTAAAATTGAGCAACATCATTATACATGTACATAAACCGAAACTACACGTCCCATTTACATCATATAAGACCTCTTACACAATATCACCCCAAAGTTATCTGTTTGTATGGTGAAAATAAGTTTCCAAAATTACGTTTGACCAATTGTGGCGCGCCACACGCGGTGCATTGTCCGGTTTTCGATAAAAAATCGACACTGTTACCTCTATATCGTCGATATACTAAATGTACTATCATCAAAATGGCAATGTTCGGTAACAGTCAGTACTTCTCGAAAGATTAACATCATTTATAACGTTTGGCATATGTGAGCCACAACAACACAATGGATGTCCCTTTAAATCATCTAAATAAGTACAAGAGCTATGTCCACTGTGTGTTGGAGAGGATGCATGCAGAATACACATCTTGACCGCTTGACCATATTATGGAATGTGTAAATGACACAAACATGTTCATGCGGTAGACGTTATGGCTATTTATTCACAGTTGTAAATCAGTAAATGTTCTCTTCTTCCTGATTTCTAAATGCCTCCAACTTAATACGACAGGTTTCTGTGATGCAGAAAACACATCATGATCGCATGACCAACTTGGATAATAACATTTATGTGCAAAAGATCAGACCCGGTGTCGCGCCAAGACCTTCAGAGGTTCTTCTCAACTAAACCTTCTCACGAGTTGGGCGTCAATTGCAGGCAATACAGATGGACGTGTTTGTGACAGAGGGAAATGTGGTCCTCAGAATACAACATAGTTTAGCTTAGTTTAGTTTACACAAAACATAATGTCATGTAACATGTAGGTACAGCACATGAGTAAAGTTAATTTCTACAATGATTTCTTTAATTTGAAAATGCTTAAACACACACAATAGCAACCACGATTGGATAACATCTGAAAACCAATAAATCACAATTGTTTATTCAGTGATTTCACTCATCACCATATACTAACATTAGACCCTGAAAAAAATTTATCCTGTAATTTTACTTTTGATGAAAAACATTAGTTTGTAACTATACTAATTACACGGTAAACGGTAAATAGACGGTAATTAACTGCACTGCGGTAGTCAATTTTGTGTAACGTATCACAACAAAATTATGTATGATTTTATTAAGACTGAGTTTTTACTGAATGGTTTCTTCTTAATCTTTTATATGAAATGAATATACAGGAGTCCTTGGTGAGAGGCAATCTAGACTTGGCAGTTGTCCACATTATCTGGATTTGATATGTTTAAAAATGATTAGCTCTATGGTGTAGATGACAGAGTTTCAGTGCCATTAAAAGTGAAGGAAGTGTAATATTATTACAAACCCTTTATGACCCTCTTCTCGCGCTAAGCTATCCACTCGGACCCGCCAGTTAATCAGCCAGCATGGTACGTGCCTGGGATTGATACAGACATATTGGGGCTGATTCGGGGTATTATAACCAATCAACGGTCACGCTAAATTCTAAACCGGGGAGAGAGAAAGGTGTCATTAATATGTCTGAGGAAGCCGTACCAGAAGAAATCGTTTCACGAACTGACACTTCTTTATGAAGGAACTAAGGGATAAAATATGCATCATGTGCATCTTTTCTAACAGTTAAATGCTCGATTATGATTGGCTGGCGGTCGATACATTTTTGCCGGCTCGTCAGACACTGGTACCTCAGGCCATATTGCCTTCCAGAGAAGCATACAGCTTATGATTTATCTTTATCACACATAATTTACTAAAAGTTAATCAACGAATTTATCTTTACCATACATAATTTACCATTGATGTATCAGTTATTTATCTTTATCAGAAATAATTCACCATTGATGTATCAGTAATTTATCTTTATCAGAAATAATTTACCAATGATTTATATCAGTAATTTATCTTTATCAGAAATAATTTACCAATGATTTATATCAGTTATTTATCTTTATCAGAAATAATTTACATTTCATTCACGTTAACTCCAACTCAACTTCCGTGTTACGCCGACGGCGGATGAAGCAACTGGTTATATAATAACCTTCTCATTAGTCCCGCTTGTTCTCTACTTCTGTATTTTATATTCTTTATCTAACTCTTTGTCTCTGAGGTTAGCCAGTACAACATGAGTATATTTATTTCCCGGATGTGAACAGACTAACTAGACAGTCAATACTGTTCATGGAAGTTCCCTGTCTCAATCTTTGACAGCGTACTTCATTGTTTGGAAGGAAGGAAGGAGGTTCCCCTCTGTGACTGTAATATTAATATAAATGTAATATGCAGTTGATTGCTGTAACACACACGGGCTTCCAAAGTAGACAAGTCTTTGCGAGATCAAGTCAACACGCGATATCTGCATATTCTTAAAGCTGACGATATATATAGAAATGTTGTGATGTCATAGAATTGGTTGGAAGAAAGTTCCTCTCTATGACTTTAACATTATAGTCCGGTGGCTAACTGATTTGAAGTATACACGCCGGATTAAAGCATGAAAATTGGCATAATGTTCCAAAAAACAATACTTATCAATAATTTGGGGGTGTGCCCGATTTTCTTGACCTACTTTTTTCAAAATCAAAGATGGCTGCCAAGATGGCCGCCAAAATCTTAAATAGGGATATCTCGGTTGTTATTTGGCCTATCAACTTGATTTGAACAGCAAAATTGATGTTATCAATTATGCTCTCTTCAATGAAACAAATAACACATTTGTAAGACACGTTTTTTTTTATCAATTTGCATTTTAAAGTTTTTTTAAATCTCTGTTCATTAGATTATAACTTTGTATCATCGGTAGTTTCCTTTACAGTTGCAAAGCGATGTGCACTGAAGCTGCAATTTTAGCATACACTTTCTTTTAGCATCACATTGGCAGAGATTTACTGTCACACTTGGTAAGTTCTCTGAATCTCTGAGGCCTCTGAAATTGTCATCCACTTAGGTTTCCAGGTGACATCATGTTTTCGGTGGTACTTCTTGCTGAGGATGGACAAGCAAGGTAACCAAAGACTTGCTTGATAGAAGCTTCGTTGGACATGCTGTAAGAGAAAATCCTTGGCAGATGAAGCCCTCAATAGTCACAAATAACATGCAAATGGCTCCAAATCTACTGACTCGAAAGGGTGAAATAAAATGTGCTGTAAATCTTTGTTACTTCTTGGTAGGATTGCCAAATCTTCCATGAACTATTTCTATTCTTTCTACTGATATGGGACATTGTGTAATAGCATGGACAAGGGGTAGGGCCATGGATTTCTGACTGCCATGACGTTTGTAAATGCTGTTGGCATTGCGGAATCTGAAATTCGACCTCTTTCCCAAATTCGCAGGATAGCAAATTGCTGAACATATTTACAATTGCATCTGGGTTTTTTTTGACGGCACCTCTATTGCATCCTGAACATAGGCAGATTCTTGTATCTACTTCTTCTAGACTGGTAGGATGCATCTTCTCTCCACGACTTCTTGTTACCACACATGCTGCTTGTGTTACTTCCTACCCTCTTCAAAGTTGGTCTGAGTAACTCAATTTAAAGGTAACATTGTGTCAGGGGAAACCTTCCTTCTGATGCCATTTCCTCTCCTATCTTGTGTTCTTAATACTTTATGTTTTGCAAGGGTCCAAATTCAGTTTAGAAGGTGCTGCTGCCCATGGGTTCATATGGATCAGATTCATGTACCTGGCAAGCGATGTACATTTTGCTGATTATACCAAAGTCATCCTCCAGGTCAATTGGTGCTTGTTTGGAGTTCATGTTAGCTTTAAGTTGTCTGTGTTTGAAAAGAGACAGATGAGTATTCTTGTTTGGACAGAGATATAACAATAGTATCAAACATAACCATAATCACCAAGGGTCATCATTACCTGGGATTCTTCGAAACAATGGTGTCATATAATTTGTTCACATAAACTTTGAAAGCCTGTTGTGTAGCAGGACCATGTTCCAGATTCTGTCCTCTTTGTTTCTTGGGCTCTTGCCTGCTCGGATCACATTACCTATGTACACTTGCTGTCAGTGCTTTAGAGACATGACATCACTTTCTGATACCAGGAGAGAATCACTTCAAATGCCACTACGAGGTAATGCTTCTGCGATGCCATATACTTCATCAGTAGAACGAACAGAGTATCAAGAGCTTCTGATAAAATTGGATGGAACAAATATCATAACCCCTATTTGAAAATGAAGATGAAGATCCAATATCAGTTATCAGTATGTACATTGATCTTGAAGCTTCGTTTACTCTGTCAAATATATTAAACAGAAAATATTCAAGCAGTATAAGTTCATATCTATGAACCTATCACCAAAATGAGATTCATTCTGTGAGTGTAGCAATGAGTATAAGGTTTACCATTGCCTGTAGATGGTTGTGGTAACATTACTATGAAAGTTGTGAAAAGTGTGAATATTCTAATATTGAATGTCTTTAAGTTGTCATAGTCTTTTTGAAGATTGATTTAAAATGCTGAATTACTGTGCAAACCATGAAGATATTTACATCATTTGGTTCACAGAATAATTCTAGACTAATTCCATATGTAAGAACAGAGAGATTGCATCACGTGTAATCCGACAAAATATACAATAAATAGATTTCCTATTGGACATTTTACAACAGGACACTCACAAATAAATGCCACAAAATGATGAAGTTGTAAAATTGGTTTTCATTGGTATATTAATAACTAGGTGCACCTAGTGATGAAACGTTTTAAAGGAATACCCACTGCATATAAAAGTGAATTTTCCAATTTAAAAGGCAAATTGTGGATAATAATTACATAAACTAACAAAAACAAAATATGTATGATCTATCTTAAAGAATTTGGGATACCCTATCATTGATAATTATGCATAACGTGTCCGTTAAAGTCTCTGGAAAACATGTTTGGACACTACATATTTGGTCATGTTAACTGAAATGGATGGATAAGCAAGTGAGTCCAAATTATTTTTGAAGTCAAATTATATTGTTTTGGTGGCAGATTCATCAAATAACGTTGTCTTTACTTCAAATATAATTCTTGAAACTGATTGCATGACTAATTTGGTAGAAATGGATACCATGCTCGGTTTGCATATAAATGAACTGCATACAAACTCTACAGACACCACTAAAATCAATTTTAAATTTGACAACAATTCAAATTTGTTAATTTTTGAAAATGCATGGAATGGCAACTTTTCAATGAATTAATCTACCTCAAATATATAATTTTTTATATATAAGATAACAGTGTTCTTTATGGTCCCTGTGACTAAATATTACTGTGGCATTGTACCTAATATGAACACAAGCAGCCACACGCGGGTTTGTTTATAACAAGTGCGACCTAAATCTGAGCTCTGGAATGTACCGGCCATCCCACCGCCTTACCAGTATCTCTCAGTCTTATCTCTCTCCACCTTCCAGAGTGGGTCAGCTACAGTGTGTGTGTCAACTAGCGTGCCCAGTGCTAAAGGGATATGAGCAACTTTAATCAATTAATTCAGGCTAATTAAGAAAGTTAAAATCGGACACACCCCCGCCATATGTTTTGTATTGGTGGATACTTGAAGTATGCAAAGTTTCTTGCTTTAATCCGGTGTGTATAGATAAGGTTAAAAATCTGCAGTTAGCCACTGGACTATTAATAGCACTATATATATATATACTATATATACTACCCAATGGATTGCTGACCCCAAAGAAGACACGTCTTGGTGAGACCAAGCTACAATTTATCTCGACAAGCAATATGTGCATAATCTCAAAGTTGATGATATAACATTATGATGACTTCATTAATCTGATGATGGAGTTGTCGATACAAGAAGTTGGTGAAATACAAGGCCAATAATGGATGCAGTCTGAATAAAAACACCGTATTCCGGGGAATAAAAGTTGCAACATAACACACCTATTTGGATACAACTCATATCGTTCGGCGGTTTTCTCGCCAAACCGAAGAATCTATATAACCAGTTCGTATCCCGATATGCACTATTTTAATGATTTTATACATTCTCGATTTTAATCAGACTGATAGTGGATGAGGGTAGAGGTGACCTGATTTATTGAAATGGTGTATACATACATGTAGATATTGGCGTTGAATGGTAAGAAGATAATTACATTCAACATGTTGTTGTGGTCAAAGATCTCGGCTTATAAAGTGTATCTATCAGTTTGTCCGTGTCGTGTTGTGTTGTGTTCCATTTCTGAATGAAGTTTCTTTGTGTACGTATCGGTAATAAATGGATACTATAACCTACAACAAAAGTATTATTTCGATAACTCTTTGAGATTCAGTGTGATCTTCATCATCCAAAAGGTTTTACTGCATACTGTATTGTGGTATGTATGTATGAAATGTCCATCCACATAAACCATGCACATTCCTAGCTATTGCAAACATAGATATAAAAGAAATAAAAATCTCGACTGATTTAGATCTATGAATCACGGTGATTGACGTCATATTGACGCACATAGTCGATGATAATTGTTTCTTGGCAATATGATATTTACCTTTATGTTTGTATTTGGAAATGTCAAATTCGAAAATGGGATATTCTAGAACAAAGTGTTCATTATGAAATCTAAAAAAATATAGATTGTATTGATAAAAATAGTTGATGTCAAGACTATTCGTCTATTGCGAAAGTCATTGTATAATCATTCATAATGTTTACACCGTGGATGCTGAAATGTATACCACTATTATATACATATAACAATATTGACTGTGGTGGCCTTAGATGTCAGAATATAAATAGAAAAATAATGATAATCAACAATAAAAAAAACCTTTTATACGATTGTCATCATGTAAATTTTGTGATCACGTGATGTGAAACGTTTTCTGAAAGATGATAATACATTTAATACATTAAATAGAAGTTACTAACGGCCACTGCAATGGTGCCAGCCGTGTGAAGGTTCCGTGAAAATGATTGATGCCAGTCAATTGGTGAAGATTGGTGCCAAATTGTGAAAGTTCAATAAAAACGATAGGTTCCAGCGATTTGGTGAACATTGATACCAAATTGTGATGTTTCCCTATTAAAAAGGGAGTTTTCAGCCGAATGCGGAAGATTGGTGCCAAAAATGTGAAAATTCCATGAAAACGATTGTTGCCGGTGCAATTTAGCCAAACTCCGCATCTGTTATCCCATTATGCATTATGCATCAGACAAAAAGAGGTGAGGTGATTGGGGGTTTATCGTGGGGTTCAAAAGGTTTCTGAATACATCCCAGCTGGTGCTAGTATCATTGCAGAGAGGAAGTGACAGTGTACTGTGACTGTGCTGAAATCTGTGACATAGCGAACCAATTTTGGTTCTGCACTGACATTGCGCCCAAACCCAATTGCACGTAGAATAGTTCTCTACAGGAGATTCGAACTCAATACCTCTTAACATACTTCATCTTCAAACGCACTTTACTTCACTTTGATTTACATGTTTTCATAATGTACTTCCAGAAAATAAGCATATTTGACATGAATCCAATATTAGTTCCTTTTTCAGCTACCCATTCAGATGTATATAAGTTAAAGATTAGTCCTCGCATCCATGTACAAAGAACATAATTTTCTCCATTACCTTTTTTTTTTACAAAAGGACAGCGATTTACCGCAATCCGTCAATCAAACAGTTTTCTGGAAGCATCTAATGACGTAATGACAGACATTATTGACGTCTAACTTGGTCGAATGATATACCCTATGTTTGATCATTTGTATATACATATCATATTGACTGTCAAATATACGTTGAAACATAATTTCTCAACAACAGAAAGGTACTGATTGCCTGGTATTGTGAATGTTACATTTCTGTAGTACCTGTTCTATCCTCCCCTGGTTGTCAAGGTGATGCCTGTTCTATTCTCACCTGGTTGTCAAGGTGATAACTGTTATAATCTCCTCTGATTATGTTACAAACACTGAATAATGCTTTCAGGTATAGTTCTCTATAGAGCTCTCGGTATTGTCAGAAGAAACTTGCTGACATTCAACCAGTTCCTCTGAAAGTGTTTTTCCAAGATTTCCTTCGATGGTACAAGCGTATTTTCCCTCGGGTGTTTTCTGGAGACAAGTTAATATGTGAACGTGTCTCGAAGAAGATTGGTGCCAGCCTCTTTAGCTGTATATCACGTAGGACGAGTCTTCACGCAGATAATAATCAGTTGGTATAACTCCAAGCTGTAGAGAGGTGTCAGACATGATATTGTTGGTGAAGTACAAGCCATTTACTTGTATCATTGCTTAATCTTGTATCATTGAAAACCTCTTTGATATTTCCATAATAATATTTGTGCTTTATAGATACGCATTATGAGTAAAATAAATGACGGAAAAATTAAACGAATATCGAGTACGTATAAACAGGAAATGTGTATGGCACAGGCATGAAAGACATTGCGAGGAAGAATACCAACATCCGATTCCTTGTGAATCAAATTTAAGACATTGTCTGAGAAACTGATCCCAATAATGCAGATCTCATAATATTTGAAATATGTCAAAATAGCATGACTTATTTGAGGTTTGAAATAAAATACACCCCGGCCACGAGAGACGCCTACTAGATATCTTATCAGATATTGTAAAAACTGTTATGAAAAGTTTAGCAATATTATAACATAATGAAGGTGCACCATTTCTGCATTATATATTTGAATTTCAGAAGTTCATGTCACGAAAGAAGGGCGATTGTTGAAATTAGAAATCAATGATTGTTCAGTTTTCGATCAGTGCTTGATCAGAAAAACATTTTAAAAAGATTTTCATACAACCACGAGCAACAATACAGGCACGCATTCGCGTTAAAGTGGTGATGATGCTACCGATGCACGTGGTTAAGTTGCGCAAGTGAATCAACCGAAAATAGCAATCTTCATTGGGCGTGTTTTTCATGAATGTTATTGACTCGAATGACAGTTTTCCACGATTTCAATGGAATTCCATATTAGTTATTGCTTATGCATAACGTGGAGACCGCCATTAATTATATTTAAGAAATTATTGCATCTTTAATTTTAAGGAACATAAAGTAGGCGTTTCTTTTGGCCGGGGGTGTAAACTATGCCAGTAACCTTCTCATTGAAAGTAATACACATAAATGTGCACAGGCGTTAGGTCCCGAAGTGATGTATATAAGGGGATAACTCGCCCTGAATTGGAAACGTGCCTCAGCCTATATAACTACCGAGTATTGTTCACACAGAACAATGTGGTGGTCGACAAGAGGCTGAATAAGGCGAGGAACATTGATTGATTGTTTCACTTTCTTCTCTGAAGAAATTGGGCTTTGAGGCCGAATTTCTGACAATTCTTTTCTGAGGCTGTCGACTGTCTAGCGATTGATAAAATGATTGTAGCAATGATAAATTTGGACATTGAATTTTGTTCCAGAAACAGTGAAAACGAAAGTCAATTTAAATAAGCTTATTGTCATTTAATACCAGTTATAACTTTATTTTTGGGAAGTTGAATGCCCAAACTCTACACGAATATTTCCTACAACAACATATTTTACAACACGTTTACAGAACATCTATTTTGATAAGCCTAAACCTCCCTGTGTTGGTATGAATGCATTCCGGTTGTCTAATAAATTCGGGACAGCTAATAGTCATTCAATATCGTATATGATTTTTTTCTGTTAGGTTTGAATCTTGAGGTCAAAACCAAATGTTCGATTTGTCTATTCCTTTTACAGCCTTTCATCAGATTCTATCTATCTCTACCCATAAAGACATACTCAGGACAAGGACTCTATGTCTGTATTCAGCTAGACCCAGTGGCTGTTGGACCAATTGGCTCTTGTTTAGCAGAATAAACATAGATCTAGTCAATTTATAAAGAATTGTGAAATATTGAATTAGGCATTGGCAAAAAGACAAGTGTCATTCGATATCTCATTTAAACGTATCTCATTAGATTGAAAACATGATGCCCGAAATCACAGCTAAATATAATACTTGTACAATATATTACTGTACAACCGGCAATATCCTATCGTCAATGTCCATCTATTTATACCTCAAGAGAGAACAAGCACTCCACATATGTATTCAGCTAGACCCAGTGACTGTTGGACCTCTCGGTTCAGTAGCTAAATCCCTCTGTAATAAGACGTTATGAATTCATTCCCGTTGTCTGAGAAACCGATCCAAAAACGATTCCTATTCCAGACATAGATCCCACTTCACAGCATATTGAATATGTCCGAGTCAGCATTAAATATTCTTTCACTCCAAAGGATGTTAAGATAGATTATTAATCAATGTGAGCTGGTTATCATTCTCATCTCAAATCCATATTCAATGAGCAAGAACACTGAGAGGAGGCATATTGATATTCAGTAAGATGTAATATTTCAATGCAGATCAAGTGTTATGACTTAATGTCGAGTCATTTTCGTGGGAAAACATGATGTGAGGGTCCGACTGATATTTCATTTGAGAAATAACCCTACATAATTATATTGGTTTCTTCCCTACCTGGCTTCAATCAAAACATATATATCACTATATATATATATATATATATATATATATATATATATATATATATATATATATATATATATATATATATATATATATATATATATATATATATATATATATATATATATATATATATATATATATATAAATATATAGAATAGTACACGAGGTCTCATCAGATACGAATTATATGAAACGAGCGTCCTTCCGACGTTATCTGACCGAGTAAAAGCCATATGCCATAGGAAGGTCACGAGTTTCGTATAATTCGTATCTCATGAGATCGAATGTGGTATTTTATTTATTACACACGTTTTTATACACTGATTCGTCTCTTATGCATTGACAAACTCAGTTATCTAGCATATCAAGTTGTGAAAATGAAATGTTCCGTGTTTGTTTTGAATTCAAAAGTAGGTTCGTTTCAATTTGACCCTAACTGAGAGGTCATTGGTTATACAATCAAATCTTTGGAATTTGGGGTACATGTTGTTACGACACAGGTCAACGACACGTGTGTGACGTACGAGATTAGTATGTTATTAGTTGTACGTTCACCACGAATGTAATAACAGTTTGTTAAGACTATCTAATTCGGAATATGTCTCCAGCATAAAATCGTCATATTTATCTAATGTTTGTTAAACAACCTCCCTCAGAAATCATATGTAACGCTGCAGTCCGAGCTGGAGGTATAAACTACCTTGTCTCCCGACGTTACAATACATAACCCAGGTTCTCTAGGAGTGTAAAACACTGTTTGAAACGCTAGTGTGAGGCTAACTACCAGTAGTTAACTTATAATTAGGGGAAAGAACCACATCTATAACAGGTTACAAACTTTAATTAGTTAATAATAATAATGTGGATATTTATAACGCGCTACCTCCAGGTACTAATACCTGCACATGGCGCGACCGACATATTACCCCTGGTCAACGAGTACAGAACACTCCCGAAAGAGATTACAGCTGGTCGCTTGTCAGGCGCTCAAGGTTTAAATTCAGACTACCATCGTATCATACCAGGTACCCATTTTACTGCTGGGTGGAAAGAGGCACACTTCGAACTAAGTCACTTACCCAGGGTGACACCACAAGTCTCTCAACTCATGCCTCAGTGTGGGGCAGGGAATAACTCTTCAAACTCTCAGTTTATCAAGCAATGTAGCGGGTAACCTATCCATGCGGCGAGCCGCGCCCATTGTTGCTGAACTTCACTGATAGCGGTCAACTGAGCTATGCACATGACCACGTGCCACGTGGTTACTTGAAAAGCAGATGAGGACAACACGTACAAACGGGAGAATGTGAGAAATTCACAGGATAACAAATCAAATCTCACATCATAAATAGCTGGGTAATATTCAATATTGTGTAAGGTAATCTCTCTAATCAATCACATACATAGCTCGGTATATATTTAGCTAGGTAATATTCAATATTCTGTGAGGTGATCTTTCTAACCTATCATATAAATACTGAATGATATTAATATTATGTGACTGGCATGACCTCTAAACGACTATTTTGTGAAGGGAATGGATAGTTACTGCTGACCCAGACACATACAATATTCTGTGCCTGTAATCGTTGGTTTCTAAGACGACTGGAATGAATTTATGGCGATCCATTACAGAGGGATTTAGTCTTCTCAGTCAGATGAATGCCTATGGCGTCCAGGATTTCTATGATATTATATCAGCAGCAGAACATATCAGGCATATTTTCCTGAAGTGTACTTCATACGATTCACAGATACTTACTCCATGGAGCATTTAATCTATATAGACATTAAACAGCGACTTATAGTGGAGAATAAGATATAAGACCATAACTTAATACAAAATGACATGTTTGACGTATCCACAAGCTTAAGGTTATACAATGTACTCATTATCTGTGTCTATCTCAGCTTGGATCAAGCGAGGCAAGCACCAATCTTACTGGTGAAACAGCTATAGTATTAGCTTGTCTCTAAAACCAGCCTCAGGGAGGTCTGAAGACGCTATCAGTAAGGAACCGCGTTGTATACACGTGGAGAAAGCTCCTTCACAATCAACAGTGAAGAAAGCTCCTTGACAATCAACAGTGAAGAAAGCTCCTTGACAATCAACAGTGAAGAAAGCTCCTTGACAATCAACAGTGAAGAAAGCTCCTTGACAATCAACAGTGAAGAAAGCTCCTTGACAATCAACAGTGAAGAAAGCTCCTTGACAATCAACAGTGAAGAAAGCTCCTTGACAATCAACAGTGAAGAAAGCTCCTTGACAATCAACAGTGAAGAAAGAGGTAGGCAACTCAGACTCCGGGAACTCTTGACTTATTGACAACTCTGGTGTCTGTTAATTGGTGTGGAGAAATGTGCTCCACGTATTATAAAGACTCGACTCTAAAAGATATTTCAAACAACTTCAACTTTCATTTCATGGTTTTGTTAGCAATGATTGATTTGATCCCTACGAGCAGAGATATATGTGATCAAGAAGCTAGGCCTTGTTGCCTGCAAAGTTCTTCTTCATTTCAACAAAGCCAACTCAATTGTATTTTATCACCTTAGATTGAGGACGCTTAAAAATAATGAACTTTGACACCATCTTTTTCGTTAATGTGATGTGTTCTTGTGTTCTTGTCCTAGAGTTTTCTTTCAAGTTGAGATGCCACAAGGATAAACTGCCTGAACGTCTCCATTATAACCGCAACCTCAACTCAGAGAAGGGGAGTTCCACAAACATTCCCCATTATTCTGATCATGTCTTCTCTGATGTTCTTTTTATTTGAAATTGAAGTGAATCGTCTCGTGTCTTGTTACAGAACTAGCAAGTAACAACTGCAGTCACATCAAGGACATGTGTTCACCATAAAAGATCTGTCATGTAATGGATTAGTTCATAGCGTGCCTCAAGTTTAACATTTACAAATTAATACAAATTCACTGTATAAATTACATGATCGACGTTTACAACGGTTTTAGGACTGTTCTTTGTTCGGTCTATATCAATGTGTAAACTTGAGAAAAGAAATAAAACTTATCTAGATCTATGATTAATGCAGCATGACGTCAGATTGACGCACAAATTCACTGGAACTTGAATTACGATAATATATTTATTACTTGGTCATCTGATCAACGTATCTAATATTTGGAATTGAAAATATCAAACTATAATCAAAATGTAGACCTGAATCTTACACTACACTTTTGATATATTCTACATTAAGAAAGCAAAACAAATATAGATTTTGTAGATAAAATATAATTAGTGTCTCCTTCAACATGAATGTTTGAAAGATTGTAAAAAATCTGGTTTATGATAACCATATGGAAAGAACCGCTATGTGTGACTTGTAATTGATTCGGTCTCCGTAGAAATCTTTATCTTCGAACTGAGTGCTTGCATTATGCTGAATGATTAAAGTAAAACTTGAAGACAATCCGTCAGTTGTCAAAGTCATCACATACATTTTATAAAACTACTCTTTTTAGCTGTGTTATCTAACAGATTACAGTCATGCTCTATATTTTCTAGATATTTCAGAACATTTGTCACAATTTTGAATTAATAGCCTTCACTGAAGTGTTTTTGTGTTACATCATCAATTTTCTACTGATCTGCAAACAAGTAATATTGTGCCACTCACCACAAATGCGACAATTCACAACTGTGGCATTCATTATTTTATAAGATTGAATAAAATTGCATTTAATCGTTTTCAGAATTTTATCCTGTCTCTAGTCTTTTTTTACTTATGCTTGACTTGGAATGTTGATGACACTTATCGATTTGTGAAGCTTTGATCAGAAACATTAATTCTTTGGGAGAGAACATTAAATAGAAATGTGAATCTAGTCTGGAGATGACATATTGGTGACTTCGTTTCACATTGATTGGCAGTGAATAAGCCCATTAAATCCTGTTTAATTGGACTTGTTATATAACGTTGACAACAATAATTGATTTGTGGATCAGTTTGATCAGTCAGTGATTCTTTGAGGGGAAAGATTATTTAGAATTGTACAACTTTTTTTATTCTCTTTTATTCTCTGATTAAATAGTAATGCATAACTTCTCTTCTCTTCTCTTCTCTTCTTTGATGCAGGCTTCGAGCACTGGAAACATGCATACACCGTCTCCAGCACTGGAAACATGCATACATCGTTTCCATCACTGGAAACATGCATACACCGTCTCAAGCACTGGAAACATGCATACACCGTCTCCAGCACTGGAAACATGCATACATCGTCTCAAGCACTGGAAACATGCATGCACCGTCTCCAGCACTGGAAACATGCATACACCGTCTCAAGCACTGGAAACATGCATACACCGTCTCCAGCACTGGAAACATGCATACACCGTCTCCAGCACTGGAAACATGCATACACCGTCTCCAGCACTGGAAACATGCACACACCGTCTCCAGCACTGGAAACATGCATACATCATCTCGAGCACTGGAAACATGCATACAGCGTCTCCAGCGTCTCCAGCACTGGAAACATGCATACACCGTCTCAAGCGTCTCCAGCACTGGAAACATGCATACAGCGTCTCCAGCACTGGAAACATGCATACACCGTCTCAAGCACTTGAAACATGCATACATCGTCTCCGGCACTGGAAACATGCATACATCGTCTCCAGCACTGGAAACATGCATACATGTACACCGTCTCCAGCACTGGAAACATGCATACATGTACACCGTCTCCAGCACTGGAAACATGCATACATCGTCTCCAGCACTTGAAACATGCATACACCGTCTCTAGCACTGGAAACATGCATACATCGTCTCCAGCACTTGAAACATGCATACACCGTCTCCAGCACTGGAAACATGCATACGTCGTCTCCGGCACTGGAAACATGCATACATCGTCTCCAGCACTGGAAACATGCATACACCGTCTCCAGCACTGGAAACATGCATACACCGTCTCTAGCACTGGAAACATGCATACATGTACACCGTCTCCAGCACTGGAAACATGCATACACCGTCTCCAGCACTGGAAACATGCATACAGCGTCTCCAGCACTGGAAACATGCATACACCGTCTCTAGCACTGGAAACATGCATACATGTACACCGTCTCTAGCACTGGAAACATGCATACATGTACACCGTCTCCAGCACTGGAAACATGCATACACCGTCTCCAGCACTGGAAACATGCATACACCGTCTCCAGCACTGGAAACATGCATACACCGTCTCTAGCACTGGAAACATGCATACATGTACACCGTCTCCAGCACTGGAAACATGCATACATGTACACCGTCTTCAGCACTGGAAACATGCATACACCGTCTCCAGCACTGGAAACATGCATACACCGTCTCCAGCACTGGAAACATGCATACATCGTCTCCAGCACTGGAAACATGCATACGTGTACACCGTCTCCAGCACTGGAAACATGCATACACCGTCTCCAGCACTGGAAACATGCATACACCGTCTCCAGCACTGGAAACATGCATACATCGTCTCCGGCACTTGAAACATGCATACATCGTCTCCAGCACTTGAAACATGCATACATCGTCTCCGGCACTGGAAACATGCATACACCGTCTCCAGCACTGGAAACATGCATACACCGTCTCCAGCACTTGAAACATGCATACATCGTCTCCAGCACTGGAAACATGCATACACCGTCTCCAGCACTTGAAACATGCATACATCGTCTCCAGCACTGGAAACATGCATACACCGTCTCCAGCACTGGAAACATGCATACACCGTCTCCAGCACTGGAAACATGCATACACCGTCTCCAGCACTGGAAACATGCATACACCGTCTCCAGCACTGGAAACATGCATACACCGTCTCCAGCACTGGAAACATGCATACACCGTCTCCAGCACTGGAAACATGCATACACCGTCTCCAGCACTGGAAACATGCATACACCGTCTCCAGCACTGGAAACATGCATACACCGTCTCCAGCACTGGAAACATGCATACACCGTCTCCAGCACTGGAAACATGCATACACCGTCTCCAGCACTGGAAACATGCATACACCGTCTCCAGCACTGGAAACATGCATACACCGTCTCCAGCACTGGAAACATGCATACACCGTCTCCAGCACTGGAAACATGCATACACCGTCTCCAGCACTGGAAACATGCATACACCGTCTCCAGCACTGGAAACATGCATACACCGTCTCCAGCACTGGAAACATGCATACACCGTCTCCAGCACTGGAAACATGCATACACCGTCTCCAGCACTGGAAACATGCATACACCGTCTCCAGCACTGGAAACATGCATACACCGTCTCCAGCACTGGAAACATGCATACACCGTCTCCAGCACTGGAAACATGCATACACCGTCTCCAGCACTGGAAACATGCATACACCGTCTCCAGCACTGGAAACATGCATACACCGTCTCCAGCACTGGAAACATGCATACACCGTCTCCAGCACTGGAAACATGCATACACCGTCTCCAGCACTGGAAACATGCATACACCGTCTCCAGCACTGGAAACATGCATACACCGTCTCCAGCACTGGAAACATGCATACATCGTCTCCAGCATATGTTCACCTGAGTGTCGTGTTTGTATATTGTGAATGATGTTCTTTGATACGACTTCTGTCTTTGTATTTCAAAAAGTTGAACAACAAATTAATTTTTCAAAATCTGCCTCATTGTACGTTTATCAAATTTTTACCTAGTTTCTTGTTAATCAGAGACATATTGAGAAGCAACAAAGGTCATACAGAAGAAACGATATTTATACATGAAGATATTTATTTCGACAATGTCAGCTTCACACTGTGCATGCAAAAGAGAAGAGTAATTTTACGAGTGATTTATTATTAAAGAACACGCCCATAAAGAACCACTGTCAAATAAGAGAAGAAATAATGATAGTATTCAATAAACGAGAATGTAATGTATATGTAGACTTCTAGACAAACGAGATCAGTTAAAAGTTAAGCCTTCATCTCTACATCACTGAACACACACCATCAAACAAAGGGTACGATCAGGTCAAGAGGAATTCTACTGGAGATCATCAAGGTTTTATAATGACATCTAAATGCCTTGTTAAATAATAAACTTTATGATTGCAACACGACTAAAGAATAAGAGAGAAGAGTCTTTGAGAGGAATCTTGGGTGAAAATAATGCAGTGCAGTGGAAGTGAACACAGTGGACAGTGTAGGATAACGTCATAAAACCAGAGGAACATGTGGTATTACTATGGACAGGACAGTGAAGAAACCAAGATAAAAGAAACTCATCACCACCATAGCTCCATCCTTTGGATATCTGTGACAAATCCCCAACACTTGGGTCAAATGTTTCTCTCTACTTAACACATTTAGTTACAATTAATTATCAGACTTTGCGTTGATTGGACAGTTTTTAGATATATGGCCGATGACTATCATTGTAAATGAACGTGTAAGTTCCAGTGACCCGACGCGTGTATACACGTGTATATGTTGATTAATAACTTCACTTCACTTCAAATTGATTGGCAGTTAATATGCTTATTGAATCGTTTAGCTTTACATAAATATATAGAGGAATAAATGTTCTACTTTCTCCTGACTTGATTTGCTATCATCAGATTACTTCGGTAAAGAGAATTATTAAAGAGAAATAAAAATTCCAAACTATTGAATATACCTAGATACGAACTCATATCAATCCGAGGTTTCCTCTGTGGATAGAGAACTCCGCCAGCAAAATGTCTTTGGGAGAGAACATTCAACAGAAATACACAAATTATTCTCCGAGATGACACATGGGTGATTTCGTTTTCAAATTGATTGGCAGTTAATATGCTTATTGAATCGTTTAGCTTTAAATAAATATATAGAGGAAATAAATGTTCTACTTTCTTTCTCCTGACTTGATTTGCTATCATCAGATTACTTCCTTCTTCTAACGTTATATATATTTTCCTGGATACACCAATACAACAACGGACGTTAAGTAACCCTAGCATGATTTATAGCTTAAGTTGTACAATCATATGTCAGAGAAGTTCTTCCTGGTAACGTTATTGGACACGCGGAGAGCAATGTTTAGATTTAGATTTACGACAAGATACCACGACCATCGTTAGAATTTTTTCACTGACTTCAGTGTTAAATACACATTAACTGATTGTGTGTAATGTAAATGTATATAAACGTCTTCACAGCCAACCCCAGCCCACTCACTAGAACTCCTTCTTACCTATGTTCCTTCAAGATCAATAAGACCTGTACACCAATCCTTTATAAACATGAAACAAGCTACCTAAGGACACAGAATTTGTTCTCATGCAGCTGTCTCCTTGTGGAATCCTCTCCAAGAAACAATCTTAATTTGTGAAACATCTTCATTGACATCTATTAAATCTTTTTCTTCTCAACAACCTCATTGTTATTAAAATCCGAGAAAGAAAACTTCATAACTATTGAATATACCTTGATACGAACTCATATCAATCTGAGGTTTCCTCTGTGGAATGTGTCATTAGAAGTATTGTTTCGCAACTTTTATTCCTCGGAATAGGGTCGATCACACTACAAGAGCCTAACTTCACTTACTGTCACTTTCTCTTACTGCGCCAATACAATCTTAGTCTTAATTGTAAAAAGTAAAATGTGCAAAATGATTGACAGAATTCTCGTTAAGTCCCTCAATTTTGCACAAATCGTTAATGCTGGAGAAACCCATATTTCAATTCTTTTTTATAAAACGTTCAAACATATTGATACTCGTTTAACTAATTTTTTTTTCATTTATTGGATTTTAAAAGTGTAAAATTGTCAGTGCTTTTAAAACATATCAAGAAAAGAAGAAAAAAGGACAAAGTAAAATGGTATAAGTGAAACGCAACTTACATCAAGGGAGGGGTTTTGTTTTATATATTTACTTATGCTATGAAACATTATTTTCTTTGAGGGAACCACATGATTGGATTTTGTTTGTCTTCTGGTATCTGACAAATGGACATGTGTCTTGTTGAAGTCTTTCGAAATATGAGGGAATAACTATCATTTTGCTTAGACAATATTTGTTTTAAGCTATTTCAGGATATCGAATCTTTAATTGTTATATTTCTAATAAATTTCTACGCTTATAAACAATTCAGTATACATTCGAATTACCAAGATATCTCCCAGTAGTATGTCACTACAGTAGATGGCCTACAATAGCTTTTAAAATAATCTCAGCACAGGATTTATCGTATTGTGAATGAAAACAGGAGACCAGAATGAAACTTTGTCAATCATCTCCCTGAATCTGTCATGGTAATTTATTTAGATGAAATCCTCTGACACTGTCAGGTCTGAAAGCCGTGGAGGTTGGAAGAATCTGGTATTAGAAAAACACATTTTGAGGATCACCGTAGTCCTGCCCTATAACTATGTAAACAATAACAGTCTTTAATAAAATCTAGTTCCTTACACACATAAGGAACTGAACGATTGAAAAATTAACTTACATGGATGACAGTGGTGTAATAATAAAATTTCATAGAAGTTTCTGTCTAGGTTCACAACTACACACGCATAATTTGATACCCATTCTTACAGTAACACATGGGTATTGATGGAGCATGCTTACATTCGGCCCACAAATTTGAAGATAGGATAGAAACACAGAGTCAATGATTTGTTTATTTCCCATTTCCTGATGCTGTAAAGTGGCATATAACATGTTAATCAAATATGAATGTCTCGTAGTGTCGCATATACATTCCCGTTACCTTAGTGAGACCAGACTGATTTAAAATCTTTATACATTTAAGCCCAATGGAAACTATTACCACAGCTGCAACATGTGTACAAACAACAAGATGTATGAGGCTGTCACGTTGTTTTATTGAGTTAGAGAGTGAAGTATCCAGAAATGTAACATATCATTTGCGGATAACTGCTGTATGTCTGGTTCTGACGACAGTGATTTCCTGACAAGAATAGACGGACCACGCATTACTGCAATAATAGATATTACAGCAATAACACACATATAGAACTGTTTGCGAACCCCTCTCTCGGAATGTGTATATGGGGATAAATAAACAACATCAACAACATATAACGATAACGTTTCTGTACAATGTTTACATTTCAACCATCAACCCATCATCAGGACCAGGGTGTGTACACTGCTTCTGTCAGTAAGGTTGAGTGTCCGGAAAATAACATACAACTAGATCCAATGGTAATCGATGTTGGTAACATTCTGATGACAGAAATAGTCTGACAAAGCACGCAGGTAGGAATTCTACAATAACAGGTTTGGTTGTACAATAACACACATATAAATGTGACTAACCTATTTATACAGAAGACGAAAACGTCGTTGTGTAATCTCGTTATCTAGACATTTTTAGCCAAATGTCATTGTTGAAAATGCGATTTCAGAACCCCAAATGTATATGAACTAACATAAAAATAAAAGCATCATACTGTTATATGTACCTGTATGAAATTGAGAGTACGTCTTTACACAACATGTGTTTATCAAATACATTCAAAATCAACTTTCTCCAACATAATTATTTCGTGTTTTACTGAGATCACATTTCTTTTGCGGTTGAGTGTACTTAATCCTGCATCAGAAGATCTGTTATTGAGCACGTCCATTGATGAACGAGTCTATAGCATGTCCACTTGTATTAAGAACTTCAATTCGACTGTTCATGACTAGTGGCTTATTTCTAACATGGACATTTGCCCATAAATGAAAACAATTCATCTTATTTAGAGGCATTCTTCACATTATGCCCATTGATGAAAGAGTATATGACATGTTGGGATGCAGTAAGATCTTCATTTTGATTGGTCCTTTAATTAGGAGTAGATTAAGGTGGCATTTAGTTCTAATGTGGAATTAATTCTTCTTATCTAGCGTAATAAGGCATACTGTGCAATATAATACACTTTTCATGGGAAATTACATATGTCTTATATACAATGATATATATGGGGATTTAAGAAGGACAACAAAATGTGACATTCATTTTATCGCGGGAGACATTCAGATTTAAAGATTGAGTCGAGCATAAAATCACCTATGTCGTATACTGTTTAACTTTCCGTGTTCATACATTCCCAAATGTTTATGTTAGCATAGGGAACATTTTAGAAACATTATTAGGTCTTCAAGTTCCAATAACTGTCTAAATATGGATTACATATTCGTATGAGCAATTTCAAGAACATAAACTCTTGCGTAAAATCGTATTATCAACGTTAGATACTTAAACCTCAAACTGTGACATCATCGTCTTTGAACATTCTGAAGGGACTCCTGAACTAAGTAAGCAATCTAATGATTACATCTACTTAAGGGTTCAATCATTTGGGATTTGTTTCATTTTCTGAGGAGTATTTTCACTCAAAACTTAATTAAGACAGAAACATAATTGGTAGGTTATTCTAAAGCAGAAACCTTTCTTAATTGGGGGCATTTAAATCAAACGTACAGTTCAAGGTCAAGCAAAAGTCTTTAAGACCTAACTATTGACGTGTCAATCCTAGTCAATCGAAGTTCTACGTGTTTTTTCGTATTCCGATGATCATGGATCAGCTTATGATGACAACAGCATTGTATTTACAAGTTGTATATGTAGTATTTGATTTAAACATAGTTTATTCAATGAAGAAAGGGATTATGAACAAATTATCCGACTTAGGTAACCTTCTCTCATTATGTAGTATGGGAGATACTCACAGAAGATGGATATCTTGTTCACAACCCTACTTCATTTTGAGGAGTAGAAATGTTTTAAATCAATATACCAGAGAACATTTATGTCAACTTGAATCTGTACAACCTTTTTGTCGAAATCATGGAGACTGTCATCGATTTTCACATTTTCCATCTAAATCAACAAACTTTAAAAAAAATCTCCCAGGACGTTGTCTTGTCACCAGTGGGTGAGTTTTAAAGCTACTCGTTGAAACATGTCCATTGTTGAAAATTTATGAAAATATTGAATATCTGGAAATGTCTTTAGACGAAATGTATCTTGTGCTCACACAAGAGTGACATAAGACACATTGGTTAAACATTTCTCTTATCATGATCAGCAAATGTTCTAATGCAACGATTTAATACAGGCTGTCATTTCATTTCGTATTCTATGATGTAAGAAAAAAAATGTTCACAAGTGATTGAAATTCATGCATTGTTGAATAGGTTTTTCAGAAAGAAACTGGTCAGTGTTCATGTCTTTAATTTATTTTCATAAATATGAAGCTCTAAGTTCATTCAGATTTGAATAATCTATAGAATCAATCTGTGGTCATCAACTGAATCGCCTATGGAGAATCCTCACATCATCTGTGTGTAACCAGAATGGGAAGCCAGCACTGTGAAGGATTCCTGTAGTGAACAATCATGTTGTTCTGTGCCTGCTTCCTGATTCAGGAAAATTGAAGATGGAGAAGTGGACAGATGGAGTGATGATATGCTTGCTCCACTACACTTCTTATTCAGCTTTTTAATGATTATCCAGAGGGAAATGATTGCAAGTTTTCTATTGCATTTGATGGAAAATGTTTCATGCATCATGCAACAATAAGGTTTGTGAGGATGCTGCATATCTCACGAATACTTGTATGGTGAAATTTGAACATTACCAACCCAAGAAATACAAACATCCTTAACTCATGATCTAATTAATCAGTCAAATAGCACTGTATAGTGTTCTTTCTATGAGAGAAGCCCCCAACATATTCTAAGCTTTATCAATATGAGGTGACATACCTAATATGGGTGATTGACCGATGTGACTCCAGTTTGTGTGATGGTTGACTGTTTAACCTTTACATGTGGATTCTTGTTGCTACAGGAACCAATCCCTAAATATACATATACGTAAACCTACCTACCTACCAATATACGTAAACCTACCTACCTATCTATATATGTAAACCTACCTACCTATCTATATACGTAAACCTACCTACCTATCTATATACGTAAACCTACCTACCTATCTTTATAGTTAATCCTACCTACCTATCTATATAACATATAAAGAAGGTGAGGCATGTCCGCCATTCTGGATCCTGACATAATAGGACCCCTAAGTAATTGAAGGAAATACGTTTAATTGTTTAGGTTTCTTATGGTATTCTGGATGAGAAGAGTTGTATTCTAAACCGAATCATATACTTCAGAAAGATAAACAAACAATGAGTCACCATCATTATCAGATCAATATCAATACGATTAAACCATTAAAAGATTCTCAAATGTCATTTCATTCTTTGAAGCACAAACACAAACATAATATACTGCTCTCATATCAAAAGCAGTATGGATATGTTTGTTTGATGATGTTTGCTACATCATTTCCCAATAACAACAACATACAGACAAAAAGCAACAATTCTTTTACTGTTGAGCCAGGAACTGTGACACATATACAGTCATTCTAATTAATACTATTTTATCAAATACCAATTTTCTTAGACCTTACTAGTTGTCACGGTGTAAAGTCAGAATATATGTGAAGGATGAACAATTCTACAAAATGAAGCTTTTATTTGTATTGGCTGTCTTCTCTTCTGCCGTCGATCTGGACTTAATACTGTGACAGTTCCAACCATTTTGCTTCATGTAAACATGTCAAGGTTTGAAAAAATAGGATCGAAAATCGTGGTCTTAATAAATTCTCCTTTCAGATACTAAGACTAAAAACTGCTGCTGAACAATTCATATTCACTTTAACTGATGTCCTCTTCACCAAACTAAAAATTTTACTTTTCACTTTTATTCACTTAAAGAGCCATCAAGGATGTTGATGAACATATCGGAAAATTGCCAAAAATCTGTCTCCGTGACATATATACACTTAATTTTTCACCGATTATTCCGACCCGAAATAAACCGAGAAATTGCATTAATAAGTAAAGGTGTTTTCCAGTCTAAATATAGATCAAGTCTATTATTTTCAAGCGCAAAGCACTGTTGTCTAGCTCACACACTGTATACACAGACACGAAAGAATAACAAAGTTGATGAGCAATGAAAGAAACCGAAAATATAAATATTGGCGATTATTTATCTACCCTTTCATTTAATTATGTATTTTCTACAGATATTAATAAATGTTTTAACCAACTAGGTATTTTGTTTGAATTTTTTTGAATCAATGAAAATATATTTGTCATAATTTGGTCTTATCTCAATAAAAAGTACATTAAAGAGGCAATAATCGGTATATTCTCAGGACATTTAGAATCATTGTTTACAAAGCAGTCATCAAATTCAGTAATGTATGACAATGGTAGCCTAACTTTCAAGAGAAGCACGTGCACCACGTGCATCACGTACGTTGCAATGGCGACATGCGCTATAACGACGAGCCTTCACGCTTCGGAAACGAATGTTGTGTAGTATGTTTTATGCAATAAAAGGAATTCTGTTTATATGACGTCAGATACCCTTAGCGCGCGCTAGTCGAAGGGGGTACATCTCTTTGAAACCAAATTTCATTATATTGTCGTGATATGAAAATTATTTATCACATGTCATGTTGTAGATAAAAGATTTCTCTAGTGATTGACGTTATAAGTATATGTTCCACAAATACTTTTGTATTTGAAATACTAAATCCCAAATGCAAATTCATTCTCTGAAGCGTGCACACAAACATTATATACTTTTTGTTTATTAAAAACATTATATACTTTTTGTTTATTAAAAGCTTTATAGATATCGTTTACTTCATTATTTATGTTACATCAGGAGTATTGTTACCAGAGGAGAAGAGGTTTTATTATTTCCGAAACATGAACTGACAAAAAGCAGGATTTTATTTTATTATTGAGCCAGTAACTGTTATATTTATCAATTGTTTCAATTTAAAAGTTTCAAACAGAAAAAAATCATTTCATTAACAAATACCAATCTTCTTAGACCTTGCTATTTGTGTCAGTGGAAAAGTCAAAATATACACCCCCGGCCAAAAGAGACGCCTACTGGATATCTTATCAGATATTGTAAAAACTGTTATGAAAAGTTTAGCAATATTATAACATAATTAACTTGCACCATTTCTGCATTATATATTTGAATTTCAGAAGTTCATGTCATGAAAGAATGGCGATTGATGAAATAAGAAAACAATAATTGTGATCAGTGCTTGATCAGAAATTTAAAAAAAAAAGATTTTCATACAACCACGAGCAACAATACAGGCACGCATTCGCGGTAAAGTGGTGATGATGCTACCGATGTACGTGGTTAAGTTGCGCAATTGAATCAACCGAAAATAGCAGTCTTCATTTGGCGTGTTTTTCATGAATGTTATTGACTCGAATGACAGTTTTCCACGATTTCAATGGACTTCCATATTAGTTATTGCTTCAGCATAACGTGGAGACCGCCATTAATTATATTTAAGAAATTATTGCATCTTTCATTTTAAGTAACATTAAGTAGGCGTTTCTTTTGACCGGGGGTGTATATAGGAAGGATGATTCATTCTCCAAAATGCAGCTAATGCTTGATGGAAATGACTATCTTCTCAGCCTCGTGTTGAGCTTATCCGAAGTTCTCATTATCTGTGGGATTGTCTGTCTTGATTAACAAAGAGAGATGGCGGTTCCAATTATTTTGCTCTGGAAAGTCCTGGGGAACTTGTAACATTTAAACATGTGAGGGTTTAAAAACATATAATCGGATATAAAATGGTCCCTCAGGATACTAAGTCAACAAATTGCTGCTGAACAGTTCAGATTCATTTGAACGTCTGTTCTCATCGCCAAAATCAAATTAATTTTTAGTTTTTTTCCCTCAGAGTGTGATGGAGAAGGAAATAATGCAATATACCTGCTGCTCTGTGCATTTCTAGAGAACCTGTTGACATTCAAACAGTAGATCAACAAGAGGTTGCCCTCATGTTTCCTCCTAAGAGTCCTGGCATATTCCCTCGGGTGGTTTAACAGAGAAAGCTAATCCATCAGAGGTTTCACCGGTCAGATTGGTGTTTGACCCTCCAGCTCTATATAAAGAGGAAACGTCTTCACGTCCATAATGAGCACTTGGTGTAACCTCAGGCCGTGGAGATAGTCAGATGTGTCAGTTTCTATGGACGATATATCGGAACGTACCAATGTCATGTCTCAGAGATTGTAAATGTTTTGATAATGGGATAAGAAGGTTTATTCCAACCAGCCTGTGTCTTGCAAAATTTCAATAGGTATTAGCTTTATTCGAGAGTTTATTCGAGAGTTTCTATATCCATCCCCAATGTTGTACATTTAAAATCCATTTTCTCATGTAAATTGCATAGTGCAAACTCCATCTCTAGGCAATTACCGGCAGGACATTCTTCTGATAACCATAACGTGTTAGGAAGATGATGGGTGACCAGGCAGATAATGGACACTTGGTATAAAATCTGAAACGGACTACCTTCCTTCGATATAATGACACTATTATTACATTAGAGCCTGATATAGTATACCACGGAGATATCACTTGCTGCCTGTATGGGATAACATGTAAAATTGGATATGGTAAGGTTCCATAAACTGTAGTGTTACAACAGAACTATCATTTCCATGCTTAAAGGTCAGATATTCGCCCCGCAGCATTTTCTCCTAGATATAAGACAATATTGCTGGTTTGGCTTACTGCTAGACAGGATTATGATGGGACAGTGCTTGTAATGTGTATGAAATTTGTAAATGGAGATAGACTCGTTTCTTTGTGTATTGAATCGACAGTGAGACATTATTTCAATTTTGAAAAAAATTATCATAAAACTGTTGAATGAATGAAACATATGTTACTTTAAAAATATTCAATATTTAATAACGTTTTCTACTTTTGTAATGATAATCAATGACAATGTATTTCAGCTTTGTTGATTACATGATTTTGGTGTTTACAAGAATTTCATGACGAGATATCTTGATGACCTCGTCAGTTTCCCCGTGGTGGAGGTAGATATCTTCTGTACAGGACATATCAGCCAATAAACAAGGAACATTATCCCCCAAGCAAATTCACATTCTCAACATGTAATAGCTTCCTCGTAAACTGCTCTACCCCGGAGAATCTTCCTCTGGTCTGGAATAGAAATCAACATCCTCTTATGGATAGACTATTAATCATTGAACTTTACATATTATGCATATCATTTGTATGATAAAGCCTGTTATATTGACCGTTTTAAGAGTACATCAGTCTTTGATATTTTTTAATGATCTACAGTATTATTATTATGTCCATAGTGTTTGTTATTTTCCGTGTCAGGATGCACGATAACGGTATACACCACCCAACTAGTTTACTATAAAGCCTTTATTTGTTGTTACATCCATCACAAGAGTTTCCTGCCACTAAATGCCGACAACCTAAAGATTCATTATTAGACATTGCATATGAATTGATATCCTCTTTGATCAGATAGAATATCTACTTAAGTATTTCGAAGATTTAGTTTGATTGTTGATGTTATGGTTTTTGTTGGTAGCCGCTGCTTCGATCCAGTCAGATATTAGTTTTCTTGAAATGTGTCTTCATTAGGAAAACTAGCGGTATTCATAATCCGTGAATGACAATCAGCTTCCCATTGATATTACTTCAGAAGAAAAATCAGGTGGTTATTTGTTAAATCACATTTTTGGTGTAATATTTTATTTTGCTGTGCATTTATGCAATGGAGAGGTAGAATAACAATGATTGTCAATTTATGACTAAATTTCTAGTCTGACTAATAGTTCAATTTAAAAAAATCCAAAATATCAATATTGTTTTCCTTCTCACATGTGGTCAAACAAAACACATGGAATTCAATTTCTTATCTTTCAAAATACCCCTGTGACACTTGTCCATTATCGCTAGGATAACAGCAATGTTTTCATCATTGAATCTATGTCAAACCATACACTAAAAGACACTTGACCAGTACTGTAAACTGTGTAAGTCATCGATAATCGGTGACCCGTCAAACCTAATGCTGCCATTATATCAAATTGACATGGAGGCAAATGATCAACGATACAATTTCTGTTATATTCTGGAGGTCAGTGGTTGGAAATGAAAGAGAACATTACTTCTAAAATTGTTGCATGTCACTTCTCTCTTCTTCTGTCCAAAGTTGAATACAAATATTATTCACATTACTGGCACACCTATCTACATACTTGTATAAACACGAATATATTATCCTGATGTTCGATAGAGATCCATCTGTGTTGACCCTGTCAGGAACGTCATAGAAACTAGGTCCCTGACTTATTTGGTAGTCAAATTATCTCGGAAAGGAAAGATCAAACACTTATATAAACATAGTCATTATTATTAGACTTTGTTTACATAAAATATCAATATTTCTTTGACCAAGAACGAACATGAAGTATGTTCTCAACGGAGACTAATATCTTCCTGATCTCGTAAAGATCTGACAACAACCAGGAAGGAAGCAATCTGCATATGTAAATATTCACCTTACTTCGAGGACAATTTGTTGAGTTGGATCTGAAGCTTGTACAGACGTAGAGTGAAGTTAGTGAATATCTATCTCATCTTGCCCAGTCGTACAAATTAATACATTTTCATTAAGACACTCTGTCTCTCACCCTCCATCTATTGTACTTAAGTAGTAACGAAGAAGATTGGTGTGAAGATTGTTTGATAGCTTTGTGTCAAACTATGTTGCAAATATATTTCTGTTCTGGTTTTTTTCTGTTTTCGTGGATAACATATATACTGATCACTTTATGCTAAAAATCATATCAATAATATTAAAAATCAAACAGATCCAAATGCATAATTGGAGAAATATATGTAGGAATGAGAAGGAATGAGGATTCTGTGTTATAACATGGCATAAATTCATACCTTGTCCTATTTACGTTTAGAAATATCTGTAAATAAGATTTATGGTATTATTTGAGTGATTCATTGAATTGCTGGTTTTTGCCGCCACGTGGAATGAGTTGAAAGTTTAGGATTTACGTATCCTCTATAAGAACAGTTCTGGTCGACAGCGAGGATTGAATAACGAGGTTGTTGAATAACGAGGAGGATTATATAACGAGAATGTTGAATAACGAGAATGTTAAATAACGAGGATGTTGAACAGCGAGGGTTTTGAATAACGAGGATGTTGAATAACGAGGGTGTTGAATAACGAGGGTGTTATATAACGAGGATGTTGAATAACGAGGGTGTTGAATAACGAGGGTGTTGAATAACAAGGATGTTATATAATGAGTGTGTTGAATAAAGAGGGTGTCGAATAAAGAGGGTGTCGAATAACGATGAAAATGAGATTGACAGTAGTATCATCATTAGAAGCAGTGGCCTTTGTAATTTGTATTGAATATGTCTCCAACATAAAATCGTCAAATTTATCTAATGTTTCAGAAATCTTATAATAGCTAGGTAATATTCAATATTCTATAAAGTATCTCAATCTTATCTTATCTTAATCAATCACATAAATAGCGACATGTAATATTCTATTAACTGACCTCTCTAATCACTCATATAAATTGGGGAAATATATTCAATAAAATAATCTGTGATATGATCTCTATGCAAATAGTTTATGGAGTGGAAAGATATTCTCTGCGCTGACCCAGACATATACAATATGTTTGCAATAGGAATAGCAATCGCTGCAGGGTCGGTTTCTCAGACATCTGGAATAACTTTATACCATCCATTAAAGAAGGATTTAGTCTTTGTAAGATGAATGCCGATGGCGTCCAAGATTTCTTTTAATATTTTATCAGCAGAAAAAAACATATCAGGCATTTTTGCCTCAAGTGTATTTTATCAAATTCACATTTAGTTACACAATTTTGCATTTATCCTATATAGACATTACACAGGGACTTGTAAGTATAGAATAAGATATTAGACGATAACCATACTTGATACAAGATGACATGTTTGACGTATCAACAGGTTCAAGGTTATACGATGTATTCATTATCTGCGTCTATCAGAGCTCAGAGCTAGCGAGGCCAGCACCAATCTCCCTGGTGAAACTGCTAGAGAATTAGCTTGTCTCGGAAACCAGCCCCAGGGAGATCTGAAGACGCTATCAGTAAGTGTTGTATACACTTGGAGAATGTTCATTGAAATCTACAGTGAAAGAGAACAACTAGTGTTGAGGCGGTGATATTTCAATATATTTAGAACTATGATTCACCCAACATGACGTCAGATTGACGCACATGGTCACTGGAATGACGCGAATATTTATTACTTTGTCATCTGATTTATCTTTATTTTCGGAGTTGAAAATGTCAAACTGTTATTAAAATGTAGACCAAAGTGTTACACTATATGTTTGATATATTCTACATTATGAAAGCTAACCAAGTATAAAGATTATCCGGATAAATATCGTTGATGCCACCTTTGAAGAGGTACTAAACTCTGGTTTATGATTATCGTTGACAGAGCCATATGTGTGTTGTATCTGTATATTCAAATGATTACTTATTCAGTTTCCACAGAAATCTTTATCTTCGAACTGAGTACATAAAATATCCCGAATGATCACCAAGACTAATCAGCTTCAAACTGTTCAACTTCGTAATAGCGTGAACACTAACAATATACAAGTCATGCTCTAAACTGTCTAAAGTGTCCTAATGAGACATTAATATTTCAGAACATTTTCACAATTAATAGCAGACACTGAAGAGTACTTATTTTTCAAACTTCATTATATATTGGTTTGCGAACAAGTACTATTGTGATGATTCTGACAATTGTTGGGACGAATGCGCTAGTTTTTCGATTGAATAAAACATTCAAATGTTTTTAGTATTTTGCCAGCTTGAATCTCTTTTACCGAGACTTGGACTGGAATGTTGATGACAGTTATCCATTTGTGAAGCTTTGATCAGATACATTTAATCTTTACGAGAGAACATTAAACAGAAATGCACAAATTGTTATTCTCCGAGATGACACATGGGCGATTTCGTTTTCACATTGATTGACAGTTAATATGCTCAGTGAATCTTGTTTAATTGGACTTGTTACATAAGGTTGACGACACTAATAGATTAGTGAACACTTTGATTAGTTACTGATTTTTATAGGGGAAAAATTACTCAGAAATGTAAAGCTTTTTTTATTTTTCTTTGGTGAAAGATTAATTAGAAATGCATAACTTTTATTCTCTTTTGGTGCAGGGTTCGAGTTCTAGAAACATGCATACGTGGTATCCAGCACCTGATGAATCCTGTGGTTGTATATACAGGTGCATACCAAAAGTGCGTTCCCCTTAAGTATCTATGAGTAAAATAATCATTCTCAACGGATTCTGTGGTCGTCACGTCAGTGGTGCATGTTGATGAAATAAACAGAAGGATTTTGAAAATTAAAATTTCATTAATTTTCGAATAAAATTTTCCCATTGACTACATGAGAGCATTTTAATTCAAAATACATTGCATGAGTAACAGAGGAAATATATGATGTGCTTTTAACCCAGTTGATCACTTACTGACTATTTCACAAAATAAAATAAAAACTGTACTTTTGAAAGGATTGGTCACTTCAAAGAGCTGTCACACCTGTAACTGGTTACAATGCGGTATCAAACCAGAGTATGTCATGGAACACTCAACTGTCTTCATATAAAACGAAAATGCAAATCGATCAGTCTAGTTTTCCTGTGATACAATGCTTCAAAGACATGCCACATAACATGATATTTGCACTGCAATACACAGGTAGGTGAACAAACCTTCGGTATGCAGCTGTATTATGAATACTGTTCTGTAATATGTACTTCTTTGTTAAAAGAGTTAAAGTTAAATGAAAAATAAAACGTTATTGATTAAGTCTCAGTGTACTTATCAACTTTATTAATGTTAATAAGTTAATCAGAGAAATATTGATCGGCCCTCAAGCTCTTTGAGAAGAAACGATAATTATACAGAAAGAGTTTTTTATTTTCCAGCACGTCAGCTACATATTGTGAATTTTGATAAGAGAAGAGCAATTTGATAAATGGATATAATGAGCCCACCAGTGTAGAACCACTGTCAAACAACAGAAGGTATATGATAGTATGTAACACACGAGAATATATTGTATATGTAGACTTCTAGACAAACGAGATCAGTTAAAAGTTAAGCCTTCATCTCGACCTCACTGAACACTTAATTGGTGTGGAGAAATGTGCTCCACATATTATAAAGAAAAAATATCTTCTTCGACTCTTAAAGATATTTCAAACAACTTCAACTATCATTTCATGGTTTTGTTAGCAATGATTGATTTGATCCCTACGAGCAGAGATATATGTGATCAAGAAGCTAGGCCTTGTTGCCTGCAAAGTACTTCTTCAATTCAACACAGCCTACTCAATTGTATTTTATAACCTTAGATTGAGGACGCTTAAAAATAATGAACTTTGACTTTGAACTTAATGTGATGTGTTCTTGTGTTCTTGTCCTAGAGTTTTCTTTTAAGTTGAGATGTCACAAGGATAAACTGCCTGAACGTCTCCATTATAACCGCAACCTAAACTCAGAGAAAGGGAGTTCCACAAATATTCTCCATTATTCTGATCTTGTCTTCTCTGATGTTCTTTTTATTGGAAATTGAAGTGAATTGTCTCGTGTGTTGTTACAGAACTAGCAAGTAACAACTGTAGTCACATCAAGGACATGTGTTCACCATAAAAGATATGTCATGTAATGGATTAGTTCATAGCGTGCCTCAAGTTTAACATTTACAAATTCATACAAATTCACTGTATAACTTACATGATCGACGTTTACAACGGTTTTAGGAATGTTCTTTGTTCGGTCTATATCAATGTGAAAACTTGAGAACAGACATAAAACTGATCTAGATCTATGATTCATGCAGCATGAGGTCAGATTGACGCACAAATTCACTGGAACTTGAATTACGAGAATATATTTATTACTTGGTCATCTGATCAACGTATCTAATTTTTGGAAATGAAAATATCAAACTATAATCAAAATGTAGACCTGAATCTAACACTACACTTTTGATATATTCTACATTAAGACAGCAAAACAAATATAGATTTTGTAGATAAAATATAATTAGTGTCTCCTTCAACGTGAATGTTTGAAAGATTGTCAAAACTCTGGTTTATGATAATCATATGGAAAGAACCGCTTTGTGTGACTTGTAATTGATAAGGTCTCCGTAGAAATCTTTATCTTCGAACTGAGTGCTTGCATTATGCAGGATGATTAAAGTAAAACTTGAAGACAATCCGTCAGTTGTCAAAGTCATCACATAAGGTTTATAAAAAACCCTACTCTTTTTAGCTGTGTTATAGCCTTTACTCTAACAGATTCCAGTCATACTCTATCTTTTCTAGATATTTCAGAACATTTGTCACAATTTTGAATTAATAGCCTTCACTGAAGTGTTTTTGTGTTACATCATCAATATATACTGATCTGCAAACAAGTAATATTGTGCCACTCACCACAAATGCGACAATTCACAACTGTGGCATTCATTATTTTATTAGATTGAATAAAATTGCATTTAATCGTTTCATGATTTTATTCTGTCTCTAGTCTTTTTTACTTATGCTTGACTTGGAATGTTGATGACACTTATCGATTTGTGAAGCTTTGATCAGAAACATTAAAACATTTGGGAGAGAACATTAAGCAGAAATGTGGATGTAGTCTAGAGATGACATATTGGTGACTTCGTTTTCACATTGATTGGCAGTGAATAAGCCCATTAAATCCTGTTTAATTGGACTTGTTATATAACGTTGACAACAATAATTGATTGATTGATTGAACTTTTTATTCTCTTTTATTCTCTGATTAATTAGAAATGCATACCTTCTCCTTTGATGCAGGGTTCGAGCACTGGCACCATGCATACACCGTCTCCAGCACTGGAAACATGCATACATCGTCTCCAGCACTGGAAACATGCATACACCGTCTCCAGCACTGGAAAAACATGCATACATCGTCTCCAGCACTGGCACCATGCATACACCGTCTCCAGCACTGGAAACATGCATACATCGTCTCCAGCACTGGAAACATGCATACATCGTCTCCAGCTCTGGGTACATGCATACATCGTCTCCAGCACTGGAAACATGCATACATCGTCTCCAGCACTGGAAACATGCATACATCGTCTCCAGCACTGGAAACATGCATACCTCGTCTCCAGCTCTGGAAACATGCATACACCGTCTCTAGCACTGGAAACATGCATACACCGTCTCCAGCACTGGAAACATGCATACATCGTCTCCAGCTCTGGAAACATTCATACATCGTCTCCAGCATTGGAAACATGCATACACCGTCTCCAGCTCTGGAAACATGCATACACCGTCTCCAGCACTGGAAACATGCATACACCGTCTCTAGCACTGGAAACATGCATACACCGTCTCCAGCACTGGAAACATGCATACATCGTCTCAAGCACTGGAAACATGCATACATCGTCTCCAGCACTGGAAACATGCATACATCGTCTCCAGCTATGGAAACATGCATACACCGTCTCTAGCACTGGAAACATGCATACACCGTCTCCAGCACTGGAAACATGCATACATCGTCTCCAGCTCTGGAAACATTCATACATCGTCTCCAGCATTGGAAACATGCATACACCGTCTCCAGCACTGGAAACATGCATACCTCGTCTCCAGCACTGGAAACATGCATACACCGTCTCCAGCACTGGAAACATGCATACATCGTATCCAGCACTGGAAACATGCATACACCGTCTCCAGCACTGGAAACATGCATACACCGTCTCCAGCACTGGAAACATGCATACCTCGTCTCCAGCACTGGAAACATGCATACATCGTCTCCAGCACTGGAAACATGCATACACCGTCTCCAGCACTGGAAACATGCATACATCGTCTCCAGCTCTGGAAACATGCATTCACCGTCTCCAGCACTGGAAACATGCATACACCGTCTCCAGCACTGGAAACATGCATACATCGTCTCCAGCACTGGAAACATGCATACACCGTCTCCAGCACTGGAAACATGCATACATCGTCTCCAGCACTGGAAACATGCATACACCGTCTCCAGCACTGGAAACATGCATACCTCGTCTCCAGCACTGGAAACATGCATACACCGTCTCCAGCACTGGAAACATGCATACACCGTCTCCAGCACTGGAAACATGCATACATCGTCTCCAGCACTGGAAACATGCATACACCGTCTCCAGCTCTGGAAACATGCATACACCGTCTCCAGCACTGGAAACATGCATACATCATCTCGAGCACTGGAAACATGCATTCACCGTCTCCAGCACTGGAAACATGCATACACCGTCTCCAGCACTGGAAACATGCATACATCGTCTCCAGCACTGGAAACATGCATACACCGTCTCCAGCACTGGAAACATGCATACATCGTCTCCAGCACTGGAAACATGCATACACCGTCTCCAGCACTGGAAACATGCATACATCGTCTCCAGCTCTGGAAACATGCATTCACCGTCTCCAGCACTGGAAACATGCATACACCGTCTCCAGCACTGGAAACATGCATACATCGTCTCCAGCACTGGAAACATGCATACACCGTCTCCAGCACTGGAAACATGCATACATCGTCTCCAGCACTGGAAACATGCATACACCGTCTCCAGCACTGGAAACATGCATACCTCGTCTCCAGCACTGGAAACATGCATACACCGTCTCCAGCACTGGAAACATGCATACACCGTCTCCAGCACTGGAAACATGCATACATCGTCTCCAGCACTGGAAACATGCATACACCGTCTCCAGCTCTGGAAACATGCATACACCGTCTCCAGCACTGGAAACATGCATACCTCGTCTCCAGCACTGGAAACATGCATACACCGTCTCCAGCACTGGAAACATGCATACACCGTCTCCAGCACTGGAAACATGCATACATCGTCTCCAGCACTGGAAACATGCATACATCGTCTCCAGCACTGGAAACATGCATACACCGTCTCCAGCACTGGAAACATGCATACATCGTCTCCAGCTCTGGAAACATGCATTCACCGTCTCCAGCACTGGAAACATGCATACACCGTCTCCAGCACTGGAAACATGCATACATCGTCTCCAGCACTGGAAACATGCATACACCGTCTCCAGCACTGGAAACATGCATACCTCGTCTCCAGCACTGGAAACATGCATACACCGTCTCCAGCACTGGAAACATGCATACACCGTCTCCAGCACTGGAAACATGCATACATCGTCTCCAGCACTGGAAACATGCATACACCGTCTCCAGCTCTGGAAACATGCATACACCGTCTCCAGCACTGGAAACATGCATACATCGTCTCCAGCTCTGGAAACATGCATTCACCTTCTCCAGCACTGGAAACATGCATACACCGTCTCCAGCACTGGAAACATGCATACATCGTCTCCAGCACTGGAAACATGCATACACCGTCTCCAGCACTGGAAACATGCATACATCGTCTCCAGCACTGGAAACATGCATACACCGTCTCCAGCACTGGAAACATGCATACCTCGTCTCCAGCACTGGAAACATGCATACCTCGTCTCCAGCTCTGGAAACATGCATTCACCGTCTCCAGCACTGGAAACATGCATACACCGTCTCCAGCACTGGAAACATGCATACACCGTCTCCAGCACTGGAAACATTCATACATCGTCTCGAGCACTGGAAACATGCATACACCGTCTCCAGCACTGGAAACATGCATACATCGTCTCCAGCACTGGAAACATGCATACACCGTCTCCAGCTCTGGAAACATGCATACACCATCTCCAGCACTGGAAACATTCATACATCGTCTCGAGCACTGGAAACATGCATACATCGTCTCCAGCACTGGAAACATGCATACACCGTCTCCAGCACTGGAAACATGCATACACCGTCTCCAGCACTGGAAATATGCATACACCGTCTCCAGCACTGGAAACATGCATACACCGTCTCCAGCACTGGAAACATGCATACATCGTCTCCAGCTCTGGAAACATGCATACACCGTCTCCAGCTCTGGAAACATGCATACATCGTCTCCAGCACTGGAAACATGCATACACCGTCTCCAGCTCTGGAAACATGCCTACATCGTCTCCAGCACTGGAAACATGCATATATCGTCTCCAGCATCTGTTCACCTGAGTGTCGTGTTTGTATATTGTGAATGATGTTCTGTGATATGTACTTCTGTCTTTGCATTTCAATGAGTTGAACAACAAATTAAACATTTTCAATCTGCCTCATTGTACTTTTATAAAAAAATATCTAGTTTCTTGTTAATCAGAGACATAGTTAGAAGCAACAAAGGTCATTGAGAAGAAACAATATTTATACATAACGATATTTATTTCTATCATGTCAGCTTCATACTGTGCATGCAAAAGAGAAGAGCAATTTTACGAGTGATTTATAATTAACGGACAGGCCCATGAAGAACCACTGTCAAATAAGAGAAGAAATAATGATAGTATTCAATAAACGAGAATATAATGTATATGTAGACTTCTAGACAAACGAGATCAGTTAAAAGTGAAGCCTGCATCTCTACGTCACTGAACACACAGCATCAAACAAAGGGTACGATCAGGTTAAGAGGAATTCTACTGGAGATCATCAAGGTTTTATAATGACATCTAAATGCCTTGTTAAATAATAAACTTTATGATTGCAACACGACTAAAGAAGATATGAACCGTCTTTGAGAAGAATCTTGGGTGAAAATAATGCAGTGCAGTGGAAGTTGACACAGTGGACAGTGTAGGATAACGTCATAAAACCAGAGGAAAATGTGGAATTACTATGGACACGACAGTGAAGACACAGTGGACAGTGTAGCATAACGTCATAAAACCAGAGGAAAATGTGGTATTACTATGGACACGACAGTGAAGACACAGTGGACAGTGTAGCATAACGTCATAAAACCAGAGGAAAATGTGGTATTACTATGGACAGGACAGCGAAGAAACCAAGCTAAAAGAAACTCATCACCACCAATAGCCACAAAAGCTCCATCCTTTGGATATCTGGACAAATCCCCAACACTTTGGTCAAATGTTTCTCTCTACTTAACACATTTAGTTATGGAGTGGTGGAAAAATACAATTACTTATCAGGCTTTGACAGTGTTTAGATATAGGTCCCGTGACCATCATTGTAAATCAAGTTCCAGTTACCCAACGCGTGTATATGTTGATTAATAACTCCACTTACAGACACAAGCTCGTATGAACTAGAGTTTTAAATGAGTGTGTAATAGCGTGTTCTTCAATTCGATCACATACATTCTGACAAACATGTCCGGTATTGCTATATTTTTTTTATTGTAAATCCTAACTTTTTGTTTCAAATGACCTTTGTCTCTCTTTATATGTTGATTAAGCACAATACAAACGCATTGGGTTCCAACGATATTCTTTAATCTGCTTGTAATACCATCCTATACAGGTAATCAATAACAAAGACATATCTTTAAAGCAACAAGCAGGCATTAACAAGCTTTCATCACATCATTCATTCTTTGGGAGAGAACATTAAACAGAAATACACAAATTGTTATTCTCCGAGATGACGCATGGGTGATTTCGTTTTCAAATTGATTGGCAGTTAATATGCTTATTGAATCGTTTAGCTTTAAATAAATGTATAGAGGAAATATATGTTCTACTTTCTCCTGACTTGATTTGCTATCATCAGGTTACTTCCGTCTTCTAACATTATATATATTTTCCTGGATACACCAATACAACAACGGACGTTAAGTAACCCTATAGCATGATTTATAGATGAAGTTTTACAATCATATGTCAGAGAAGATCTTCCTGGTAACGTTATAGGACACGCGGAGAGCAATGTTTAGATTTAGATTTACGACATGATACAGCGACCCTCGTTAGAATCACTTCACTGACTTCAGTGTTAAATACACATTAACTGATTGTGTGTAATGTAAATGTATATAAACGTCTTCACAGCCAACCCCAGCCCACTCACTAGAACTCCTTGTTACCTATGTTCCTTCAAGATCAATAAAACATGTACACCAATCCTTTATAAACATGAAACAAGCTACCTAAGGACATAGAATTTGTTCTCATGCAGCTGTCTCCTTGTGGAATCCTCTCCAAGAAACAATCTTAATTTGTGAAACATCTTCCTTGACATCTATAAAATCTTTTTCTTCTCAACAACCTTATTGTTATTAAAATCCGAGAAATAAAACTTCCAAACTATTGAATATACCTAGATACGAACTCATATCAATCCGAGGTTTTCATTCAGAACAAAATGTCTAATTAGAAGTATTGTTTCGCAACTTTTATTCCTCGGAATAGGGTCGATCATACTACAAGAGCCTAACTTCACTTACTGTCACTTTCTCTTACTGCGCCAATACAATACAGTTGACTGACATCTTAGTCTTAATTGTAAAAAGTAAATGTGCAAAATGATTGACAGAATTCTCGTTAAGTCCCTCAATTTTGCACAAATCGTTAATGCGGGAGAAACCCATATTTCAATTCTTTTTTGTAAAACGTTCAAACATATTGATACTCGTTTAACTAAAAATTTTTCATTTATTGGATTTTAAAAGTGTAAAATTGTCAGTGCTTTTAAAACATATCAACAAAAGAAGAAAAAGGACAAAGTAAAATGGTATAAGTGAAACGCAACTTTCACCAAGGGAGGAGTTTTGTTTTGTATATTTACTTACGTTATGAAACATTATTTTCTTTGAGGGAACCACATGACTGGATTTTGTTTGACTTCTGGTATCTGACAAATGGACATGTGTCTTGTCGAAGTCTTTCGAAATATGAGGGAATAACTATCATTTTGCTTAGACAATATGTGTTTTAAGTAATTTAAGGATATCGAATCTTTAATTGTTATATTGCTAATTCTAAGTTTCTATACAATTCAGTATACATTCGAATTACGAAGATATCTCCCAGTAGTATGTCACTACAGTAGATGGCCTACAATAGTTTTAAAATAATCTCAGCACAGGATTTATCTTATTGTGAATGAAAACATGAGACCAGAATGGAACTTTGTCAATTATCTCCCTGAATCTGTCATGGTAATTCATTTAGAAGAAATCCTCTGACACTGTCAATTCTGAAAGCCATGGAGGTCGGAAGAATCTGGTATTAGAAGAACACATTTTGAGGATCACCGTAGTCCTGCCCTATAACTATGTAAACAATTAGAGTCTTTAATAAAATCTATGTCCTTACACACATAAGGAACTGAACGCTTGAAAAATTAACTTAATAATAATAATAATAGTCTATTTGTAGAGCGGTTTTCTCAATGACATCATGCTCTAAGTGCTTGGGAGTAGGCCAGTTCAAAGAGATGAGTTTTAATTAATCGCTTGAATGTTGCGAGTGTTTCTGCAGATTTGATTTCAAGTGGGAGATCATTCCACATGGAAATTACATGGATGAAGGTGGAGTAATAATAAAATTTCATAGAAGTTTCTGTCTAGGGTCACAGCTACACACTGATAGTTTGATACCCATTCTTACAGTAACAGGTGGGTATTGAGCCGAATTCTAAAAAAGTCATTTGATGGAGCATGCTTATGTTCGGGCCACAAATTTGAAGAGAGGATAGAAACACAGAGTCAATGATTTGTTTATTTCCCATTTCCTGATGCTGTAAAGTGGCATATAACATGTTAATCAAATATGAATGTCCCGTAGTGTCGCATATACATTCCCGTTACCATAGTGAGACCAGACTGATTTAAAATCTTTATATATTTTTAGCCCAATGGAAACTATTACCACAGCTGCAAAATGTGTACAAACAACAGGATGTATGAGGCCGTCACGTTGTTTTATTGAGTTAGAGAGTGAAGTATCCAGAAATATAACATATCATTTGCGGATAACTGCTGTATGTCTGGTTCTGACGACAGTGATTCCCTGACAAGAAAAGACGGACCACGCATTACTGCAATAATAGATATTACAGCAATAACACACATATAGAACTGTTTGCGAACCCCTCTCTCGGAATGTGTATATGGGGATAAATAAACAACATCAACAACATATAACGATAACGTTTCAGTACAATGTTTACATTTCAACCATCAACCCATCATCAGGACCAGGGTGTGTACACTGCTTCTGTCAGTAAGGTTGAGTGTCCGGAAAATAACATACAACTAGATCAAATGGTAATCGATGTTGGTAACATTCTGATGACAGTAATAGTCTGACAAAGCACGCAGGTAGGAGTTGTACAATAACACACATATAAATGTGACTAACCTATTTATACAGAAGACGAAAACGTCGTTGTGTAATCTCGTTATCTAGACGTTTTTAGCCAAATGTCATTGTTGAAAATGCGATTTCAGAACCCCTAATGTATATGAACTAACATGAAAATAAAAGCATCATACTGTTATATGTACCTGTATGAAATTGAGAGTACGTCTTTACACAACATGTGTTTATCAAATACATTCAAAATCAACTTTCTCCAACATAATTATTTCGTGTTTTACTGAGATCACATTTCTTTTGCGGTTGAGTGTACATAATCCTGCATAAGAACATATGTTATTGAGCACGTCCATTGATGAACGAGTCTATAGCATGTCCACTTGTATTAAGAACTTCAATTCGACTGTTCATGACTAGTGGCTTATTTCTAAAATGGACATTTGCCCTAAAATGAAAACAATTCATCTTATTTAGAGGCATTCTTCACATTATGCCCATTGATGAAATAGTGTATGACATGTTGGGATGCAGTAAGATCTTCATTTTGATTGGTCCTTTAATTAGGAGTAGATTAAGGTGGCATTTAGTTCTAATGTGAAATTAATTCCTCTTATCTAGCGTAATAAGGCATACTGTGCAATATAATACACTTTTCTTGGGAAATTACATATGTCTTATATACAATGTAACGCATTTCATATATATGGGGATTTAAGAAGGACAACAAAATGTGACGTTCATTTTATCGCGGGAGACATTCAGATTTAAAGATTGAGTCGAGCATAAAATCACCTATGTTGTATACTGTTTACCTTTCCGTGTTCATACATTCCCAAATGTTTATGTTAGCATAGGGAACATTTTAGAAATATTATTAGGTCTTCAAGTTCCAATAACTGTCTAAATATATGGATTACATATTCGTATGAGCAATTTCAAGAGCATAAACTCTTGCGTAAAATCGTATTATCAACGTTAGATACTTAAACCTCAAACTGTGACATCATCGTCTTTGAACATTCTGAAGGGACTCCTGAACTAAGTAAGCAATCTAATGATTACATCTACTTAAGGGTTCAATTATTTGGGATTTGTTTCATTTTCTGAGGAGAATTTTCACTCAAAACCTAATTAAGACAGAAACATGATTGGTAGGTTATTCTAAAGCCGAAACATTTCTTAATTGGGGGCATTTAAATCAAACGTACAGTTCAAGGTCAAGCAAAAATCTTTAAGACCTAACTATATATTGACGCGTCAATCCTAGTCAATCGAAGTTCTACGTGTTTTTTCGTATTCCGATGATCATGGATCAGCTTATGGTGACAACAGCATTGTATTTACAAGTTGTATATGTAGTATTTGACTTAAACATAGTTTATTCAATGGAGAAAGGGATTAGGAACAAGTTATCCGACTTAGGTAACCTTCTCTCATTATGTAGTATGGGAGATACTCACAGAAGATGGATATCTATCTATCAGAGAACCCTACTTCATTTTGAGGAGTAGAAATGTGTTAAATCAATATACCAGAGAACATTTATGTCAACTTGTATCTGTACAACCTTTTTGTCGAAATCATTGAGACTGTCATCGATTTTCACATTTTCCATCTAAATCAACAAACTTTTTTTAAAAATCTCCCAGGATGCTGTCTTGTCACCAGTGGGTAAGTTTTAAAGCTACTCGTTGGAACATGTCCATTGTTGAATATCTGGAAATGTCTTTAGACGACATGTATCTTGTGCTCACACAAGAGTGACATAAGACACTTTGGTTACAAATTTCTCTTATCATGATAAGCAAATGTTCTAATGCAACGATATAATACAGGCTGTCATTTCATTTCGTATTCTATTATGTAAGAAACAATAATACAAATTGCCACAAGTGATTGAAATTCATGCATTGTTGAATGGGTTTTTCAGAAAGTCGATGTTTCTAAGTAAGATAATGTATACGAAATAAGTTGAACAATATATTGATCCTGAAGTATGATAAACTACTGGAACCACACTTCTTATAAGATTATCCTTGTCAGAAAATGACAAGTGTCATTCATCATGCACCATCTCCAGCTGTAAGATTTATGTCTTGTCTGTGCTCTTCCGTATAGACGGGATGACTGCTGGTCAGTTAGTCAATGAGAACTTGACGTGCAATTTAAGTTCCCATAAATATTGATGTCAGCAATTCCTCAAGGGAATTTTTCTTTTAATTACACAGACACGTTTACAACTGCAGTTGAGCATTGGCCAGGCAATTACAGCGGGTTATTTGCCAAATGAAAGAACATATTGATCTTGTCAACCTCACAGTTGTCTCTTGAATGAGAATGGATTAACAAGTTCTTGTTGAGTGTCACGTTCCCCTGGTCCATTCATACTTGTCATAAGTAAAACAACATACACACTGTCATACTTGTACAATTAGTTCTGTTGACACGTATGATTGGTATTGTGAGTGAACTGTATACTGACGACATGTTCTACATCCATGTACAGCAAACAGATTATGTTTTGTTAATGAATAAAGAAGCTTGGAACTTTATGTCCAGAGCAACACAAACATTGTTCCGCAATTGTCATTTCTCTGAAAGATAGAGATTGAGTGATGTTTAACAAACTGTTGGCATTCCTCACCTGTCACATATTTGAACTGAACGGAACAGGAAGGCATGTTTTCCTCATGGTATAAAAACAATTGCTCCCTCAAGAGAGATCATGTATTTATATATACCAGATAAGATGATATTTGATTCAAACATGGCAGATAAAACACGAAATGAATTGTAACTTGACATGGAAGAGGCGAAGATTTATTTATGAAAAATTCATTTCCATTTAAAAATAGACACATTTTGTTAAATAATATGTTAATGTAAATAATCGGTATTGATTGATTAAGTCAAATTTATTAAAGTTACATAACACTTTTCCCCATTTCTCCTTGTTATCGCTCACCAGGGACGTCCTGACCTCCAGATACTGTACAGAATATTTCATTATCATTCTAACTTTCTGACATGTGTATCCTTTGTCATAAGACGTTCTAGTGACATCATAATGTTTCAACCATTATCTGGAGGGATTGTAAATTGCACGAACACAGCTGATATGATACTGTAGGTACACAGACCACTGCGTCACATCCATTGACAGTAAGCGACTGCATTGGACAATGTGTAATAGCATTGCAGATGTATAACACAGAAATAGTTTCAACTGATCTGTAATAAGACAATATATCTATGTTCAAAACATGTCATCAATTGGAAACACACATTTGAGTAACAAGGGTTTGCATGCATCGTTTGATCTACACGTGGTAATTGTGTGTTGTTATATCAGATTTTGGAACACTGAAAGGTTGTGCTCTACTTCCATCCCTGTAACATAATTACCCAATCAGTCCTTTCTTGTCCTTCTTGTTCTTCATGTTTTTGTTTTGTTCTTTCACGTGGTCACAACACAACATATATTGTAGCGTAATTGGATACATTGTTACACAATTAATCACAATGAATCACATCTGGTCTGAAGACATGCTTACCTTTCAAATTAATTTATTAATTTGTTTCCTATGTCTCTTGCCCATAAAGCTGGTCAGTGTTCATGTCTTTAATTTATGTTCATAAATATGAAGCTCTAAGTTCATTCAGATTATCTTTCAGAGACTTGAAGAATCTATAGAATCAATCTTTGGTCATCAACTGAATCGCCTATGGAGAATCCTCACATCATCTGTGTGTAACCAGAATGGGAAGCCAGCACTGTGAAGGATTCCTGTAGTGAACAATCGTGTTGTTCTGTGCCTGCTTCCTGATTCAGGAAAACTGAAGATGGAGAAGTGGACAGATCGAGTGATGATATGCATGCTTGCTCCACTGCACTTCTTATTCAGCTTTTTAATGATTATCCAGAGGGAAATGATTGCAGGTTTTCTATTGCATTTGATGGAAAATGTTCCATGCATCATGCAACAATAAGGTTTGTGAGGATGCTGCATATCTCACGAATACTTGTATGGTGAAGTTTGAACATTACCAACCCAAGAAATACAAACATCCTTAACTCATGATCTAATTAATCAGTCAAATATAGTGTTCTTTCCATGAGAGAAGCCCCCAACATATTCTAGGCTTTATCAATATGAGGTGACATACCTAATATGGGTGATTGACCGGTGTGACTCCAGTTTGTGTGATGGTTGACTGTTTAACCTTTACATGTGGATTCTTGTTGCTACAGGAACCAATCCCTAAACATACATATACGTAAACCTACCTACCTATCTATATACGTAAACCTACCTACCTACCTATATACGTAAACCTACCTACCTACCTATATACGTAAACCTACCTACCTACCTATATACGTAAACCTACCTACCTATCTATATACGTAAACCTACCTACCTACCTATATACGTAAACCTACCTACCTATCTATATACGTAAACCTACCTACCTATCTATATACGTAAACCTACCTACCTATCTATATACGTAAACCTACCTACTTATCTATATAACATATAAAGAAGGTGAGGCATATCCGCCATTCTGGATCCTGACATAATAGGACCCCTAAGTAATTGAAGGAAATACGTTTAATTGTTTAGGTTTCGAAGAAGACAACTTATGGTATTCTGGATGAGAAGAGTTGTATTCTAAACCGAATCATATACTTCACAAAGATAAACAAACAATGAGTCACCATCATTATCACATCAATATCAATAATTAAATTTAATTAAATAAATAAATAATAAATTAAATTAAATTAAATCATTAAAATATTCTCAAATGTCATTTCATTCTTTGAAACACAAACATAATATACTGCTCTCATATCAAAAGCAGTATGGATATCAGTTTGTTTGATGATGTTTGCTACATCATTTCCCAATAACAACAACATACAGACAAAAAGCAACAATTCTTTTGCTGTTGAGCCAGGAACTGTTACACATATACAGTCATTCTAATTAATACTATTTTATCAAATACCAATTTTCTTAGACCTTACTAGTTGTCACGGGGTAAAGTCAGAATATATGTGAAGGATGAACAATTCTACAAAATGAAACTTATATTTGTATTGGCTGTCTTCCCTTCTGCCGTCGATCTAAACTTAATACTGTGACAGTTCCAACTATTTTGCTTCATGTAAACATGTGAGGGTTTGAAAAAATAGGATCGAAAATCGTGGTCTTAATAAATTCTCTTTTCAGATACTAAGACAAAAAACTGCTGCTGAACAATTCATATTCACTTTAACTTCTGTCCTCTTCACCAAACTAAAATTTTTACTTTTCACTTTTATTCACTTAAAGAGCCATCAAAGATGATGATGAACATATCGGAAAATTGCCAAAAGTCTGTCTCCGTGAAATATATACACTTAATTTTTCACCGATTTTTCCGACCCAAAATAAGCCGAGAAATTGCATTAATTAGTAAAGGTGTTTTCCAGTCTAAATATAGACCGAGTCTATTCTTTTCAAGCGCAAAGCATTGTTGTCTAGCTCACACACTGTATACACAGACACGAAAGAATAACAAAGTTGATGGGCAATGAAAGAAACCGAAATATATAAATATTGGCGATTATTTATCTACCCTTTCATTTAATTATGTATTTTCTACAGATATTAATAAATGTTTTAACCAACTATGTATTTTGTTTGAATTTTTTGAATCAATGAAAATATATTTGTCATAATTTGGTTTTATCTCAATAAAAAGTACATTAAAGAGGCAATAATTGGTATATTCTCAGGACATTTAGAAACATTGTTTACAAAGCAGTCATCACATTCAGTAATGTATGACAAGGGTAGCCTAACTTGCAAGAGAAGCACGTGCACCACGTGCATCACGTACGTTGCAATGGCGACATGCGCTTTAATGACGAGCCTTCACGCTTCGGAAACGAATGTTGTGTAGTACGTTTTATCCAATAAAAGGAATTCTGTTTATATGACGTCAGATACCCTTAGCGCGCGCTAGTCGAAGGGGGTACATCTCTTTGAAACCAAATTTCATTAGATAGCGTGATATGAATATTATTTATCACATGTCATGTTGTAGATAAAAGATTTCTCTAGTGATTGACGTTATAAGTATATGTTCCACAAATAATTTTGTATTTGAAATACTAACATCCTTGATGGCTCTTTAAAGTGTGACGTAAAAGGAAAAACATGCAATATACCTGCTGCTCTCTGCATTTCTAGAGAACATGTCAATGAGCCTTTATCAATATCAGATCCACATCAATATGATTAAATTTTGAAACATTTTCCCTAATGCAAATTCATTCTCTGAAGCGTGCACACAAACATTATATACTTTTTGTTTATTAAAAACATTATATATATCGTTTACTTCATTATTTATGTTACATCAGGAGTAATGTTACCAGAGAAGAGGTTTTATTATTTCCGAAATTAAGACAGAAACATGAACAGACAAAGAGCAGGATTGTTTTTTATTATTGAGCCAGTAACTGTTATATTTATCAATTGTTTCAATTTAAAAGTTTCAAACAGAAAAAATCATTTCATTAACAAATACCAATCTTCTTAGACCTTGCTATTTGTGTCAGTGGAAAAGTCAAAATATACACCCCGGCCAAAAGAGACGCCTACTAGATATCTTATCAGATATTGTAAAAACTGCTACGAAAAGTTTAGCAATATTATAACATAATGAACTTGCACCATTTCTGCATTATTATTTGAATTTCAGAAGTTCATGTCACGAAAGAAGGGCGATTGTTGAAATTAGAAAACAATAATTATTCAGTTTTCGATCAGTGCTTGATCAGAAAAACATTTAAAAAAGATTTTCATACAACCACGAGCAACAATACAGGCACGCATTCGCGTTAAAGTGGTGATGATGCTACCGATGTACGTGGTTAAGTTGCGCAAGTGAATCAACCGAAAATAGCAATCTTCATTGGGCGTGTTTTTCATGAATGTTATTGACTCGAATGACAGTTTTCCACGATTTCAATGGACTTCTATATTAGTTATTGCTTCAGCATAACGTGGAGACCGCCATTAATTATATTTAAGAAATTATTGCATCTTTAATTTTAAGGAACATAAAGTAGGCGTTTATTTTGGCCGTGGGTGTATATAGGAAGGATGATTCATTCTCCAAAATGCAGCTAATGCTTGATGGAAATGACTATCTTCTCAGCCTCGTGTTTAGCTTATCCGAAGCGCTCATTATCTGCGGTATTGTCTGTTTTGATTAACAAAGAGAGATGGCGGTTCCAATTATTTTGCTCTGGAAAGTCCTGGGGAACTTGTAACATTTAAACATGTGAGGGTTTAAAAACATATAATCGGAAATAAAATGATCCCTCAGGATACTAAGTCAACAAATTGCTGTTGAACAGTTCAGATTCATTTGAACGTCTGTCCTCATCGCCAAAATCAAATTAATTTTTAGTTTTTTCCCCTCAGAGTGTAATGGAGAAGGAAATAATGCAATATACCTGCTGCTCTGTGCATTTCTAGAGAACCTGTTGACATTCAAACAGTAGATCAACAAGAGATTGCCCTCATGTTTCCTCCTAAGAGTCCTGGCATATTCCCTCGGGTGGTTTAACAGAGAAAGCTAATCCATCAGAGGTTTCACCGGTCAGATTGGTGTTTGACCCTCCAGCTCTATATAAAGAGGAAACGTCTTCACGCCCATAATGAGCACTTGGTGTAACCTCCGGCTGTGGAGATAGTCAGATGTGTCAGTTTCTATGAACGATATATCGGAACGTACCAATGTCATGTCTCAGGGATTGTAAATATTTTGATAATGGGATAGGAAGGTTTATTCCAACCAGCCTGTGTCTTACGAAATTTCAATAGGTATTAGCTTTATTCGAGAGTTCATTCGAGAGTTTCTATATCCATCCCCAATGTTGTACATTTAAAATCCATTTTCTCATGTAAATCGCATAGTGCTAACTCCATCTCTAGGCAATTACCGGCAGGACATTCTTCTGATAACCATAAAGTGTTAGGAAGATGATGGGTGACCAGGCAGATAATGGACACTTGGTATAAAATCTGAAACGGACTACCTTCCTTCGATATAATGACACTATTATTACTGGTCCCATTATAGCCTGATATAGTATACCACGGAGACATCGCTTGTTGCCTGTATGGGATAACATGTAAAATTGGATATTGTAAGGTTCCATAAACTGTAGTGTTACAACAGAACTATCATTTCCATGCTTAAAGGTCAGATATTCGCCCCGCAGCATTTTCTCCTAGATATAAGACAATATTGCTGGTTTGGCTTACTGCTAGACAGGATTATGATGGGACAGTGCTTGTAATGTGTATGAAGTTTGTAAATGGAGATTGGACGATGGAGATCGTTTCTTTGTGTCTTGCATCGACAGTAAGACATTATTTCAAATTTGAAAAAATTAATCATAAAACTGTTGAATGAATGAAACCTATGTTACTTTTAAAATATTCAATATTTAATAACGTTTTCTACTTTTGTAAATTTACAACATGTAATGATAATCCATGACAATGTATTTCAGCTTTGTTGATAACATGAGTTTGGTGTTTACAAGAATTTCATGACGATATATCATGATGACCTCGTCAGTTTCCCTGTGGTGTAGCTAGCTTTCTTCTATACAGGACATATCAGCCAATAAACAAGGAATATTATCCCCCAAGCAATATCACATTCTCAACATGTAATATCTTCCTCGTAAACTGCTCTACCCCGGAGAATCTTCCTCTGGTCTGGAATAAATATCAACATCCTCTTATGGATAGATCATTAATAATTGAACTCTAAAGCCTGCTAGATAGACCGTTTTAAGAGTACATGAGACTTTGATATGTTTTAATGATCTACAGTATTATTATTAATATTAATAATTCTAAACGATTCAAAGACCGCTGCTTCGATCCAGTCAGAAATTAGTTTTCCTGAAATGTTTCTTCATTAAGAAAACTAGCGGTATTCATAATCCATGGATGATAATCAGCTTCTCATGGATAATACACAGAAGAAAAATAAGTTGGTTATTTGTGTCTGTGCATTAACGCTATTAATGCATTGTTAAAGCACATATTTGGTTAAATATTTTATTTTGCTGTGCATTTATGCAATGGAGAGGTAGAATAATTATATCTATATTGTTTTCCTTCTCACATGTGGTCAAACAAAACACATGGAATTCAATTTCTTATCTTTAAAAATACCCCTGGGACACTTGTCCATTATCGCTAGGATAACAGCAATGTTTTCATCATTGATTCTATGTCAAACCATACACTAAAAGACACTTGACCAGTACTGTAAACTGTGTAAGTCATCGATAATCAGTGACCCGTCAAACCTAATGCTGCCATTATATCAAATTGACATGGAGGCAAATGATCAACGATCAAATTTCCGTTATATTCTGGATGTCAATGGTTGGAAATGAAAGAGAACATTACTAAAATTGTCGCATGTCGATTCTCTCTTTTTCTGTCCACATTACTGGCACACCGATCTTAATACTTGTATAAACACGAATATATTATCCTGATGTTCGATAGAGAGCCATCTGTGTTGACCCTGTCAGGAACATCATAGAAACTAGGTCCCTGACTTATTTGGTAGTCAAATTATCTAGGAAAGGAAAGATCAAACACTTATATAAACACAGCAATTATTATTAGATTTTATTTACATAAAATATCAATACTCTGTTATTGGCACACCAATCGAAATGTTTGTTTAACTACGAATAACTACGAATACGACTAGGTCCTTGACTGATTTGGTAGTCAAATTATCCCGGAAAGGAAAGATCAAACGCTTATATAAACACAGCCATTATTATTAGATTTTATTTACATAAAATATCAATATGTCTTTGACCAAGAACGAACATGATGTGTGCTCTCAACAGAGACTAATATCTTCCTGATCTCGTAAAGATCGGACAACAACCAGGAAGGAAGCAATCTGCGTATGTAAATCTTCACCTTACTTTACTTTACCTCACTGACAATTTGTTGAGTTGGATCTGAAGTTTGTACAGACGTAAAGTGAAGTTAGTGAATATCTATCTCATCTTGACCAGTCGTACAAATTAATATATTTTCATTAAGACACTCTGTCTCTCACCCTCCATCTATTGTACTTAAGTAGTAACGAAGAAGATTGGTGTGAAGATTGTTTGATAAATTTGTGTCAAACTATGTTGCAAATATATTTCTTTTCTTGTTTTTTTTCTGTTTTCGTGGATAACATATATACTGATCACTTTATGCTAAAAATCATATCAATAATATTAAAAATCAAACAGATTCAAATGCGTAATTGGAGAAATAAATGTAGGAATGAGAAGGAATGAGAATTCTGTGTTATAACATGGCATAAATTCATACCTTGTCCTATTTACGTTTAGAAATATCTGTACATAAGATTTATGGTATTATTTGAGTGATTCATCGAATTGCTGGTGTTTGCCACGTGGAATGTGTTGAAAGTTTAGGATTTATGTATCCTCTATAAGAACAGTTCTGGTCGACAGTGAGGATTGAATAACGAGGTTGTTGAATAACGAGGAAGATTATTTAACGAGAATGTTGAATAACGATAATGTTGAATAACGATAATTTTGAATAACGAGAATGTTGAATAACGAGGATGTTGAACAGCGAGGGTTTTGAATAACGAGGGTTTTGAACAGCGAGGGTTTTGAATAACGAGAATGTTGAATAACGAGGGTGTTGAATAACGAGGGTGTTATATAAAGAGGGTGTTGAATAACGAGGGTGTTTAATAACAAGGGTGTTTAACAACAATGGTTTTATATAATGCATGTGTTGAATAAAGAGGGTGTCGAATAAAGAGGGTGTCGAATAACGATGAAAATGAGATTGACAGTAGTATCATCATTAGAAGCAGTGGCCTTTGTAATTTGTATTGAATATATCTCCAACATAAATCGTCAAATTTATCTAATGTTTCAGAAATCTTATAATAGCTAGGTAATATTCAATATTCTATAAAGTAAATTTGTAAATTTACAACATGTAATGATAATCCATGACAATGTATTTCAGCTTTGTTGATAACATGAGTTTGGTGTTTACAAGAATTTCATGACGATATATCATGATGACCTCGTCAGTTTCCCTGTGGTGTAGCTAGCTTTCTTCTATACAGGACATATCAGCCAATAAACAAGGAATATTATCCCCCAAGCAATATCACATTCTCAACATGTAATATCTTCCTCGTAAACTGCTCTACCCCGGAGAATCTTCCTCTGGTCTGGAATAAATATCAACATCCTCTTATGGATAGATCATTAATAATTGAACTCTAAAGCCTGCTAGATAGACCGTTTTAAGAGTACATGAGACTTTGATATGTTTTAATGATCTACAGTATTATTATTAATATTAATAATTCTAAACGATTCAAAGACCGCTGCTTCGATCCAGTCAGAAATTAGTTTTCCTGAAATGTTTCTTCATTAAGAAAACTAGCGGTATTCATAATCCATGGATGATAATCAGCTTCTCATGGATAATACACAGAAGAAAAATAAGTTGGTTATTTGTGTCTGTGCATTAACGCTATTAATGCATTGTTAAAGCACATATTTGGTTAAATATTTTATTTTGCTGTGCATTTATGCAATGGAGAGGTAGAATAATTATATCTATATTGTTTTCCTTCTCACATGTGGTCAAACAAAACACATGGAATTCAATTTCTTATCTTTAAAAATACCCCTGGGACACTTGTCCATTATCGCTAGGATAACAGCAATGTTTTCATCATTGATTCTATGTCAAACCATACACTAAAAGACACTTGACCAGTACTGTAAACTGTGTAAGTCATCGATAATCAGTGACCCGTCAAACCTAATGCTGCCATTATATCAAATTGACATGGAGGCAAATGATCAACGATCAAATTTCCGTTATATTCTGGATGTCAATGGTTGGAAATGAAAGAGAACATTACTAAAATTGTCGCATGTCGATTCTCTCTTTTTCTGTCCACATTACTGGCACACCGATCTTAATACTTGTATAAACACGAATATATTATCCTGATGTTCGATAGAGAGCCATCTGTGTTGACCCTGTCAGGAACATCATAGAAACTAGGTCCCTGACTTATTTGGTAGTCAAATTATCTAGGAAAGGAAAGATCAAACACTTATATAAACACAGCAATTATTATTAGATTTTATTTACATAAAATATCAATACTCTGTTATTGGCACACCAATCGAAATGTTTGTTTAACTACGAATAACTACGAATACGACTAGGTCCTTGACTGATTTGGTAGTCAAATTATCCCGGAAAGGAAAGATCAAACGCTTATATAAACACAGCCATTATTATTAGATTTTATTTACATAAAATATCAATATGTCTTTGACCAAGAACGAACATGATGTGTGCTCTCAACAGAGACTAATATCTTCCTGATCTCGTAAAGATCGGACAACAACCAGGAAGGAAGCAATCTGCGTATGTAAATCTTCACCTTACTTTACTTTACCTCACTGACAATTTGTTGAGTTGGATCTGAAGTTTGTACAGACGTAAAGTGAAGTTAGTGAATATCTATCTCATCTTGACCAGTCGTACAAATTAATATATTTTCATTAAGACACTCTGTCTCTCACCCTCCATCTATTGTACTTAAGTAGTAACGAAGAAGATTGGTATGAAGATTGTTTGATAAATTTGTGTCAAACTATGTTGCAAATATATTTCTTTTCTTGTTTTTTTTCTGTTTTCGTGGATAACATATATACTGATCACTTTATGCTAAAAATCATATCAATAATATTAAAAATCAAACAGATTCAAATGCGTAATTGGAGAAATAAATGTGGGATTGAGAAGGAATGAGAATTCTGTGTTATAACATGGCATAAATTCATACCTTGTCCTATTTACGTTTAGAAATATCTGTACATAAGATTTATGGTATTATTTGAGTGATTCATCGAATTGCTGGTGTTTGCCACGTGGAATGTGTTGAAAGTTTAGGATTTATGTATCCTCTATAAGAACAGTTCTGGTCGACAGTGAGGATTGAATAACGAGGTTGTTGAATAACGAGGAAGATTATTTAACGAGAATGTTGAATAACGATAATGTTGAATAACGATAATTTTGAATAACGAGAATGTTGAATAACGAGGATGTTGAACAGCGAGGGTTTTGAATAACGAGGGTTTTGAACAGCGAGGGTTTTGAATAACGAGAATGTTGAATAACGAGGGTGTTGAATAACGAGGGTGTTATATAAAGAGGGTGTTGAATAACGAGGGTGTTTAATAACAAGGGTGTTTAATAACAATGGTTTTATATAATGCATGTGTTGAATAAAGAGGGTGTCGAATAAAGAGGGTGTCGAATAACGATGAAAATGAGATTGACAGTAGTATCATCATTAGAAGCAGTGGCCTTTGTAATTTGTATTGAATATATCTCCAACATAAATCGTCAAATTTATCTAATGTTTCAGAAATCTTATAATAGCTAGGTAATATTCAATATTCTATAAAGTATCTCAATCTTATCTTATCTTAATCAATCACATAAATAGTGACATGTACTATTCTATAAACTGACCTCTCTAATCACTCATATAAATAGGGAAATATATTCAATAAAATAATCTGTGATATGATCTCTATGCAAATAGTTTATGGAGTGGAAAGATATTCTCCGCGCTGACCCAGACATATACAATATGTCTGCAATAGGAATAGCAATCGTTGCAGGGTCGGTTTCTCAGATATCTGGAATATCTTTATACCATCCATTAAAGAAGGATTTAGTCTTTGTAAGATGAATGCCGATGGCGTCCAAGATTTCTTTTAATATTATATCAGCAGAAAAAAACATATCAGGCATTTTTGCCTCAAGTGTAGTTTATGTAATTCACATTTAGTTACACAATTTGGCATTTATTCTATATAGACATTAAATAGGGACTTGTAAGTATAGAATAAGATATTAGACAATAACTATACTTGATACAAAATGACATGACTATCAACAAGCTCACGGTTATACGATGTACTCATTATCTGTGTTTATCAGAGCTTAGAGCTAGCGAGGCCAGCACCATTCTCCCTGGTGAAACTGCTCGAGAATTAGCTTGTCTCTAAACCCAGCCCCAGGGAGTTCTGAAGACGCTATCAGTAAGTGTTGTATACACTTGGAGAATGTTCCTTGAACTCTACAGTGAAAGAGAACAACTAGTGTTGAGACGGTGATATTTCAATATTTGCAATAGCTTACATCTTACATTCTTTCTATATCAACGTGAAAATGTGGGAATAGAAATAAAACTTCAACTTATTTATAATTATGATTCACCCAGCATGACGTCATATTGACGCACATGGTCCCTGGAATGACGCGAATATTTATTACTTTGTCATCTGATCTATCTTTATTTTCGGAGTTGAAAATGTCAAACTATTATTAAAATGTAGACCAAAGTGTAACACTATATGTTTGATATATTCTACATTATGAAAGCTAACCAAGTATAAAGATTATCCGGATAAATATCGTTGATGCCACCTTGGAAGAGGTTCTAAACTCTGGTTTATGATTATCGTTGACAGAGCCATATGTGTGTTGTATCTGTATATTCAAATGCTTACTTATTTAGTTTCCACAGAAATCTTTATCTTCGAACTGAGTACATAAAATATCCCGAATGATCACCAAGACTAATCAGCTTCAAACTTTTCAGCTTCGTAAAAGCGTGAACACTAACAATATACAAGTCATGCTCTAAACTGCCTGAAGTGTCCTAAGGAGACATTAAGGATATATCAGAACATTTTCACAATTAATAGCAGACACTGAAGAGTACTTATTTTTCAATCGTCATTATATATTGTTTTGCGAAAAGTACTATTGTGATGATTCTGACAATTGTTGGGATGAATGCGCTAGTTTTTCGATTGAATAAAACATTCAAATGTTTTCAGTATTTTGGCAGCTTGAGTCTCTTTTACCTGGACTTGGACTGGAATGTTGATGACAGTTATCCATTTGTGAAGCTTTGATCAGATACATTAATTCTTTACCAGAGAACATTAAACAGAAATGCACAAATTGTTATTCTCCGAGATGACACATGGGCGATTTCGTTTTCACATTGATTGACAGTTAATATGCTCAGTGAATCTTGTTTAATTGGACTTGTTACATAAGGTTGACGACACTAATAGATTAGTGAACACTTTGATTAGTTACTGATTTTTATAGGGGAAAAATTACTCAGAAATGTAAAGTTTTTTTATTTTTCTTTGGTGAAAGATTAATTAGAAATGCATAACTTTTATTCTCTTTTGGTGCAGGGTTCGAGTTCTAGAAACATGCATACGTGGTATCCAGCACCTGATGAATCCTGTGGTTGTATATACAGGTGCATACCAAAAGTGCGTTCCCCTTAAGTATCTATGAGTAAAATAATCATTCTCAACGGATTCTGTGGTCGTCACGTCAGTGGTGCATGTTGATGAAATAAACAGAAGGATTTTGAAAATTTAAATTTCATTAATTTTCGAATAAAAGTTTTCTCATTGGCTACATGAGAGCATTTTAATTCAAAATACATTGCATGAGTAACAGAGGAAATATATGATGTGCTTTTAACCCAGTTGATCACTTACTGACTATTTCACAAAATAAAATAAAAACTGTACTTTTGAAAGGATTGGTCACTTCAAAGAGCTGTCACACCTGTTACTGGTTACGATGAGATATCAAACCAGAGTATGGCATGGAACACTCAACTGTCTTCATAAAAAAAGAAAATGCAAATCGATCAGTCTCGTTTTCCTGTGATACAATGCTTCAAAGACATGCCACATTACATGATATTTGCACTGCAACACACAGGTAGGTGAACAAACCTTCGGTATGCAGCTGTATTATGAATACTGTTCTGTAATATGTACTTCTTTGTAAAAGTTAAATGAAAAATCAAACGTTATTTATTAAGTCTCAGTGTACTTATCAACTTTATTAATGTTAATAAGTTAATCAGAGAAATATTGATCGGCCCTCAAGCTCTTTGAGAAGAAACGATAATTATACAGAAAGAGTTTTTTATTTTCCAGCACGTCAGCTACATATTGTGAATTTTGATAAGAGAAGAGCAATTTGATAAATGGATATAATGAGCCCACCAGTGTAGAACCACTGTCAAACAACAGAAGGTATATGATAGTATATAACACACGAGAATATATTGTATATGTAAACTTCTAGACAAACGAGATCAGTTAAAAGTTAAGCCTTCATCTCGACCTCACTGAACACTTAATTGGTGTGGAGAAATGTGCTCCACATATTATAAAGAAAAAATATCTTTTTCGATTCTTAAAGATATTTCAAACAACTTCAACTATCATTTCATGGTTTTGTTAGCAATGATTGATTTGATCCCTACGAGCAGAGATATATGTGATCAAGAAGCTAGGCCTTGTTGCCTGCAAAGTACTTCTTCAATTCAACACAGCCTACTCAATTGTATTTTATAACCTTAGATTGAGGACGCTTAAAAATAATGAACTTTGACACCATCTTTTTCGTTAATGTGATGTGTTCTTGTGTTCGTGTCCTAGAGTTTTCTTTTAAGTTGAGATGTCACAAGGATAAACTGCCTGAACGTCTCCATTATAACCGCAACCTAAACTCAGAGAAATGGAGTTCCACAAATATTCTCCATTATTCTGATCTTGTCTTCTCTGATGTTCTTTTTATTGGAAATTGAAGTGAATTTTCTCGTGTGTTGTTACAGAACTAGCAAATAACAACTGTAGTCACATCAAGGACATGTGTTCACCATAAAAGATATGTCATGTAATGGATTAGTTCATAGCGTGCCTCAAGTTTAACATTTACAAATTCATACAAATTCACTGTATAACTTACATGATCGACGTTTACTACGGTTTTAGGATTGTTCTTTGTTCGGTCTATATCAATGTGAAAACTTGAGAACAGAAATAAAACTGATCTAGATCTATGATTCATGCAGCATGACGTCAGATTGACGCACAAATTCACTGGAACTTGAATTACGAGAATATATTTATTACTTGGTCATCTGATCAACGTATCTAATTTTTGGAATTGAAAATATCAAACTATAATCAAAATGTAGACCTGAATCTAACACTACACTTTTGATATATTCTACATTAAGACAGCAAAACAAATATAGATTTTGTAGATAAAATATAATTAGTGTCTCCTTCAACGTGAATGTTTGAAAGATTGTCAAAACTCTGGTTTATGATAATCATATGGAAAGAACCGCTTTGAGTGACTTGTAATTGATAAGGTCTCCGTAGAAATCTTTATCTTCGAACTGAGTGCTTGCATTATGCAGGATGATTAAAGTAAAACTTGAAGACAATCCGTCAGTTGTCAAAGTCATCACATACGGTTTATAAAAAAAACCCTACTCTTTTTAGCTGTGTTATAGCCTTCACTCTAACAGATTCCAGTCATACTCTATCTTTTCTAGATATTTCAGAACATTTGTCACAATTTTGAATTAATAGCCTTCACTGAAGTGTTTTTGTGTTACATCATCAATATATACTGATCTGCAAACAAGTAATATTGTGCCACTCACCACAAATGCGACAATTCACAACTGTGGCATTCATTATTTTATTAGATTGAATAAAATTGCATTTAATCGTTTCATAATTTCATTCTGTCTCTAGTCTTTTTTACTTATGCTTGACTTGGAATGTTGATGACACTTATCGATTTGTGAAGCTTTGATCAGAAACATTAATTCATTAGGAGAGAACATTAAGCAGAAATGTGGATGTAGTCTAGAGATGACATATTGGTGACTTCGTTTTCACATTGATTGGCAGTGAATAAGCCCATTAAATCCTGTTTAATTGGACTTGTTATATAAGGTTGACAACAATTATTGATTGATTGATTGAACTTTTTATTCTCTTTTATTCTCTGATTAATTAGAAATGCATACCTTCTCCTTTGATGCAGGGTTCGAGCACTGGCACCATGCATACACCGTCTCCAGCACTGGAAACATGCATACATCGTCTCTAGCACTGGAAACATGCATACATCGTCTCCAGCACTGGAAACATGCATACATCGTCTCCAGCACTGGAAACATGCATACATCGTCTCCAGCACTGGAAACATGCATACATCGTCTCCAGCACTGGAAACATGCATACATCGTCTCCAGCACTGGAAACATGCATACATCGTCTCCAGCACTGGAAACATGCATACATCGTCTCTAGCACTGGAAACATGCATACATCGTCTCTAGCACTGGAAACATGCATACACCGTCTCCAGCACTGGAAACATGCTTACATCGTCTCCAGCACTGGAAACATGCATACATCGTCTCGAGCACTGGAAACATGCATACATCGTCTCCAGCACTGGAAACATGCATACACCGTCTCCAGCACTGGAAACATGCTTACATCGTCTCCAGCACTGGAAACATGCATACATCGTCTCCAGCACTGGAAACATGCTTACATCGTCTCCAGCACTGGAAACATGCATACACCGTCTCCAGCACTGGAAACATGCATACATCGTCTCTAGCACTGGAAACATGCATACATCGTCTCCAGCACTGGAAACATGCATACATCGTCTCCAGCACTGGAAACATGCATACATCGTCTCCAGCACTGGAAACATGCATACACCGTCTCCAGCACTGGAAACATGCATACATCGTCTCCAGCACTGGAAACATGCATACATCGTCTCCAGCACTGGAAACATGCATACATCGTCTCCAGCACTGGAAACATGCATACACCGTCTCCAGCACTGGAAACATGCTTACATCGTCTCCAGCACTGGAAACATGCATACATCGTCTCGAGCACTGGAAACATGCATACATCGTCTCCAGCACTGGAAACATGCAAAGACCGTCTCCAACACTGGAAACATGCATTCATCGTCTCCAGCACTGAAAACATGCATACATCGTCTCCAGCACTGGAAACATGCATACACCGTCTCCAGCACTGGAAACATGCATACACCGTCTCCAGCACTGGAAACATGCATACATCGTCTCCAACACTGGAAACATGCATACATCGTCTCCAGCACTGGAAACATGCATACATCGTCTCCAGCACTGGAAACATGCATACATCGTCTCTAGCACTGGAAACATGCATACATCGTCTCCAGCACTGGAAACATGCATACATCGTCTCTGGCACTGGAAACATGCATACATCGTCTCCAGCACTGGAAACATGCATACATCGTCTCCAGCACTGGAAACATGCATACATCGTCTCCAGCACTGGAAACATGCATACATCGTCTCCAGCACTGGAAACATGCATACATCGTCTCCAGCACTGGAAACATGCATACATCGTCTCTAGCACTGGAAACATGCATACATCGTCTCTAGCACTGGAAACATGCATACACCGTCTCCAGCACTGGAAATATGCTTACATCGTCTCCAGCACTGGAAACATGCATACATCGTCCCGAGCACTGGAAACATGCATACATCGTCGACAGCACTGGAAACATGCAAAGACCGTCTCCGACACTGGAAACATGCATGCATCGTCTCCAGCAATGGAAACATGCATACATCGTCTCCAGCACTGGAAACATGCATACACAGTCTCCAGCACTGGAAACATGCATACATCGTCTCTAGCACTGGAAACATGCATACATCGTCTCAAGCACTGGAAAAATGCATACACCGTCTCCAGCACTGGAAACATGCATATATCGTCTCCAGCACTGGAAACATGCATACATCGTCTCCAGCACTGGAAACATGCATACATCGTCTCCAGCACTGGAAACATGCATACATCGACTCTAGCACTGGAAACATGCATTCATCGTCTCTAGCACTGGAAACATGCATACATCGTCTCCAGCACTGGAAACATGCATACACCGTCTCCAGCACTGGAAACATGCATACACCGTCTCCAGCACTTGAAACATGCATACACCGTATCCAGCACTGGAAACATGCATACATCGTCTCTAGTACTGGAAACATGCATACATCGTCTCCAGCACTGGAAACATGCATACACATTCTCCAGCACTGGAAACATGCATACATCGTCTCTAGCACTGGAAACATGCATACATCGTCTCAAGCACTGGAAAAATGCACACACCGTCTCCAGCACTGGAAACATGCATATATCGTCTCTAGCACTGGAAACATGCATACATCGTCTCCAGCACTGGAAACATGCATACATCGTCTCCAGCACTGGAAACATGCATACATCGACTCTAGCACTGGAAACATGCATACATCGTCTCTAGCACTGGAAACATGCATACATCGTCTCCAGCACTGGAAACATGCATACACCGTCTCCAGCACTGGAAACATGCATACACCGTCTCCAGCACTTGAAACATGCATACACCGTATCCAGCACTGGAAACATGCATACATCGTCTCTAGTACTGGAAACATGCATACACCGTCTCCAGCACTGGAAACATGCATACATCGTCTCCAGCACTGGAAACATGCATACACCGTCTCCAGCACTGGAAACATGCATACATCGTCTCCAGCACTGGAAACATGCATACATCGTCTCCAGCACTGGAAACATGCATACATCGTCTCTAGCACTGGAAACATGCATACATCGTCTCTAGCACTGGAAACATGCATACACCGTCTCCAGCACTGGAAACATGCTTACATCGTCTCCAGCACTGGAAACATGCATACATCGTCTCGAGCACTGGAAACATGCATACATCGTCTCCAGCACTGGAAACATGCAAAGACCGTCTCCAACACTGGAAACATGCATGCATCGTCTCCAGCACTGGAAACATGCATACATCGTCTCCAGCACTGGAAACATGCATACACAGTCTCCAGCACTGGAAACATGCATACATCGTCTCTAGCACTGGAAACATGCATACATCGTCTCAAGCACTGGAAACATGCATACACCGTCTCCAGCACTGGAAACATGCATATATCGTCTCCAGCACTGGAAACATGCATACATCGTCTCCAGCACTGGAAACATGCATACATCGTCTCCAGCACTGGAAACATGCATACATCGTCTCCAGCACTGGAAACATGCATACACCGTCTCGAGCACTGGAAACATGCATACATCGTCTCCAGCACTGGAAATATGCATACACCGTCTCCAACACTGGAAACATGCATGCATCGTCTCCAGCACTGGAAACATGCATACATCGTCTCCAGCACTGGAAACATGCATACACAGTCTCCAGCACTGGAAACATGCATACATCGTCTCCAGCACTGGAAACATGCATACATCGTCTCCAGCACTGGAAACATGCATACATCGTCTCCAGCACTGGAAACATGCATACATCGTCTCCAGCACTGGAAACATGCATACACCGTCTCTAGCACTGGAAACATGCATACACCGTCTCCAGCACTGGAAACATGCATACATCGTCTCAAGCACTGGAAACATGCATACATCGTCTCTAGCACTGGAAACATGCATACATCGTCTCCAGCACTGGAAACATGCATACATCGTCTCCAGCACTGGAAACATGCATACATCGTCTCCAGCACTGGAAACATGCATACATCGTCTCCAGCACTGGAAACATGCATGCATCGTCTCCAGCACTGGAAACATGCATACATCGTCTCCAGCACTGGAAACATGCATACACAGTCTCCAGCACTGGAAACATGCATACACAGTCTCCAGCACTGGAAACATGCATACATCGTCTCCAGCACTGGAAACATGCATACATCGTCTCCAGCACTGGAAACATGCATACATCGTCTCCAGCACTGGAAACATGCATACACCGTCTCTAGCACTGGAAACATGCATACACCGTCTCCAGCACTGGAAACATGCATACATCGTCTCAAGCACTGGAAACATGCATACATCGTCTCTAGCACTGGAAACATGCATACATCGTCTCCAGCACTGGAAACATGCATACATCGTCTCCAGCACTGGAAACATGCATACATCGTCTCCAGCACTGGAAACATGCATACACCGTCTCTAGCACTGGAAACATGCATACACCGTCTCCAGCACTGGAAACATGCATACATCGTCTCAAGCACTGGAAACATGCATACATCGTCTCTAGCACTGGAAACATGCATACATCGTCTCCAGCACTGGAAACATGCATACATCGTCTCCAGCACTGGAAACATGCATACATCGTCTCCAGCACTGGAAACATGCATACATCGTCTCCAGCACTGGAAACATGCATGCATCGTCTCCAGCACTGGAAACATGCATACATCGTCTCAAGCACTGGAAACATGCATACATCGTCTCTAGCACTGGAAACATGCATACATCGTCTCCAGCACTGGAAACATGCATACACCGTCTCCAGCACTGGAAACATGCATACATCGTCTCCAGCACTGGAAACATGCATACATCGTCTCTGGCACTGGAAACATGCATACACCGTCTCCAGCACTGGAAACATGCATACATCGTCTCCAGCACTGGAAACATGCATACATCGTCTCCAGCACTGGAAACATGCATACATCGTCTCCAGCACTGGAAACATGCATACACCGTCTCTAGCACTGGAAACATGCATACATCGTCTCCAGCACTGGAAACATGCATACACCGTCTCAAGCACTGGAAACATGCATACACCGTCTCCAGCACTGGAAACATGCATACATCGTCTCCAGCACTGGAAACATGCATACTTCGTCTCCAGCACTGGAAACATGCATACACCGTCTCCAGCACTGGAAACATGCATACACCGTCTCCAGCATCTGTTCACCTGAGTGTCGTGTTTGTATATTGTGAATGATGTTCTTTGATATGTACTTCTGTCTTTGTATTTAAAAAAGTTGAACAACAAATTCATTTTTTAAAATCTGCCTCATTGTACGTTTATCAAATTTTTACCTAGTTTCTTGTTAATCAGAGAGATATTGAGAAGCAGCAAAGGTCATACAGAAGAAACGATAATTATACATGAAGATATTTATTTCGACAATGTCAGCTTCAAACTGTGCATGCAAAAGAGAAGAGTAATTTTACGAGTGATTTATAATTGACGAACACGCCCATGAAGAACCACTGTCAAATAAGAGAAGAAATAATGATAGTATTCAATAAACGAGAATGTAATGTATATGTAGACTTCTAGACAAACGAGATCAGTTAAAAGTTAAGCCTTCATCTCTACATCACTGAACACACAGCATCAAACAAAGGATACGATCAGGTCAAGAGGAATTCTACTGGAGATCATCAAGGTTTTATAATGACATCTAAATGCCTTGTTAAATAATAAACTTTATGATTGCAACACGACTAAAGAAGATATGAACCGTCTTTGAGAGGAATCTTGGATGAAAATAATGTAGTGCAGTGGAAGTGGACACAGTGGACAGTGTAGGATAACGTCATAAAACCAGAGGAAAATGTGGAATTACTATGGACAGGACAGTGAAGACACAGTGGACAGTGTAGCATAACATCATAAAACCAGAGGAAAATGTGGTATTACTATGGACAGGACAGTGAAGACACAGTGGACAGTGTAGCATAACATCATAAAACCAGAGGAAAATGTGGTATTACTTTGGACAGGACAGTGAAGACACAGTGGACAGTGTAGCATAACATCATAAAACCAGAGGAAAATGTGGTATTACTATGGACAGGACAGTGAAGACACAGTGGACAGTGTAGCATAACATCATAAAACCAGAGGAAAATGTGGTATTACTATGGACAGGACAGTGAAGACACAGTGGACAGTGTAGCATAACATCATAAAACCAGAGGAAAATGTGGTATTACTTTGGACAGGACAGTGAAGACACAGTGGACAGTGTAGCATAACATCATAAAACCAGAGGAAAGTGTGGTATTACTATGGACAGGACAGTGAAGACACAGTGGACAGTGTAGCATAACGTCATAAAACCAGAGGAAAATGTGGAATTACTATGGACAGGACAGTGAAGACACAGTGGACAGTGTAGCATAACGTCATACAACCAGAGGAAAGTGTGGTATTACTATGGACAGGACAGTGAAGACACAGTGGACAGTGTAGCATAACGTCATAAAACCAGAGGAAAATGTGGTATTACTATGGACAGGACAGTGAAGACACAGTGGACAGTGTAGGATAACGTCATAAAACCAGAGGAAAATGTGGTATTACTATGGACAGGACAGTGAAGACACAGTGGACAGTGTAGCATAACATCATAAAACCAGAGGAAAATGTGGTATTACTATGGACAGGACAGTGAAGACACAGTGGACAGTGTAGCATAACATCATAAAACCAGAGGAAAATGTGGTATTACTTTGGACAGGACAGTGAAGACACAGTGGACAGTGTAGCATAACATCATAAAACCAGAGGAACATGTGTTATAACTATGGACAGGACAGTGAAGACACAGTGGACAGTGTAGCATAACGTCATAAAACCAGAGGAAAATGTGGTATTACTATGGACAGGACAGTGAAGACACAGTGGACAGTGTAGCATAACGTCATAAAACCAGAGGAAAATGTGGTATTACTATGGACAGGACAGTGAAGACACAGTGGACAGTGTAGCATAACGTCATAAAACCAGAGGAAAATGTGGTATTACTATGGACAGGACAGTGAAGACACAGTGGACAGTGTAGCATAACGTCATAAAACCAGAGGAACATGTGGTATTACTATGGACAGGACAGTGAAGACACAGTGGACAGTGTAGGATAACGTCATAAAACCAGAGGAAAGTGTGGTATAACTATGGACAGGACAGTGAAGACACAGTGGACAGTGTAGGATAACGTCATAAAACCAGAGGAACATGTGGTATTACTATGGACAGGACAGTGAAGACACAGTGGACAGTGTAGCATAACGTCATAAAACCAGAGGAAAATGTGGAATTACTATGGACAGGACAGTGAAGACACAGTGGACAGTGTAGGATAACGTCATAAAACCAGAGGAAAGTGTGGTATTACTATGGACAGGACAGTGAAGACACAGTGGACAGTGTAGCATAACGTCATAAAACCAGAGGAAAATGTGGTATTACTATGGACAGGACAGTGAAGACACAGTGGACAGTTTAGGATAACGTCATAAAACCAGAGGATAATGTGGTATTACTATGGACAGGACAGTGAAGACACAGTGGACAGTGTAGGATAACGTCATAAAACCAGAGGAACATGTGGTATTACTATGGACAGGACAGTGAAGACACAGTGGACAGTGTAGGATAACGTCATAAAACCAGAGGAAAATGTGGTATTACTATGGACAGGACAGTGAAGACACAGTGGACAGTGTAGGATAACGTCATAAAACCAGAGGAACATGTGGTATTACTATGGACAGGACAGTGAAGACACAGTGGACAGTGTAGCTCATAAAACCAGAGGAAAGTGTGGTATTACTATGGACAGGACAGTGAAGACACAGTGGACAGTGTAGCATAACGTCATAAAACCAGAGGAACATGTGGTATTACTATGGACAGGACAGTGAAGACACAGTGGACAGTGTAGGATAACGTCATAAAACCAGAGGAACATGTGGTATTACTATGGACAGGACAGTGAAGACACAGTGGACAGTGTAGGATAACGTCATAAAACCAGAGGAAAATGTGGTATTACTATGGACAGGACAGTGAAGACATAGTGGACAGTGTAGGATAACGTCATAAAACCAGAGGAACATGTGGTATTACTATGGACAGGACAGTGAAGACACAGTGGACAGTGTAGCTCATAAAACCAGAGGAAAGTGTGGTATTACTATGGACAGGACAGTGAAGACACAGTGGACAGTGTAGGATAACGTCATAAAACCAGAGGAAAGTGTGGTATTACTATGGACAGGACAGTGAAGACACAGTGGACAGTGTAGGATAACGTCATAAAACCAGAGGAACATGTGTTATTATTATGGACAGGACAGTGAAGACACAGTGGACAGTGTAGCATAACGTCATAAAACCAGAGGAACATGTGGTATTACTATGGACAGGACAGTGAAGACACAGTGGACAGTGTAGGATAACGTCATAAAACCAGAGGAAAGTGTGGTATTACTATGGACAGGACAGTGAAGACACAGTGGACAGTGTAGCTCATAAAACCAGAGGAAAGTGTGGTATTACTATGGACAGGACAGTGAAGACACAGTGGACAGTGTAGCATAACGTCATAAAACCAGAGGAACATGTGGTATTACTATGGACAGGACAGTGAAGACACAGTGGACAGTGTAGGATAACGTCATAAAACCAGAGGAACATGTGGTATTACTATGGACAGGACAGTGAAGACACAGTGGACAGTGTAGGATAACGTCATAAAACCAGAGGAAAATGTGGTATTACTATGGACAGGACAGTGAAGACACAGTGGACAGTGTAGGATAACGTCATAAAACCAGAGGAACATGTGGTATTACTATGGACAGGACAGTGAAAACACAGTGGACAGTGTAGGATAACGCCATAAAACCAGAGGAAAGTGTGGTATTACTATGGACAGGACAGTGAAGACACAGTGGACAGTGTAGGATAACGTCATAAAACCAGAGGAAAGTGTGGTATAACTATGGACAGGACAGTGAAGACACAGTGGACAGTGTAGCTCATAAAACCAGAGGAAAATGTGGTATTACTATGGACAGGACAGTGAAGACACAGTGGACAGTGTAGCATAACGTCATAAAACCAGAGGAACATGTGGTATTACTATGGACAGGACAGTGAAGACACAGTGGACAGTGTAGGATAACGTCATAAAACCAGAGGAAAGTGTGGTATTACTATGGACAGGACAGTGAAGACACAGTGGACAGTGTAGGATAACGTCATAAAACCAGAGGAAAGTGTGGTATTACTATGGACAGGACAGTGAAGACACAGTGGACAGTGTAGGATAACGTCATAAAACCAGAGGAACATGTGGTATTACTATGGACAGGACAGTGAAGACACAGTGGACAGTGTAGGATAACGCCATAAAACCAGAGGAACATGTGTTATTACTATGGACAGGACAGTGAAGACACAGTGGACAGTGTAGCATAACGTCATAAAACCAGAGGAACATGTGTTATTACTATGGACAGGACAGTGAAGACACAGTGGACAGTGTAGCATAACGTCATAAAACCAGAGGAAAGTGTGGTATTACTATGGACAGGACAGTGAAGACACAGTGGACAGTGTAGCATAACGTCATAAAACCAGAGGAAAGTGTGGTATTACTATGGACAGGACAGTGAAGACACAGTGGACAGTGTAGCATAACGTCATAAAACCAGAGGAAAATGTGGTATTACTTTGGACAGGACAGTGAAGACACAGTGGACAGTGTAGCTCATAAAACCAGAGGAAAATGTGGTATTACTATGGACAGGACAGTGAAGACACAGTGGACAGTGTAGCATAACATCATAAAACCAGAGGAAAATGTGGTATTACTTTGGACAGGACAGTGAAGACACAGTGGACAGTGTAGCTCATAAAACCAGAGGAAAATGTGGTATTACTATGGACAGGACAGTGAAGACACAGTGGACAGTGTAGCATAACGTCATAAAACCAGAGGAAAATGTGGTATTACTATGGACAGGACAGTGAAGACACAGTGGACAGTGTAGGATAACGTCATAAAACCAGAGGAAAGTGTGGTATTACTATGGACAGGACAGTGAAGACACAGTGGACAGTGTAGGATAACGTCATAAAACCAGAGGAAAGTGTGGTATTACTATGGACAGGACAGTGAAGACACAGTGGACAGTGTAGGATAACGTCATAAAACCAGAGGAACATGTGGTATTACTATGGACAGGACAGTGAAGACACAGTGGACAGTGTAGCATAACGTCATAAAACCAGAGGAAAATGTGGTATTACTATGGACAGGACAGTGAAGACACAGTGGACAGTGTAGGATAACGTCATAAAACCAGAGGAAAGTGTGGTATTACTATGGACAGGACAGTGAAGACACAGTGGACAGTGTAGGATAACGTCATAAAACCAGAGGAACATGTGGTATTACTATGGACAGGACAGTGAAGACACAGTGGACAGTGTAGGATAACGTCATAAAACCAGAGGAACATGTGGTATTACTATGGACAGGACAGTGAAGACACAGTGGACAGTGTAGCATAACGTCATAAAACCAGAGGAACATGTGTTATTACTATGGACAGGACAGTGAAGACACAGTGGACAGTGTAGAATAACGTCATAAAACCAGAGGAAAATGTGAAATTACTATGGACAGGACAGTGAAGAAACCAAGATAAAAGAAACTCATCACCACTCAAGGTCCATCCTTTGGATATCTGTTACAAATCCCCAACACTTGGGTCAAATGTTTCTCTCTACTTAACACATTTAGTTATGAAGTGGAGGAATTATACAATAAATTATCAGGCTTTGCGTTGATTGGACAGTTTTTAGATATATGTCCGGTGACTATCATTGTAAATCAACGTGTAAGTTCCAGTTACCCGACGCGTGTATACGCGTGTATATGTTGATTAATAACTCCACTCACAGACACAAGCTAGTTTGAACTAGACTTTTAAATGAGTGTGTAATAGTGTGTTCTTCAATTCGATCACATACAGTTTTGATAAACAAGTATACCGGTATTGCTGTAATTTTTATTGTAAATCCTAACTGGTTGTTTCAAATGACATTTGTCTCTCTTTATATGTTGATTAAGCACAAGACAAACACATTGGGTTCCAACGAGATTTTTTAATCTGCTTGCAATGCCATCCTATCTAGGTAAGCAATAACAAATATTTATCTTTAAAGCTACAAGCGGGCTTTAACAAGTTTTGCTTTTAATAAATATATTGAGGAAATAAATGTTCTACTTTCTCCAGACTTGATTTGCTATCATCCGATTACTTCGGTCTTCTAACTTTATATATATTTTCCTGGATACACCAATACAACAACGGACGTTAAGTAACCCTAGCATGATTTATAGATGAAGTTTTACAATCATAAGTCAGATAAGTTATTCCTGGTACGGCTGTATAGAACTTATGGAGATCAATGTACAGATCTAGATTTGCGACATGTTTTCGTGACTCTTGTTTAAATCACTTCAATCTGGTCACTGTTAAATATATACAACATTAAACTGATTGTGCATAATTGTCCTCACAAACAAGATGTAGCCTACTCACTGGAACTCACTAGACATTATGGTGATTCAAGATCACCTAGACGTGAACACTGCTTATAAACATGAAGCAAGCTAAGGACATAGATTGGGTTCTTATACATCTGTCTCCTTGTGGAATCCTCTCCCAGAAACAATCTAAATTTGTGAAACACAAGACATCTTTAAACGCCTTTTCTTCTCATGAGCCTCATTGTTTTTAAAATCGACCGTGTTCCGAGAAATAAAAATTCAAAATATTTCATACACCAGGATACGAACTCATATCAGTCTGGGAAGTGAACCCTGGCAGCGAGCTCATGTCTCATTAATATTAGATGTAATGTTTTGCAACTTTAATTCCTCCGAATAGGGTCGATCACAAGAGCCTCTTACTAACTTCGCTTCCTTCACTTTCTCTTACTGCGCCAATACAATACAGTTGACAGACATTTCAGTCTTCATTGTGAAAATCAAAATGTGAAAAATACTTGACAGAATTCCTGTTGAGTCAATCCATTTTGTCACAAAATCGTTAATAAAAAGCTAATATTTTAATTATTTCCTCAAAAGGTAATGGTTCAAACGTATTGATCTGTAATAATTATTTAAAAGTTCTTTCATTAATTGGATATGAAAAGTGTAAAATAATCAGTGATTTTAAAAACATAAGAAGAGAAATGACAAGATAAAATGTTAAAATGGTCAAGTAAAAACTTATGTGTGTTCTTCAATTCGATCTCATACATTCTGACAAACATTTCCGGTATTGCTATATTTTTTATTGTAAATCCTAACTTGTTGTTTCAAATGACCTTTATCTCTCTTTATATGTTGATTAAGCACAAGACAAACGCATTGGGTTCCAAAAAGATTATTTAATCTGCTTGTAATACCATCCTATACAGGTAAGCAATAACAAAGACATATCTTTAAAGCTACAAGCAGGCTCTAACAAGCTTCATCACATCATTCATTCTTTGGGAGAGAACATTAAACAAAAATACACAAATTGTAATTCTCCGAGATGACACATGGGTGATTTCGTTTTCAAATTGATTGGCAGTTAATATGCTTATTGAATCGATTAGCTTTAAATAAATATATTGAGGAAATAAATGTTCTACTTTCTCCAGACTTGATTTGCTATCATCAGATTACTTCCTTCTTCTAACTTTATATATATATTTTCCTGGATACACCAATACAACAACGGACGTTAAGTAACCCTAGCATGATTTAGAGCTTAAGTTTTACAATCATATGTCAGAGAAGTTCTTCCAGGTAACGTTATAGGACACGCGGAGAGCAATGTTTAGATTTAGATTTACGACATGATATAGCGACCCTCGTTAGAATCACTTCACTGACTTCAGTGTTAAATACACATTAACTGATTGTGTGTAATGTAAATGTATATAAACGTCTTCACAGCCAACCCCAGCCCACTCACTAGAACTCCTTCTTACCTATGTTCCTTCAAGATCAATAAGTCACCAATCCTTTATAAACATGAAACAAGCTACCTAAGGACACAGAATTTGTTCTAATGCAGCTCTCCTTGTGGAATCCTCTCTAAGAAACAATCTTAATTTGTGAAACATCTTCCTTGACATCTATAAAATCTTTTTCTTCTTAACAACCTCATTGTTATTAAAATCCGAGAAAAAAAACTTCCAAACTAATGAATATACCTAGATACGAACTCATATCAATCTGAGGTTTCATCTGTGGAAGAGAACTCCGCCAAATAAAAGTCTAATTAGAAGTATTGTTTCGCAACTTTTATTCCTCGGAATAGGATCGATCACACTACAAGAGCCTAACTTCACTTACTGTCACTTTCTCTTACTGCGCCAATACAATACAGTTGACCGACATCTTAGTCTTAATTGTAGAAAGTAAAATGTGCAAAATGATTGACAGAATTCTCGTTAAGTCCCTCAATTTTGCACAAATCGTTAATGCGGGAGAAACCCATATTTCAATTCTTTTTTATAAAACGTTCAAACATATTGATACTCGTTTGTATCTAAACTAATTTGTTTTCATTTATTGGATTTTAAAAGTGTAAAATTGTCAGTACTTTTAAAACATATCAACAAAAGAAGAAAAAGGACAAAGTAAAATGGTATAAGTGAAACGCAACTTTCACCAAGGGAGGGGTTTTGTTTTGTATATTTACTTACGCTATGAAACATTATTTTCTTTGAGGGAACCACATGATTGGATCCTGTTTGTCTTCTGGTATCTGACAAATGGACATGTGTCTTGTCTTAGTCTTTCGAAATATGAGGGAATAACTATCATTTTGCTTAGACAATATGTGTTTTAAGTTATTTCAGGATATCGTATCTTTAATTGTTATATTTCTAATGCTACGTTTATATACAATTCAGTATACATTCGAATTACCAAGATATCTCCCAGTAGTATGTCACTACAGTAGATGGCCTACAATAGCTTTTAAAAGAATCTCAGCACAGGATTTATCGTATTGTGAATGACAACAGGAAACCAGAATGAAACTTTGTCAATCATCTCCCTGAATCTGTCATGGTAATTCATTTAGAAGAAATCCTCTGACACTGTCAGGTCTGAAAGCCGTGGAGGTTGGAAGAATCTGGTATTAGAAGAACACACTTTGAGGATCACCGTAGTCCTGCCCTATAACTATGTAAACAATTAGAGTCTTTAATAAAATCTAGTTCCTTACACACATAAGGAACTGAACGCTTGAAAAATTAACTTAATAATAATAATAATAATAGTCTATTTGTAGAGCGGTTTTCTCCATGACATCATGCTCGAAGCGCTTGGGAGTAGGCCAGTTCAAAGAGATGAGTTTTAATTAATCGCTTGAATGTTGCGAGTGTTTCTGCAGATTTGATTTCAAGTGGGAGATCATTCCACATGGAACTTACATGGATGAAGGTGGAGTAATAATAAAATTTCATAGAAGTTTCTGTCTAGGGTCACAACTAAACACTGATAGTTTGATACCCATTCTTACAGTAACAGATGGGTATTGAGCCGAATTCTAAAAAGTCATTTGATGGAGCATGCTTATGACACAGTGGAAATTATTGACGAAATTACATCAATTTTACTAATTTCAAATATATTTGAAATGCTTTAGAAATACGCATATTTCATTTATAAAGTTTATTTGTAATTTCAAATGCATGTCCAATCCTCCGCGGCAGTTGGTCATTTATCGATTCCTAATTAGCGCTGGACAAAGAACCTCCCGTCTGGCCTGGTCACCCGACTTCTAAATTTAAATGTTCTCTTTGTTGTGCATGCAATTTACAATGAGTCGAGACGCTATCACGACAGACTCGCACTGACCAGCAACGGAGACGGGTGGACAGCCGTTAGGCTCACCCAGGCTGCTGCTGGGCTGACCCGTCTACACCCTGCGCGCTAGACTCCAACACAGCCTTATGTACATTTAGTCCATCAACGCCCCGAGTCGGACACAGCTTGGAGAGAGTCTCCATGACATGGTTTTGAGAAGGACCCTGTAGTGTACTCCAAGTTGTGAGTGTAACACCGGCTCGGGAATCCACGAAAATAAAGAAAATTGGTCGATCAACAAAACAACAGTCGTCAGTCGTCTATTCAATACATCGCCGTATTCATCGTCCCTCGCCGAAGGAGTTCCCTAGACGTTCAAAATGGTGGAGAATTTCCGGGTAGCGTGAGTTTGCTGTAGCTTACGCCGTTTTGGTACCTCAAATTGCAGCAGAGCGACTGGGAACCCGACGACGATGGAGGATGAAGAAAGAAATAACGACTGTGACCACAACTTCAACGCCGATCAACGCTCATCCTTTCAAGAGCTAACTGAAGTAAGTCCAACCTCATCAGAGCTTCAGTTAGTCAACATAAGACAAATACCAGCGAACGACTGTCACCACATCTGCAACGACGATCTGCCATCTACAACCGATTTGACGTTGACCCATCCATCAACCTTGGAGTCAATCAACCGAGACATGCGACAGCCGATCTACTTTCCACAGAAAATATCCACAGTCTTTGTTCAACTCGCCATCGACAAGACCACGCAATCAACGCTACCAACGCATCTTCATTGTTCCACTTGAAGACACAAAGAACAAAGACTCTGTGTTTCTTATTCAATAAGAACTTTCTACTAGACACTACTTGTGATTTGACAATTTTCATTATCAAGTTTCATATCATTTATGCTATAACTTTGGATCATTCAAACAGGTACGTGTGATTTAATCAGCCAGTAACAACGTTTTGTATTAATCATTTTATTTACTATGTTAATAAGTTCTGTATGTACTGGAGTTGTTGGGAGAGCCTGTATGAGTTTTCATTTATCAACTTAAATCGTTGACGTCGGTTAGGTTTTGCATTTTCACTTTATCTTACTTCACAGGTTCGTGAGTCCCCCTATGCAAATTGCGACTCTCGGTGTCAATCATTTTACTGATAATTGTTTACTGGTTTGAAAACCCCATAAAGACATAAAGAGAAGCTTCAATGTTTCCGCCAGTAGTGTATTTCTCGGCATATCGCTCTGACGAGTAATAAGTATCCCGATGCCAATAGCTTTGACTCTCTGCATCAAATATACAACTCTTAAGAGACGTGTGTCATTCGAAATTGCACCATACTTAACTTAACTTTCCATGTAGAAATTATTCCGCCATTATCAAACAAATATTTGTATTTGATCATTTAGAAGGTCGCATCTTTAGACACATCATGTATCCCATTGCAAATAATCAATCTCGATTCCCTGCATTACATATACTCGTGTCCAACGTCGTGCTTATTTCTAATATGATTGAATGTTCTATATATTGTCAATATCCTCATCAGGCGAATCGAGTCGGTTAGGTTTTTCTCTTATCATACTCCGCCAATCCACGGCATTCCTTCCCACTTACCCTTGCTTTGCCGAGTCTAGGCCCACCAATATAAGACTCCCAACTCGATTCATCTTTTAGGAAATGTTCAATTCTAGATACATTCACCGACCATGTAGCATTAATACGTATGTTACTATTTGTATATGAAACTGGCTTGATTATCACACTATCTCTTCATTGTGTACCTTGTGTTCTGTCTTCCTTCTCATTGCATTACCGCTACTGTATATGTCATACTCAAAATGTACAAATTCATTTGATGACAGTCAAGTATCATGCAGTAATTTCATGTTCAAATAATTATTATGTTCCAAAACAATTTCGAGGACGAAATTTACAGGAAGACGGGAAGTATCTGACACAGTGGAAATTATTGACGAAATTACATCATTTTTACTAATTTCAAATATATGTGAAATGCTTTAGAAATACGCATATTTCATTTATAAAGTTTATTTGTAATTTCAAATGCATGTCCAATCCTCCGCGGCAGTTGGTCATTTATCGATTCCTAATTAGCGCTGGACAAAGAACCTCCCGTCTGGCCTGGTCACCCGACTTCTAAATTTAAATGTTCTCTTTGTTGTGCATGCAATTTACAATGAGTCGAGACGCTATCACGACAGACTCGCACTGACCAGCAACGGAGACGGGTGGACAGCCGTTAGGCTCAGCCAGGCTGCCGCTGGGCTGACCCATCTACACCCTGCGCGCTAGACTCCAACACAGCCTTATGTACATTTAGTCCATCAACGCCCCGAGTCGGACACAGCTTGGAGAGAGTCTCCATGACATGGTTTTGAGAAGGACCCTGTAGTGTACTCCAAGTTGTGAGTGTAACACCGGCTCGGGAATCCACGAAAATAAAGAAAATTGGTCGATCAACAAAACAACAGTCGTCAGTCGTCTATTCAATACATCGCCGTATTCATCGTCCCTCGCCGAAGGAGTTCCCTAGACGTTCAAACTTATGTTCGGGCCACACATTTGAAGAGAGGATAGAAACACAGAGTCAATGATTTGTTTATTTCCCATTTCCTGATGCTGTAAGTGTCATATAACATGTTAATCAAATATGAATGTCCCGTCGTGTCGCATATACATTCCCGTTACCTTAGTGAGACCAGACTGATTTAAAATCTTTTTACATTGAAAGCCAATGGAAACTATTACCACAGCTGAAAAATGTGTACAAAAAACAAGATGTATGAGGCTGTCACGTTGTTTTATTGAGTTAGAGAGTGAAGTATCCAGAAATGTAACATATCATTTGCGGATAACGGGTGTGTTTGTCTGGTTCTGACGACAGTGATTTCCTGACAAGAATAGACGGACCACGCATTACTGCAATAATAGATATTACAGCAATAACACACATATAGAACTGTTTGTGAACCCCTCTCTCGGAATGTGTATATGGGAATAAATAAACAACGTCAACAACATATACCGATGACGTTTCTGTACAATGTTTACATTTCAACCATCAACCCATCATCAGGACCAGGGTGTGTACACTGCTTCTGTCAGTAAGGTCGAGTGTCCGGAAAATAACATACAACTAGATCAATTGGTAATCGATGTTGTTAACATTCTGATGACAGAAATAGTCTGACAAAGCACGCAGGTAGGAATTCTACACTAACAGGTTTGGTTGTACAATAACACACATATAAATGTGACTAGCCTATTTATACAGAAGACGAAAACGTTGTTGTGTAATCTCGTTATCTCGACGTTTTGAGCCAAATATCATTGTTGAAAATGCGATTTCAGAACCCCAAATGTATATGAACTAACATAAAAATAAAAGCATCATACTGTTACATGTACATGTATGAAATTGAGAGTACGTCTTTACACAACATGTGTTTATGAAATACATTCCAGATAAACTTTCTCCAACATAATTAGTTCATGTTTTACTGAGATCACATTTCTTTTGCGGTTGAGTGTACGTCGTGCATTCGTAGATCTGTTATTGAGCACGTCCATTGATGAACGAGTCTATAGCATGTCCATTTGTATTAAGAACTTCAATTCGACTGTTCATGACTAGTGGCTTATTTCTAATATGGACATTTTCCCTAAAATGAAAACAATTCATCTTATTTAGAGGCATTCTTCACATTATGCCCATCGATGAAAGAGTGTATGACATGTAGGGATGCAATAAGATCTTCATTTTGATTGGTCTTTTAGTTAGGAGTAGATTAAGGCGGCATTTAGTTCTAATGTGAAATTAATTCTTCTTATCTAGCGTAATAAGGCATACTGTGCAATATAATACACTTTTCATGGGAAATTACATATGTCTTATATACAATGTAACGCATTTCATATATATGGGGATTTAAGAAGGACAACAAAATGTGACGTTCATTTTATCGCGGGAGACATTCAGATTTAAAGATTGAGTCGAGCATAAAATCACCTATGTCGTATACTGTTTAACTTTCCGTGTTCATACATTCCCAAATGTTTATGTTAGCACAGGGATCATTTTAGAAACATTATTAGGTCTTCAAGTTCCAATAACTGTCTAAATGTGGATTATATGTTCGTATGAGCAATTTCAAGAACATAAAATATTGCGTAAAATCGTATTATCAACGTTAGATACTTAAACCTCAAACTGTGACTCATCGTCTTTGAACATTCTGAAGGGACTCCTGAACTAAGTAAGCAATCTAATGATTACATCTACTTAAGGGTTCAATCATTTGGGATTTGTTTCATTTTCTGAGGAGTATTTTCACTCAAAACCTAATTAAGACAGAAACATGATTGGTAGGTTATTCTAAAGCCCAAACATTTCTTAATTGGGGGCATTTAAATCAAACGTACAGTTCAAGGTCAAGCAAAAGTCTTTAAGACCTAACTATTTACGTGTCAATCCTAGTCAATCGAAGTTCTACGTGTTTTTTTCGTATTCCGATGATCATGGATCAGCTTATGGTGACAACAGCATTGTATTTACAAGTTGTATATGTAGTATTTGATTTAAACATAGTTTATTCAATGGAGAAAGGGATTAGGAACAAGTTATCCGACTTAGGTAACCTTCTCCCATTAAGTAGTATTGGAGATACTCACAGAAGATGGATATCTTGTTCACAAACATACTTCATTTTGAGGATTAGAAATGTGTTAAATCAATATACCAGAGAACATTTATGTCAACTTGAATCTGTACAACCTTTTTGTCGAAATCATTGAGACTGTCATCGATTTTCACATTTTCCATCTAAATCAACAAACTTTTTTTAAAAAATCTCCCAGGATGCTGTCTTGTCACAAGTGGGTGAGTTTTAAAGCTACTCGTTGGAACATGTCCATTGTTGAATATCTGGAAATGTCTTTAGACGACATGTATCTTGTGCTCACACAAGAGTGACATAAGACACTTTGGTTACAAATTTATCTTATCATGATAAGCAAATGTTCTAATGCAACGATATAATACAGGGTGTCTTTTCATTTCGTATTCTATGATGTAAGAAACAATAATAAAAATTGCCACAAGTGATTGAAATTCATGCATTGTTGAATGGGTTTTTCAGAAAGTCGATGTTTCTAAGTAAGATAATTTATACGAAATAAGTTGAACAATGTATTGATCCTGAAGTGTTATAAACTACTGGAACCACACTTTTTATAAGATTATCCTTGTCAGAAAATGACAAGTGTCATTCATCATGCACCATCTCCAGCTTTAGGATTTCTGTCTTGTCTGTGCTCTTCTGTATGGATGGGAGGTCTGCTGAAGACACTTTACCAGTGAGTTAGTCAATGAGAACTTGACATGCCCTTTAAGTTCCCATAAATATTGATGTTAGAAATTTCTCAAGGGAATTTTTCTTTTAATTACACAGACACGTTTACAATTGCAGTTGAGCATGGACCAGGCAATATCAGCGGAGTGTTTGCCAAATGAAAGAACATATTGATCTTGTCAACCTCACAGTTGTTTCTTGAATGAAAATGGATTTACTAGTTCTTGTTGAGTGTCACGTTCCCCTGGTTCATTCATACTTGTACAATTAGTTCTGTAGACACTTACGATTGGTGTTGTGAGTGAACTGTATACTGAAGACATGTTCTGAGACAACATCCATGTACAACAAACAGATTATGTTTTGTTAATGAATAAAGATGTTTGGAACTTTATGTCAAGAGTATTGTTCCGCAATTGTCATTTCTCTGACAGATAGAGATTGAATGATGTTTAACAAACTGTTGGCATTCCTCACCTGTCAAATATTTGAACTGATCGGAACAGGAAGGCATGTTTTCTTCATGGTATAAAAACAATTGCTCCCTCAAGAGATCATGTACTTATATATACCAGATAAGATGATATTTGATTCAAACATGGCAGATAAAACACGAAATGAATTGTAACTTGACATGGAAGAGGCGACGATTTATTTATGAAAAATTCATTTCCATTTAAAAAAAGACACATTTTGTTAAATAATATGTTAATGTAAATAATCGGTATTGATTGATTAAGTCAAATTTATTAAAGTTACATGACACTTTTCCCCATTTCTCCTTTGTATCGCCCACCAGGGACGTCCTGACGTCCAGATACTGTCCCAAAAAGCGGTACCTAAATGCCAAACCAACTCCATCCATATTTTATCATTAATCTTTCTGAAACTTTCAACTTGTCTAGATATACATCACTGATGCACATAACGAAAGTTTGTTCGAAGAATATTTCAGTATCATTCTAACTTTCTGACATGTGTATCCTTTGTCATAAGACGTTCTAGTGACATCATAATGTTTCAACCATTGTCTGGAGGGATTGTAAATTGCACGAACACAGCTGATATGATACTGTAGGTACACAGACCACTGCGTCACATCCATTGACAGTAAGCGACTGCATTAGACAATGTGTAATAGCACTGCAGATGTATAACACATAAATAGTTTCAACTGATCTGTAATAAGACAATATATCTATGTTCAAAACATGTCATCAATTGGAAACAAACAATTGAGTAACAAGAATTGCATGCATCGTTTGATCTACACGTGGTAATTGTGTGTTGTTATATCAGATTGTGGAACACTGAAAGGTTGTGCTCTACTTCCATCCCTGTAACATAATTACCCAATCAGTCCTTTCTTGTTCTTCATGTTTCTGTTTTGTTCTTTCACGTGGTCACAACACAACATATATTGTAGCGTAATTGGATACATTGTTACACAATTAATCACAATGAATCACGTCTGGTCTGAAGACATGTTTACCTTTCAAATTAATTTATTAATTTGTTTCCTATGTCTCTTGCCCTTAAAGCTGGTCAGTGTTCATGTCTTTAATTTATTTTCATAAATATGAAGCTCTAAGTTCATTCAGATTGTCTTTCAGAGACTTGAATAATCTATAGAATCAATCTGTGGTCATCAACTGAATCGCCTATGGAGAATCCTCACATCATCTGTGTGTAACCAGAATGGGAAGCCAGCACTGTGAAGGATTCCTGTAGTGAACAATCGTGTTGTTCTGTGCCTGCTTCCTGATTCAGGAAAACTGAAGATGGAGAAGTGGACAGATGGAGTGATGATATGCTTGCTCCACTGCACTTCTTATTCAGCTTTTTAACGATTATCCAGAGGGAAATGATTGCAGGTTTTCTATTGCATTTGATGGAAAATGTTTCATGCATCATGCAACAATAAGGTTTGTGAGGATGCTGCATATCTCACGAATACTTGTATGGTGAAGTTTGAACATTACCAACCCAAGAAATACAAACATCCTTAACGCATGATCTAATTAATCAGTCAAATAGCACTGTATAGTGTTCTATCCATGAGAGAAGCCCCCAACATATTCTAGGCTTTATCAATATGAGGTGACATACCTAATATGGGTGATTGACCGATGTGACTCCAGTTTGTGTGATGGTTGACTGTTTAACCTTTACATGTGGATTCTTGTTGCTACAGGAACCAATCCCTAAATATACATATACGTAAACCTACCTACCTATCAATATACGTAAACCTACCTACCTATCTATATATGTAAACCTACCTACCTATCTATATACGTAAACCTACCTACCTATCTATATACGTAAACCTACCTACCTATCTATATACGTAATCCTACCTACCTATCTATATAACATATAAAGAAGGTGAGGCATGTCCGCCATTCTGGATCCTGACATAATAGGACCCCTAAGTAATTGAAGGAAATACGTTTAATTGTTTAGGTTTCAAAGAAGACAACTTATGGTATTCTGGATGAGAAGAGTTGTATTCTAAACCGAATCATATACTTCAGAAAGATAAACAAACAATGGGTCACCATCATTATCAGATCAATATCAATACGATTAAACCATTAAAAGATTCTCAAATGTCATTTCATTCTTTGAAGCACAAACACAAACATAATATACTGCTCTCATATCAAAAGCAGTATGGATATGTTTGTTTGATGATGTTTGCTACATCATTTCCCAATAACAACAACATACAGACAAAAAGCAACAATTCTTTTACTGTTGAGCCAGGAACTGTTACACATATACAGTCATTCTAATTAATACTATTTTATCAAATACCAATTTTCTTAGACCTTACTAGTTGTCACGGGGTAAAGTCAGAATATATGTGAAGGATGAACAATTCTACAAAATGAAGCTTATATTTGTATTGGCTGTCTTCTCTTCTGCCGTCGATCTGGACTTAATACTGTGACAGTTCCAACCATTTTGCTTCATGTAAACATGTGAAGGTTTGAAAAAATAGGATCGAAAATCGTGGTCTTAATAAATTCACTTTTCAGATACTAAGACTAAAAACTGCTGCTGAACAATTCATATTCACTTTAACTGATGTCCTCTTCACCAAACTAAAAATTTTACTTTTCACTTTTATTCACTTAAAGAGCCATCAAGGATGTTGATGAACATATCGGAAATTGCCAAAAGTCTCCGTGACATATATACACTTAATTTTTCACCGATTATTCCGACCCGAAATAAACCGAGAAATTGCATTAATAAGTAAAGGTGTTTTCCAGTCTAAATATAGATCAAGTCTATTATTTTCAAGCGCAAAGCACTGTTGTCTAGCTCACACACTGTATACACAGACACGAAAGAATAACAAAGTTGATGAGCAATGAAAGAAACCGAAATATATAAATATTGGCGATTATTTTCTACCCTTTCATTTAATTATGTATTTTCTACAGATATTAATAAATGTTTTAACCAACTAGGTATTTTGTTTGAATTTTTTTGAATCAATGAAAATATATTTGTCATAATTTGGTCTTATCTCAATAAAAAGTACATTAAAGAGGCAATAATCGGTATATTCTCAGGACATTTAGAAACATTGTTTACAAAGCAGTCATCACATTCAGTAATGTATGACAATGGTAGCCTAACTTTCAAGAGAAGCACGTGCACCGCGTGCATCACGTACGTTGCAATGGCGACATGCGCTATAAAGACGAGCCTTCACGCTATAGAAACGAATGTTGTGTAGTACGTTTTATGCAATAAAAGGAATTCTGTTTATATGACGTCAGATACCCTTAGCGCGCGCTAGTCGAAGTGGGTACATCTCTTTGAAACCAAATTTCATTATATTGTCGTGATATGAAAATTATTTATCACATGTCATGTTGTAGATAAAAGATTTCTCTAGTGATTGACGTTATAAGTATATGTTCAACAAATACTTTTGTATTTGAAATACTAAATCCCAAATGCAAATTCATTCTCTGAAGCGTGCACACAAACATTATATACTTTTTGTTTATTAAAAACATTATATCCTTTTTGTTTATTAAAAGCATTATAGATATCGTTTATTTCATTATTTATGTTACATCAGGAGTATTGTTACCAGAGGAGAAGAGGTTTTATTATTTCCGAAACATGAACGGACAAAAAGCAGGATTTTATTTTATTATTAAGCCAGTAACTGTTATATTTATCAATTGTTTCAATTTAAAAGTTTCAAACAGAAAAAATCATTTCATTAACAAATACAAATCTTCTTAGACCTTGCTATTTGTGTCAGTGGAAAAGTCAAAATATACCTCCTGGCCAAAAGAGACGCCTACTAGATATCTTATCAGATATTGTAAAAACTGTTATGAAAAGTTTAGCAATATTATAACATAATTAACTTGCACCATTTCTGCATTATATATTTGAATTTCAGAAGTTCATGTCATGAAAGAATGGCGATTGATGAAATAAGAAAACAATAATTGTGATCAGTGCTTGATCAGAAATTTAAAAAAAAAAAGATTTTCATACAACCACGAGCAACAATACAGGCACGCATTCGCGGTAAAGTGGTGATGATGCTACCGATGTACGTGGTTAAGTTGCGCAATTGAATCAACCGAAAATAGCAGTCTTCATTTGGCGTGTTTTTCATGAATGTTATTGACTCGAATGACAGTTTTCCACGATTTCAATGGACTTCCATGTTAGTTATTGCTTCAGCATAACGTGGAGACCGCCATTAATTATATTTAAGAACTTATTGTATCTTTCATTTTAAGTATCATTAAGTAGGCGTTTCTTTTGACCGGGGGTGTATATAGGAAGGATGATTCATTCTGCAAAATGCAGCTAATGCTTGATGGAAATGACTATCTTCTCAGCCTCGTGTTGAGCTTATCCGAAGTGCTCATTATCTGTGGGATTGTCTGTCTTGATTAACAAAGAGAGATGGCGGTTCCAATTATTTTGCTCTGGAAAGTCCTGGGGAACTTGTAACATTTAAACATGTGAGGGTTTAAAAACATATAATCGGATATAAAATGGTCCCTCAGGATACTAAGTCAACAAATTGCTGCTGAACAGTTCAGATTCATTTGAACGTCTGTCCTCATCGCCAAAATCAAATTAATTTTTAGTTTTTTTCCCTCAGAGTGTGATGGAGAAGGAAATAATGCAATATACCTGCTGCTCTGTGCATTTCTAGAGAACCTGTTGACATTCAAACAGTAGGTCAACAAGAGATTGCCCTCATGTTTCCTCCTGAGAGTCCTGGCATATTCCCTCGGGTGGTTTAACAGAGAAAGCTAATCCGTCAGTGGTTTCACCGGTCAGATTGGTGTTTCACCCTCAAGCTCTATATAAAGAGGAAACGTCTTCATGTCCATAATGAGCACTTGATGTAACCTCCAGCTGTGGAGATAGTCAGATGTGTCAGTTTCTATGAACGATATAACGGAACTTACCAATGTCAATGTTATTCGAAAGTTCATTCGAGAGTTTCTTTATCCATCCCCAATGTTGTACATTTAAAATCCATTTTCTCATGTAAATCGCATAGTGCTAACTCCATCTCTAGGCAATTACCGGCAGGACATTCTTCTGATAACCATAAAGTGTTAGGAAGATGATGGGTGACCAGGCAGATAATGGACACTTGGTATAAAATCTGAAACGGGCTACCTTCCTTCGATATAATGACACTATTATTACTGGTCCCATTATAGCCTGATATAGTATACCACGGAGACATCGCTTGTTGTCTGTATGAGATAACATGTAAAATTGGATATTGTAAGGTTCCATAAACTGTAGTGTTACAACAGAACTATCATTTCCATGCTTAAAGGTCAGATATTCGCCCCGCAGCATTTTCTCCTAGATATAAGACAATATTGCTGGTTTGGCTTACTGCTAGACAGGATTATGATGGGACAGTGCTTGTAATGTGTATGAAATTTGTAAATGGAGATAGACTCGTTTCTTTGTGTCTTGAATCGACAGTAAGACATTATTTCAATTTAAAAAAAATTAATCATAAAACTGTTGAATGAATGAAACCTATGTTACTTTAAAAATATTCAATATTTAATAACGTTTTCTACTTTTGTAAATTTACAACATGTAATGATAATCAATGACAATGTATTTCAGCTTTGTTGATTACATGATTTTGGTGTTTACAAGAATTTCATGACGAGATATCTTGATGACCTCGTCAGTTTCCCCGTGGTGGAGGTAGATATCTTCTGTACAGGACATATCAGCCAATAAACAAGGAACATTATCCCCCAAGCAATTTCACATTCTCAACATGTAATAGCTTCCTCGTAAACTGCTCTACCCCGGAGAATCTTCCTCTGGTCTGGAATAGAAATCAACATCCTCTTATGGATAGACCATTAACCATTGAACTTTACATATTATGCATATCATTTGTATGATAAAGCCTGTTATATTGACCGTTTTAAGAGTACATCAGTCTTTGATATTTTTTAATGATCTACAGTATTATTATTATGTCCATAGTGTTTGTTATTTTCCGTGTCAGGATGCACGATAACGGTATACACCACCCAACTATTTTACTATAAAGCCTTTATTTGTTGTTACATCCATCACAAGAGTTTCCTGCCACTAAATGCCGACAACCTAAAGACTCATTATTAGACATTGCATATGAATTGATATCCTCTTTGATCAGATAGATAATCTACTTAAGTATTTCGAAGATTTAGTTTGATTGTTGATGTTATGGTTTTTGTTGGTGGCCGCTGCTTCGATCCAGTCAGATCCAGTTTTCTTGAAATGTGTCTTCATTAGGAAAACTAGCGTTATACATAATCCGTGAATGACAATCAGCTTCCCATGGATATTACTTCAGAAGAAAAATCAGGTGGTTATTTGTTAAAGCACATTTTTGGTGTAATATTTTATTTTGCTGTGCATTTATGCAATGGAGAGGTAGAATAACAATGATTGTCAATTTATGACTAAATTTCTAGTCTGCCTGATAGTTCAATTTAAAAAAATCAAAAATATCTATATTGTCTTCCTTCTCATATGTGGTCAAACAAAACACATGGAATTCAATTTCTTATCTTTAAAAATACCCCTGTGACACTTGTCCATTATCGCTAGGATAACAGCAATGTTTTCATCATTGATTCTATGTCAAACCATACACTAAAAGACACTTGACCAGTACTGTAAACTGTGTAAGCCATCGATAATCAGTGACTCGTCAAACCTAATCCTGCCATTATATCAAATTGACATGGAGGCAAATGATCAACGATCAAATTTCCGTTATATTCTGGATGTCGGTGGTTGGAAATGAAAGAGAACATTACTTCTAAAATTGTTGCATGTCACTTCTCTCTTCTTCTGTCCAAAGTTGAATACAAATACTATTCACATTACTGGCACACCTATCTTATATATATATACTTGTATAAACACGAATATATTATCCTGATGTTCGATAGAGAACCATCTGTGACCATGTCAGAAACATCATAGAAACTAGGTCCCTGACTTATTTGATAGTCAAATTATCTCGGAAAGGACAGATCAAACACTTATATAAACACAGCCATTATTATTAGACTTTGTTTACATAAAATATCCATATTTCTCTGACCAAGAACGAACATGAAGTGTGTTCTCAACGGAGACTAATATCTTCCTGATCTAGTTACGATCTGACAACATCCAGGAAGGAAGCAATCTGCGTATGTAAATATTCACTTTACTTCGAGGAAAATTTGTTGAGTTGGATCTGAAATTGGTTTATATTTCATGTAAATGGACGTTTATTGTAACGTCATTGAATCATAATATGTCCATATACTCATCCTCAAAGGTTTCCTGTGATCGTAAAGTCAGTGGTGAATGTTTATGAAATATAAATAACACTTATATAAACACAGCGAACATACTCGTCATTAGATTTTGTTTCTTAAAACACCAAGATATCAATCTTCCTTTGACCAAGAAGTATGTTCTCAACATAGACTAATATCTTCCTGATCTCGTAAAGATCTGACAACAACCAGGAAGGAAGCAATCTGCATATGTAAATCTTCACCTTACTTCGAGGACAATTTGTTGAGTTGGATCTGAAGCTTGTACAGACGTAAAGTGAAGTTAGTGAATATCGATCTCATCTTGCCCAATCGTACAAATTATTATATTTTCATTAAGACATTCTGTCTCTCACCCGCCATCTATTGTACTTAAGTAGTAACGAAGAAGATTGGTGTGAAGATTGTTTGATAGATTTGTGTCAAATGTTGCAAATATATTTCTGGTGGTCGTTGCATGAAACAACCTTAACACTAAGGTTAACCTTAGTGCCATCTTTTAACATTGCACGAAGGCTACCTTAGTGACTTAAGGTCACCTTAGAGTTTCGTGCAACGGGACCCTGTTCTGTTTTTTTTCTGTTTTCGGGGATAACATATATACTGATCACTTTATGCTAAAAGTCATATCAATAATATTAAAAATCAAACAGATCCAAATGCGTAATTGGAGAAATATATGTTGGAACGAGAAGGAATGAGGATTCTGTGTTATGGCATAAATTCATACCTTGTCCTGTTTACGTTTAGAAACATCTGTAAATAAGATTTATGGTATTATTTGAGTGATTCATTGAATTGCTAGATTTTGCCACGTGGAATGTGTTGAAAGTTTAGGACTTATGTATCCTCTATAAGAACAGGTCTGGTCGACAGTAAGGATTGAATAACGAGGAGGATTATATAACGAGAATGTTGAATAAGGAGAATGTTGAATTAGGAGAATGTTGAATAACGAGGATGTTGAACAGCGAGGGTTTTGAATAACGAGAATGTTGAATAACGAGGGTGTTGAATAACGAGAGTGTTGCATAAAGAGGGTGTCGAATAAAGAGGGTGTCGAATAAAGATGAAAATGAGATTGACAGTAGTATCATCATTAGAAGCAGTGGCCTTTGTAATTTGTATTGAATATGTCTCCAACATAAAATCGTCAAATTTATGTTTTAGAAATCTTATAATAGCTAGGTAATATTCAATATTCTATAAAGTATCTCTCTAATCAATCCCATAAATAGCTAGGTAATATTCTGTAAACTGACCTCTCTAATCAATCTTATAAATAGGGAATATATTCAATAAAATAATCTGTGATATGATCTCTATGCAGCTATTTTATGGAGTGGAAAAATATTCACAGCGCTGACCCAGACATATACAATATGTCTGCAATAGGAATAGCAATCGCTGCAGGGTCGGTTTCTCAGACATCTGGAATAACTTTATACCATCCATTAAAGAAGGATTTAGTCTTTGTAAGATGAATGCCGATGGCGTCTAAGATTTCTTTTAATATTATATCAGCAGAAAAAACATATCAGGCATTTTTGCTTCAAGTGTATGTTATTTAATTCACATTGAGTTACACAATTTTGCATTTATTCTATATAGACATTACACAGGGACTTGTAAGTATAGAATAAGATATTAGACAATAACCATACTTGATACAAGATGACATTTTGACGTATCAACAGGTTCAAGGTTATACGATGTACTCATTATCTGTGTTTATCAGAGCTTAGAGCTAGCGAGGCCAGCACCAATCTCCCTGGTGAAACTGCTAGAGAATTAGCTTGTCTCTAAACCCAGCCCCAGGGAGATCTGAAGACGCTATCAGTAAGTGTTGTATACACTTGGAGAATGTTCCTTGAAATCTTCAGTGAAAGAGAACAGCTAGTGTTGAGACGTTGATATTTCAATATTTGCAATAGCTTACATCTTACATTATTTCTATATCAACGTGAACATGTGGGAATAGAAATAAAACTTCAACTTATTTAGAACTATGATTCACCCAGCATGACGTCATATTGACGCACATGGTCCCTGGAATGACGCGAATATTTATTACTTTGTCATCTGATCTATCTTTATTTTCGGAGTTGAAAATGTCAAACTATTATTAAAATGTAGACCAAAGTGTTACACTATATGTTTGATATATTCTACATTATGAAAGCTAACCATGTATAAAGATTATCCGGATAAATATGGTTGATGCCACCTTGGAAGAGGTTCTAAACTCTGGTTCATGATTATCGTTGACAGAGCCATATGTGTGTTGTATCTGTATATTTAAATGCTTACTTATTCAGTTTCCACAGAAATTTTTATCTTCTAACTGAGTACATAAAATATCCCGAATGATCACCAAGACTAATCAGCTTCAAAATGTTTCAGCTTCGTAATATCGTGAACACTAACAATATACAAGTCATGCTCTAAACTGCCTAAATTAATTATATTTCAGAACATTTTCACAATTAATAGCAGACACTGAAGAGTACTTTTCAGAGTATTTTTCAATCGTCATTATGAATTGTTGGGACGAATTCGCTAGTTTTTCGATTGAATAAAACATTCAAATGTTTTCAGTATTTTGCCAGCTTGAGTCTCTTTTACCTAGACTTGGACTGGAATGTTGATGACAGTTATCCATTTGTGAAGCTTTGATCAGATACATTAATTCTTTACGAGAGAACATTAAACAGAAATGCACAAATTGTTATTCTCCGAGATGACACATGGGCGATTTCGTTTTCACATTGATTGACAGTTAATAAACTCATTGAATCTTGTTTAATTGGACTTGTTACATAAGGTTGACGACACTAATAGATTAGTGAACACTTTGATTAGTTATTGATTTTTTTAAGGGGAAATATTACTCAGAATTGTAAAGTTTTTTTTGTTTCTCTTTGGTGAAAGATTAATTAGAAATGCATAACTTGTATTCTCTTTTGGTGCAGAGTTCGAGTTCTAGAAACATGCATACGTCGTATCCAGCAACTGTTGAATGCTGTGGTTGTATATACAGGTGCATACCAAACGTTCGTTCACCTTATGTATCTATGAGTAAAATAATCATTCTCAACGGATCCTGTGGTCGTCACGTCAGCGGTGCATGTTGATGAAATAGACAGAAGGATTTTGAAAATTTAAATTTAAATTAATTTTCGAATAAAAGTTTTCCCATTGACTACGTGAGAGCATTTTAATTCAAAATACATTGCATGAGTAACAGATGATGTGCATTTAACCCAGTTGATTACTTACTGACTATTAACAACTGTACATTTGAAAGGATTGACCCTGGTCACTTCAAAGAGCTGCCACACCTGTAACTGGTTACTATAAAACTTACCGTTTTTAAGTGTAAAACAGGCTTTTTACTTGTTATCGCGTTATATTGAGGATCCCTGGCGTTATATTGAGGATCCCTCGGTGATGTCAGCCTGTTAACAGCCACGCTATATGAGTTTCTTTTGTACCGTGAAATCTCGTCTGCCCCCTTAGCGCAGTAGTTTAAGGCGTTGACTCAGTAACTACAGGTGATAGTGGATACGGGTTCGAGACGCACTTTCTGCAAAACATTTTCTGTACCTATCTGTCGTAAACTTATGAATTTTTTCAAAATTAGTCTAAGTTAGTTTCTTCAGATCTTTACTTTCAAGCCGTCATCTAAACAAATATATCAGGGTTTACAATCATTATAAGGGTTTACAACTGTCTGTGAAAACCCTCCTGGAGAGAATTACAAGGTTGTAAGTCCCTCGTACGGTGATACGGTTTAGAAAGTTCGTTCCAAGTATCACGTTATATGGCTGGTAGGTTGATAATATGAGATATCAAACCAGAGTATGTCATGGAACACTAAACTGTCTTCATTTAAAACGAAAATGCAAATCGATCAGTCTAGTTTTCCTGTGATACAATGCTTCAAAGACATGCCACATTACATGATATTTGCACTGCAACACACAGGTAGGTGAACAAACCTTCGGTATGCAGCTGTATTATGAATACTGTTCTGTAATATGTACTTCTTTGTAAAACTTAAATGAAAAATCAAACGTTATTGATTAGGTCTCAGTGTACTTATCAACTTTATTAATGTTAATAAGTTAATCAGAGAAATATTGATCAGCCCTAAAGGTCTTTGAGAAGAAACGATAATTATACAAAAAGAGTTTTTATTTTCCAGCACGTCAGCTACATATTGTGAATTTTGATAAGAGAAGAGCAATTTAATAAATGGATATAATGAGCCCACCAGTGTAGAACCACTGTCAAACAACAGAAGGTATATGATAGTATGTAACACACGAGAGTATAATGTATATGTAGACTTCTAGACAAACGAGATCAGTTAAAAGTTAAGCCTTCATCTCTACCTCACTGAACACACAACATCAAACAAAGGGTACGATCTGGTAAAGAGGAATTATACTGGAGATCATCAAGGTTTTATAATGACATCTAAATGCCTTGTTAAATAATAAACTTTATGATTGCAACACGACTAAAGAAGATATGAACCGTCTTTGAGAAGAATCTTGGGTGAAAATAATGCAGTGCAGTGGAAGTGGACACAGTGGACAGTGTAGAATAACATCATAAAACCAGAGGAAAATGTGGTATTACTATGGACAGGACAGTGAAGACACAGTGGACAGTGTAGGATAACGTCATAAAACCAGAGGAACATGTGTTATTACTATGGACACGACAGTGAAGACACAGTTGACAGTGTAGGATAACGTCATAAAACCAGAGGAAAATGTGGTATTACTATGGACAGGACAGTGAAGACACAGTGGACAGTGTAGGATAACGTCATAAAACCAGAGGAACATGTGTTATTACTATGGACACGACAGTGAAGACACATTGGACAGTGTAGGATAACGTCATAAAACCAGAGGAAAATGTGGTATTACTATGGACAGGACAGTGAAGACACAGTGGACAGTGTAGGATAACGTCATAAAACCAGAGGAAAATGTGGTATTACTATGGACACGACAGTGAAGACACAGTGGACAGTGTAGGATAACGTCATAAAACCAGAGGAACATGTGTTATTACTATGGACACGACAGTGAAGACACAGAGGACAGTGTAGGATAACGTCATAAAACCAGAGGAACATGTGTTATTACTATGGACACGACAGTGAAGACACAGAGGACAGTGTAGGATAACGTCATAAAACCAGAGGAAAGTGTGGTATTACTATGGACAGGACAGTGAAGACACAGTGGACAGTGTAGGATAACGTCATAAAACCAGAGGAAAGTGTGGTATTACTATGGACACGACAGTGAAGACACAGAGGACAGTGTAGGATAACGTCATAAAACCAGAGGAACATGTGGTATTACTATGGACAGGACAGTGAAGACACAGTGGACAGTGTAGGATAACGTCATAAAACCAGAGGAACATGTGGTATTACTATGGACAGGACAGTGAAGACACAGTGGACAGTGTAGGATAACGTCATAAAACCAGAGGAACATGTGGTATTACTATGGACACGACAGTGAAGACACAGTGGACAGTGTAGGATAACGTCATAAAACCAGAGGAACATGTGTTATTACTATGGACACGACAGTGAAGACACAGTGGACAGTGTAGGATAACGTCATAAAACCAGAGGAAAATGTGGTATTACTATGGACAGGACAGTGAAGACACAGTGGACAGTGTAGGATAACGTCATAAAACCAGAGGAAAATGTGGTATTACTATGGACAGGACAGTGAAGACACAGTGGACAGTGTAGGATAACATCATAAAACCAGAGGAAAGTGTGGTATTACTTTGGACAGGACAGTGAAGACACAGTGGACAGTGTAGCATAACATCATAAAACCAGAGGAAAGTGTGGTATTACTATGGACAGGACAGTGAAGACACAGTGGACAGTGTAGCATAACATCATAAAACCAGAGGAAAGTGTGGTATTACTATGGACAGGACAGTGAAGACACAGTGGACAGTGTAGGATAACATCATAAAACCATAGTAAAATGTGGTATTACTATGGACAGGACAGTGAAGACACAGTGGACAGTTTAGGATAACATCATAAAACCAGAGGAAAATGTGGTATTACTATGGACAGGACAGTGAAGAAACCAAGATAAAAAAAACTCATCACCACCAATAGCTCCATCCTTTGGATATCTGTGACAAATCCCAAACACTTGGGTCAAATGTTTCACTCTACTTAACACATTTAGTTATGAAGTGGTGGAATTATACACTAAATTATCAGGCTTTGCGTTGATTGGACAGTTTTTAGATTATATGTCCGGTGACTATCATTGTAAATCAACGTGTAGGTTCCAGTTACCCGACGCGTGTATACGCGTGTATATGTTGATTAATAACTTCACTTACAGATGCAAGGTAGTTTGAACTAGACTTTTAAATGAGTGTGTAATAGTGTGTTCTTCAATTCGATCACACACAGTTTTGATAAACAAGTATACCGGTATTGCTGTAATTTTTATTGTAAATCCCAACTGGTTGTTCCAAATGACCTTTGTCTCTCTTTATATGTTGATTAAGCACAAGACAAACGCATTGGGTTCCAACGAGATTCTTTAATCTGCTTGTAATACCATCCTATACAGGTAAGCAATAACAAAGACATATCTTTAAAGCTACAAGCAGGCATTAACAAGCTTTCATCACATCATTCATTCTTTGGGAGAGAACATTAAACAGTAATACACAAATTGTTATTCTCCGAGATGACACATGGGTGATTTCGTTTTCAAATTGATTGGCAGTTAATATGCTATGTGTTAAATACACATTAACTGATTCACAGCCAACCCCAGCCCACTCACTAGAACTCCTTGTTACCTATGTTCCTTCAAGATCAATAAGACATGTACACCAATCCTATATAAACATTTAAACTTTTATTCCTCCGAATAGGGTCGATCACACTGCAAGAGCCTCTGACTAACTTCTCTTACTGTCACTTTCTCTTACTGCGCCAATACAATACAGTTGACGGACATCTTAGTCTTAATTGTAAAAAGTAAAATGTGCAAAATGATTGACAGAATTCTCGTTAAGTACCTCAATTTTGCACAAATCGTTAATGAGGGAGAAACGCATATTTCAATTTTTTTTATAAAACGTTTAAACATATTGATACTGGTTTAACTATTTTTTTTCATTTATTTATTTTAAAAGTGTAAAATTGTCAGCGCTTTTAAAAACATATCAACAAAAGGAGAAAAAGGACAAAGTAAAATGGTATAAGTGAAACGCAACTTACATCAAGGGAGGGGTTTTGTTTTGTATATTTACTTACGCTATGATACATTATTTTCTTTGAGGGAACCACATGATTGGATTTTGTTTGTCTTCTGGTATCTGACAAATGGACATGTGTCTTGTCTTAGTCTTTCGAAATATGAGGGAATAACTATCATTTTGCTTTGCTTAGACAATATGTGTTTTAAGTTATTTCAGGATATCGTATCTTTAATTGTTATATTTCTAATGCTACGTTTATATACAATTCAGTATACATTCGAACTACCAATATATCTCCCAGTAGTATGTCACTACAGTAGATGGCCTACAATAGCTTTTAAAAGAATCTCAGCACAGGATTTATCTTATTGTGAATGTGAGACCAGAATGAAACTTTGTCAATCATCTCCTGAAATCTGTCATGGTAATTCTGTCAATTCTGAAAGCCGTAGAGGCTGGAATAATCTGGTATTAGAAGAACACATTTTGAGGATCACCTTGGTTCTGCCCTATGAATATGTAAACAATTAGAGTCTTTAATAAAATCTAGTTTCTTAAACACATAAGGAACTGAATGCTTGAAAAATTAACTTACATGGATGAAGGTGGAGTAATAATAAGAAGTTTCTGTCTAGGGTCACAACTACACACTCATAGTATGATACCCATTCTTACAGTAACAGATTGAGCAGAAATATAAATAAGTCATATGATTGAGCATGCTTAAATTCGTCCCGCAAATTTGAAGAGAGGATAGAAACACAGAGTCAATGATTTGTTTATTTCCCATTTCCTGATGCTGTAAAGTGGCATATAACATGTTAATCAAATATGAATGTCCCGTAATGCCGCAAATACATTCCCGTTACCTTGGTGAGACCATACTGATTTATAAATCTTTATACATTGAAACCCAATGGAAACTATTACCACAGCTGCAAAATGTGTACAAACAACAAGATGTATGAGGCTGTCACGTTGTTTTATTGAGTTAGAGAGTGAAGTATCCAGAAATGTAACATATCATTTGCGGATAACTGCTGCATGTCTGGTTCTGATGATAGTGATTTCCTGACAAGAATAGACGGACCACGCATTACTGCAATAATAGATATTACAGCAATAACACACATATAGAACTGTTTGCGAACCCCTCTCTCGGAATGTGTATATGGGGATAAATAAACAACGTCAACAACATATACCGATGACGTTTCTGTACAATGTTTACATTTCAACCATCAACCCATCATCAGGACCAGGCTGTGTACACTGCTTCTGTCAGTAAGGTCGAGTGTCCGGAAAATAACATACAACTATCTCAAATGGTAATCGATGTTGGTAACATTCTGATGACAGTAATAGTCTGACAAAGCACGAGTTCTACAATAACAGGTTTGGTTGTACAATAACACACATATAAATGTGTTGCATACTTCGCTTCATGCCGCAATGGTCGGCAAATACAACCAAGATCAATGGCGGTTGTCAACATGTGCGTTTAATCACATTTGTCACTTTACAATGAAGAGAGTTCGCAAGGGGGCGCAACTCATGACGGACTTCTCTGGACTGGCGTTGCGCAATTGCAGCGCTACTGTAAATGTTAATACACAAATGGTAATCGATGTTGGTAACATTCTGATGACAGAAATAGTCTGACAAAGCACGCAGGTAGGAATTCTACACTAACAGGTTTGGTTGTACAATAACACACATATAAATGTGACTAGCCTATTTATACAGAAGACGAAAACGTTGTTGTGAAATCTCGTTATATCGACGTTTTGAGCCAAATATCATTGTTGAAAATGCGATTTCAGAACCCCAAATGTATATGAACTAACATAAAAATAAAAGCATCATACTGTTACATGTACATGTATGAAATTGAGAGTACGTCTTTACACAACATGTGTTTATGAAATACATTCCAGATAAACTTTCTCCAACATAATTAGTTCATGTTTTACTGAGATCACATTTCTTTTGCGGTTGAGTGTACGTCGTGCATTCGTAGATCTGTTATTGAGCACGTCCATTGATGAACGAGTCTATAGCATGTCCATTTGTATTAAGAACTTCAATTCGACTGTTCATGACTAGTGGCTTATTTCTAATATGGACATTTTCCCTAAAATGAAAACAATTCATCTTATTTAGAGGCATTCTTCACATTATGCCCATTGATGAAAGAGTGTATGACATGTAGGGATGCAATAAGATCTTCATTTTGATTGGTCTTTTAGTTAGGAGTAGATTAAGGCGGCATTTAGTTCTAATGTGAACTTAATTCTTCTTATCTAGCGTAATAAGGCATACTGTGCAATATAATACACTTTTCATGGGAAATTACACATGTCTTATATACAATGTAACGCATTTCATATATATGGGGATTTAAGAAGGACAACAAAATGTGACGTTCATTTTATCGCGGGAGACATTCAGATTTAAAGATTGAGTCGAGCATAAAATCACCTATGTCGTATACTGTTTAACTTTCCGTGTTCATACATTACCAAATGTTTATGTTAGCACAGTTTTAGAAACATTATTAAGTGTTCAAGTTCCAATAACTGTCTAAATATGGATTACATATTCGTATGAGCAATTTCAAGAACATAAACTCTTGCGTAAAATTGTATTATCAACGTTAGATACTTAAACCTTAAACAGTGACATCATCGTCTTCTGAAGGGACTCCTGAACTAAGTAAGCAATCTTATGATTACATCTACTTACGTAATAAATAAAACATCTTCTATGTTACACCTTTTTGTGAAAATATTAACCCTTTTGTCCTTAAAATTAAAAACACGCTATCAAGGGTTCAATCATTTGTGATTTGTTTCATTTTCTGAGGAGTATTTTCACTCAAAACCTAATTAAGACAGAAACATGATTGGTAGGTTATTCTAAAGCAGAAACATTTCTTAACTGGGGGCATTTAAATCAAACGTACAGTTCAAGGTCAAGCAAAAGTCTTTAAGACCTAACTATATATTGACGGGTCAATCCTAGTCAATCGAAGTTCTACGTGTTTTTTCGTATTCCGATGATCATGGATCAGCTTATGGTGACAACAGCATTGTATTTACAAGTTGTATATGTAGTATTTGATTTAAACATAGTTTATTCAATGAAGAAAGGGATTAGGAACAAGTTATCCGACTTAGGTCATCTTCTCCCATTATGTAGTATGGGAGATACTCACAGAAGATGGATATCTTGTTCACAACCATACTTCATTTTGAGGAGTAGAAATGTGTTAAATTAATATACCAGAGAACATTTATGTCAACTTGTATCTGTACAACCTTTTTGTCGAAATCATTGAGACTGTCATCGATTTTCACATTTTCCATCTAAATCAACAAACTTTTTTTAAAAATCTCCCAGGATGCTGTCTTGTCACCAGTTGGTGAGTTTTAAAGCTACTCGTTGAAACATGTCCATTGTTGAAATTTTATGAAAATATTGAATATCTGGAAATGTCTTTAGACGAAATGTATCTTGTGCTCACACAAGAGTGACATAAGACACATTGGTTAAACATTTCTCTTATCATGATAAGCAAATGTTCTAATGCAGCGATTTAATACAGGCTGTCATTTCATTTCGTATTTTATGATGTAAGAAAAAAAAATTTCACAAGTGATTGAAATTCATGCATTGTTGAATAGGTTTTTCAGAAAGTCGATGTTTCTTAGTAAGATAATTTATACGAATTAAGTTGAACAATATATTGATCCTGAAGTATGATAAACTACTGGAACCACACTTCTTATAAGATTATCCTTGTCAGAAAATGACAAGTGTCATTCATCATGCACCATCTCCAGCTGTAGGATTTATGTCTTGTCTGTGCTCTTCCGTATAGACGGGAGGACTGCTGGTCAGTTAGTCAATGAGAACTTGACGTGCAATTTGAGTTCCCATAAATATTGATGTCAGCAATCCCTCAAGGGAATTTTTCTTTTAATTACACAGACACGTTTACAACTGCAGTTGAGCATTGACCAGGCAATTACAGCGGGTTATTTGCCAAATGAAAGAACATATTGATCTTGTCAACCTCACAGTTGTTTCTTGAATGAAAATGGATTTACAAGTTCTTGTTGAGTGTCACGTTCCCCTGGTTCATTCATACTTGTCATAAGTCAAACAACATACACACTGTCATACTTGTACAATTTGTTCTGTAGACACGTACGATTGGTGCTGTGAGTGAACTGTATACTGACGACATGTTGTAAGTCATACATCCAAACAGATTATGTTTTGTTAATGAATATTAATAATGGAACTTTATGTCCATAGCAACTCAAACATTGTTCCGTAATTGTCATTTCTCTGACAGATAGAGATTGAGTGATGTTTAACAAACTGTTGGCATTCCCCAACTGTCACATATTTGAACTGATCAGAACAGGAAGGCATGTTTTCCTCAGTGTATACAAATAATTGCTCCCTCAAGAGATCATGTACTTATCATGGTTTATTTATGAAAAATTCATTTCCATTTAAAAATAGACACATTTTATTAAATAATATGTTAATGCAAATAATCGGTATTGATTGATTAAGTCAAATTTATTAAAGTAACATGACACTTTTCCCCATTTCTCCCTTGTACCGCCCACCAGGGACGTCCAGACGTCCAGATACTGTCCCAAAAAGCGGTACCTAATCAACTCCATCCATAGTATCATTAATCTTTCTGAAACTTTCAACTTGTCTAGATATACATCACTGATGCACATATCGAAAGTTGTTGAAGATATCCTTTGTCAGAAGACGTTCTACTATTTTATCAAATACCAATTTTCTTAGATCTTACTAGTTGTCACGGTGTAAAGTCAGAATATATGTGAAGGATGAACAATTCTACAAAATGAAGCTTATATTCGATTGGCTGTCTTCTCTTCTGCCGTCGATCTGGACTTAATACTGTGACAGTTCCAACCATTTTGCTTCATGTAAACATGTGAGGGTTTGAAAACATAGGATCGACAATCGTGGTCTTAATACATTCTCCTTTCAGATACTAAGACAAAAAACTGCTGCTGAACAATTCATATTCACTTTATCTTCTGTCCTCTTCACCAAACTAAAATTTTTACTTTTCACTTTTATTCACTTAAAGAGCCATCAAGGATGTTGATGAACATATCGGAAAATTGCCAAAAATCTGTCTCCGTGATAATTTTTCACCGATTTTTCCGACCCAAAATAAGCCAAGAAATTGCATTAATTAGTAAAGGTGTTTTCCAGTCTAAATATAGATCAAGTCTATTATTTTCAAGCGCAAAGCACTGTTGTCTAGCTCACACACTGTATACACAGACACGAAAGAATAACAAAGTTTATGAGCAATGAAAGAAACCGAAATATATAAATATTGGCGATTATTTATCTACCCTTTCATTTAATTATGTATTTTCTACAGATATTAATAAATGTTTTAACCAACCTTGTATTTTGTTTGAATTTTTTGAATCAATGAAAATATATTTGTCATAATTTGGTCTTATCTCAATAATCGCAATAATTTGTATATTCTCAGGACATTTTGAAACATTGTTTACAAAGCAGTCATCACATTCAGTAATGTATGACAAGGGTAGCCTAACTTGCAAGAGAAGCACGTGCACCACGTGCATCACGTACTTTGCAATGGCGACATGCGCTATAAAGACGAGCCTTCACGCTATAGAAACGAATGTTGTGTAGTACGTTTTATGCAATAAAAGGAATTCTGTTTATATGACGTCAGATACCCTTAGCGCGCGCTAGGCGAAGGGGGTACATCTCTTTGAAACCAAATTTCATTATATTGTTGTGATTATTATTTATCACACGTCATGTTGTAGATTTCTCTTTGTATTGACGTTATAAGTATATGTTCCACAAATAATTTTGTATTTGAAATACGAACATCCTTGATGGCTTTTCAAAGTGTGTCGTAAAAGGAAAAAAATGCAATATACCTGCTGCTCTCTGCATTTCTAGAGAACATGTCAATGAACCTTTATCAATATCAGATCCACATCAATATGATTAAATTGTGAAACATTTTCCCATATGCAAATTCATTCTCTGAAGCGTGCACACAAACATTATATACTTTTTGTTTATTAAAAACATTATAGATATCGTTTACTTCATTATTTATGTTACATCAGGAGTAATGTTACCAGAGAAGAGGTTTTATTATTTCCGAAATTAAGACAGAAACATGAACAGACAAAAAGCAGGATTTTTTTTATTATTGAGCCAGTAACTGTTATATTTATCAATTGTTTCAATTCAAAAGTTTCAAACAGAAAAAATCATTTCATTAACAAATACCAATCTTCTTAGACCTTGCTATTTGTGTCAGTGGAAAAGTCAAAATATACACCCCGGCCAAAAGAGACGCCTACTAGATATCTTATCAGATATTGTAAAAACTGTTATGAAAAGTTTAGCAATATTATAACATAATGAAGTTGCACCATTTCTGCATTATATATTTGAATTTCAGAAGTTCATGTCACGAAAGAAGGGCGATTGTTGAAATTAGAAAACAATAATTATTCAGTTTTCGATCAGTGCTTGATCAGAAAAACATTTTAAAAATAATTTCATACAACCACGAGCAACAATACAGGCACGCATTCGCGTTAAAGTGGTGATGATGCTACCGATGTAGGTGGTTAAGTTGCGCAAGTGAATCAACCGAAAATAGCAATTTTCATTGGGCGTGTTTTTTATGAATGTTATTGACTCGAATGCCAGTTTTCCACGATTTGTTATTGCTTCAGCATAATGTGGAGACCGCCATTAATTATATTTAAGAAATGATTGCATCTTTCATTTTAAGTAACATTAAGTAGGCGTTTCTTTTGGTCGGGGTGTATATAGGAAGGATGATTCATTCTGCAAAATGTAGCTAATGCTTGATGGAAATGACTATATTCTCAGCCTCGTGTTGAGCTTATCCGAAGCGCTCATTATCTGTGGGATTGTCTGTCTTGATTAACAAAGAGAGATGGCGGTTTCAATTATTTTGCTCTGGAAAGTCCTTGGGAACTTGTAACTTTTAAACATGTGAGGGTTTAAAAACATATAATCGGATATAAAATGGTCCCTCAGGATACTAAGTCAACAAATTGCTGCTGAACAGTTCAGATTCATTTGAACGTCTGTCCTCATCGCCAAAATCAAATAAATTTTCAGTTTTTTTTCCCTGAGAGTGTGATGGAGAAGGAAATAATGCAATATACCTGCTGCTCTGTGCATTTCTAGAGAACCTGTTGACATTCAAACAGTAGGTCAACAAGAGATTGCCCTCGTGTTTCCTCCTGAGAGTCCTGGCATATTCCCTCGGGTGGTTTAACAGAGAAAGCTAATCCGTCAGAGGTTTCACTGGTCAGATTGGTGTTTGACCCTCCAGCTCTATATAAAGAGGAAACGTCTTCACGCCCATAATGAGCACTTGGTGTGACCTCAGACTGTGGAGATAGTCAGATGTGTCAGTTTCTGTGAACGATATATCACGTATGATTACATGCTCATATCGGAACTTACCAATGTCATGTCTCGAGGGTTGTAAATGTTTTGATAATGGGATAAGAAGGTTTTATTCCAACCAGCCTGTGTCTTGCAAAATTTCAATAGGTATTAGGTTTATTCGAGAGTTTATAGATAGTCCTATATCCATCCCCAATGTCGTACATTTAAAATCCATTTTCTCATGTAAATCGCATAGTGCTAACTTCATCTCTAGGCAATTACCGGCAGGAAATTCTTCTGATAACCATAAAGTGTTAGGAAGATGATGGATGACCAGGCAGATAATGGACACTTGGTAAACAATCTGAAACGGGCTACCTTCCTTCGATATAATGACACTATTATTACTGGTCCCATTATAGCCTGATATAGTATACCACGGAGACATCGCTTGTTGCCTGTATGGGATAACATGTAAAATTGGATATGGTAAGGTTCCATAAACTGTAGTGTTACAACAGAACTATCATTTCAATGCTTAAAGGTCAGATATTCGCCCCGCAGCATTTTCTCCTAGATATAAGACAATATTGCTGGTTTGGCTTACTGCTAGACAGGATTATGATGGGACAGTGCTTGTAATGTGTATGGAATTTGTAAATGGAGATAGACTCGTTTCTTTGTGTATTGAATCGACAGTGAGACATTATTTCAATTTTGAAAAAATTAATCATAAAACTGTTGAATGAATGAAACATATGTTACTTTAAAAATATTCAATATTTAATAACGTTTTCTACTTTTGTAAATTTACAACATGTAATGATAATCCATGACAATGTATTTCAGCTTTGTTGATTACATGATTTTGGTGTTTACAAGAATTTCATGACGAGATATCTTGATGACCTCGTCAGTTTCCCCGTGGTGGAGGTAGATATCTTCTGTACAGGACATATCAGCCAATAAACAAGGAACATTATCCCCCAAGCAATTTCACATTCTCAACATGTAATAGATTCCTCGTAAACTGCTCTACCCCGGAGAATCTTCCTCTGGTCTGGAATAGAAATCAACATCCTCTTATGGATAGACCATTAACCATTGAACTTTACATATTATGCATATCATTTGTATGATAAAGCCTGTTATATTGACCGTTTTAAGAGTACATCAGTCTTTGATATTTTTTAATGATCTACAGTATTATTATTATGTCCATAGTGTTTGTTTTTTTCCGTGTCAGGATGCACGATAACGGTATACACCACCCAACTAGTTTACTATAAAGCCTTTATTTGTTGTTACATCCATCACAAGAGTTTCCTGCCACTAAATGCCGACAACCTAAAGACTCATTATTAGACATTGCATATGAATTGATATCCTCTTTGATCAGATAGGGAATCTACTTAAGTATTTCGAAGATTTAGTTTGATTGTTGATGTTATGGTTTTTGTTGGTGGCCGCGGCTTCGATCCAGTCAGATATTAGTTTTCTTGAAATGTGTCTTCATTAAGAAAACTAGCGGTATACATAATTCGTGAATGACAATCAGCTTCCCATGGATAGTACTTCAGAAGAAAAATCAGGTGGTTATTTGTTAAAGCACATTTTTGGTGTAATATTTTATTTTGCTGTGCATTTATGCAATGGAGAGGTAGATAACAATGATTGTCAATTTATGACTAAATTTCTATTCTGACTGATAGTTCAATTTAAAAAAATCAAAAATATGTATATTGTTTTCCTTCTCACATGTGGTCAAACAAAACACATGGAATTCAATTTCTTATCTTTAAAAATACCCCTGTAACACTTGTCCATTATTGCTAGGATAACAGCTATGTTTTCATCATTGATTCTATGTCAAACCATACACTAAAAGACACTTGACCAGTACTGTAAACTGTGTAAGTCATCGATAATCGATGACCCGTCAAACCTAATGCTGCCATTATATCAACTTACTGATCACATGTCCGTTATATTCTGGATGTCGGTGGTTGGAAATGAAAGAGAACATTACTTCTAAAATTGTTGCATGTCACTTCTCTCTTGTTCTGTCCAAAGTTGAATACAAATACTATTCAAATTAATGGCACAACTATCTTAATACTTGTATAAACACGAATATATTATCCTGATGTTCGATAGAGATCCATCTGTGGTGACCCTGTCAGGAACATCACAGAAACTAGGTCCCTGACTTATTTGGTAGTCAAATTATCTCGGAAAGGAAAGATCAAACACTTATATAAACATAGTCATTATTATTAGACTTTGTTTACATAAAATATCAATATTTCTTTGACCAAGAACGAACATGATGTGTGTTCTCAACGGAGACTAATATCTTCCTGATCTCGTAAAGATCTGACAACAACCAGGAAGGAAGCAATCTGCATATGTAAATCTTCACCTTACTAAATATATGTAGGAATGAAAAGGAATGAGAATTCTGTGTGTTATAACATGGCATAAATTCATACCTTGTCCTATTTACGTTTAGAAATATCTGTACATAAGATTTATGGTATTATTTGAGTGATTCATTGAGTTGCTGGTTTTTACCACGTGGAATGTATTGAAAGTTTAGGATTTATGTATCCTCTATAAGAACAGTTCTGGTCGACAGTGAGGATTGAATAACGAGGTTGTTGAATAATGACGATGTTGAACAGCGAGGGTTTTGAATAATGACGATGTTGAACAGCGAGGGTTTTGAATAACGAGTATGTTGAATAACGAGGGTGTTATATAACGAGGGTGTTGATAACGAGGGTGTTTAATAACAAGGGTGTTTAATAACAAGGGTGTTTAATAACAAGGGTGTTATATAATGCGTGTGTTGAATAAAGAGGGTGTCGAATAAAGAGGGTGTCGAATAACGATGAACATGAGATTGGCAGTAGTATCATCATTAGAAGCAGTGGCCTTTGTAATTTGTATTGAATATGTCTCCAACATAAAATCATCAAATTTATCTAATGTTTCAGAAATCTTATAATAGCTAGGTAATATTCAATATTCTATAAAGTTTCTCAATCTTATCTTATCTTAATCAATCACATAAATAGCGACATCTAATATTCTATAAACTGACCTCTCTAATCACTCATATAAATAGGGAAATATATTCAATAAAATAATCTGTGATATGATCAGAGAGAAATAGTTTATGGAGTGGAAAAATATTCTCCGCACTGACCCAGACATATACAATATGTCTGCAATAGGAATAGCAATCGCTGCAGGATCGGTTTCTCAGACATCTGGAATAACTTTATACCATCCATTAAAGAAGGATTTAGTCTTTGTAAGATGAATGCTGATGGCGTCCAAGATTTCTTTTAATATTATATCAGCAGAAAAAAACATATCAGGCATTTTTGCCTCAAGTGTATTTTATGTAATTCACATTTAGTTACACAATTTTGCATTTATTCTATATAGACATTACACAGGGACTTGTAAGTATAGAATAAGATATTAGACAATAACCATACTTGATACAAGATGACATGTTTGACTATCAACAGGTTCAAGGTTATACACTGTACTCATTATCTGTGTCTATCAGAGCTTAGAGCTAGCGAGGCCATCACCAATCTCCCTGGTGAAACCGCTAGAGAATTAGCTTGTCTCTAAACCCAGCCCAAGGGAGATCTGAAGACGCTATCAGTAAGTGTTGTATACACTTGGAGAATGTTCCTTGAACTCTACAGTGAAAGAGAACAACTAGTGTTGAGACGGTGATATTTCAATATTTGCAATAGCTTACATCTTACATTCTTTCTATATCAACGTGTAAATGTGGGAATAGAAATAAAACTTCAACTTATTTATAATTATGATTCACCCAGCATGACGTCATATTGACGCACATGGTCCCTGGAATGACGAGAATATGTATTACTTTGTCATCTGATGTTGAAAATGTCAAACTATTATTAAAATGTAGACCAAAGTGTTACACTATATGTTTGATATATTCTACATTATGAAATCTAAACAAGTATAAAGATTATCCGGATAAATATCGTTGATGCCACCTTGGAAGAGGTTCTAAACTCTGGTTTATGATTATCGTTGACAGGAGCCATATGTGTGTTGTATCTGTATATTTAAATGCTTACTTATTCAGTTTCCACAGAAATCTTTATCTTCGAACCGAGTACATAAAATATCCGAATGATTCTGACAATTGTTGGGACGAATGCGCTAGTTTTTCGATTGAATAAAACATTCCAATGTTTTCAGTACTTTGCCAGCTTGAGTCTCTTTTACCTAGACTTGGACTGGAATGTTGATGACAGTTATCCATTTGTGAAGCTTTGATCAGATACATTTAATCTTTACGAGAGAACATTAAACAGAAATGCACAAATTGTTATTCTCCGAGATGACACATGGGCGATTTCGTTTTCACATTGATTGACAGTTAATAAGCTCATTGAATCTTGTTTAATTGGACTTGTTACATAAGGTTGACGACACTAATAGATTAGTGAACACTTTGATTAGTTACTGATTTTTTAAGGGGAAATATTACTCAGAATTGTAAAGTTTTGTTTGTTTCTCTTTGGTGAAAGATTAATTAGAAATGCATAACTTGTATTCTCTTTTGGTGCAGAGTTCGAGTTCAAGAAACATGCATACGTCGTATCCAGCAACTGTTGAATGCTGTGGTTGTATATACAGGTGCATACCAAACGTTCGTTCACCTTATGTATCTATGAGTAAAATAATCATTCTCAACGGATCCTGTGGTCGTCACGTCAGTGGTGCATGTTGATGAAATAGACAGAAGGATTTTGAAAATTTAAATTTAAATTAATTTTCGAATAAAAGTTTTCCCATTGACTACGTGAGAGAATTTTAATTCAAAATACATTGCATGAGTAACAGATGATGTGCATTTAACCCAGTTGATTACTTACTGACTATTTCACAAAAAAACATAAAAACTCTACTTTTGAAAGGATTGACCCTGGTCACTTCACAGAGCTGCCACACCTTTAACTGGTTACTATAAAACTTATCGTTTTTAAGTGTAAAACAGGCTTTTTACTTGTTATCGCGTTATATTGAGGATCCCTGGCGTTATATTGAGGATCCCTCGGTGATGTCAGCCTGTTAACAGCCACGCTATATGAGTTTCTTTTGTACCGTGAAATCTCTTCTGCCTTGGCGCAGTAGTCTAAGGCGTTGACTCAGTAACTACAGGTGATAGTGGATACGGGTTCGAGACGCACTTTCTGCAAACATTTTCTGTACCTATCTGTCGTAAACTTATGAATTTTTTCAAAATTAGTCTTAGTTAGTTTCTTCAGATCTTTACTTTCAAGCCGTCATCTAAACACATATATCAGGGTTTACAATCATTATAATTCCTTCTAACAGGGTTTACAACTGTCTGTGAAAACCCTCCTGGAGGGAATTACAAGGTTGTAAGTCCCTCGTACGGTGATACGGTTTAGAAAGGTCGTTTCAAGTATCACGTTATATGGCTGGTAGGTTGATAATATGAGATATCAAACCAGAGTATGTCATGGAACACTAAACTGTCGTCATATAAAACGAAAATGCAAATCGATCAGTCTAGTTTTCCTGTGATACAATGCTTCAAAGTCATGCCACATTACATGATATTTGCACTGCAATACACAGGTAGGTGAACAAACCTTCGGTATGCAGCTGTATTATGAATACTGTTCTGTAATATGTACTTCTTTGTAAAACTTAAATGAAAAATCAAACGTTATTGATTGAGTCTCAGTGTACTTATCAATTTTATTAATGTTAATAAGTTAATCAGAGAAATATTGATCGGCCATAAAGGTCTTTGAGAAGAAACGATAATTATACAGAAAGAGTTTTTATTTTCCAGCACGTCAGCTACATATTGTGAATTTTGATAAGAGAAGAGCAATTTGAGAAATGGATATAATGAGCCCACCAGTGTAGAACCACTGTCAAACAACAGAAGGTATATGGTAGTATGTAACACACGAGAGTATAATGTATAAGTAGACTTCTAGACAAACGAGATCAGTTAAAAGTTAAGCCTTCATCTCTACCTCACTGAACACACACCATCAAACAAAGGGTACGATCAGGTCAAGGGGAATTCTACTGGAGATCATCAAGGTTTTATAATGATATCTAAATGCCTTTTTTTTTTTTTTTTTTTTTTATCACTTTATTTCTTTTCACAGGGTACAGCATTTTTCATTTTCATTTCATAGTATTATCACAATAAATGGTACAAAACATTTGACATGAAAATTCTTCTACATGAATAGATTGTGGCAGGATGACCAGAATGAGACAAATGAGTCATATTTATATCTAAATGCCTTGTTAACTAATAAACTTTATGATTGCAACACGACTAGAGGAAGAAGGTATGAACCGTCTTTGAGAGGAATCTTGGGTGAAAATAATGCAGTGCAGTGGAAGTGGACAGTGTAGGATAACGTCATAAAACCAGAGGAAAATGTGGTATTACTATGGACAGGACAGTGAAGAAGCCAAGCTAAAAGAAACTCATCACCACTCAAGCTCCATCCGTTGGATATCTGTGACAAATCCCCAACACTTGGGTCAAATGTTTCTCTCTTCTTAACACATTTAGTTATGAAGGGGTGGATCTATACAATTAATTATCAAACTTCGCGTTGATTGGACAGTTTTTAGATATATGGCAGATGACTATCATTGTAAATGTGTAATTTCCAGTTACCCGACGCGTGTATACGCGTGTATATGTTGATTAATAACTTCACCTACAGACACAAGCTAGTATGAACTAGACTTTTAAATGAGTATTTTAATAGTGTGTTCTTCAATTCGATCACATACAGTTTTGATAAACATGTCCGGTATTGCTATATTTTGTTTGGTAAAACCCAACTGGTTGTTTCAAATTACCTTTGTCTCTCTTTATATGTTGATTAAGCACAATACAAACGCATTGGGTTCCAACGAGATTCTTTAATCCTATACAGGTAAGCAATAACTGAACTGAACTTTATTCAAGAACTCAGGCTGCAAACAGCAGCATAAGAGGTACATAAACATATATACATTGATACAATATACAATATAATAGGTATGTACAGCTGTTATAAAGGTACATTTGATTATAAAAGCTATTTCTTGAACAAAGACATAATGATTTTAATTTTTTTCTAGAGTTTTCTTAAAGTTCCTAGCTTAGTAGAATTAAATAAAATATTCATTTTGTACATATTTGGCCTATTGTAATAATATTTGTGAATATACTTTTCTCTTTCTGATTGTAATATAGGACAAACAAATAAATAATGAAATTCGTCCCCAAGATCGTTTAAATTACAAAGAGTACATTTTCTTTCATGAACTGGGATATTTTTCCAACTACCGGTCTCGATTGGCATAAAGTGATTAGCTGTTCGAAATCTTAACAAGTAATTGTAATTAAAAAAATTTAGGTATTGTTCAAACTGGAGAGATGGATTTTTGAAGATATTGTATATAGTTGCTTTGGAAGAATTTTCAATTGTTGATAACCAATTTTGCTGAAAAATATCTTTTAATTTGCTTTTAACTATAGATTTTAGCCAAATGGTACTTTTGAAATTTTGAGATTTCCAAACAAAACTCAGTCCAAGATCATCAAAAATTCGTTTGATATAACATATCCATTTCTGTGAACATTTGCAAAAGAGAAAATCATTAAATAACAATTTATAAACAAGAAGGCACAATTTTGACGATTTACCAGTGAGAATTTTGGCCCAAAAATATACCATTCTGCATTTAATAATATATATTTACAAGCGGGAATCGACCAAACTCGCCATAGACCATGTAGTTGGGCGTACCTTTGCGCAATGACGACAAATATTTAAGGAATCGTAGATGGACATTTTCAAAACAGGACGCATTTTCAAAACCCCAGACTTCACATCCATATAAAAGAATTTGGGTAATCATACAATCAAATAATTTCAAATGACAGTAAATAGAAAGTTTAAGTTTTCTTCCTTGACTTAATACGAAAAACATTGCCTTTGTAGCCTTTTCAACCAACAAACTTTTGGTTTTAGTGAATTTATTATTTTTCTGAAGTGATATTTCGAGATAAGGATAGCAATCTACATTATCAAGAATGGTTACTCCAATATTAAAATTTCTTTAATATTCTTTTTTGGAACCACCGAAAATTAAAATTTTGGATTTGGATGCGTTGATTTTAAGCCTCCATTTGTTACAGTAATTGTTAAAAGAATCAAACATTTTTTGTAAATCATTTGGGTCTGAAGACATAAATACTGTATCATCAGCATATAATAATGCAAAGAGTGTAATAAGTGTATCTAGGCGGTTATGAAAATCAACAGGGTTTAGTTGTAAACCGGAACATGAATCTGAAGCTAATGCATCTTCAAGATCGTTGAGAAAAAGTGAAAACAAAATAGGAGACAAATTCTCTCCTTGGCGGACACCTTGCTTGCACAAAAAGAAGTCAGAATAATTACCGCCGTTACAAACACAGGATTTTATATTTTGGTACATGTTAAAAATGACCTTGAAGCATTTTCCAGATATGTTATTTTGCCAGAACCCTGATCTCCAGACGGTATCAAATGCTTTTTGAAAATCAATAAATGCGCAATATAGTTTCTTTTTGCGGCATTTTAACAGTTCCGAAAGATGGTAATGGTATGGACAAAGACATATATTTATAGCTACAAGCAGGCATTAACACGCTTTCATCACATCATTCATTCTTTGGGAGAGAACACTAAACAGAAATACACAAATTATTCTCCGAGATGACACATGGGTGATTTCGTTTTCAAATTTATTGGCAGTTAATATGCTTATTGAATCGTTTAGCTTTAAATAAATATATAGAGGAAATAAATGTTCTACTTTCTTTCTCCAGACTTGATTTGCTATCATCAGATTACTTCCTTCTTCTAACTTTATATATATTTTCCTGGATACACCAATACAACAACGGACATTTAGTAACCCTAGCATGATTTATAGCTTAAGTTGTACAATATGTCAGAGAAGTTCTTCCTGGTAACGTTATAGGACACACGGAGAGCCATGTTTAGATTTAGATTTACGACAAGATACCACAACCGTTAGAATCTTTTCACTGACTTCAGTGTTAAATACACATTAACTGATTGTGTGTAATGTAAATGTATATAAATGTCTTCACAGCCAACCCCAGCTCACTCACTAGAACTCCTTGTTACCTATGTCCCTTCAAGATCAATAAGACCTGTACACCAATCCTATATAAACATGAAGCAAGCTACCTACGGACACAGAATTTGTTCTCATGCAGCTGTCTCCTTGTGGAATCCTCTCCAAGAAACAATCTTAATTTGTGAAACATCTTCCTTGACATCTATAAAATCGTTTTCTTCTCAACAACCTCATTGTTATTAAAATCCGAGAAAGAAAACTTCTAAACTATTGAATATACTCATATCAATCTGAGGTTTCCTCTGTGGAAGAGAACTCCGCCAATAAAATGTCTCATTAGAAGTATTGTTTCGCAACTTTTATTCTTCGGAATAGGGTCGATCACACTACAAGAGCCTAACTTCACTTACTGTCACTTTCTCTTACTGCGCCAATACAATACAGTTGACTGACATCTTAGTCTTAATTGTAAAAAGTAAAATGTGCAAAATGATTGACAGAATTCTCGTTAAGTCCCTCAATTTTGCACAAATCGTTAATGCGGGAGAAACCCATATTTCAATTCTTTTTTTTATAAAACGTTCAAACATATTGATACTCGTTTAACTATTTTTTCTCTCATTTATTGGATTTTAAAAGTGTAAAATTGTCAGTGCTTTTAAAACATATCAACAAAAGAAGAAAAAGGACAAAGTAAAATGGTATAAGTGAAACGCAACTTTCACCAAGGGAGGGGTTTTGTTTTGTATATTTACTTACGCTATGAAACATTATTTTCTTTGAGGGAACCACATGATTGGATTGTGTTTGTCTTCTGGTATCTGACCAATGGACATGTGTCTTGTCGAAGTCTTTCGAAATATGAGGGAATAACTATCATTTTGCTTAGACAATATGTGTTTTAAGTTATTTCAGGATATCGTATCTTTAATTATTATATTTCTAATGCTACATTTATATACAATTCAGTATACATTCGAATTACCAAGATATCTCCCAGTAGTATGTCACTACAGTAGATGGCCTACAATAGCTTTTAAAATAATCTCAGCACAGGATTTATCGTATTGTGAATGAAAACAGGAGACCAGAATGAAACTTTGTCAATCATCTCCCTGAATCTGTCATGGTAATTCATTTAGAAGAAATCCTCTGACACTGTCAATTCTGAAAGCCATGGAGGTTGGAAGAATCTGGTATTAGAATAACACATTTTGAGGATCACCGTAGTCCTGCCCTATAACTATGTAAACAATAAGAGTCTTTAATAAAATCTATGTCCTTACACACATAAGGAACTGAACGCTTGAAAAATTAACTTAATAATAATAATAATAGTCTATTTGTAGAGCGGTTTTCTCCATGACATCATGCTCTAAGCGCTTGGGAGTAGGCCAGTTCAAAGAGATGAGTTTTAATTAATCGCTTGAATGTTGCGAGTGTTTCTGCAGATTTGATTTCAAGTGGGAGATCATTCCACATGGAAATTACATGGATGAAGTGGAGTAATAATAAAATTTCATAGAAGTTTCTGTCTAGGGTCACAACTACACACTCATAGTTTGATACCCATTCTTACAGTAACAGATGGGTATTGAGCCGAATTCTAAAAAAGTCATTTGATGGAGCATGCTTATGTTCGGGCCACAAATTTGAAGAGAGGATAGAAACACAGAGTCAATGATTTGTTTATTTCCCATTTCCTGATGCTGTAAAGTGGCATATAACATGTTAATCAAATATGAATGTCCCGCAGTGTCACATATACATTCCCGTTACCTTAGTGAGACCAGACTGATTTAAAATCTTTATACATTTAAGCCCAATGGAAACTATTACCACAGCTGCAACATGTGTACAAACAACAAGATGTATGAGGCCGTCACGTTGTTTTATTTTAGTTAGAGAGTGAAGTATCCAGAAATGTAACATATCATTTGCGGATAACTGCTGTATGTCTGGTTCTGACGACAGTGATTCCCTGACAAGAATAGACGGACCACGCATTACTGCAATAATAGATATTACAGCAATAACACACATATAGAACTGTTTGCGAACCCCTCTCTCGGAATGTGTATATGGGGATAAATAAAAAACATCAACAACATATAACGATAACGTTTCAGTACAATGTTTACATTTCAACCATCAACCCATCATCAGGACCAGGGTGTGTACACTGCTTCTGTCAGTAAGGTTGAGTGTCCGGAAAATAACATACAACTAGATCAAATGGTAATCGATGTTGGTAACATTCTGATGACAGTAATAGTCTGACAAAGCACGCAGGTAGGAGTTGTACAATAACAGGTTTGGTTGTACAATAACACACATATAAATGTGACTAACCTATTTATACAGAAGACGAAAACGTCGTTGAGTAATCTCGTTATCTAGACATTTTTAGCCAAATGTCATTGTTGAAAATGCGATTTCAGAACCCCAAATGTATATGAACTAACATAAAAATAAAAGCATCATACTGTTATATGTACCTGTATGAAATTGAGAGTACGTCTTTACACAACATGTGTTTATCAAATACATTCAAAATCAACTTTCTCCAACATAATTATTTCGTGTTTTACTGAGATCACATTTCTTTTGCGGTTGAGTGTACATAATCCTGCATAAGAACATATGTTATTGAGCACGTCCATTGATGAACGAGTCTATAGCATGTCCACTTGTATTAAGAACTTCAATTCGACTGTTCATGACTAGTGGCTTATTTCTAAAATGGACATTTGCCCTTAAATGAAAACAATTCATCTTATTTAGAGGCATTCTTCACATTATGCCCATTGATGAAAGAGTATATGACATGTTGGGATGCAGGAAGATCTTCATTTTGATTGCTCCTTTAGTTAGGAGTAAATTAAGGCGACATTCAGTTCAAATGTGAAATTAATTCTTCTTATCTAGCGTAATAAGGCATACTGTGCAATATAATACACTTTTCATGGGAAATTACACATGTCTTATATACAATGTAACGCATTTCATATATATGGGGATTTAAGAAGGACAACAAAATGTGACGTTCATTTTATCGAGGGAGACATTCAGATTTAAAGATTGAGTCGAGCATAAAATCACCTATGTTGTATACTGTTTAACTTTCCGTGTTCATACATTCCCAAATGTTTATGTTAGCACAGTTTTAGAAACATTATTAAGTGTTCAAGTTCCAATAACTGTCTAAATATGGATTACATATTCGTATGAGCAATTTTAAGAACATAAACCTTTGCGTAAAATCGTATTATCAACGTGAGATACTTAAACCTCAAACAGTGACATCATCGTCTTTGAACATTCTGAAGGGACTCCTGAACTAAGAAAGCAATCTAATGATTACTTCTACTTAAGAAATAAATAAATCATCTTTGATGTTACACCTTTTTGTGAAAATACTAACCCTTTTGTCCTTAAAATTAAAAACACGCTACCAAGGGTTCAATCATTTGTGATTTGTTTCATTTTCTGAGGAGTAATTTGACTCAAAACCTAATTAAGACAGAAACATGATTGGTAGGTTATTCTAAAGCAGAAACATTTCTTAATTTGGGGCATTTAAATCAAACGTACAGTTCAAGGTCAAGCAAACGTCTTTAAGACCTAACTATTGACGTTTTAATCCTAGTCAATCGAAGTTCTACGTGTTTTTTCGTATTCCGATGATCATGGATCAGCTTATGGTGACAACAGCATTGTATTTACAAGGTGTATATGTAGTTTTTGATTTAAACATAGTTTATTCAATGAAGAAAGGGATTAGGAACAAGTTATCCGACTTAGGTAACCTTCTCTCATTATGTAGTATGGGAGATACTCACAGACGATGGATATCTTGTTCACCACCCTACTTCATTTTGAGGAGTAGAAATGTGTTAAATCAATATACCAGAGAACATTTATGTCAACTTGAATCTATACAAACTTTTTGTCGAAATCATGGAGACTGTCATCGATTTTCACATTTTCCATCTAAATCAACAAACTTTTTTTTTAAATCTCCCAGGATGCTGTCTTGTCACCAGTGGGTGAGTTTTAAAGCTACTCGTTGAAACATGTCAATTGTTGAAAATTTATGAAAATATTGAATATCTGGAAATGTCTTTAGACGAAATGTATCTTGTGCTCACACAAGAGTGACATAAGACACATTGGTTAAAAAATTATCTTAGCATGATAAGCAAATGTTCTAATGCAGCGATTTAATACAGGCTGTCATTTCATTTCGTATTCTATGATGTAAGAAACAATAATAAAAATTGCCACAAGTGATTGAAATTCATGCATTGTTGAATGGGTTTTTCAGAAAGTCGATGTTTCTAAGTAAGATGATTTATAGCTATTAAGTTTAACATTATAGTGATCCTGAAGTATGATAAACTACGGGAACCACACTTCTTATAAGATTATCCTTGTCAGAAAAAGTGTCATTCATTGACTTCTAATGTTGCACCATCTCCAGCTGTAGGATTTCTGTCTTGTCTGTGCTCTTCTGTATAGATTGAAGGACTGCTCGAGACACTTTGCCAGTGAGTTAGTCAATGAGAACTTGACATGCCCTTTAAGTTCCCATACATATTTATGTCAGAAATTTCTCAAGGGAATTTTTCTTTTAATTACACAGACACGTTTACAACTGCAGTTGAGCATTGGCCAGGCAATTACAGCGGAGTGTTTGCCAAATGAAAGTACGTATTGATCCCGTCAACCTCACAGTTGTTTCTTGAATGAAAATGGATTTACAAGTTCTTGTTGAGTGTCACTTTCCCCTGGTTCATTCATTTCCTCAAGAAATTGTTTCCTTGTTGTCATAAGTAAAAAAAACCCATACATACTGTCATACTTGTACAATTAGTTCTGTAGACACGTATGATTGGTGCTGTGAGTGAACTGTATACTGACGACATGTTCTGAGACTACATCCATGTACAGCAAACAGATTATGTTTTGTTAATGAATAAAGATGCTTGGAACTTTATGTCCAAAGCAACACAAACATTGTCCCGCAATTGTCATTTCTCTGAGATTGAGTGATGTTTAACAAACTGTTGGCATTCCTCACCTGTCACATATTTGAACTGAACGGAACAGGAAGGCATGTTTTCCTCATTGTATAAGAACAATTGCTCCCTCAAGACAGATCATGTATTTATATATATATATATATATATATATATATATATATATATATATATATATATATATATATATATATATATACCCGATAAGATGATATTTGATTCAAACATGGCAGATAAAAAACAAAATGAAATGTAACTTGCCATGGAAGAGGCGAAGATTTATTTATGAAAAATTCATTTTCATTTAAAAATAGACACATTTTGTTAAATAAGATGTTAATGCAAATACTCGGCATTGATTGATTAAGTCAAATTTATTAAAGTTACATGACACTTTTCCCCATTTCTCCTTTGTATCGCCCACCAGGGACGTCCTGACGTCCAGATACTGTCCCAAAAAGCGGTACTAAAATGCCAAATCAACTCCATCCATAGTATCATTAATCTTTCTGAAACTTTCAACTTGTCTAGATATACATCACTGATGCACATATCGAAAGTTGTTCGAAGATATCCTTTGTCAGAAGACGTTCTACTATTTTATCAAATACCAATTTTCTTAGACCTTACTAGTTGTCACGGTGTAAAGTCAGAATATATGTGAAGGATAAACAATTCTACAAAATGAAGCTTATATTTGTACTGGCTGTCTTCTCTTCTGCCGTCGATCTGGACTTAATACTGTGACAGTTCCAACCATTTTGCTTCATGTAAACATGTGAGGGTTTGAAAAAATAGGATCGAAAATCGTGGTCTTAATACATTCTCCTTTCAGATACTAAGACAAAAAACTGCTGCTGAACAATTCATATTCACTTTAACTTCTGTCCTCTTCACCAAACTAAAATTTTTACTTTTCACTTTTATTCACTTAAAGAGCCATCAAGGATGTTGATGAACATATCGGAAAATTGCCAGAAATCTGTCTCCGTGAAATATATACACTTAATTTTTCACCGATTTTTCCGACCCAAAATAAGCCGAGAAATTGCATTAATTAGTAAAGGTGTTTTCCAGTCTAAATATAGATCGAGTCTATTATTTTCAAGCGCAAAGCATTGTTGTCTAGCTCACACACTGTATACACAGACACGAAAGAATAACACAGTTGATGAGCAATGAAAGAAACCGAAATATATAAATATTGGCGATTATTTATCTACCCTTTCATTTAATTATGTATTTTCTACAGATATTAATAAATGTTTTAACCAATTATGTATTTTGTTTGAATTTTTTGAATCAATGAAAATATATTTGTCATAATTTGGTCTTATCTCAATAAAAAGTACATTAAAGAGGCAATAATTGGTATATTCTCAGGACATTTAGAAACATTGTTTACAACGCAGTCATCACATTCAGTAATGTATGACAAGGGTAGCCTAACTTGCAAGAGAAGCACGTGCACCACGTGCACCACGTGCACCACGTACGTTGCAATGGCGACATGCGCTATAAAGAAGAGCCTTCACGCTTTGGAAACGAATGTTGTGTAGTACGTTTTATGCAATAAAAGGAATACTGTTTATATGACGTCAGATACCCTTAGCGCGCGCTAGTCGAAGGGTGTACATCTCTTTGAAACCAAATTTCATTATATTGTCGTGATTATTATTTATCACACGTCATGTTGTAGATTTCTCTATTTATTGACGTTATAAGTATATGTTCCACAAATAATTTTGTATTTGAAATACGAACATCCTTGATGGCTTTTTAAAGTGTGTCGTAAAAGGGAAAAAAATGCAATATACCTGCTGCTCTCTGCATTTGTAGAGAACATTTCAATGAGCCTTTATCAATATCAGATCCACATCAATATGATTAAATAGATATCGTTTACTTCATTATTTATGTTACATCAGGAGTATTGTTACCAGAGAAGAGGTTTTATTATTTCCGAAATTAAGACAGAAACATGAACAGACAAAAAGCATTTTTAAAATTTTATTATTGAGCAAGTAACTGTTATATTTATCAATTGTTTCAATTTAAAAGTTTCAAACAGAAAAAATCATTTCATTAACACTCCCGGCCAAAAGAGACGCCTACTAGATATCTTATCAGATATTGTAAAAACTGTTATGAAAAGTATGAAAAGTTGCACCATTTCTGCATTATATATTTGAATCTCAGAAGTTCATGTCAGGAAGGGCGATTGTTGAAATTAGAAAACAATAATTGTTCAGTTTTCGATCAGTGCTTGATCAGAAAAACATTTTAAAACGATTTTCATACAACCACGAGCAACAATACAGGCACGCATTCACGTTAAAGTGGTGTTGATGCTACCGATGTACGTGGTTAAGTTGCGCAAGTGAATCAACCGAAAATAGCAATTTTCATTGGGCGTGTTTTTCATGAATGTTATTGACTCGAATGACAGTTGTCCACGATTTCAATGGACTTCCATATTAGTTATTGCTTCAGAATAATGAGGAGACCGGCATTAATTATATTTAAGAAATAATTGCATCTTTCATTTTAAGTAACATTAAGTAGGCGTTTCTTTTGGCCGGGGGTGTATATAGGAAGGATGATTCATTCTGCAAAATGTAGCTAATGCTTGATGGAAATTACTATCTTCTCAGCCTCGTATTGAGCTTATCCGAAGCGCTCATTATCTGTGGGATTGTCTGTCTTGATTAACAAAGAGAGATGGCGGTTCCAATTATTTTCTCTGGAAAGTCCTGGGGAACTTGTAACATTTAAACTTGTGAGGGTTTAAAAACATATAATCGGATATAAAATGGTCCCTAAGGATACTAAGTCAACAAATTGCTGTTGAACAGTTCAGATTCTGTCTGTCCTCATCGCCAAAATCAAATTAATTTTTATTTGTTGTCCCTCATAGTATGTTGGAGAAGGAAATAATGCAATATACCTGCTGCTCTGTGCATTTCTAGAGAACCTGTTGACATTCAAACAGTAGATCAACAAGAGGTTGCCCTCATGTTTCCTCCTAAGAGTCCTGGCATATTCCCTCGGGTGGTTTAACAGAGAAAGCTAATCCGTCAGTGGTTTCACCGGTCAGATTGGTGTTTCACCCTCAAGCTCTGTGTAAAGACGAAACGTCTTCACGCCCATAATGAGCACTTAGTGTGACCTCCGGCTGTGGAGATAGTCAGATGTGTCAGTTTCTATGAACGATATATAACGTACAATTACATGCTCATATCGGAACTTACCAATGTCATGTCTAAGGGATTGTAAATGTTTTAATAATGGGTTAAGAAGGTTTTATTCCAACCAGCCTGTGTCTTGCAAAATTTCAATAGGTATTAGCTTTATTCAAGAGTTTATAGATAGTTTGTATATCCATCCCCAATGTCGTACAATTAAAATCCATTTTCTCATTTAAATCGCATAGTGCTAACTCCATCTCTAGGCAATTACCGGCAGGAGATTCTTCTGATAACCACTGTCGAAATCATAAAGTGTTAGGAAGATCATGGGTGACCAGGCAGATAATGGACACTTCCTCCTATACAATGACACTTTTATTACTGGTCCTGTTATAGCTTGATAGTCTATGTAGTAAATAATGAGCGGTTATGGCATATAAACTCGCGAGGGCGTCAGCCCGAGCAGAGTTTATTACCATAATGCGAGGCAATCGGGTCATTATTTGCCTTACACTCCCCCGGAACACTCTATTTAAAAAATAAATGTATATATGCATTTTCAAGGAGTGTTTTGTTGATTTATACGACATGATCAAAATATATCAGTGAAATATTCCCAATACACCCATAACTGACTCGAAAGGAAGGTTTCATAATCATTCATTCCATACACAAAGTAGACATACATTGGCACCCATAAATACATATGTATATATAATACTAGAAAATAAATATATAAATACAGCCAAGACACAACAGAATGAACACTCGTCTGTATGGATACTCGGTAGCTACATTGGTAAAGGCGCTGCTCGACGATATAGAGGTCAAGGGTTCGAATTCCACTTTCGTTACTTACAAAGTTTTCATTTCTAATTTGACAAAATTTCCAAAATTTTACAAGTCCATCTGTTTCGGTAAGTTGAATATCTCATAACTGACCATGCGCAGATAACCCGCAACTCAAACAAAAGAAATAACTTCCCAAGGGGTATAAAACAGGGATACATCACGTGATGACTGTATGGGATAACGTGTAGAATGGGATATTGTAAGGACCCCTAAACTAGAGCATTATAATTGAACTATCATTTCCATATTTCTGCTTAAAGGTCAGATATTCGCCCCTCAACATTTTCTCCTAGATATAAGACAATATTGCTGGTTCGGCTTACTGACACTTGGCCAGTACTATCAACTGTGTAAATCACCAATAAACGGTGAACGTCAAACCTAATGCTGTGATTATATTAAATTGCAATGTTTGCAAATGATCAATGATGTTTGATAAACGTTCAGTCATATTCCTTTTGATGTCAATGGTTAGAAACGAAAGAGAACATTAATTCTAAAATGGTTGCATGTCACTTTTCCATTTTCTTCCCATGTTCCAATGCTTACATTATTTATACACCAATCTCAATGCTTGTATAACTACGAATATATTACCCTTGTTTGGTGTTCCATAGAGAGCTATCTGTGTTGAGCCTGCCAGGAACATCGTAGAAACTAGGTGCCTGACTGATTTAGGAGTCACATTATCTCAGAAAGGAAACGATCAAACACTTACATAAAACAATGAACATCATCATTAGATTTTATTTCTGTAAAAATCTATATATATGTTTATGACCATGAATTCTCTGGTGAATGGGGACTAATATGTTCCTGGCGACATAAACATCTGACAACAACCAGGAAGGATCCGTATGTAAATATCATCTCACTTAGACGACTATTTGTTGAGTTGAATCTTTGAATTGTACAGACGTTATTTGTCATTCAGTTCAGGGGTAGTTGTTGAGTTGAGTCTGTGAATTATACAGACGTTATTTGTCATTCAGTTCAGGGGTAGTTGTTGAGTTGAGTCTGTGAATTGTATAGACGTTATTTGTCATTCAGTTTAGGGGTAGTTAAAGATGAAACGTCGGAGACGGTTGGAGTATAGTTGGAGTTCTTCTCTAAAAGAATTTGATAATAAAATAATTTTTAAATACAGCCTGTCTCTCTTTCTATCTGTTGAACTAAAATATGGAAGAAGAATACGGGTGTGAAGATACACATTATTTTATTTTATTCTAATATTTGTCTAAATTTATTTGATGTTTGTGAGGCATCCTCTCTCACCAATCATATAAATATCTAGGTTATATTTTATTATATTTTATTATATATGTTGGGTGGCCTCAACCCAATCTTATAAATATAAATATAATAACAATATCCTGTGATATGATCACTATTAGAAAATTTGTGGAGTGGAACTATATTCCCTGCTGATCGAGACATATGCAATATTTTGACCTGTCTTTCTGTCTGGAATAGCAATCAGTATCATTACAGGATCAGTATTCTCATACAACCAGAATGAATTAATACAGCTTCATTACATGGGGACCAAGATTTCTTTATATCAGCAGCAGAACGAATCAAGCATATTGTCCTTAAATGTATTTCATGTGATTCACATTTACTTCCTCCATGCAGCGTTTTATCTATATAGACAATACAAAGGGGTTTGTAAGTATAGACCAAGTCACAATAATTGATACAAGATGACATGTTTGACGTATAAACAAGTTCAAGTTTATACATTATACTCATTATCTGCGTCTACCTGAGCTTAGATCTAGCGAGGCCAGAACCGATCTTCCTGGTGAAACCGCTAGAGAATGAGCTTATCTCTGAACAAGCCTCAGGGAGATCTGAAGAGCTATCTGAAAGTGTTGTATACACGTGGAGAAAGCTCTTTGAAAATCAACAGTGAAAATGAAGAAAGAGGTAGAAGCCTAATATCATAGGAACCGTTAACTGCTTGCCGTGTCCAATGTCTCTTTCGTATCATCGTATTTACATGATCCTGAACCTGGGCATTGCTGCCTTACATCTTCAATTCAACACAACCTACTAAATTGTATTGTATCTAAGTAAGATACTTCGTTTATGTAATGTGTTCTTGTCTTAAAGTTTTCAGCTGAGATGGTACAAGGCCATTCTAGTTCTCCAATGTCTTCATGTATTAGCACATATTTTATGTAGAACATGATTATAACTGAACCTTTAGTAGGGAGACGTGTTAGCTTCATGACTTGACACATTGCAATCATCACAGTTGAGTCAGCTTTTTCTTTCATTGAACGAAGACGTTTTTAAGTATTATATTTATGCTTTGCTTTGTTTCATTAAATTCATATTTAATCAATTGATACCAAAATACTTGAACTCCATCGTCTGTCACCATACACAAACCGTATCTTGGAATGCCTTGTTATAGTTTCTATCTTTATCAATTTGGAAACGTGAGAAAAGAAATAAAACTTCATCTGATTTAGATCTATGATTCACGCAGCACGATGTCAGATTGACGCCCATTGTCACTGGAACTTGAATTACGTTCTACGTTCTTTTGAAATTCAAATGTAAAACTATTATTAAATTGTAAAGTATGCTGAATGATTAAAATAAAACATCAAGACACTATGTTGTCAATGTCATCGCTTGAAGTTTATAAAACCAAATAACTTCTCTTTTAAATTGCATTATATAATGAACACTAACAAGATACACATCATGCTCTAAACTGCCTAAGGTGTCCTTGGAACACATTAACAATATTTCAGAACATTTTCACAATTAATAGCAGACACTGAAGAGTTTTTATTTTTAAATTGTCATCATAAACTGTATTATCACTCACCTGTTGAAGATATCGCAGTTTAATAAATCTACCGTGTTATTACACTTAGTGTAATAACATCGCGTGCGGCCGATTGACGTGACGTCATAATCACAAAAATATGACGGCACAATGTCAGCGCCGCGGTCGAAATGGGGTGTGTCCCATTTATCGACGAGTTTGTGGAATTAAGTGGCATTTAAATCAATGAGTAATAAATAAAATACTAAACTCGTTTCCGTTTAATAACATATTTATGAAACTCGTGAGATGGTATTTGTATTTAACTCGCTTTCGGTCGTTAAATACAAACCACTCACTCGTTTCATAAATATGTTATTAAACGGAACGTCGTTTAGTATTCCCTATTTATGAACAATTAATATCGTGCTGATTCCGACAATTGTTGTTGGGATGAATTCGCTGTTTTTTCAATTGAATAAAAACATTGAAACTGTTTCAGTAATTTGTCAGCTTGAGTCTCTTTTACCTAGACTTGGTTAGGATGATGATGACACTTATCGATCTGTGAAGCTTTCATCAGATACAGTAATTCCTTGGGAGAGAACATGCAACAGAATTGCACAAAGTGTTATTCTCCGAGATGACACATGGGTGATTTCGTTTTCACATTGATTGGCAGTTAATATGCTCATTGAGTCTTGTTTAATTGGACTTGTTACATAAGGTTGGTGACAATGATATATGTGTGAAAAATTGAACAATTTGATTTGTTACTGATCCTTAGAGTGCACTGATTACTAAGAATTGTAAAACTGTATTTAATTTTCCTTTAGTGAGAGATTAATTAGAAATGTAAAACTTTTATTCTCCTTTGGTGCAGGGTATGATCTCTACAAACAAACATATATCGTCTCCAGCAATTGTTTGACAATTTTGGCTGTATATACAGTTGCTTACCAAAAGTGTGTTCACCTTTATGTATCCATGAGTAAAATAATAATTCTCAACGGATCCCGTGGTCGCCACGTCAATGGTGCATATTTATGAAATCGGCAGAAGAGGTCACATTTTGGAAATTCATATTTGATTAATTATTATAAATTTTCGAATAAAAGTTTTGACAACATGGGAACAATTTCATCAGGGGGAAATACCAGTTGATCACTTACTGACTATTTCACAAAATTAAACAAAAACTGTAGTTTTGAAAGGATTGACTTCTGGTCACTTCAAAGAGCTATGAGATATCAAACCAGAGTATGGCATTGAACACTCAACTGTTTTCTTACAATGGAAAATGCAAATCGATCAGTCTTGTTTTCGCAGTGATACAATGCTTCAAAGACATGCCAAATTACATGATATTTGCACTGAAATACATCGGTAGGCGAACAAACTTTGATTATGCAGCTGTATTATGAATGATGTTCTGTAATATGTATGTAACACACGAGAACATAAAGTATATGTTGACTTTTAGATACACAATGTTAAACAAAGGCTACGATCTGATCAAGGAGAATTCCACTGGAGATTATCAAGTTTTTAATAACATCTAAATGCCTTGTTAAATAATGAACTTTTTGATTACAACAAGACTAAAGAATATATGATTTTTGTTGGTGAAATCAAAGCGCAACCACCTTCCGTCTTTTAGAGGAATCTTAAGCAGAATGTACAACGTGTTCATTGACCCAAAAGTCCATTCTTATCTGGTAGTGGCTGATATTTTTGTTTAAAGTAAATGATGACATGGTTATGTTAACTTTTGAAATAAATTTGTGTCCTGACAATTTACGAGATAAGTACGAGACTTCTGTAACTTTGAAAAGAACATATTTACCAGAAACAAGGCTTGACATACTATGAAGCATTGCACTGTATATTGTTCTTTTCTCTCAAAACATATTCAAGTTATTAATATGAGTAGACAGATAAAAGGAATACTTTATACACAAAACTATACACACGAAAATAACTATGTTTCACAACTATAAAATGTTATCACTGTGTTGCAAATTCGACTGCAGGGTTCTTCTCTCTTAATGGACACATAATTGTGTGGAGAAGAAACGATTCACAATCAGGGATGGATATCTATCAGGTACCATTCAAACATTATAAGATTCTAAACAATGTCCAATCCGTCTATCTAGTAGTAAGAGTGTCGCCAAGACAAGTAAAACAAGTGTTTGCCACTAACATGGCAACATTGATTTTAGTAAGACACATCATTTGGTCAAGTGTCATAGACACCTTGAAAATAAGGTCAACAAAACTTACTGGTGTCTGCGTCATCCCCCAATGTAGAATAACACCAACTTTGACAACTGTGGGTGCTTGGGTTCATGAGATATTGTGTTAACAAGAGTTCGAAAACTGGTCGAAGCATTGTGGTGATCTTGAAAATAAGGTAAAGGTCATCATAATCGACTGGTGTCTGCGTCATCCCCCAATATAGCCTGGCACCAAGTTTGAAGACTTTGCGTCCATCCAGTCATGATATATCGCGTTAACAAGAGTTTGAAAAGTGATGAAAGTGTTGTGGTGATCTTGATCATATGGTCACGGTCACCAACATCGACTGGTGTCTGCGTCTTCCCCAAATGTAGGCCGACACGAATTTTAAAAACTCTTAATACAACGCTTCATGAGATATCGTGTTAACAAGAGTTTGAAAATTGGTCAAAGTGTCATGGTGACCTTGAAAATAAGGTCAATCGACTGTTGTCTGCGTCTGCCCACAATGTAGGCTGACACTAAATTTGAAGACTTTGGATAAAACGCTTCATGAGATATCGCGTTAACAAGAAATGTGACGTACGTACGTACGTACGGACTGACGTACGCACGCCGCTGAATACATAGTCCCCCGTTCCGCGTTGCACGAGAGATAAGGGAAAGATAACTCTTGCCGGATACTCGCTTCTACATGCGCAAATCAATCGGCATACAAACAATGGTAAGGAACCCCCTTAATGGGTGCAAAGTGCCGTCATCATCTGGTTTGAGGGGTTGTATCACTTTGCCAAACATTTTAAAGTGATAACCGTTCTATTCTGCCTAGTTGTCTAATCTACTCATGTTAAGTTGCAAACAGGGCAAAATGCTTTCAGGAAAACTTTAAATTTCAGAGGAAACCTGTTGACTTTCTACCAATTCCCCTATAAGTGTTTGCTTCCAATATCACCTTTGATGATGGTAGAATATTTCCCCTCTGGTGGTTCTAGAGACAAGCTAATTCTGTGAAGGCTTCGTGAAGAAGATTGGTGCCAGCCTCTCCAGCTATATGACAAGTAGGACGGGTCTTTAAACAAATAACGAGAACCTGCTATAACCTGCTATAACCCTAAGCTTTAGAGATAACTGAGAAATGTCAGACATGGCTTAGTTGTATCAAGTACAAACCACGTACATTTATCATCACTTGAAAACCCTTTGCTATGCACCTATCATTTTAATATATTTTGGTATCCTTGAATGAATAAAAGAAATGTACATATTATCGTCAATAAACAGGAACACATGTCGAGGGTAACTGTGGAGTGTCAGGGTATATATAACTTGTACCGTGAGACAGGATGAACTCAGATATAACACATACACTGTGAAGTCCAGGCATTAAACGCTATGCTGATGGACAAAGAAGAATAACCTTTATAATAAGGTTATTGTAGTTGTCATGGAAACCTATCCCAGACATCTCGGTAATACAGTATTTGAAAATGGATATTAAAGCGTAATCAAGAATTTTGTACAAATATAGAAAAAATGTCAAATATGTATTTCATTGAAACCAAGGGACCAGAGTGTTGAGCAGTGTAACCATAGATCTAGTCTAAATTCAAGTATAAAGAATTGTTAAAGATAATGGCATGAGGAACAATTATCATTCAATATCTCATATAAACGTATTCCATTAGGCTCAAAACATGATGCCCGAAATAACACTCAGTCTTGTCTATACATATGTATGCATCCAGTCATATCCTATTGTCAGTTTCCATCTTTTATTCCAAGCAGTCCACATCCATCCACATCTGTATTCAGCTACACCAAGGGACTATTGGACTTCTCGGTTCAGTAGCTAAATCCCTCTGTAATGAGACGGTATGAATTCATTCCCGTTGTCCGAGAAACCGATCCAAAAACGAGTCCTATGCCAGACATAGCGACCACTTTGCAGCATATCGAATATGTTGGATTCAGCATTAAATATTCTTCCACTCCAAAGGATGTTAAGATAGATTATTAACCAATGTGAACTGGTAATCATACTCAATACCATATTCAATGAACACTGAGAAGAGGCATATTGACATTAAAGTAAGATGTAATATGTCAATGTAGATAATTTGTTATGACAGATACTTATTGTTTACTGAGAAACCAATCCAAATGTGATTCCTATTCCAGGCAGAGGCCACTTCGCAACATATTGGATATGATTGATTTAGCATCGAAATCTATTTCCACTACAGATGATGATAAGATAGATTAATCATTGTGAATTGGAGAAATATCATTATCAAAATCGGTTTAGGTCGGAATAAATTCACTTCATTTGTCTGAGAAACAGATCAGGAAACAATTTCTATTTCAGACATAACGCCGCATTGCAGCATATTATTTATGTCTCCACTCCAGATGATACTATCATTAGTTATAGATAAATGTCGAATCCATTTATTAAAACATCAAAAAATAGATATTAAAATGGACATACGCTATCTTGGTGAATGTTGTTATTGTCACTGTGTACCACGTTGCATCTAACAGAATGCTCTATGATTAACCCCTGAATCCTTGTTGTTCATGCTCTATGATTAACCCCTGAATCCTTGTTGTTCATGCTCTATGATTAACCCCTGAATCCTTGTTGTTCATGCTCTATGATTAACCCCTGAATCATTGTTGTTCATGCTCTATGATTAACCCCTGAATCATTGTTGTTCATGCTCTATGATTAACCCCTGAATCCTTGTTGTTCATGCTCTATGATTAACCCCTGAATCCTTGTTGTTCATGCTCTATGATTAACCCCTGAATCCTTGTTGTTCATGCTCTATGATTAACCCCTGAATCCTTGTTGTTCATGCTCTATGATTAACCCCTGAATCATTGTTGTTCATGCTCTATGATTAACCCCTGAATCCTTGTTGTTCATGCTTTATGATTAACCCCTGAATCCTTGTTGTTCATGCTTTATGATTAACCCCTGAATCCTTGTTGTTCATGCTCTATGATTAACCCCTGAATCCTTGTTGTTCATGCTCTATAATTAACCCCTGAATCCTTGTTGTTCATGCTCTATGATTAACCCCTGAATCCTTGTTGTTCATGCTCTATGATTAACCCCTGAATCCTTGTTGTTCATGCTTTATGGTTAACCCCTGAATCCTTGTTGTTCATGCTCTATGAGTAACCCCTGAATCCTTGTTGTTCATGCTCTATGATTAACCCCTGAATCCTTGTTGTTCATGCTCTATGATAAACCCCTGAATCCTTGTTGTTCATGCTCTATGATTAACCCCTGAATCCTTGTTGTTCATGCTCTATGATTAACCCCTGAATCCTTGTTGTTCATGCTCTATGATTAACCCCCGAATCCATGTTGTTCATGCTCTATGATTAACCCCTGAATCCTTGTTGTTCATGCTCTATGATTAACCCCTGAATCCTTGTTGTTCATGCTCTATGATTAACCCCTGAATCCTTGTTGTTCATGCCCTATGATTAACCCCTGAATCATTGTTGTTCATGCTCTATGATTAACCCCTGAATCCTTGTTGTTCATGCTCTATGATTAACCCCTGAATCATTGTTGTTCATGCTTTATGGTTAACCCCTGAATCCTTGTTGTTCATGCTCTATGAGTAACCCCTGAATCCTTGTTGTTCATGCTCTATGATTAACCCCTGAATCCTTGTTGTTCATGCTCTGTGATTAACCCCTGAATCCTTGTTGTTCATGCTCTATGATTAACCCCCGAATCCTTGTTGTTCATGCTCTATGATTAACCCCTGAATCCTTGTTGTTCATGCTCTATGATAAACCCCTGAATCCTTGTTGTTCATGCTTTATGATTAACCCCTGAATCCTTGTTGTTCATGCTCTATGATTAACCCCTGAATCCTTGTTGTTCATGCTCTGTGATTAACCCCTGAATCCTTGTTGTTCATGCTCTATGATTAACCCCCGAATCCTTGTTGTTCATGCTCTATGATTAACCCCTGAATCCTTGTTGTTCATGCTCTATGATAAACCCCTGAATCCTTGTTGTTCATGCTTTATGATTAACCCCTGAATCCTTGTTGTTCATGCTCTATGATTAACCCCTGAATCCTTGTTGTTCATGCTCTATGATTAACTCCTGAATCCTTGTTCATGATCTATGATAAACCTCTGAATCCTTGTTGTTCATGATCTATGATTAACCCCTGAATCCTTGTTGTTCATGCTCTATGATTAACCCCTGAATCACAAGCCCTGAACTGATGTACATTCGTATATTGTATAACTTGAAAACAAGTCAATATACGATTGTAGATATAACTGTAAAATGTTGGGCCCAACCTCTTCTATGTAGGTATACAGGTAGCAGGACCTCGCAAAATAGTAACAAACAGTTCAAAACAGTGTCCAACTTTCAAGGCTCATAAACAAAAATAGTAACTTTTCTTACTTCAGATTCAATGTGCAAGAATACGGTAAGACACCATTATTATCAATCAGAGATGTGTAATATAAATGCATTAATTGTGACATGTTTTCCTCACCATTATTCACTCACTCTTCTTTCACCTGTCGTGGTCGTGTTACTTACAGTTCTTTGGCCATCCATCTCTGTATGATGGGTTCAGTTATGTGGATACCCTGAGTTAGGAAGAGCTAGACATGCTGACATTTAATCAAGATGAAAGATTATAAACTCCTTGAATATTGCTATCAGTTTTGCCAGATAAAGACATTTTTCATTCTGAGAAGGCATTAAAGACTATGTTTGCAAACTTAGAGTTGATCCAATTAGAAAGAAGACTGAGGAGGAGAATTGTTGACATCAAAGAGAGATTATAAATGCAGAAATCTTGAGATTGATGTTTGCCATATTGATCTCAATTCATTCAAATGATGATGATCGTGTTACCTCCTGTTATCAGTCTCTGGACTCGTGTGGTCAATATATCACATTGATATGTTGTTTCTGTACTTCCTGGTGTCATCGGTGTGGCCAGATCAAACTGGCCTTTCGGGTTCATCCTTTCTGGTACAAAATTACTTTGTCCAAATTTATTAATGCTAGAAACATTTTTTGTATCAATTACTAGAAACATCTACACAGATGACAGGCTCAGTGAAGAATTGTCAGAAAATGGACAGAAAGCATAACGGTTTTAGAGAACGAAGGAAAGTAATTAATCATTGTTCCTCACTTTATTCTGAAAAATACCTTTCCAATTCATTATTCGCTCATAAAATCGTTTGGGGATGTAAAGTCTGTGAAAAATCACGTGTATTACTTTCAATGAGAAGCTTATTGGCTTAGTTTTCTACATTACAAACCTCAAAAAGGTCATGCCATTTTGACATCCATATTTCCAATATAATGAGAACTGCATGTTTTGGATTATTTCAGTATCAAATAGACACATTGTTTCTTTACTTCTGTACTGTGGTACTTGTTGAAATCATTGCAGATCTCTATGGAAAGTAGATCAAGAAGATATAAGTTTCAGTAGGCATTAATGATTATAATAGTATTGAAATATTGATATGCGGACAGTAATGATTTGTTTATATGAATGTGAAGTGTTGGGTATAAACATCATCTAATAACATTCATTTTTCATATATCTGACATGATGTTCTCCCATTGTTGTCCCTTAGTTGAAAAATTATTCCCTTTTTCCGACTTTTTAAATATCTACAAGAACAACATTTGCTCAATGAAATCATGATTTAAAAAGATAACTCACCAAAAGCAAAAGAACAATGTTATTGGCATCAAATACATATAGAATACTAAACGACGTCCCGTTTGATAACATGTTTATGAAACGAGTGGATGGTTTGGTATTTTAACGAGCGAAAGCGAGTTAAATACCCATGCCATTCACGAGTTTCATAAACATGTTATCAAACGTGACCGAGTTTAGTATTTTATTTATTACTCAATGATGTAAATTGCGCTGAATTGCAAGAAAATCGTTTTTAGTGACGCTCACTTGCAAAAAGGTCACCAGCTATTGCAGTCGCGCGGCTTACATTGTGACGTCAACGAAAAACGACTATGACGTCACGGGTCGATTATGACGTTACGGCAGCACGCGGTGGTATCACACATGTGTGTAACCAACTCATTGTTATCTAATGAGTGATCTCACCACGGTTGAGTAATAATACAACATTGTCATCTTCTTAATTTGTAACAGCAAAATTAGTTCATCCAAACAGAGTTATGACGATATTAATGTCTTTACTGATATCCAAATTGACGATGCATTGCCAACTTGACGATTTTATTCCCATAAGGATGAATGAGTTGAACTAAATCTAAATGGGATCAAACAAACCTGATTCATCTCTTTATTCAAAATCAGTTGCCTATTTTGTTGAATTTTCGTAATGTGTGTCGTTTTTTGTTCCAAGTAAATATTCTTGTTTCAAATAAGTAAACACAAATTGGTGAAAGACAATCATGGTGATGCCAGCGTGAGCAATTCAATCTGACCTGAAGATATGCTGGTCCACAGTAACTTCAGGAGTTGTCATATACGACTACACGATTCTCATTTTCGATTCTGGTCGGGAAACAAATTCTAAGTCCATGAAAGTGATCAAGTTTAAACTATACCGCGAAGCCCTCAAAATATACTTCACAGTGCGCCCCAGATCCGTTTTCAAGCTCAAGTCAAGCTCTTCTTAATACATCATCAGGTATAAGAGCCGTGTCCACTAGATTTCCTTTAGATTGAAAATCTGTCCCCTCCAGCAGTGTAATATTCAGAACATGTCACATCCTCCCAATAACTGCTTAATGCCTCAAGACTCGATCTGTGGTCTGGGACATAATCAATATCCATTTGGATCAGACGCAGAGTCTGATGAAAGTGAATGACTATGAATTTTATCATTATTTTCTTCATGATATTGCCCATTGTCTTTCTGACATTGTAAAATCAAGATCTAATTTAAATGCAGTGTTGATATTAATTATTCTTGCATGCTACTTACATGTATACTATACAAAAAAGAAACGCATAGGTGATTGCTGTTTGTCAGAAGTCCCATGTGGGTTATTTTGTTACGATATTCATAAATATGTTGTACAATGATGTAGACAACATTATTTGTACCCTTTTCCAAATGATAAGTGCAGCCGAAAACCGAAAGGTTGAACTTGAGAGGTTTTTTCAGGAAGTACGCAACACATCGCCAAAATGCACATGAATGTTTTATGCACGTGCAACTTGCAGCACGTGCAGCATATATACCTTGGCTATAAAAGGCAGGTTGTTTTCGGAAATGTCATTCGTTTTGAATGAGTCGCAGCGCCATACCAAAATGCCACGTCTCGACATTGCCACAAGGACGAATTTAAGCTGGAGAGTCCCAGTCTGCTGTTGCCAGGCGTCTGAATGTCAGTCAGAGCACCACCAGGCGACTCGTCGTTCGCTACAACCAGACCGGAACAGCAAACGACCGTCAACGATCAGGGAGACCAAGAGTGACCAATGCAGCCCAAGATCGTTACATCCGAGTCCTTCATTTGCGCGATCGCTGAGCCACAGCAGTTAGTACAGCAGCCAGAGTACCAGGACTTAGGAGGATATCCGGCCAAACTGTACGGAACATGTTGGGGAAGCTTACCTAAGAGTCAGAAGACCTTACGTTGGGCCCGTCCTACGTCATAGACATCGTGCACTACGTCTTCGTTGGTGCAACAATGTGGCCGCATGGGACCTGCAGAACTGGAGATGCCTTTGGTTCAGTGATGAATCACGATTCCTGCTGCAGATACGTGATGGACGGAACAGGGTCTACAGACGAGCTTGTGAATGTTACGCTCCTAACTGCGTACGTCAGGTGGACAGATTCGGCGGAGGCAGCGTTATGATGTGGGCTGCCATATCCTACACCAACCCCACTGATCTGGTCCACGTCCAAGGAAACCTGAATGCCGTACGCTACCGGGATACGATTTTACAGCAACACCTCCTGCCAGTTATCGAAGTCCAACGTCACTTGTTTCAGCAAGACAACGCACGACCGCACACAGCACGTGTAACAATGGACTTCCTTGCCGCAAACAATGTCAATGTTCTTTCCTGGCCTTCTCGTTCACCAGATCTTAATCCAATAGAACACCTATGGGATGAAATTGATCGTCGTCGACGACAACGTCAACGTCAGCCCCAAACTCTCCAAGAATTGGTTGCATTTCTTCAGGAGGAGTGGAGGAGGATTCCTCAGCTGGTTATCCAACTTTTGATTAGCTCCATGACAAGGTGGGTGAGAACTGTTATTGGAGCACGTGGTGGACACAATAGGTACTGACACTTGGAGAGAGTTATGCGAAAAACGTGATTGTTCTGCGACATGTCAATGACTGTAAGCCAAAGACATTACCTTCTTCTGTACACATGTGAAAATTCATAATGATCGGAGCATTTGAAATACATAAAAAATTCTTTATAAAATTGGCCTTTTTTGTATAGTATATGTATTTTACGAAGATTACAAACAACACATGTTGGCCTTTTTCTTGATATGCATCATAATGAAAATATGAATTTTCTTATCAAATCTTCAAATGATAAGGGTTCTTATATTCTAAATTATCTTAGTTTTTCATAAAAGATAGGTCAAATATCCAGGTGTAAATGCTATCAGTGTGTATCCACGACTTCAGAGACATATATTGCATATTGATAAGACAGAAGTACAATCACAGAAAAGAAAGATCACGACAAATACAACAGTCAATCCTTTAACCAAGATCATAATTGTTATTGGAAATATGCCATCTTTGATTTATAGTAGACTAATATCTTCGTAATACACCATGATTTGACAATAAGCAGCCTCACATTCGTGACAAGGTGTCACTACCAAGTCATCATACATTAAGATATATGAATGATGGACTTGGTTGAGAAATGATTATACCCAACATTACACCCAGTATATGAACATTTACATATTAAGGTCCCTGCAGATCAAAGACCATGTGTCAACAATGATACAATAATCACTGATGACTTCTCGGACAAAACACGTCTTTATCTGGTCAAACTGGTCTTCCAAAACAGGTGCCAGCATAAATCGCCAATATTGATCAAATAACCAATTTCATACTTTCAGCGACGGATTCAGATTGATTTTTGTAAAGCATTGTTATTGCTCACATGAGCTGTTTAGTGAGACTTATATTTATTTATTGTATTCAAATCTGACGTTGAAGCTATCTGTAATCTGGTGTGTAAGGCAACGGATTGAAACAAAGTCATTGAAATCGGCTGCTGTATGTGTTATTTAATACCTCTTGAAGCGCTCGGTTCAGCTACAATGCTTTCCTGCTATAAGAATACCTTTACACAAGAGGGGAACGTTATTGTCGTCTACAGTCTTAAATATTGAACAATGAACTGAAAACAAGTTTAAGTTGCTGAAAGAATTTGAATAACGATTAAGGAACTGGGAATAATTCGCTAACTTCACATTTTGAATAACGATTAAGGTATTGGGAATAATTAGCTAACTTCACATTTTGAATAACGATTAAGGATCTTGGAATAATTCGCTAACTTCACATTTTGAAAAACGATTAAGGAACTGGGAATAATTCGCTAACTTTACATTTCGAATAACGATTAAGGAACTGAGAATAATTCACTAACTTCACATTTTGAATAACGATTAAGGTACTGGGAATAATTCGCTAACTTCATAGACCCCCCTAAATGACAGCGTGTCCGACTATTCCTATCTGCTGAAATGAGAACACATCAGTACAGAGATGGATGGCCTGACGAACTGTAAGTAACACAGTCGTGAAGGTCTTCTGCTCTGAGAATAACCTGAAGGGAGGGATAAAGCCCCGAGGGCGTTAGCCCGAGGGGCTATCCCGACCTTGAGGTTATTCTCAGAGCAGAAGACCGAGGAGGAGTGTTTTCTCCAGCTTATAAACCGTCAACTATCAAAATTTACGAGTTATAGTTTCGGACGCTCAAAGGGCCTAATTCCTCCGCTTAGACCATTTTAAAAGCAGAAGACGAAGGAGGAATGTTTTCTTCCTTTTTATAAACGTCAAATGTAAAAATTTACATTTTATAATTTTTGATTCCCAAATCGTGTTTTTATAAAGGGTATGTCGCCCTCGGTTGCTTTATATCGAGGCAAAGAAGGTATGACTATAAATGGACTAATTCAACTCCCGGGTTGGAGAACAGCTCCGCTGAAAACCGCTCGTTAAATCTCCGTATTCATCATCATCATCCACTCATCATCTCGGTCTGCATAGCCTAGCGGTCTAAGGCGCCAGTTTAGAGAGCGAAGGGTGCCAGGTTCGAATCCAGCTATTTCAACTTGGAAATTTTTAACTTTGTATAATTTTCGATAATAATTGCTGCTTGTTGGCTATTGCGTTGCAAGTCTGAAAAATTATTCTAAGTGCATTTCCAGGTCATACTTTCAAAAAAACCTTAGGTTCAGGTCTTACTTTCAAAAGTAAAACCTCATACCGGATTATTCTCGGAAGTAAGACCTCATAAGGGGTTATTCCAAGAAAAGAAGATACCTACAAAACAACAGAAAGAATCCGACCTAGGTTTATAACCTTATTGAATGTATCTATTCACATTATTATCCAGAAAATCTACCTGTTTTATGGGGATTTGATATTGATTGATAATCGATTGGAGTGGAAATATATTTAATGCTAAATCAGATGTATCCAATACGCTGCGAAGTGGCCTCAATGTCTGGAAAAGAAATCGTTTTTGGATTGGTTTCTTAGACAACGGGAATGAATTCATACCAACCCATTATGTACACAGAGGGATTTACCTACTGAACCGAGAAGTCCAACAGTCACTGGGTCTAGCTGAATACTGATGTGGAGTGCTTGTTCTCTCTTGTCATTTTAGGAAAAATAGATGGAAATTGACGATAAAATATAGCCTGTTGTATATATAGGTCCATACAAGATAAGTTGTGATTTCAGGCATCATGTTTTCAAGCTAACGTTTATATGAGATATTGAATGATATTTATATGAGATATCGAATGACGTTTATAAGATATTGAAAAACGTTTATATAAGATATTGAATGAAAAGTGTCTCTCTGACCAATACCTATTTCAATGTTTCACAATTCTTTATAATTGACTAGATATATGTTTAACTGCTAAACACACTGGTCTATTATTTTCAATGAGAAATATTTAACGTGTTTTTCTATATTTGTATTAAATGCTTGATGAAGCTGTAATATCCCTTTTTCCAATATTGATTGTTATTCGTGATTATTAACTCTTCCCATTTACTGACGATATCACGTCCATTTCTTTGATATATTTAAGGTACTCCCCAGCATATTAAAGTGATATGTACATATCAAAGGGTTGTCAAATCATAAAAGAACAATGATAAATGTACGTGGTTTGTACTTGATACTAACATGCCATGTCTGACATTTCTCAGTTATCTCTACAGCTTGGGGTTATACCAAGTGCATTTCTCAGTTATCTCTACAGCTTGGGGTTATACCAAGTGCTCATCATCTGTCTGAAGACCCGTCCTACTTGTCATATAGCTGGAGAAGCTGGCACTAATCTTCTTCACGGAACTTTCACAGAATTAGCTTGTCTCTAGAAACCACCCGAGGGGAAATATTCTACCATCATTGAAGGACACCTTGGAAGCAAACACTTATTGGGGAATTGGTACAATGTTAACAGGTTTCCTCTGAAATTAAGAGTTTTCCCGAAAGCATTTTGTTCCTGTGTGTAACTTAACCTGATAAGATTAAACAACAGGGTAGAGTAGAACGGTTATCACTTTAAAATGTTTGACAAGGCGATATAACACGTCAATCCAAACCCCATCACATGAATTTTCCCATGAATATTCATAAATTGTAGAGAACAGAACTGTCATTCTTGTATTAATGTTTAGCAATGTTTTGTTAAGAAATTGTGTGTATACTTTCAAACTGAGCCAATACAACAATGTTAAACTATTCAACCATCAGCAACAACGTCTCAAGTTTCATTGTACCAAATGAGACATCAATCGTCTCTTGTCATTAGTCATCAGATCTTAGTTAGACGGATTGCAGATTGTTTAAAAGCTTATAAATGCTTTAATGGTACCTGATAGATATCCATACTCTATGATGCATCGTTTCTTCTCCACACAATCATGTGTCCATAAAGAGAGAAGAACCCTGCAGTCGAATTTGCAACACAGTGATAACATTTTATAGTTGTGAAACATAGTTATTTTCGTGTGTATAGTTTTGTGTATAAAGTATTCCTTTTATCTGTCTACTCATATTAATAACTTGAATATGTTTGGAGATTTTGTCCTGAAAAGAACAATATACATTGCAATGACTCATAAAAATAAATAAATAATAAATAAGGAGTTTTGTGTTTCGGTTTGTCAAGTCTTGTTTCTAGTAAATATATTCTTTTCACAGTAACAAAAGTCTCGTCTTTATTTATTAACTTATGAAGACCAATTTTATTTCAAAAGAGTTGACATTACCTGACTGCAATGATTAGGTAAACTGGAGCCATGTCATGCTATGTTATACTTTGTTATACTTTGAACATTAATATCAGTCACTACCGGATAAGGAATGGACTCTTTAAATATAAGTAAATACCGGATTTTGAAAATTTAAATTTCATTAATTTTCGAATAAAAGTTTTCCCATTGACTACATGAGAGCATTTTTATTCAAAATATATTGCATGAGTAACAGATGATGTGCTTTTAACCCAGTTGATTACCTACTAACTATTTCAAAATAAAATAAAAACTGTAAGGATTGACCCTGGTCACTTCGAAGAGCTGCCACAACTGGTACTGTTTGCTATGCGGTATCAAACCAGAGTATGTCATGGAACACTAAACTGTCTTCATTTAAAACGAAAATGCAAGTCGATCAGTCTAGTTTTCCTGTGATACAATGCTTCAAAGACATGCCACATTACATGATATTTGCACTGAAACACACAGGTAGGTGAACAAACCTTCTGTCTATTTCATCAACATGCACCACTGACGTGACGACCAGAATCCGTTGAGAATGATTATTTTACTCGTAGATACATAAGGTGAACGAACGTTTGGTATGCACCTGTATATATACAACCACAGCATTCAACAGTTGCTGGATACGACGTATGCATGTTTCTAGAACTCGAACCCTGCACCAAAAGAGAATAAAAGTTATGCATTTCTAATTAATCTTTCACCAAAGAAAAATAAAATAGCTTTACAATTCTGAGTAATTTTTCCCCTAAAAAAATCAGTAACTAATCAAAGGGTTCACTAGTGTCGTCAACAAGTACAATTAAACAAGATTCAATGAGCATATTAACTGTCAATCAATGTGAAAACGGAATCGCCCATGTGTCATCTCGGAGAATAACAATTTGTGCATTTCTGTTTAATGTTCTCTCGTAAAGAATTAATGTATCTGATCAAAGCTTCACAAATGGATAACTGTCATCAACATTCCAGTCCAAGTCTAGGTAAAAGAGACTCAAGCTGGCAAAATACTGAAAACATTTGAATGTTTTATTCAATCGTAAAACTTGCGAATTCGTCCCAACAATTGTCAGAATCATCACAATAGTACTTGTTCGCAAAACAATATATAATGACGATTGAAAAATAAGTACTCTTCAGTGTCTGCTATTAATTGTGAAAATGTTCTGAAATATCATTAATGTCTCCTTAGGACACTTAAGGCAGTTTAGAGCATGACTTGTATATTGTTAGTGTTCACGCTTTTACGAAGCTGAAAGGTTTGAAGCTGATTAGTCTTGGTGATCATTCGGGATATTTTATGTACTCAGTTCGAAGATAAAGATTTCTGTGGAAACTGAATAAGTAATCATTTGAATATACAGATACAACACAACATAACACACATATGGCTCTGTCAACGATAATCATAAACCAGAGTTTAGAACCTCTTCCAAGGTGGCATCAACGATATTTATCCGGATAATCTTTATACTTGTTTAGATTTCATAATGTAGAATATATCAAACATATAGTGTAACACTTTGGTCTATATTTTAATAATAGTTTAGTAATAGACATTTTAAGATTTATAAAGATAGATCAGATGACAAAGTAATAAATATTCGCGTCATTCCAGGGACCATGTGCGTCAATATGACGTCATGCTGGGTGAATCATAATTCTAAATATATTGAAATATCACCGCCTCAACACTAGTTGTTCTCTTTCACTGTAGGAACATTCTCCAAGTGTATACAACACTTACTGATAGGGTCTTCAGATCTCCCCGCGGCTGGGTTCAGAGACAAGCTAATTCTCTACCAGTTTCACCAGGGAGATTGGTGATGGCCTCGCTAGCTCTAAGCTCAGACAGACGCAGATAATGAGTACAAGTATGGTTATTGTCTAATATCTTATTCTATACTTGCAAGTCCCTGTGTAATGTCTACAATGAATAAATGCAAAATTGTGGAACTAAATGTGAATTAAATAAAATACACTTGAGGCAAAAATGCCTGATATGTTTTTTTCTGCTGATATAGTTTTTATAAAGAAATCTTGGACGCCATCGGCATTCATCTTACAAAGACTAAATCCTTCTTTAATGGATGGTATAAAGTTATTCCAGATGTCTGAGAAATCGACCCTGCAGCGATTGCTATTCCTATTGCAGACATATTGTATATGTCTGGGTCAGCGCGGAGAATATTTTTCCACTCCATAAACTATTTGCATAGAGATCATATCACATATTGTTTTATTGAATATATTTCGCTTTTAATATGAGTGATTAGAGAGGTCAGTTTACAGAATATTCATGTAGTTATTTATGTGATTCATTAAGATAAGATAAGATTGAGATAATTTGTGGATTTTATGTTGGAGACATATTAAGAATCGTCAACACAAAATACAAATTACAAAGGCCACTGCTCCTAATGATGATACTACTGTAATCTCATTTCATCGTTATTCGACACCATATTTATTCAACGCACTCATTATATAACACCCTCATTATATAACACCCTCGTTGTTCAACACCCTCATTATTCAACACCCTCATTATTCAACACCCTCGTTATATAACACCCTCGTTATTCAACACCCTCGTTATTCAACACCCTCATTATTCAACACCCTCGTTATATAACACCCTCGTTGTTCAACACCCTCATTATTCAACACCCTCATTATTCAACACCCTCGTTATATAACACCCTCGTTATTCAACACCCTCGTTATTCAACATTCTCGTTATTCAACATTCTCGTTATATAACATTCTCGTTATATAATCCTCCTCGTTATTCAACAACCTCGTTATTCAATCCTCACTGTCGACCAGAACTGTTCTTATAGAGGATACATAAATCCTGAACTTTCAACACATTTCACGTGGCAAAAACCAGCAATTCAATGAATCACTCAAATAATACCATAAACATTATGTACAGATATTTCTAAACGTAAATAGGACAAGGTATGAATTTATGCCATGTTATAACACAGAATTCTCATTCCTACATATATTTCTCCAATTACGCATTTGGATCTGTTTGATTTTTAATATTATTGATATGCTTTTTAGCATAAAGTGATCAGTATATATGTTATCAACGAAAACAGAAAAAAACAGAACAGAAATATATTTGCAACATAGTTTGACACAAATCTATCAAACAATCTTCACAGCAATCTTCTTCGTTACTACGTAAGTACAATAGATGGAGGGTGAGAGACACAGTGTCTTAATAAAAATACATTATTCAATGCTGTACGATTGGGCAAGATGAGATAGATATTCACTAACTTCACTTTACGTCTGTATAAGCTTCAGATCCAACTCAACAAATTGTCCTCGAAATAAGGTGAATATTTACATACGCAGATTGCTTCCTTCCTGGTTGTTGTCAGATCTTTACGAGATCAGGAAGATATTAGTCTCCGTCGAGAGCACACATCATGTTCGTTCTTGGTCACAGAAATATTGATATTTTATGTAAATAAAATCTGATAATAATGGCTGTGTTTATATAAGTGTTTGAACTTTCCTTTCCGAGATAATTTGACTACCAAATAAGTCAGGGACCTAGTTTCTATGATGTTTCTGACATGGTCAACAAAGATGGCTCTCTATCGAACATCAGGATAATATATTCGTGTTTATACAAGTATTAAGATAGATGTACCAGTAATGTGAATAGTATGTGTATTCAACTTTGGACATAACAAGAGAGAAGTGACATGCAACAATTTTAGAAGTAATGTTTTCTTTAATTTCCAACCACCGACATCCAGAATATAACAGAAATGTTATCAGTAATGTGATATAATGGCAGCATTAGGTTTGACGGGTCGCCGATTATCGATGACTTACACAGTTGATAGTACTGTCCAAGTGTCTTTAGTGTATGGTTTGACATAAAATCAATGATGAAAACATTGCTGTAATCCTAGCGATAATGGAGTTTTTTTTGGAGGGGTATTTTTAAAGATAAGTGTCTTGTTTGACCACCATGTGAGAAGGAAAACAGGATTATTTTTAACTGAACCATCAGTCAGAATAGATATTTAGTCATAAATGGAGAATCATAATTATTCTACCTCTCCATTGCATAAATGCACAGTAAAATAAAGTATTTTACCAAAAATGTTCGTTAACAATGCATTAATAGCGTTAATGCACAGACACAAATAACCACCTGATGTTTCTCCATAGAAGAACTTCTGAAGTAGTATTCATGGGAAGCTGATTATCATTCACGGATTATGAATACCGCTAGTTTTCTAGCTTTATCATACAAATGATATGCATAATATTTAAAGTTCAATGATTAATGGTCTATCCATAAGAGGATGTTGATTTCTATTCCAAACCAGAGATAGATTCTCCGGGGTAGAGCAGTTTACGAGGAAGATACTACATGTTGAGAATGTGATATTGCTTGGGGGATAATATTCCTTGTTTATTGGCTGATATGTCCTGTACAGAAGATATCTACCTTCACCACGGGGAAACTGACGAGGTCATCAAGATATCTCGTCATGAAATTCTTGTAAACACCAAAATCATGTTATCAACAAAGCTGAAATACATTGTCATGGATTATCATTACATTACAAAAGTAGAAAACGTTATTAAATATTGATTTTTTTAACGTAACATAGGTTTCATTCATTCAACAGTTTTATGATTAATGGCAGTCTCTTTTTTCAAAATCGAAATAATTTCAAACTGTCCATTTAATACACAAAGAAACGAGTCTATCTCCATTAACGAAGTTCATACACATTACAAGCACTGTATTCACAAACACAAATAACAACCTGATGGACTTCTTGACCAAATGTGGGAAGGAAAACAATATAGATATTTAGGATTATTTCTCAAAGGAAACATCAGTCAAACCCAAACATTATTTTTTATAAACCAAAATAACTAGAAATTAATTCATAAATTATTATTTATTAATTAAATCGTTATTATTCCTCCTCTTCATTTCAGAAATGAACAGTAAAGTAAATTATTGAATAAACAAAATGTGTTTTTAACATGCATCAATAGCGTAAATTCACAAACACAAACAACAACTTCTGGACTTCATGGACTTCTACAGTTCTGTCGCTATGAAGCTGACTTCATCAACCGGCTGAACAACGATAGTTTTCTAAAGTAAGAGGTATTTTAGGGAAACCAATTTCTGACTGGGTCGAAGCAGCTGCCTATGTCTTGTTTTAAATTAATTAGGTCACTAACAGAAACCATCAACATCAACAATCAAAGCAAATCTTCGAAATAAAACAGGATATCAATTCATAAGCAGACTCTAATATTGAGTCTAAGGGGTTGTGACATGACACGGAAGTTCCGAGTATATACTGCCCGAGGAGGTAACCTTCTCGTAGTCATGGTAACAATACATAAATGATATATAGTGAATGGCTATTCGGAAAGTAGTACATGTATATCGAACCGAAAATACTGAGGACAAAATAACAAAACCATAAGCCATTTCAAAGTCAATGTTCTCTTGAACGGTCTATCTTACAGGCTTTATCAAACATAAACTATTTCTAATATAAAAAGTTCAATGATTAATAATCTATCTAAAAGGATGATGATTTCTATTCCAGACCAGAGTTAGATTATCCAGGAATTGAGCAGTTTACGAGGGAGATATTACATGTTGAGAATATGATATTGCTTGGGGGATAACATTTCTTATTTATTGGATGATATGTTATGACTGAAATCATCAAAGTATTGACCGTCTTGTGTTTTGAAATCTTCATGATCTGAAAGTTGAAGTTTAGTCTTATCAATTAATTGAACAGAATTTACGTTACCCCTTCATACAGAGCTGGAGAGACCAAAACTAATCTTACCGGTGACATAAAACTAGTGTGACCATAGCAAGGAATGAGATCGAATATGGCAAACATCAGTATTTTTCCTAATTGGATCAACTTTGAACTCTGGTAAGCAATAATAATCTTTAATGTCGGCTCCGAATAAAAAAAACTTCTTGATCTGGCAAAACTGATTCACGATTCAAGGAGTCTATCATCCTACATCTTGATTCAATGTCAGTGCGTCTAAGTCTTCCTGACTGCTGCTGAAATGAGCAACATTATTATCTACATAACTGAACACATAAGTACAGAGATGGATGGCCTAACGAACTGTAAGCAAAACGATCGTGAATATTGGAAGAAAGGTGACTGAATATCGTCATGTTGAGGACAACATGTCACAGCAATAAACTAATGCATATTATCTTTCATCTCTGATCTTTCCGTATTGTTGCATATTGAATCTGAAAAAGCATATTTATCATTTTTGTATATGAACCTTGAGGGTTGGACAATGTTTTGAACTTGTTTTTTTTTACAAAAATATTTTGTAAGAGAATGAATCTTGCTACATGTCTACATACATAAAAGAGGTTGGGTCCAACATTTTACAGATAAATTCACAATCTTATATCAATATGGACCTGTCTTCAGATTATACAAAATACGAATGTAGTACGTACATAGAAGAGGTTGGGTCCAACATTTTACAGATATATTCACAATCCTATATCAATATGGACTTGTCTTCAGATTATACAAAATACGAATGTAGTACGTACATAGAAGAGGTTGGGTCCAACATTTTACAGATATATTCACAATCTTATATCAATATGGACTTGTCTTCAGATTATACAAAATACGAATGTAGTACGTACATAGAAGAGGTTGGGTCCAACATTTGACAGATATATTCACAATCCTATATCAATATGGACCTGTCTTCAGATTATACAAAATACGAATGTAGTACGTACATAGAAGAGGTTGGGTCCAACATTTGACAGATATATTCACAATCCTATATCAATATGGACCTGTCTTCAGATCATACAAAATACGAATGTAGCACGTACATAGAAGAGGTTGGGTCCAACATTTGACAGATATATTCACAATCCTATATCAATATGGACTTGTCTTCAGATTATACAAAATACGAATGTAGTACGTACATAGAAGAGGTTGGGTCCAACATTTGACAGATATATTCACAATCCTATATCAATATGGACTTGTCTTCAGATTATACAAAATACGAATGTAGTACGTACATAGAAGAGGTTGGGTCCAACATTTGACAGATATATTCACAATCCTATATCAATATGGACTTGTCTTCAGATTATACAAAATACGAATGTAGTACGTACATAGAAGAGGTTGGGTCCAACATTTGACAGATATATTCACAATCTTATATCAATATGGACTTGTCTTCAGATTATACAAAATACGAATGTAGTACGTACATAGAAGAGGTTGGGTCCAACATTTGACAGATATATTCACAATCTTATATCAATATGGACTTGTCTTCAGATTATACAAAATACGAATGTAGTACGTACATAGAAGAGGTTGGGTCCAACATTTGACAGATATATTCACAATCTTATATCAATATGGACTTGTCTTCAGATCATACAAAATACGAATGTAGTACGTACATAGAAGAGATTGGGTCCAACATTTTACAGATATATTCACAATCCTATATCAATATGGACTTGTCTTCAGATTATACAAAATACGAATGTAGTACGTACATAGAAGAGGTTGGGTCCAACATTTGACAGATATATTCACAATCCTATATCAATATGGACTTGTCTTCAGATTATACAAAATACGAATGTAGTACGTACATAGAAGAGGTTGGGTCCAACATTTGACAGATATATTCACAATCTTATATCAATATGGACCTGTCTTCAGATTATACAAAATACGAATGTAGTACGTACATAGAAGAGGTTGGGTCCAACATTTGACAGATATATTCACAATCTTATATCAATATGGACCTGTCTTCAGATTATACAAAATACGAATGTAGTACGTACATAGAAGAGGTTGGGTCCAACATTTTATGCTATATCAATATTGACGTGTAAATAATATGAATGAATAATAAATGGATGTACATCAGTTCAGGGGTTTTGTTGTACTGATTCAGGGGTTAATCGTAGAGCAAGGATTCTGGTCGATACAAATTATTACATAGTGATGATTACAACGTTAATCAAGATAACTTACGTCCATTTTAATATCTAAGTTTTGTAGATGTTTTAATATATGGATTTGATATTGATTAATAATCTTTGATAATATTATCTGAAGTGGAGACAATAGATAATATCCTGCAAAGTGCCGTTATGTCCGGAATAGAAATAGTTTCCTGATCTGTTTCTCAGACAACCGAAGTGAATTCCTACCTACCTATAACGAGTTTGATAATGATAATTCTCCACTTCACAATGATTAATCTATCTTATCATCATCTGTAGTGGAAATAGATTTCGATGCTAAATCAAACATATCTGTTACGTTGCGAAGCGGCCTCTGTCTGGAGTAGGAAACGCATTTGGATCAGTTTCTCAGACAACGTAAATATCTGTCATAACAAGTTATCTGCATTGAAATATTACATCTTACTTTAATGTCAATATGCCTCTTCTCAGTGTTCTTGTTCATTGAATATGGATTTAAGATGAGTATGATTACCAGCTCACATTGATTAATAATCTATCTTAACATCCTTTGGAGTGGAAGAATATTTAATGCTGACTCAGACATATTCAATATGCTGTGAAGTGGCCTCTATGTCTGGAATGGGAATCGTTTCTAAATCGGTTTCTCATTAATTCAAACCGTCCCACTACAGAGGGATTTAGCTACTGAACCGAGAAGTCCAACAGTCCCTGGGTCTAGCTGAATACAGATGTGGAGTGCCTGTTTTCTTGTGTAGTTTTAGGAATAAATAGATGGACATGGCATCATTTTTTCAATCTAATGTCTATTTCAATGTTTCACAATTTTTTTTATATTTGACTAGATCTATGTTTACACTGCTATACACTCTGGTCCATTAGTTACAATGAAATACATATTTGACATGTTTATTGATTTTCTATATTGGTATTAAATACTTAATGAAGCTTTACTATCCATTATCCCCATACTATTACGTAGATGCCTGGCACCAGAATACCTTGTTATAGAGGTTATTCGTCTTTGTCCTGGACTCCATAGTATGTATTATATCTGAGTTCATACCTTGTTATAGGGGTTATTCGTCTTTGTCCTGGACTCCATGGTATGTGTTATATCTGAGTTCATACCTTGTTATAGGGGTTATTCGTCTTTGTCCATGACTCCATGGTATGTGTTATATCTGAGTTCATACCTTGTTATAGGGGTTATTCGTCTTTGTCCATGACTCCATGGTATGTGTTATATCTGAGTTCATACCTTGTTATAGGGGTTATTCGTCTTTGTCCATGACTCCATGGTATGTGTTATATCTGAGTTCATACCTTGTTATAGGGGTTATTCGTCTTTGTCCATGACTCCATGGTATGTGTTATATCTGAGTTCATACCTTGTTATAGGGGTTATTCGTCTTTGTCCATGACTCCATGGTATGTGTTATATCTGAGTTCATACCTTGTTATAGGGGTTATTCGTCTTTGTCCATGACTCCATGGTATGTGTTATATCTGAGTTCATACCTTGTTATAGGGGTTATTTGTCTTTGTCCATGACTCCATGGTATGTGTTATATCTGAGTTCATACCTTGTTATAGGGGTTATTCGTCTTTGTCCATGACTCCATGGTATGTGTTATATCTGAGTTCATACCTTGTTATAGGGGTTATTCGTCTTTGTCCATGACTCCATGGTATGTGTTATATCTGAGTTCATACCTTGTTATAGGGGTTATTCGTCTTTGTCCATGACTCCATGGTATGTGTTATATCTGAGTTCATACCTTGTTATAGGGGTTATTCGTCTTTGTCCATGACTCCATGGTATGTGTTATATCTGAGTTCATACCTTGTTATAGGGGTTATTCGTCTTTGTCCATGACTCCATGGTATGTGTTATATCTGAGTTCATACCTTGTTATAGGGGTTATTCGTCTTTGTCCATGACTCCATGGTATGTGTTATATCTGAGTTCATACCTTGTTATAGGGGTTATTTGTCTTTGTCCATGACTCCATGGTATGTGTTATATCTGAGTTCATACCTTGTTATAGGGGTTATTCGTCTTTGTCCATGACTCCATGGTATGTGTTATATCTGAGTTTATACCTTGTTATAGGGGTTATTCGTCTTTGTCCATGACTCCATGGTATGTGTTATATCTGAGTTTATACCTTGTTATAGGGGTTATTCGTCTTTGTCCATGACTCCATGGTATGTGTTATATCTGAGTTTATACCTTGTTATAGGGGTTATTCGTCTTTGTCCATGACTCCATGGTATGTGTTATATCTGAGTTTATACCTTGTTATAGGGGTTATTCGTCTTTGTCCTGGACTCCACGGTATGTATTATATCTGAGTTCATACCTTGTTATAGGGGTTATTCGTCTTTGTCCTGGACTCCATGGTATGTGTTATATCTGAGTTTATACCTTGTTATAGGGGTTATTCGTCTTTGTCCATGACTCCATGGTATGTGTTATATCTGAGTTTATACCTTGTTATAGGGGTTATTCGTCTTTGTCCATGACTCCATGGTATGTGTTATATCTAAGTTTATACCTTGTTATAGGGGTTATTCGTCTTTGTCCTGGACTCCATGGTATGTGTTATATCTGAGTTTATACCTTGTTATAGGGGTTATTCGTCTTTGTCCTGGACTCCACGGTATGTATTATATCTGAGTTCATACCTTGTTATAGGGGTTATTCGTCTTTGTCCTGGACTCCACGGTATGTGTTATATCAGAGTTCATACCTTGTTATAGGGGTTATTCATCTTTGTCCTGGACTCCATAGTATGTATTATATCTGAGTTCATACCTTGTTATAGGGGTTATTCGTCTTTGTCCTGGACTCCACGGTATGTATTATATCTGAGTTCATACCTTGTTATAGGGGTTATTCGTCTTTGTCCTGGACTCCACGGTATGTATTATATCTGAGTTCATACCTTGTTATAGGGGTTATTCGTCTTTGTCCTGGACTCCACGGTATGTATTATATCTGAGTTCATACCTTGTTATAGGGGTTATTCGTCCTTGTCCTGGACTCAACGGTATGTGTTATATCTGAGTTCATACCTTGTTATAGGGGTTATTCGTCTTTGTCCATGACTCCATGGTATGTGTTATATCTGAGTTTATACCTTGTTATAGGGGTTATTCTTCTTTGTCCTGGACTCCATAGTATGTATTATATCTGAGTTCATACCTTGTTATAGGGGTTATTCGTCCTTGTCCTGGACTCCACGGTATGTGTTATATCTGAGTTCATACCTTGTTATAGGGGTTATTCGTCTTTGTCCTTGACTCCACGGTATGTATTATATCTGAGTTCATACCTTGTTATAGGGGTTATTCGTCCTTGTCCTGGACTCCACGGTATGTATTATATCTGAGTTCATACCTTGTTATAGGGGTTATTCGTCTTTGTCCTGGACTCCACGGTATGTATTATATCTGAGTTCATACCTTGTTATAGGGGTTATTCGTCCTTGTCCATGACTCCACGGTATGTGTTATATCTGAGTTCATACCTTGTTATAGGGGTTATTCGTCTTTGTCCTGGACTCCACGGTATGTATTATATCTGAGTTCATACCTTGTTATAGGGGTTATTCGTCCTTGTCCATGACTCCACGGTATGTGTTATATCTGAGTTCATACCTTGTTATAGGGGTTATTCGTCCTTGTCCTGGACTCCAAGGTATGTATTATATCTGAGTTCATACCTTGTTATAGGGGTTATTCGTCTTTGTCCATGACTCCATGGTATGTGTTATATCTGAGTTTATACCTTGTTATAGGGGTTATTCTTCTTTGTCCTGGACTCCATAGTATGTATTATATCTGAGTTCATACCTTGTTATAGGGGTTATTCGTCCTTGTCCTGGACTCCACGGTATGTGTTATATCTGAGTTCATACCTTGTTATAGGGGTTATTCGTCTTTGTCCTTGACTCCACGGTATGTATTATATCTGAGTTCATACCTTGTTATAGGGGTTATTCGTCCTTGTCCTGGACTCCACGGTATGTATTATATCTGAGTTCATACCTTGTTATAGGGGTTATTCGTCTTTGTCCTGGACTCCACGGTATGTATTATATCTGAGTTCATACCTTGTTATAGGGGTTATTCGTCCTTGTCCATGACTCCACGGTATGTGTTATATCTGAGTTCATACCTTGTTATAGGGGTTATTCGTCTTTGTCCTGGACTCCACGGTATGTATTATATCTGAGTTCATACCTTGTTATAGGGGTTATTCGTCCTTGTCCATGACTCCACGGTATGTGTTATATCTGAGTTCATACCTTGTTATAGGGGTTATTCGTCCTTGTCCTGGACTCCAAGGTATGTATTATATCTGAGTTCATACCTTGTTATAGGGGTTATTCGTCTTTGTCCTGGACTCCACGGTATGTATTATATCTGAGTTCATACCTTGTTATAGGGGTTATTCGTCCTTGTCCTGGACTCCAAGGTATGTATTATATCTGAGTTCATACCTTGTTATAGGGGTTATTCGTCTTTGTCCTGGACTCCACGGTATGTATTATATCTGAGTTCATACCTTGTTATAGGGGTTATTCGTCTTTGTCCTGGACTCCACGGTATGTATTATATCTGAGTTCATACCTTGTTATAGGGGTTATTCGTCCTTGTCCATGACTCCACGGTATGTGTTATATCTGAGTTCATACCTTGTTATAGGGGTTATTCGTCCTTGTCCTGGACTCCAAGGTATGTATTATATCTGAGTTCATACCTTGTTATAGGGGTTATTCGTCTTTGTCCTGGACTCCACGGTATGTATTATATCTGAGTTCATACCTTGTTATAGGGGTTATTCGTCTTTGTCCTGGACTCCACGTTATGTGTTATATCTGAGTTCATACCTTGTTATAGGGGTTATTCGTCTTTGTCCTGGACTCCACGGTATGTATTATATCTGAGTTCATACCTTGTTATAGGGGTTATTCGTCCTTGTCCTGGACTCCACGGTATGTATTATATCTGAGTTCATACCTTGTTATAGGGGTTATTCGTCTTTGTCCTGGACTCCACGGTATGTATTATATCTGAGTTCATACCTTGTTATAGGGGTTATTCGTCCTTGTCCATGACTCCACGGTATGTGTTATATCTGAGTTCATACCTTGTTATAGGGGTTATTCGTCTTTGTCCTGGACTCCACGGTATGTGTTATATCTGAGTTCATACCTTGTTATAGGGGTTATTCGTCCTTGTCCTGGACTCCACGTTATGTGTTATATCTGAGTTCATACCTTGTTATAGGGGTAATTCGTCCTTGTCCTGGACTCCAAGGTATGTATTATATCTGAGTTCATACCTTGTTATAGGGGTTATTCGTCCTTGTCCTGGACTCCAAGGTATGTATTATATCTGAGTTCATACCTTGTTATAGGGGTTATTCGTCCTTGTCCTGGACTCCACGTTATGTGTTATATCTGAGTTCATACCTTGTTATAGGGGTTATTCGTCCTTGTCCTGGACTCCAAGGTATGTATTATATCTGAGTTCATACCTTGTTATAGGGGTTATTCGTCTTTGTCCTGGACTCCACGGTATGTATTATATCTGAGTTCATACCTTGTTATAGGGGTTATTCGTCCTTGTCCTGGACTCCACGGTATGTATTATATCTGAGTTCATACCTTGTTATAGGGGTTATTCGTCTTTGTCCTGGACTCCACGGTATGTATTATATCTGAGTTCATACCTTGTTATAGGGGTTATTCGTCTTTGTCCTGGACTCCACGGTATGTATTATATCTGAGTTTATACCTTGTTATAGGGGTTATTCTTCTTTGTCCTGGACTCCATAGTATGTATTATATCTGAGTTCATACCTTGTTATAGGGGTTATTCGTCTTTGTCCTGGACTCCACGGTATGTGTTATATCTGAGTTCATACCTTGTTATAGGGGTTATTCGTCCTTGTCCATGACTCCATGGTATGTGTTATATCTGAGTTTATACCTTGTTATAGGGGTTATTCATCTTTGTCCTGGACTCCATGGTATGTGTTATATCTGAGTTCATACCTTGTTATAGGGGTTATTCGTCCTTGTCCATGACTCCATGGTATGTGTTATATCTGAGTTCATACCTTGTTATAGGGGTTATTCGTCCTTGTCCTGGACTCCACGGTATGTGTTATATCTGAGTTCATACCTTGTTATAGGGGTTATTCGTCTTTGTCCTGGACTCCATGGTATGTGTTATATCTGAGTTCATACCTTGTTATAGGGGTTATTCGTCCTTGTCCATGACTCCATGGTATGTGTTATATCTGAGTTTATACCTTGTTATAGGGGTTATTCATCTTTGTCCTGGACTCCATAGTATGTATTATATCTGAGTTCATACCTTGTTATAGGGGTTATTCGTCTTTGTCCTGGACTCCATGGTATGTGTTATATCTGAGTTCATACCTTGTTATAGGGGTTATTCGTCTTTGTCCTGGACTCCATAGTATGTATTATATCTGAGTTCATACCTTGTTATAGGGGTTATTCGTCTTTGTCCTGGACTCCACGGTATGTATTATATCTGAGTTCATACCTTGTTATAGGGGTTATTCGTCTTTGTCCTGGACTCCACGGTATGTATTATATCTGAGTTCATACCTTGTTATAGGGGTTATTCGTCTTTGTCCTGGACTCCACGGTATGTGTTATATCTGAGTTCATACCTTGTTATAGGGGTTATTCGTCCTTGTCCTGGACTCCAAGGTATGTATTATATCTGAGTTCATACCTTGTTATAGGGGTTATTCGTCTTTGTCCTGGACTCCACGGTATGTGTTATATCTGAGTTCATACCTTGTTATAGGGGTTATTCGTCTTTGTCCATGACTCCACGGTATGTATTATATCTGAGTTCATACCTTGTTATAGGGGTTATTCGTCTTTGTCCTGGACTCCACGGTATGTATTATATCTGAGTTCATACCTTGTTATAGGGGTTATTCGTCCTTGTCCTGGACTCCACGGTATGTATTATATCTGAGTTCATACCTTGTTATAGGGGTTATTCGTCCTTGTCCTGGACTCCACGGTATGTATTATATCTGAGTTCATACCTTGTTATAGGGGTTATTCGTCTTTGTCCTGGACTCCACGGTATGTGTTATATCTGAGTTCATACCTTGTTATAGGGGTTATTCGTCCTTGTCCTGGCCCCGAGGTTATAAAACTTTCTTGAGTTTGATTTCATGCTCAACTCAGGTTTCGTGCTCAACTCAAAACTCAGACTCAGGGAGTCGAGGTTATAAAGTTTCCTGAGTTCGATTTCGAACTCAACTTGAGTCCGAAAACGTACTCAACTCAAGTGAGGTCGGAGGCTCACTTAACGCTATACTCAAGGTAAACAATGGCGGTTCACCTCCGACAGGTGCGCGCAGCTCGGCGCCGTATGCGTGTTCCTAGACTTCTACGGGATAGAACAAATCCCTTAGAAAGCTTAGATGAGGAGGAGGTGTTCATTAGATTTCGTTTTCGTCCTCAGTCCATTTTACTTTTAGTTGGATTACTTAACATGGGAGCATGTCCCACCCTCCGCAACAACCCGCTTCCCCCACTACTGCAGGTGCTGGTTTGTTTACGGTTTTTGGCGACCGGGGCGATGCATCTTCTGGTCGGCGACAGTTTAAATATATCACGGTCAACGACTGGAAGGTGTATTCGTTCCGTAGCTTTGGCCGTAAGCCGACTTGCGCCTCAGTTTGTGCGTTTTCCGACAGGGGACAGGGCGACGAAAGCGAAGAAGGATTTCGGCAGCGTTGCAGCCTTGCGTTCAGTAACGGCGAGCAACCCGGGTTGTTCGCCAACGTTCGCGAACAAAAGTTACTGAACGACATGTTCGCGGCGGACGTTAGCGTGCACTCGCGAACGCATCTGAGAGGTACTCGCCAACGCGACAGAAGTAAACAAAGATGGCTGCCACACACTGCCGGTGCTCCGACTGGAGTCATTTCTTCCTTGATTTGACTGCATTCACACGACATGCCTGCTTCTGATGTGCTCATTGTCTTCACCTGACTAAACTATTGATATAGTTTTTAAAAAATTCATTTTTATTGAGTTCTAGCCCTTGAATCTTTTTTTAAACTTGAGTTATAATTACAGCTATTTACACTGCTATAATGCAACAACGGAGACATGTTTTCTGGGAAACTGATAGGCCTGCAGCACATGCATGCTCACTTTTGTCAACACCACTAAGTGAATAATAAAAAACATCCCTTCAATCATAATATTTATTTTGTTATTGTTAAAATCAAATACAAAATTCTCAACCTCTCCACATCATCAGCCTGGTACAGCCATAAGACTTCCACTGTCCTCTTCTAGTCGACTGCTGCTGGCTTGGCTCCTCCCCTCTATTCATTACTCCTTCCTGAATGTCTTCTTTCTCCACTTCCTTTTATTTCACAAACACATCAAGGATCAGATATTACCGTAAATACTTGAATAGTCAGGTTAGATTTTAAGTTGTGAATATATTGTAAACAAAGCTCATGAGGGTTAAAGTCACATAATATGCCTGAATTATTTTTAAAAAGGAGACACCAACTAGTTTGTTTACATTTTCTAAATTGAACTCGGCGATTATAATATGCAAGACATGTATTTCAAAGAGGGATTTATCATTAGACCTGACGATTATTCAAGGATTTACGGTATTCGCTTGTCAACAGGTGCTGAAATGGATGAAACTTCGTAGATGAAACTACACAAATATCCATAAATTATATGTTGCTTTCATCAACACAACGCTTTGTAAGCTTTGTACTCGTACTTTGACAGTATAATTTTACTGCATCAATGTCTTATATAAACTCAAAACAGTATTGTCTTATTCGATGTTCATTGCATCACCAGCTGATTCAGTGATATTGCGATTCGTAATGCGCGGAACAGTGAACTACAGAGTCGTGCAAAAAGTATTCGGACGGTGACGCCATACCATGAGTCTTGGATAAATAATTTTCATAGATAGGATATTCGTCCGATCCTATTCACATTTACCATGTTTGTGATGAATCATCTTGGCTACAACCGCATAATTTATGTTTAATTTTCCGTTTCATATATAGGAAATGACAGTAATTTCATCAACATATATTATATACATAGTTGTGAAAACATTTAACATGGCGATCTATGGGACACGTTTGTATTTAATGTACACACGTAGGTAAATCGGATGACATTTGTTAAATTGTCGTCAGAAAATTTAATCCAAATTATGTACTTCAAGCTGAGATGTTTTTCAATCAAGCTGGAAAATTTGACATTGATCCAACCAGAATTTATTTCATGAAAAAATTATTTATCCAAGACTAAATTAACATGCAAGTCTATGGAAATAACGTCACCGTCCGAATACTTTTTGCATCACTCTGTACGATGACCAAACTTCGAACTTGAATTATTCTTACGAATATAAATACTCTAAACATGATGACCTATCTGATCTCCAGGCTACTTACCTGTAAGAAAACGACCCCGTGTTGTCACTGGCTAAATTTTATCGGCGAAGGCGTCGTCTGCTCTACTTCCTTGTTTATAGTCGCCATGTTGGATGTACAGCGCCATCTACTGACGAGCCGTTTTGGCGTTCAGTAACAAGAAAACATGTTCGCGAACATTGTTTGCGAACAAAAGTTTACTGAACGCAAGGCAGGTAAGTGGGTATTCCCACATGTCAAAATAATCTAACATCGTTTGTGATTGGGCATAAGTCAAGTTCAAGGTCGGAATCGGCTAATTTTAGAACCGGAAACAATAACAAAAATAATCGTTTGTCACGGTTTTAACTTGTTATATTATAAACGTATTCCAATGCAATTCTTTGTTGAATTATTGTATGATACTTAACCATACAGTACACATTTTAGGTTTTCCAAACGTCGTTGGATGTATCGATGGCACGTTCATTCGTATAATAAGACCATCTCTGAATGAAGCCGATTTCGTCAAACGGAAGGGCTACCACTCATTGAATGTTCAGGTAAAATATTTACAAAAGTAAGACATGCATTAACGCAGGGATAGAAATATCAAAAATTTTGTTAGGCCTAGTTGAGAAACTTTCTCAACATATGTTAAAACAAATAAAAATATAAAAAAAATTATCACTAATAAAATTAATAAAGAAGCGTCTGTAAAATGTTTGATAATATTTTACTGAAACAATATCATAAGAAGATCTCAATGAATTCTGATATGAGAAAACAAACCCAATGATAATTGAAAAATTAAAACGAATTGTATTAAAATGATAAGATTTTACATGTTGTGTAATAGCTATTAATGAGGTCTGCATATATTTGAAACTATGTATGTTGTGAATAATTTTGCATAATCAATATCTCTTATAGATGTGCTGTGATGCTAAATACAGAATCACCAGCTGCAATGCCTCATGGCCCGGCTCTGTTCATGACAGCAGGATATTCAGGACATCGGCCCTTAACAGAAATTTTGAGAATGGCAAGTATTTCTTAAGCCCTAAAAATTAAAAATAAAATTTTATAAGAGAATAAAATATTGTTGTAACAATTAAAATATATTTGGAATGAAACATAATATCAAAAACAAAATAAAAATAAAGGTGTTGATTAAAATTAAATATTTACATATTTTCAATTCAGTGTTAATTGTTCCTTTCAACCAAAATTATTCCTTGAAATTGCAAATATAATGTGCATGCTTAACTTCAATCAGTGAGGTATATGTATTTGCTAATTGGATGGTGGGTGTCCCCAGGTAACTACACAGTACTGATGCTTGGAGACTCGGGATACCCCTGCCGCTGGTTCATGATGACCCCTCTCTTGAATCCCGCCACACCAGCAGAAGACAGATTTAACACCAGTCTGTGCAGGACAAGGGTCATCATTGAACAAACCTTTGGTATTTTGAAAAGAAGATTCCAATGTTTACATAATGAGCTGATTACCAGTCCCGCCCAAGCTGTCACTTATGTATTAGCTTGTGTTGTGCTTCACAACTTTGGAATCGAAAACAATGATGTTTTCAGAAATGCTGATAATGATAATGGCAATGTAAATAACATAAATGTAGTAATTCCACATAATGACAGACAAGATGGTGCTGATGTTAGACGACACTTGATCAACACATTCTTTTCCCAATGAAGTTTATATGTTCATTTTTCATGTTTGTATTTCATTCCTCGTGTCTATTTGTAACATCATTAAGGAGAAAAATTATTTTCTTTTATGAAATGTAAATGAAGACAGAATAAGTATATGAGTAAGAAATAACAATTTATTATCAAAATTATGAAGTTTTGGTCATTATGTCACAATCTATTTTGAATATCATATTACACTGAATGAACCAATATGTATATGTATATATGCTATTTTGAATGCTATATGCTATCATCGACATGTGTTAATTAAACTATTTATTTAAGTAATGATGTGGATGTTGAATATGTAACATATGAGATTTTAAATATTTGTACATTTGGTTCATGAAAATTATTGATGTCTTATCAAAACATACAATCATTTGAATACAATTAATTCTTTTTGTTGTAAATATATTATGAAATACATGATAATATTTTTAGTTATGATAATCACTTTATGAACTGTCTTACAAAATTATGATGTATTATCTAATGTTATATCTCTGAGATACAACTTAACAAAGTAGGAACAATATATTACCTTGCTAGGTAAATATTTTTTAATCCGAATTCTAAAGTCTTAACATTTAGTTGTAACATTACTGAATTTTTTTAAAATCCATTAGTCAGTCTCAACTTTAATTACTTTATGAAATTACAAATATGATCTTATGATGAAAATCATGACATGTTTCAGTTGTTACTTATTGTTCATTTTTGGAAATTTCTACATTTAAGCCAAATTCTGCATTCAGTTTCAACTGGTAATAAATTGTTCTTACACTGTTGAGCTGTATGTCTGAATCAAATCTGGCTTTTTTCTTTTCTAACAATTCTATTTCAAGCTCTAACTTTTTATGTTCTAATTTTATCCTCTCCGTATCCAGAATAGTATTCAGATATGTGGCCTCAGGTTGGTTTCTTTTTTTTGAGAAGCTTTTCTTTGTCGAGTCCTTTGTGGAAGGCACTGCAAGAGGGAAATTTTGTTCATAAATAAATGTCAATTACTTATCAATCATTCATATAATATAATGGAATATTGAAGGGGAAGTAGGTGAACCATTGTCTTATGGTAAGATAATGTTTGTTAGTAATTTAATGGGACGCGAGACATGGAATAATCCTTCAATTCCTTAATTGTATAAGGGCATGATAGATTCAAATTTAAAAGGATTCATTACTACTTTGTACATGATATAATTATATTTATCAATCTCAAAAATGGTGAAAAAATGTTTACAGAAATAAAGTCTTTTAAAATGAATAAACTTATTCAGAATTAACAATGTGTTTATATGTTATACTCACAATCAACTTCTTTCTCTTGAGTTGAACATTGATCATTGGTGCTAGCTGGAAACATTCATAAAATTGTTAGTGTTTCGGATTATGAAAAATCTTCTACTTATTTTCATCACTGAGCATAATGATCTATAATTACTTTATACAAAATAAACATGTTTATATGTGGCTAAATAAAAATTAATATGTGGATGAGCATAATAATTTCCAGTGCAAACATGGATTTATCTTATTTATTTGAATGTTACATTAATGATTTTGTTTTAATAGTAAAAGAAAAATTGCTCATTTACCTTCGCAATGATCTGTCTGTTTGATGCATTCCTGGTCTTGAGTGATTTCTGAAATTAATGTCATCATTTTGATTATTATAAATATTATAGAGACTAGAGAGGTAAAGATACAATAGGGTTGCGATATGATATGTATCCCGATATGGGGATCACGATACGATACGCATCCCGATACGCATAATCTCCTTACTTTTGGAGTCAGTTAATCTTGATTAAGAATATACTTGAAGCTTTTTTAATGAAATTGTAAATATAGTCAAACTTACAAATTTTGAAGAGGTTCTTGTGTGCATAACAAAGTATCTTTTTAATTAATATCTCAGTGTTGAGCATTGAGAATTTATCATTATCTTATGCATCCCGATACGCACCCTTCGATACAATACGATATATTGTGGCCCATGTATCACGATATGATAATTGCTGTATCGTTACTCCTCTGTTATCTATAGAATTTATGTTTGGAGCTATTGTTAATTTTTGTGATCAGTTTCATTGATATATGAATTTTCTATATATACACACAGTATTTAATTAAGCACCCCGCTATTTTCTAAAATGATTTTCTAAAATGATTTTCATGCTCTTTGACTATTTGGATTATTTTGATGTTTATGATCCCTAGTTGACATTCATACTAAAAAAAATTCTTATCATGCATGATAAGTCTAGCAAAACATTTAAATTTCAGTACTGCTTGAACTTGATAAACTCTTGCTATAAGAATATTTACTTAAAACTCATCAATTCACTCAAGAGTATGATTATAATCAGCAGTTGTTTTATTTATCATCAGCAGTGGGGGTTCTTAATTAAGCTTAATTAAGTTAATTTAGTGTATATAATATAGTTTATATAATCATGTTATCATTAGTGTTGTAAACATTAAAAATTGCTAAATAAATCTTTTAAAATCTTGAATTATATTACGTCATTATTTACCATCAGTGTCTAATGCATTTTCAAGGCCGTGTATCCCAGTGCCGTGTTCAAGATAGGTTTCAAAGTAATCGCTCAAAGAGCGATTACTTTGAAACCTATCTTGAACGCGATTGTTCAATGTAGCGCTACGTAGCAAGGCGAGCAAACTTAGAGGAATTTGCACTGTGTCGTTCAAGAGAGAAGAAGCGCTCATTGAGCGCTACATTGAGCGCTACATTGAGCAATTTAAGCGCTCGCTGCTATTGAACGGGGCGCTGGCCTCCCTTCAAGTGACTGCGTCAGGGCCTCATCTGCCGCGTTGAGGGCTGGTGGAGCAGGCCCGCCTCCAGTCTTGTAGCGACTTGCCTTCAGGGCGTCAATTTTTGATTTTGCTAGTTAAAAAGAATCAAAGTTTTAAGTAAGTTCTCAGCAAAAAATGTAGAGTTAATATTCGTCATTAATCATTTGTTATCTTTTTAGTAACCTGTGCTAGTAGATTTATTTCTATTGAGTTAATACTTCAAAGGGATGTTGTTATAACTCTACATTTAACACTTATATGCTTAATGGAAATTTTAATATAGTACATATATCTAAATATCTGTTATGTTATTTTATTGTGATAATTTGATGCCATTTTTTTCTATTATTATTTAGTAAGAACTGATTTTGGTATTATTTTTTTATTTTATCATTTCAAAACATTCAATTTCACATTCTGAAATCAACTGGCTTTAGCCTACCTCTCTGCTTCAGGTTGAAGAACTTCTTCTTCACCTCTCCTCCCTCCCTCTTGCTGTCTATGTACCTCCTACAAAGGCATAAAATAGGCACATTTGTTAGCGTGTTTTGGGTTTATTTATTTCTGGTTAATGGGCTTAGATATAAGTGAATGAGTAATATTTCGTGTTGCAGTTAATTTTCAGCAGGGGTTCATAGGTACATTTAGGAATAGTCAATTTAAATAAACCTTATCGGAATGAAAACCCATTACACGAGGACAATCAATTTTTACATGATAAAGCAAATGGTCTTGAAAAACAAATCTACAACGTTTCATTTGTTACCTAAATGAATAGCATAAGTTTATAAACATACGTATTCAGTTCGACGCCTATCTCCTCCCAGGCCTCGCTCCTTTTGCGGTGGATTGATTTTCCCCAGGCCCCTTTGAGTTCGCCGAAGAGGAGCTCCTCCTTCTCAAGGACGAGAGTGATGAGGGCGATCTCTTCACTCTCCGTCCATGATTTGGATCGCTTCCGAGGAGTCTCCTCCCCGGCACTGGTACCCGCCTCGGTTGCCATTGTAAACAAGCAGACGACAACTTCCGCATATTACTTTCACACCACAGGTGACTGAAGAGTTCCAAATTGCCGCTTACATCCAAAACAAATATTTCGCTGAGTATGCTCAGCTGAGTTTGATTTCGAACTCACTTGAGCACGGACTCAAGACGTTTTATAACCTCAAAATCTGAGTCGATCTCAACTGAGTCTAAACTCACTGAGTTGAGCACAGAGTTGAGTTGAGTACGGAGTTTGTTTTATAACCTCGGGGCCTGGACTCCACGGTATGTGTTATATCTGAGTTCATACCTTGTTATAGGGGTTATTCGTCTTTGTCCTGGACTCCATAGTATGTATTATATCTGAGTTCATACCTTGTTATAGGGGTTATTCGTCTTTGTCCTGGACTCCATAGTATGTATTATATCTGAGTTCATACCTTGTTATAGGGGTTATTCGTCTTTGTCCTGGACTCCACGGTATGTATTATATCTGAGTTCATACCTTGTTATAGGGGTTATTCGTCTTTGTCCTGGACTCCACGGTATGTATTATATCTGAGTTCATACCTTGTTATAGGGGTTATTCGTCCTTGTCCTGGACTCCACGGTATGTATTATATCTGAGTTCATACCTTGTTATAGGGGTTATTCGTCTTTGTCCTGGACTCCACGGTATGTGTTATATCTGAGTTCATACCTTGTTATAGGGGTTATTCGTCTTTGTCCTGGACTCCACGGTATGTATTATATCTGAGTTCATACCTTGTTATAGGGGTTATTCGTCTTTGTCCTGGACTCCACGTTATGTGTTATATCTGAGTTCATACCTTGTTATAGGGGTTATTCGTCTTTGTCCTGGACTCCACGGTATGTATTATATCTGAGTTCATACCTTGTTATAGGGGTTATTCGTCCTTGTCCTGGACTCCACGGTATGTGTTATATCTGAGTTCATACCTTGTTATAGGGGTTATTCGTCTTTGTCCTGGACTCCACGGTATGTGTTATATCTGAGTTCATACCTTGTTATAGGGGTTATTCGTCCTTGTCCTGGACTCCACGGTATGTGTTATATCTGAGTTCATACCTTGTTATAGGGGTTATTCGTCCTTGTCCTGGACTCCACGGTATGTGTTATATCTGAGTTCATACCTTGTTATAGGGGTTATTCGTCTTTGTCCATGACTCCATGGTATGTGTTATATCTGAGTTCATACCTTGTTATAGGGGTTATTCGTCCTTGTCCTGGACTCCACGGTATGTGTTATATCTGAGTTCATACCTTGTTATAGGGGTTATTCGTCTTTGTCCATGACTCCATGGTATGTGTTATATCTGAGTTCATACCTTGTTATAGGGGTTATTCGTCTTTGTCCATGACTCCATGGTATGTGTTATATCTGAGTTCATACCTTGTTATAGGGGTTATTCGTCCTTGTCCTGGACTCCACGGTATGTGTTATATCTGAGTTCATACCTTGTTATAGGGGTTATTCGTCTTTGTCCATGACTCCATGGTATGTGTTATATCTGAGTTCATACCTTGTTATAGGGGTTATTCGTCTTTGTCCTGGACTCCACGGTATGTATTATATCTGAGTTCATACCTTGTTATAGGGGTTATTCGTCCTTGTCCTGGACTTCACGGTATGTGTTATATCTGAGTTCATACCTTGTTATAGGGGTTATTCGTCTTTGTCCTGGACTCCAAGGTATGTGTTATATCTGAGTTCATACCTTGTTATAGGGGTTATTCGTCTTTGTCCTGGACTCCACGGTATGTGTTATATCTGAGTTCATACCTTGTTATAGGGGTTATTCGTCTTTGTCCTGGACTCCACGGTATGTATTATATCTGAGTTCATACCTTGTTATAGGGGTTATTCGTCCTTGTCCTGGACTCCACGGTATGTATTATATCTGAGTTCATACCTTGTTATAGGGGTTATTCGTCCTTGTCCTGGACTCCACGGTATGTGTTATATCTGAGTTCATACCTTGTTATAGGGGTTATTCGTCCTTGTCCTGGACTCCACGGTATGTATTATATCTGAGTTCATACCTTGTTATAGGGGTTATTCGTCCTTGTCCTGGACTCCACGGTATGTATTATATCTGAGTTCATACCTTGTTATAGGGGTTATTCGTCTTTGTCCTGGACTCCACGTTATGTGTTATATCTGAGTTCATACCTTGTTATAGGGGTTATTCGTCCTTGTCCTGGACTCCACGGTATGTGTTATATCTGAGTTCATACCTTGTTATAGGGGTTATTCGTCTTTGTCCATGACTCCACGGTATGTATTATATCTGAGTTCATACCTTGTTATAGGGGTTATTCGTCCTTGTCCTGGACTCCACGGTATGTATTATATCTGAGTTCATACCTTGTTATAGGGGTTATTCGTCTTTGTCCTGGACTCCACGGTATGTATTATATCTGAGTTCATACCTTGTTATAGGGGTTATTCGTCCTTGTCCTGGACTCCACGGTATGTATTATATCTGAGTTCATACCTTGTTATAGGGGTTATTCGTCCTTGTCCTGGACTCCACGGTATGTGTTATATCTGAGTTCATACCTTGTTATAGGGGTTATTCGTCCTTGTCCTGGACTCCACGGTATGTGTTATATCTGAGTTCATACCTTGTTATAGGGGTTATTCGTCTTTGTCCATGACTCCATGGTATGTGTTATATCTGAGTTCATACCTTGTTATAGGGGTTATTCGTCCTTGTCCTGGACTCCACGGTATGTGTTATATCTGAGTTCATACCTTGTTATAGGGGTTATTCGTCTTTGTCCATGACTCCATGGTATGTGTTATATCTGAGTTCATACCTTGTTATAGGGGTTATTCGTCTTTGTCCATGACTCCATGGTATGTGTTATATCTGAGTTCATACCTTGTTATAGGGGTTATTCGTCCTTGTCCTGGACTCCACGGTATGTGTTATATCTGAGTTCATACCTTGTTATAGGGGTTATTCGTCTTTGTCCATGACTCCATGGTATGTGTTATATCTGAGTTCATACCTTGTTATAGGGGTTATTCGTCTTTGTCCTGGACTCCACGGTATGTATTATATCTGAGTTCATACCTTGTTATAGGGGTTATTCGTCCTTGTCCTGGACTTCACGGTATGTGTTATATCTGAGTTCATACCTTGTTATAGGGGTTATTCGTCTTTGTCCTGGACTCCAAGGTATGTGTTATATCTGAGTTCATACCTTGTTATAGGGGTTATTCGTCTTTGTCCTGGACTCCACGGTATGTATTATATCTGAGTTCATACCTTGTTATAGGGGTTATTCGTCTTTGTCCTGGACTCCACGGTATGTGTTATATCTGAGTTCATACCTTGTTATAGGGGTTATTCGTCTTTGTCCTGGACTCCACGGTATGTATTATATCTGAGTTCATACCTTGTTATAGGGGTTATTCGTCCTTGTCCTGGACTCCACGGTATGTATTATATCTGAGTTCATACCTTGTTATAGGGGTTATTCGTCCTTGTCCTGGACTCCACGGTATGTGTTATATCTGAGTTCATACCTTGTTATAGGGGTTATTCGTCCTTGTCCTGGACTCCACGGTATGTATTATATCTGAGTTCATACCTTGTTATAGGGGTTATTCGTCCTTGTCCTGGACTCCACGGTATGTGTTATATCTGAGTTCATACCTTGTTATAGGGGTTATTCGTCCTTGTCCTGGACTCCACGGTATGTGTTATATCTGAGTTCATACCTTGTTATAGGGGTTATTCGTCCTTGTCCATGACTCCATGGTATGTGTTATATCTGAGTTCATACCTTGTTATAGGGGTTATTCGTCCTTGTCCTGGACTCCACGGTATGTATTATATCTGAGTTCATACCTTGTTATAGGGGTTATTCGTCTTTGTCCTGGACTCCACGTTATGTGTTATATCTGAGTTCATACCTTGTTATAGGGGTTATTCGTCCTTGTCCTGGACTCCACGGTATGTGTTATATCTGAGTTCATACCTTGTTATAGGGGTTATTCGTCTTTGTCCATGACTCCACGGTATGTATTATATCTGAGTTCATACCTTGTTATAGGGGTTATTCGTCCTTGTCCTGGACTCCACGGTATGTATTATATCTGAGTTCATACCTTGTTATAGGGGTTATTCGTCTTTGTCCTGGACTCCACGGTATGTATTATATCTGAGTTCATACCTTGTTATAGGGGTTATTCGTCCTTGTCCTGGACTCCACGGTATGTATTATATCTGAGTTCATACCTTGTTATAGGGGTTATTCGTCTTTGTCCTGGACTCCACGGTATGTATTATATCTGAGTTCATACCTTGTTATAGGGGTTATTCGTCCTTGTCCTGGACTCCACGGTATGTGTTATATCTGAGTTTATACCTTGTTATAGGGGTTATTCGTCCTTGTCCTGGACTCCACGGTATGTGTTATATCTGAGTTTATACCTTGTTATAGGGGTTATTCGTCTTTGTCCTGGACTCCACGGTATGTATTATATCTGAGTTCATACCTTGTTATAGGGGTTATTCGTCCTTGTCCTGGACTCCACGGTATGTATTATATCTGAGTTCATACCTTGTTATAGGGGTTATTCGTCTTTGTCCTGGACTCCACGGTATGTATTATATCTGAGTTCATACCTTGTTATAGGGGTTATTCGTCTTTGTCCTGGACTCCACGGTATGTATTATATCTGAGTTCATACCTTGTTATAGGGGTTATTCGTCCTTGTCCTGGACTCCACGGTATGTGTTATATCTGAGTTCATACCTTGTTATAGGGGTTATTCGTCTTTGTCCTGGACTCCACGGTATGTATTATATCTGAGTTCATACCTTGTTATAGGGGTTATTCGTCCTTGTCCTGGACTCCACGGTATGTGTTATATCTGAGTTCATACCTTGTTATAGGGGTTATTCATCTTTGTCCTGGACTCCATAGTATGTATTATATCTGAGTTCATACCTTGTTATAGGGGTTATTCGTCTTTGTCCTGGACTCCACGGTATGTGTTATATCTGAGTTCATACCTTGTTATAGGGGTTATTCGTCTTTGTCCTGGACTCCACGGTATGTATTATATCTGAGTTCATACCTTGTTATAGGGGTTATTCGTCTTTGTCCATGACTCCACGGTATGTATTATATCTGAGTTCATACCTTGTTATAGGGGTTATTCGTCCTTGTCCTGGACTCCACGGTATGTATTATATCTGAGTTCATACCTTGTTATAGGGGTTATTCGTCTTTGTCCTGGACTCCACGGTATGTATTATATCTGAGTTCATACCTTGTTATAGGGGTTATTCGTCTTTGTCCTGGACTCCACGGTATGTATTATATCTGAGTTCATACCTTGTTATAGGGGTTATTCGTCCTTGTCCTGGACTCCAAGGTATGTATTATATCTGAGTTCATACCTTGTTATAGGGGTTATTCGTCTTTGTCCTGGACTCCACGGTATGTGTTATATCTGAGTTCATACCTTGTTATAGGGGTTATTCGTCTTTGTCCTGGACTCCACGGTATGTATTATATCTGAGTTCATACCTTGTTATAGGGGTTATTCGTCTTTGTCCATGACTCCACGGTATGTATTATATCTGAGTTCATACCTTGTTATAGGGGTTATTCGTCTTTGTCCTGGACTCCACGGTATGTGTTATATCTGAGTTCATACCTTGTTATAGCGGTTAATCGTCCTTGTCCTGGACTCCACGGTATGTATTATATCTGAGTTCATACCTTGTTATAGGGGTTATTCGTCTTTGTCCTGGACTCCACGGTATGTATTATATCTGAGTTCATACCTTGTTATAGGGGTTATTCGTCCTTGTCCTGGACTCCACGGTATGTATTATATCTGAGTTCATACCTTGTTATAGGGGTTATTCGTCTTTGTCCTGGACTCCACGGTATGTGTTATATCTGAGTTCATACCTTGTTATAGGGGTTATTCGTCTTTGTCCTGGACTCCACGGTATGTGTTATATCTGAGTTCATACCTTGTTATAGGGGTTATTCGTCCTTGTCCTGGACTCCACGGTATGTGTTATATCTGAGTTCATACCTTGTTATAGGGGTTATTCGTCTTTGTCCTGGACTCCACGGTATGTATTATATCTGAGTTCATACCTTGTTATAGGGGTTATTCGTCTTTGTCCTGGACTCCACGGTATGTGTTATATCTGAGTTCATACCTTGTTATAGGGGTTATTCGTCTTTGTCCTGGACTCCACGGTATGTATTATATCTGAGTTCATACCTTGTTATAGGGGTTATTCGTCCTTGTCCTGGACTCCACGGTATGTGTTATATCTGAGTTCATACCTTGTTATAGGGGTTATTCATCTTTGTCCTGGACTCCATAGTATGTATTATATCTGAGTTCATACCTTGTTATAGGGGTTATTCGTCTTTGTCCTGGACTCCACGGTATGTGTTATATCTGAGTTCATACCTTGTTATAGGGGTTATTCGTCTTTGTCCTGGACTCCACGGTATGTATTATATCTGAGTTCATACCTTGTTATAGGGGTTATTCGTCTTTGTCCATGACTCCACGGTATGTATTATATCTGAGTTCATACCTTGTTATAGGGGTTATTCGTCCTTGTCCTGGACTCCACGGTATGTATTATATCTGAGTTCATACCTTGTTATAGGGGTTATTCGTCTTTGTCCTGGACTCCACGGTATGTATTATATCTGAGTTCATACCTTGTTATAGGGGTTATTCGTCTTTGTCCTGGACTCCACGGTATGTATTATATCTGAGTTCATACCTTGTTATAGGGGTTATTCGTCCTTGTCCTGGACTCCAAGGTATGTATTATATCTGAGTTCATACCTTGTTATAGGGGTTATTCGTCCTTGTCCTGGACTCCAAGGTATGTATTATATCTGAGTTCATACCTTGTTATAGGGGTTATTCGTCTTTGTCCTGGACTCCACGGTATGTGTTATATCTGAGTTCATACCTTGTTATAGGGGTTATTCGTCTTTGTCCTGGACTCCACGGTATGTATTATATCTGAGTTCATACCTTGTTATAGGGGTTATTCGTCTTTGTCCATGACTCCACGGTATGTATTATATCTGAGTTCATACCTTGTTATAGGGGTTATTCGTCTTTGTCCTGGACTCCACGGTATGTGTTATATCTGAGTTCATACCTTGTTATAGCGGTTAATCGTCCTTGTCCTGGACTCCACGGTATGTATTATATCTGAGTTCATACCTTGTTATAGGGGTTATTCGTCTTTGTCCTGGACTCCACGGTATGTATTATATCTGAGTTCATACCTTGTTATAGGGGTTATTCGTCCTTGTCCTGGACTCCACGGTATGTATTATATCTGAGTTCATACCTTGTTATAGGGGTTATTCGTCTTTGTCCTGGACTCCACGGTATGTGTTATATCTGAGTTCATACCTTGTTATAGGGGTTATTCGTCTTTGTCCTGGACTCCACGGTATGTATTATATCTGAGTTCATACCTTGTTATAGGGGTTATTCGTCCTTGTCCTGGACTCCACGGTATGTGTTATATCTGAGTTCATACCTTGTTATAGGGGTTATTCGTCTTTGTCCTGGACTCCACGGTATGTATTATATCTGAGTTCATACCTTGTTATAGGGGTTATTCGTCTTTGTCCTGGACTCCACGGTATGTGTTATATCTGAGTTCATCCTGTCTCAGGTTAAAACGTATACCCTGATAACTGATAGCGGTCGACTGAGCTATGCACAGGACCACAGGACCAACTATACCCTGACGCTCCACCTTTACCGTGAGACAGGGTGATCCTTATTCGACATCTGTTCCTATTTACTTATGATAATGTGGACATATCTTTGATTCATTTGATGTACTCCCCTAGCATATTAAATCGATATGAACATACCAAAGGGTTTTCAAGTGATGATAAATGTACGTGGTCTGTACTTGATACTAACATGCCAGGTCTGACATATCAATGTTATCTTTACAGCTTTGGGTGATACCAAGTCCTCATACTGGCATAGTTTATTTTATTTCAAACCTCAAATATGTCATGCTATTTTGACATGCTATTTCAAATATTATGAGATCTGCATTATTGGGATCAGTTTCTCAGACAATGTCTTAAATTTGATTCACTAGGAATTGGATGTTGGTATTCTTCCTGGCAATTTCTTTAATGCCTGGTCCATACACATTTCCTGTTTAAACGTACTCGATATATGTTTAATTTTTCCGTCATTTATTTTACTCATAATGTGTATCTATATAGCACAAACATTAATATGGAAATATCAAAGAGGTTTTCAATGATACAATATTAAGCAGTGTTACAAGTAAATGGCTTGTACGTCACCAACAATATCATGTCTGACACCTTTCTACAGCTTGGGGTTATACCAACTGATTATTATCTGCGTGAAGACTCGTCCTACTTGATATACAGCTAAAGAGGCTGGCACCAATCTTCTTCGAGACACGTTCACATATTAACTTGTCTCTAGAAAACACCCGAGGGAAAATACGCGTGTGCCATCGAAGGAAATCTTGGAAAAACACTTTCTGAAGAACTGGTTGAATGTCAACAAGTTTCTTCTGACAATACCGAGATCTATAGAGAACTATACCTGAAAGCATTATTTAGTGTTTGTAACATAATCAGTTTAGAATAGAACTGTTATCACCTTGACAACCAGGTGAGAACAGAACAGTTATCTGACATTTCTCAGTTATCTCTACAGCTTGGGGTTATACCAAGTGCTCATCATCTGTCTGAAGACCCGTCCTACTTGTCATATAGCTGCAGAAGCTGGCACTAATCTTCTTCACGGAACTTTCACAGAATTAGCTTGTCTCTAGAAACCACCCGAGGGGAAATATTCTACCATCATCAAAGGTAATATTGGAAGCAAACACTTATAGGGGAATTGGTAGAATGTTAACAGGTTTCCTCTGAAATTTAGAGTTTTCCTGAAAGCATTTTCCCCTGTTTGCTACTTAACCTGAGTATAACCTGACAACTCCTGCAGAATAGAACACTTATCACTTAAATTGTTTAACGAAGTGATACATCACGTCAATCTAATCCCCATCACATGACTATTCATTAGAGTAAACTGTGGAGAAGATTGTTGTTGTAATTTTCAGCAATGTTTTACTTGTTGAGACATTGTGTGTATATATTCCAAACTGAGCCAAGTTTCATTGTAGCAAACTTGACATAATTTGTGTTTGTTTTGCATACAGGAAGTACATGTACTAGATAAATGGATTGCAGATTGTGTAGAAGCTATTCTGTATTTACATGTGTATATACTATAAACTTTTTATTTTATTATTTATTTATGTATATTTAGTAATTGCCAATGCCGGTAAAGTTAATAGGTACATTAAGGCAGATTAATAAAATTTGATTTGTCATTTAACTTTTGAAAACACAAATACGGAAGTACATATTACAGAACATCATTCATAATACAGCTGCATACCGAAAGCTTGACTGATCAATTTGCATTTTTGCATTACAAGAAGACACACTCTGGTATTATACCTCATAGTAAATAGTTAAAGTTGTGGCAGCTCTTTGAAGTGACCAGAGGTCAATCCTTTCAAAACTACAGTTTTTATTTTCACACATCATATATTTCGTCTTTCACTCATTCAATGTAGTTGTGATGAAATTGTTATAATGAAATATGAATTTCCAAAATGTGACCCCTTCTGTCTATTTCATAAATATGCACCATTAACGTGACGACCACAGGATCCGTTTGAGAATTATTATTTTACTCATGGATACATAAAGGTGAACAAACTTTTGGTATGCAACTGTAGACAAGCACAACATTCAAACAGTTGCTGGAGATGATGTGTGTATGTTTCTAGAGATCAGACTCTGCATCAAAGGGGAATAAAAGTTACCCATTTCAACTCAATCTTTCACCAAAGGAAAATAAAAAGAAGTTTTACAATTCAAAGCAATCTTTCCCCTCAAAGAACCAGTGGTTAATCAAACTGTTCAACGTTTCACAAATCAATTATTGTCGTCAACCTTATGCTACAAGTCCAATTAAACAAGATTCAATGGGCATATCAACTCCCAATCAATGTGAAAACGAAGTCACCCATGTGTCATCTCGCAGAATACATTCACATTTCTGTTTAATGTTCTCTCCCAAAGAATTAGTGTTTCTGATCAAAGCTTCACAAATCGATATGTGTCATCAACATTCCAGCCCAGGCATAAGTAAAAGAGACTTGAGACAGGATAACATACTGAAAATGATTAAATTCATTTATCCAATCCAATAAAATAGTAAATGTCACAATTGTGGTAAACCTCATGATGTGACTAGTTACTATTAATTTAATATTAATAATAAATTGTGACAAATGTTCCGAAATATCTTTAATGTATTTTAAGATCATCTAAGACAGTATAATGCATGACTGGTATCGTGTTAGTGTTCATGCTATAACACAGCTGAAAAGAGTAGTTCTTTTATAAACTTCATGTGATGATTTTGACAACTGACGGATTGTCTTGAAAGTTTACTTTAATCGCTCAGCATAATGTATGCAGTCTGTTCTAAGATAAAGATTTCTGGAGAAACTCAATAAGTATGAATTTGAATACAGTAACAACATGTCACACATAGCAGCGCTCTGCATATGATTATCATAAACCATGTTTTATTACCTCTTTCGTTCGCATTTAACAATTATACAACTATATTTTATCTTTACTTGTTCAGCTTTCTTAATGTAGATTATATCAAAAGTATAGTTTTAGATTAATGTCATCATTTTAATAATAGTTTGATACTTTTAATTCCAGAAATAAAGATACGTAGATCAGATGACCAAGTAATAAATATTCTCGTACCTCATGTTCCAGTGAATTTGTGTGCGTCAATCTGACGTCATGCTGCATTAATCATAGATCTAGATCAATTGAAGTTTTATTTCTATTCTCACATTTTCAACCTGACATTGATATAAATTATAATAAGACATTCCAAGACACAGCTTGTAACTGAGCTGTTTAGATTTGGTTACAATATATAGTATCTAAATAAAATCGTGAATTGAAACATGACTTTAGGGTTTCAGATGGCGAACATGGTTGTGACTTGCTGATTCTGTAGCAAGTGAGGAAACACTGTCTGGGAGGAGATTTGTGAAAATCTCTTTCTCGCTGTTGAGGTTGGGATTAAAAATGGCAGTCAAATACTTCATTTGATATCCCAAAAGGTTGGTTTTCAATGTTCGTTAATTAGTAAACGTACTCAATCCTACTTAAATGAATAAAGTATAGTTAGTTGAGAATTGAAGAAGTAGTTTATAGGTAACAAGGTCCAGGTTTTGATCACGTAAATATGTACTCATCGCTCATTGAAAACAAGAGCATGAAAATTAAGTTGACTAAGATATATTTTATTAGAGTTACTGTCAAAATATCTTTATGGTGGAGCACATGCCTGTTACGGAGGATAGGTCTGTAATAGTCCATGCTCTGTCAAGGTACAAACATTTATTTAAGATCATATTTAGATTAATATAAGACATTGCAAACATCACCTTCTCCACACTAGTTAAAAGACGCCAGACATGTCAACAAGTCAACAGTTCCTGGGTATGAGGTTCCTACCTCCTTTACAAGTCAACAGTTCCTGGGTATGAGGTTCCTACCTCCTTTATCATGTTCACCGTTGATATTCAAGGAGCCTTCTCCAAGTGTATACAACACTTACTGATAGCGTCTTCAGATCTCCTAAGGCTGGTTTCAGAGACAAGCTAATTCTCAAGCAGTTTCACCAGGGAGATTGGTGCTGACCTCGCTAGCTCTAAGCTCTGATAAACACAGATAATGAGTACATCGTATAACCGTGAGCTTGTTGATAGTCAAACATGTCATTTTGTATCAAGTATAGTTATGGTATGTCTTGGTCTATACACTGAATACACTTCAGGATAACATGTTTGATTAATATCAAGAAACCATGGACATAAGGATTCACTAGCTCTAGTGGTTGATTGGGAGATTGGCGATGGCGTCGCTAGCTCTAGTGGTTGATTGGGAGATTGGCGATGGCGTCGCTAGCTCTAAGCTCTGATAGACGCAGAAAATGAGTACATTGTATACATTTAACCTGTTGTTACGTTAAATATGTCATTTTGTATCAAGTACGGTTATGATGTTATATCTTATTCTATACTTAGAGATCCCTGTATAATGTCTATATGGATTAAATGTTGCATACAATATACGTATATGCCTGATATAATATCCAAGAAAGCTTGGTTGCCATCAGCATCTATCTCTCTAAGGAGACTCAACCTCTCTGTAACCCCTCTGTCACACTGCACTGCGTTCTCATGATGATTTCACTGCCTTCTTCATAATTGCCTTTTTCATTCAAAACACCGTGTGAACCCCGAAAACATACTTTTTCCCCCTCTAGGAGCTTCTAACACTCGTTTCAGCTGCGTTTCCGACTCAACTGCCACGCTCTCAATACAACCATGTGCGCTCCTTGTGGCTTTCCCTTTGGTTCTTACTGTGTTGCTATTGCGTTCTGTATGTGTACAACAAGTTCACCAAGTTCCTTCTACGTTCTTACTGGGTTCCTACAACGCGTATAATACGCTAACAAATACCCCATTACGCAGGCGCGGTGATCAGTGGTAGATTCGCGCTCAAACTACTCATTAGTCTATTGCCTGCAGATGCAAATTGCGCAATGACAAGATGTTGTCTCTGTCAAGCAATCATGCTTTATGTGGACTTCTACATTGTAATAGTGTTACGAAGCGCTACGTTTGTTTTGAACAAGTTCACCTCACAGAATATTGAATATTACCTAACTAAATATATGATTTGCGGGAGAGGTTATTTCACAAACATTAAACATATTTGACGCTTTTATGTCAGATACATATTCAGAATATTCGATGAAATTCAACACAAAATACAATTTAGAGAGGTTACAAACTTGTGTAGATTTTCATCCACCTTCGTTAGAGATTCATGAAATATATATACCAGTATTTATAAACAAGTTTTGGAAAGGATGCTGAGTTTGATGAATATACTGCTGTCAACTTCGTTTTAGCAGTGTCGTTATTCTGTTCCCTTATTATTCAACATTCTCGTTATTCTGTTCCCTCATTATTCAACATTCTCGTTATTCAACATCCTCATTTTTAAACAATCTCGTTATTCAACATCCTCGTTATTCAACATCCTCGTTATTCTGTTTCCTCATTATTCAATATCCTCATTATTCAATATCCTCGTTCTTCTGTTCCCTCATTATTCAACACCCTCATCCTTCTGTTTCCTCATTATTCAACAATCTCGTTATTCAACATCCTCATTATTCAACATTCTCGTTATTCTGTTAGCTCATTATTCAACATCCTCTTTATTCAACATCCTCGTTATTCAACATTCTCGTTATTCTGTTTCCTCGCTATTCAACATCCTCATTATTCAACATCCTCATTATTCAATATCCTCATTATTCAACAATCTGATTATTCAACACCCTCATCCTTCTGTTTCCTCATTATTCAACAATCTCGTTATTCAACATCCTCATTATTCAACATTCTCGTTATTCTGTTAGCTCATTATTCAACATCCTCGTTATTCAACAATCTCGTTATTCAACATCCTCTTTATTCAACATCCTCGTTATTCAACATTCTCGTTATTCTGTTTCCTCGCTATTCAGCATCCTCATTATTCAACATCCTCATTATTCAAAATCCTCATTATTCAACAATCTCATTATTCAACACCCTCATCCTTCTGTTTCCTCATTATTCAACAATCTCGTTATTCAACATTCTCATTATTCAACATTATCGTTATTCTGTTAGCTCATTATTCAACATCCTCGTTATTCAAGAATCTCGTTATTCAACATCCTCTTTATTCAACATCCTCGTTATTCAACATTCTCGTTATTCTGTTTCCTCGCTATTCAACATCCTCATTATTCAACATCCTCATTATTCAAAATCCTCATTATTCAACAATCTGATTATTCAACACCCTCATCCTTCTGTTTCCTCATTATTCAACAATCTCGTTATTCAACATCCTCATTATTCAACATTCTCGTTATTCTGTTAGCTCATTATTCAACATCCTCGTTATTCAACAATCTCGTTATTCAACATCCTCTTTATTCAACATCCTCGTTATTCAACATTCTCGTTATTCTGTTTCCTCGCTATTCAGCATCCTCATTATTCAACATCCTCATTATTCAAAATCCTCATTATTCAACAATCTCATTATTCAACACCCTCATCCTTCTGTTTCCTCATTATTCAACAATCTCGTTATTCAACATTCTCATTATTCAACATTATCGTTATTCTGTTAGCTCATTATTCAACATCCTCGTTATTCAAGAATCTCGTTATTCAACATCCTCTTTATTCAACATCCTCGTTATTCAACATTCTCGTTATTCTGTTTCCTCGCTATTCAACATCCTCATTATTCAACATCCTCATTATTCAAAATCCTCATTATTCAACAATCTGATTATTCAACACCCTCATCCTTCTGTTTCCTCATTATTCAACAATCTCGTTATTCAACATCCTCATTATTCAACATTCTCGTTATTCTGTTAGCTCATTATTCAACATCCTCGTTATTCAACAATCTCGTTATTCAACATCCTCTTTATTCAACATCCTCGTTATTCAACATTCTCGTTATTCTGTTTCCTCGCTATTCAACATCCTCATTATTCAACATCCTCATTATTCAAAATCCTCATTATTCAACAATCTCGTTATTCAACATCCTCTTTATTCAACCATCACTGTTGACCAGAACCTACCTTATAAAATCCTACACTTTCGACACATTCAACTAGACATAACACACACGTTTCAAAGGGAATGTGAAAGTAATGACATACAACATATTTACAGATATCTTTTTAAACGTAAATACGGCAGGATATGATTACCATGTTATAACACTGAGACATCAGTGATTCAGCCAAGCTTCTTTGATATATTTCACTTCATATGCAATTGGGATATGTTTGATTACAAATATAATTGATAAGAGCTCAGTGTACAGCTGCATACCGGAAGTGTGTTCACTGAGTTCCGTGTAGTTTGGCTTGACTAAAGTATACCGAAATATTCGGAAAGTCATCAACTAGGTCAAACAAACATCGTATATTTCCCCGTTCTACTCATTCAATGTATTTAAGATGAAACTGTTCTCATTTAATCGATATGAAAACTTTTATTCGAAAATTAATGAATTTTTCAAAATTGGCTGTTTCTCTATATTTCATTAAGCCAAATTATATAAACACGCACCGCTGACTTGACTATCATAGACTACGTTTGAGAATGTTAATAATACTCATGGATATATCATGATTCAATGACGTTACAAATATTAATTAATTTACGTGACAGTTGCACTAAGATAGATCTTGATGTGAACTGTGTATGCTATCCACGAAAATTAGAAAAAAACGTTACAAAATAGTTTCAAACTGCTTGTGTATCTTCACATCAATCTTCTACCTTAATACTTTATTGAACAGCTCAAGGGGGAGAGGCACAGTATCTTAGATTATATTTTATTGTTGAATTATGTATGATTAGGCAAGATCAGGTAGAAATTCACTAACTACCCCTAAACTGAATGGTAAATCACGTCTGTACAAGCTTTAGATCCAACTCAACAAACTGTCCTCGAAGTAAGGTGAATATTTACATACGCAGATTGCTTCCTTCCTGGTTGTTGTCAGATCTTTACGAGATCAGGAAGATATTAGTCTCCGTTGACATTACACATCATGTTCGTTCTTGGTCAAAGAAATATTGATATTTTATGTAAATAAAATCTGATAATAATGGCTGTGTTTATATAAGTGTTTGATCTTTCCTTTCCTGGATAATTTGACTACCAAATCAGTCAAGGACCTAGTCCCTGACAGGGTAAACAATGTTGGCTTTCTATCGGACTGAAAACAAGGGTAATATATTCGTAGTTCTACAAACATTACGATTGGTGTGTCAATAACTGAGTATTGGTTGTGCAAAGATGACATGCAAACATTAAGAATTAATTTTCTGTTTTATTTCCACATTATTTCTTCATGTCGATTTGTCCCCTTAACCATTTGATATAAACTAAGCATTAGGTGTGACGGATCACCAATTACTAGTGATTTGCACATTTGATAGTAGTGACAATGTTAGTAACAGTGTGTGGCTGGGCATAGAATCGGTTTTCAAAACATTTCTGTTATTTTAACGTTAAGGATAAGTGTAATTTTATAAGTGTTAGTGGGGTATTTGTATGGGAAAGAAATGAAATTGCCTGCTTTATGTTTGACCACATGTGGAAAGGAAAACAATATAAATATTTAGGATTATTTCTCAAACGAAAAATCAGTCAGACTCACACATTATTGTTTTACACCAAAATGACTAGAAATTAAGTCATAAATGCACAGCAAAATAAAATATTAAAAAAACAAAAATGTGTTTAAACCTTAGTTAAATAGTGGAAAAGCACCAACCCATATAACAATTGTTTCCCTGGAAGGACTTCTGCAGTACTATCAATGTGAACCTGACTTACATCTAGTTTTCTTAATTAAGACATTTTTAGGGAAACCAATTTCTGACTGGATCCAAGCAGATGGCTATCACTGAATTAGTTGGGACACTAACAAAAACCATAACATCAACAAAAGTAAATCTTCGAAAGACAAAATACTCTATGTAACAAAAGAGGATACTAATTCATATGCAATGTCTTATACTGAGTCTTCAGACGTTGTGCACCACAGTGGTACACAATCTTAGTTTCAGTCCGCTGGTGTCTATTTATGTTGGCGAGTAATAAACACAATACTAAACGCAATTCCATATAATACCATTTTTTATCAAAATCGTGAACGATTTGGTATAAAACTTACTTTTGCTCGTTTAATACGAAATCACTAACTCGTTTAATAAAAATGGTATTAAATCGAAGGTCGTTTAGTACCGTCTATATAACAATGTCTAATATTCAGTGTTCAGGTTTTGGGCATTTAGTGGCAGGAAATGAAATTTCTGAGGTAACCTTCTCGTATGATACAGGATTTATTATAAACCAGTTGGATGGTGAATATTTTGAAATTAGTTTATCGTTACTATGCATGCTCAAATGGCAAATAACAAACACAAAACAATAATACTATATATAAGTCCGATGTACTCTTAAAACAGTTTATCTAACAGGCTTTATTTTACTTATAATATCTACAATATAAAAAGTTCAATGTTTATTGGTGCATTGAAGAGGATGTTGATTCCAATTCCGGACGAGATTGAGACTCTCAAGACATTCAGCCGTTTACGAGGGAGATATTACATGTTGAGAATATGATATTGCTTGGGGGATAACATTTCTTATTTATTGGCTGTCAATTAGACAATGCTATTTAATATTAACTAATTGAAAATAACATTGGTTTCATTCAGTAAAGGATTCGGAAATTTTGTGATCAATGTCAGTATTTTAAATTTAAAAATAGTTTCTAACTGTTGATTTGAAAAAAAAAAACGCTGCAGGGAATTGTATAATTCCATTTCCAAGTTCCATACACATTACAAGCACTGTCCCATCATAGTCCTGCCTAGCAGTAAGCCAAACCAGCAATATTGTCTTATATCTAGGAGAAAATGTTGTGGATCGAATATCTGACCTTTAAGCATGGAAATGATAGTTCTGTTGTAACACTCCAGTTTATGGAACCTTACCATATCCAATTCTACATGTTATCCCATACAGGCAACAAGCGAAGTCTCCGTGGTATACTATATCAGGCTATAATGGGACCAGTAATAATAGTGTCTTTGTATCGAAGGAAGGTGATCCGTTTCAGATTTTATACCAAGTGTCCATTATCTGCCTGGTCACCCATCATCTTCCTAACACTTTATGGTTCTCGACCAGTTTTCCTCCTGGAAATCGCCTAGAGACAGAGTTAGCTCTATTGGAATCACATGATAGATTGGATAAGGTACAGCTTGTTCATGGGTATGGAAGCTATCTATAAACACAGGCTGGTGGGAATAATATACATTTTCCAATCTTATTGTCAAAATATTTACAACCCCTGAGACATGAAATTGGTAAGTTCCGATATGAGCATGTAATTATACGTTATATATCGTTCATAGAAACTGACACATCTGAGTTATATATCGTTCATAGAAACTGACACATCTGACTATCTCCACAGCCGGAGGTTACATCAAGTGCTCATTATGGACGTGAAGACGTTTCCTCTTTATATAGAGCTGGAGGGTCAAACACCAATCTGACCAGTGAAACCTCTGACGGATTAGCTTTCTCTGTTAAACCACCCGAGGGAATATGCCAGGACTCTCAGGAGGAAACATGAGGGCAACCACTTGTTGACCTACTGTTTGAATGTCAACAGGTTCTCTAGAAATGCACAGAGCAGCAGGTATATTGCATTATTTCCTTCTCCATCACACTCTGAGGAAAAAAACTAAAAATTAATTTGATTTTGGCGATGAGGACAGACGTTCAAATGAATCTGAACTGTTCAGCAGCAATTTGTTGACTTAGTGTCCTGAGGGATCATTTTATATCCGATTATATGTTTTTAAACCCTCACATGTTTAAATGTTACAAGTTCTCCAGGACTTTCCAGAGCAAAATAATTGGAACCGTCATCTCTCTTTGTTAATCAAGACAGACAATCCCACAGATAACGAGCGCTACGTATAAGCTCAAAACGAGGCTGAGAAGATTATCATCAAGAATAAGCTGCATTTCACAGAATGATTCATCCTTCATATAAATCCTTTGACTTTCGCACTGACATACATGTAGATAGCAAGGTCTAGAAGATAATTGTTGATATCGTGATTGTTTCTGTTTGAAGCATTAAATTGGAACGATTTTATATATATATATATATATATATATATATATATATATATATATATATATATATATATATATATATATATATATATATATATATATATATATATTCAGTTCCTGGCTCAATAATACAAAATCCTGCTTTTTGTTTGTTCATGTTTCTGTTATAACCCGATATCCATAGTGCTTTTAATAACAATGCGTTATGTTTGTGTGCACGCTTCAGTGAATGAATTAGCATTTGGAAATATGTTTCACAATTGAATCATTTTGATATGGATCTGATTTTTATGGTGACTCATTGATATAGTTATCGTTGTGAAGTATATGATTCAGTTGAGAATCCAACCCTTCTAATCATGCTAATAACTGAGTATTTAATCCAGTTGTTTGCCTCTTAAGCTTTACAATTCCAACTCCGTCTTCCGTCTTCATCAGTCCCAAACCAATTGAAAACCTTTGAGTTTAACAAACACTTCAGTCAATGACTTGGTGTCTACATATAAATATTCAACAGGCCAGAGCTTATAGTTCAGTTCATATATAAAAACCGGATAATTTCCAAACATTTAGTATTTTAAGTAATTGTTTGACCCAATATAACACCAACAAACAACAAACAAACAAACGAGCAACAAAAGTTATGTGTACTTCCAGAAATGGAATTATAAATAATAATTTTGGGCGTTTATCTTTTTATTATGTCATTCAGCTATGTAGCTCCTACAAATAATAATACTATACATTTCGTTTAAATCGTATAATATGAATTGGCTGGTATAATCACAATAATTTTATGCATGTTTACAAAATATTTTAATATAACTATCATCACAATCAGCAATGAGTGACAAGAGTAACCTGCAATAAGTGAGAACAACTCAAAGAACAAGAGGGTCATCCATCACACATCTTGAGTAACATCGGTCAATCACCAAACTTAGTCCTACACCGACCCCTTAAGTTAAATAGTCATGCACACCTAAGAATATCGCATGAACAAACGCAACATCAGAAATATTGACATTGACTCCGTCTTCAAGTAGGTCCACCAATTGTTTTAGCGATGCACTGTTAATAATGGGCACACACTTGTGTTGTCTAAATTAAATTGTCAACGGGCGTATCTTACATACACGTCAATTGATGCATCCATTCAACGGCCGTATCTTACAAACACGTCAATAGATGGCGTTATCTTACATACACGTAAACAGATGCATCCATTCAATCATGGAACTCGGACGTATATTTTTTTCTATAAAATCCAAAATAAGCAGAGAGTAATTTCTGAGTTTTAGAATCTATCAAAATCCAAATAAGAAGATCAGCGAATCATAAATATCATATATCTCTAGGTTTTCTGTACTGAAGCAAGAAAGTCAATAATAAGTAAAACCTGCCAATAAGACATATTCACTCGATTCATCCCTAGATATCTGCTTTAAATCCCTCATGAAACCGCTGCTATAACTCACAATGAAAACCTGTCACTGTCTGTCTGTTTAAGAATTGGTTGAAACCCGCATTTGACCAAAATATCATAAATCTGTCAACTATCTGTAAACCGTGTGCCTGCATTAACCATTTATAACTTTTCTGTAGCAAGCATGTCATCAATATTATTCATACAGCGACTTTTCAACTCCACGTCGTTCCCACTGAAATATATTATCCATTTAATGGTCAATTTTTATTGCATTATCGTCAGCAAGGTATCATCAATGTATCTGTATCTTTTTTTCCACATCATCTTTTCTTTAATCCTCATTATAGACCCATGACCTGTTTCAATACAATCTTGTTGATGAAACTATGTTTCCCTGATTTTATGTGATTAATCTTATTGTGACATTTGTGTTCTTGTGTATGTTCAGGCAAAGTATTCCTTTCATCTGGTTACTCATATTAATAAACCTACAGTATGTTTGGAGCTTTTCTCATGGATTAAAACAATATACAATGCCATATGACTGATTAATAAGATCCCCAGGTAAGGATGTTTGTATTTCTACATTTACTTTTTTTAATTACTCCTTGGTAATTTGGGTTGGTAAGGTTCAAAGTTCACCATACAAGTATTCGTGAGATATGCAGCATCCTCACAAATCTAATTGTTTTGCACTGATGCATGAACCCTTTCGATCAAATCTGAATGAAAACCTGCAATCATTTTCTGCCCAGATAATCATTAAATAGCTGAATAAGAAGTGCAGTGGAGCAAGCATATCATCAATCTATCTGTCCACTTCTCCATCTTCCACTCTCCAGATTCAGCAAGCATATCATCAATCTATCTGTCCACTTCTCCATCTTCAGTTTTCCTGATTCAGCAAACATGGACAGAACAACACGACTGTTCACCTACAGGAATCATCCGCAGTGCTGGCTTCTCACTCTGGTTACATACAGATGATGTGAGGATTCTCTCAGTTGATGACCACATATTGATTAGATAGATTATTCAAAGATCATCTGAATGATCTCCGACAAGGTTTAGTAACCTTATCGGTAAGATACCAGGCATTTCTTAGGGATTTTGATGGGATGAAATAGCCTTGATCTCTATTCAAAGAGGGATTATGTCTCAAAATTTGTAAAGCTTCAGATAAACGGCGGTGAGTGTAATCATGTTTGTTGTTTGTGAGTGTTTTGACAGCGTCCCATTTGATGTTGTGTTGGGGAAGTTGATCATCCATAAATATTTGTCTACTTCATGAAATTACGTGTTGTAGTGTGTTACAATGGGTCCAAGGTTTTTACAGTGTGATTCTATTGTGTCATAGTGTTACAGTGTGATCCTATTGTGTCATAGTGTTACAGTGTGATCCTATTGTGTCATAGTGTTACAGTGTGATCCTATTGTGTCATAGTGTTACAGTGTGATCCTATTGTGTCATAGTGTTACAGTGTGATCCTATTGTGTCAAAGTGTTACAGTGTGATCCTATTGTGTCATAGTGTTACAGTGTGATCCTATTGTGTCATAGTGTTACAGTGTGATCCTATTGTGTCATAGTGTTACAGTGTGATCCTATTGTGTCATAGAGTTACAGTGTGATCCTATTGTGTCATAGTGTTACAGTATGATCCTATTGTGTCATAGTGTTACAGTGTGATCATATTGTGTCATAGGGTCACAGTGTGATCCATTGTGTTAAGCGGAATAGACGATTTTAGATTATTCGTTCTCTCTCTCTCTACAGACGAACAACAATCATGTCAGGCCGTGGTAAAGGAGGAAAAGTGAAGGGCAAGTCCAAGTCCCGATCATCCCGTGCTGGACTTCAGTTCCCCGTCGGACGTATCCACCGTCTTCTCCGCAAAGGCAACTATGCTGAGCGTGTCGGCGCCGGTGCACCAGTCTACCTGGCTGCCGTCCTTGAGTACCTCGCAGCTGAGGTTCTTGAGTTGGCAGGTAACGCCGCCAGAGACAACAAGAAGACCAGAATCATCCCCAGACATTTGCAGCTGGCCATCAGGAACGACGAGGAGTTGAACAAACTGCTCTCCGGTGTCACCATCGCACAGGGAGGTGTTCTGCCCAACATCCAGGCTGTTCTTCTCCCCAAGAAGTCCCAGAAGGCTGCTGGAAAGTAAACTGCACTTTGCCAGTATCTTCCACAAACGGTCCTTTTCAGGACCACCAAATTTCTCAAAAGAAAACTCAACCAATGCTACCATTATATGTTTTTAAAAAAATTAGATTTTTCATAATATAACCCCAAAATCTGTCAACTATCTGTAAACCGTGTGCCTGCATTAACCATTTATAACTTTTCTGTAGCAAGCATGTCATCAATATTATTCATACAGCGACTTTTCAACTCCACGTCGTTCCCACTGAAATATATTATCCATTTAATGGTCAATTTTTATTGCATTATCGTCAGCAAGGTATCATCAATGTATCTGTATCTTTTTTTCCACATCATCTTTTCTTTAATCCTCATTATAGACCCATGACCTGTTTCAATACAATCTTGTTGATGAAACTATGTTTCCCTGATTTTATGTGATTAATCTTATTGTGACATTTGTGTTCTTGTGTATGTTCAGGCAAAGTATTCCTTTCATCTGGTTACTCATATTAATAAACCTACAGTATGTTTGGAGCTTTTCTCATGGATTAAAACAATATACAATGCCATATGACTGATTAATAAGATCCCCAGGTAAGGATGTTTGTATTTCTACATTTACTTTTTTTAATTACTCCTTGGTAATTTGGGTTGGTAAGGTTCAAAGTTCACCATACAAGTATTCGTGAGATATGCAGCATCCTCACAAATCTAATTGTTTTGCACTGATGCATGAACCCTTTCGATCAAATCTGAATGAAAACCTGCAATCATTTTCTGCCCAGATAATCATTAAATAGCTGAATAAGAAGTGCAGTGGAGCAAGCATATCATCAATCTATCTGTCCACTTCTCCATCTTCCACTCTCCAGATTCAGCAAGCATATCATCAATCTATCTGTCCACTTCTCCATCTTCAGTTTTCCTGATTCAGCAAACATGGACAGAACAACACGACTGTTCACCTACAGGAATCATCCGCAGTGCTGGCTTCTCACTCTGGTTACATACAGATGATGTGAGGATTCTCTCAGTTGATGACCACATATTGATTAGATAGATTATTCAAAGATCATCTGAATGATCTCCGACAAGGTTTAGTAACCTTATCGGTAAGATACCAGGCATTTCTTAGGGATTTTGATGGGATGAAATAGCCTTGATCTCTATTCAAAGAGGGATTATGTCTCAAAATTTGTAAAGCTTCAGATAAACGGCGGTGAGTGTAATCATGTTTGTTGTTTGTGAGTGTTTTGACAGCGTCCCATTTGATGTTGTGTTGGGGAAGTTGATCATCCATAAATATTTGTCTACTTCATGAAATTACGTGTTGTAGTGTGTTACAATGGGTCCAAGGTTTTTACAGTGTGATTCTATTGTGTCATAGTGTTACAGTGTGATCCTATTGTGTCATAGTGTTACAGTGTGATCCTATTGTGTCATAGTGTTACAGTGTGATCCTATTGTGTCATAGTGTTACAGTGTGATCCTATTGTGTCATAGTGTTACAGTGTGATCCTATTGTGTCAAAGTGTTACAGTGTGATCCTATTGTGTCATAGTGTTACAGTGTGATCCTATTGTGTCATAGTGTTACAGTGTGATCCTATTGTGTCATAGTGTTACAGTGTGATCCTATTGTGTCATAGAGTTACAGTGTGATCCTATTGTGTCATAGTGTTACAGTATGATCCTATTGTGTCATAGTGTTACAGTGTGATCATATTGTGTCATAGGGTCACAGTGTGATCCATTGTGTTACAATGTATCCAAATGTGCTACATTCCAAAAATTCATGTATTGTGACCATGTGTGTTACAATATGTAATTACATGTTATTTATGGTATAGTATATTCCTTTGTTGAAATGCGTTCAATGAATGAATACAAGGGCCACTGTGTCTTCGAGTGTCACAATGGTTTCCAAGTTATTATACTCAAACCACTTCTGAACAAATAGATTCAAATAAGTTGATTAACAAGTGTGTTTGACAAAACTGGTATCCTGAATGTGTTAGTTGACGTCCTTTGGGCTTTCAAGGATTGCTAATAAGGTTATTTCAACGATTCTTTGTGTCATGCGATGCTTTTATTGAGAAATATACTTTAGATCATGAGTTTGGAGATTTCACAAATTGTATTCAAAGAAATAGTAATGCAACGAGATAATCCAATAAAGGAAAACATTTGATTATGCACATAATAACGAAATACTGGAATTTATCAGTGCAATAAACTGTCTATCAAACTACAGTGTTAATAACTAACATTTCCACTGTGACCATTGACGATATAAAACTACTTTCCACTTGAGCCTCTCGTTAAATATCGACGTTACACGTGGCACTCGATGAAATAAACCTGGCATTTGACACATTCCATTTAGTATCCTCTGTACACCTGCAGCCTGTAGTGTCCTTTTACTCTGTTTTACACAAAAGAACAGTCTGCTGTATATGATACTATGGATTATGCTGAAACGTGAGTCTGTCTAACCATAACTGACATCAAGTGCTGGAGCCCATTTGATGATGACGAATGCTTTACACATTTCTTCAGAACATTAATGAGAGGACAGAACAACACAGAAACCAATTGCGCAGTTATGTTGCAGTGAAAAAAACTAAAAGACTTCCTCTAATTAATCTGATTTAAACAATTAAATTAAAGAATTTCATTTTGTAGATGGACTCAAACATTTGCTTTCCAATAACAAGCAATTAAGAAATGTTGGAGCTCAGATCAAATTGTCAAAGATAATTCATGTGTGTCACTTAACACTGAACTGATCAACAGTTATGAGGGATAGAACTATCATCTGTCCGCATTCCTATTAAAATATAACAATTGTACAGTTACTTCAGAGGTACTATAGCACTATTCGATGGAAAACATCTCCAGGCAAAGAAACAGTCTGAAATATAATGTCAAATAATTGTCCTTTTACCATGTTTACTGTTGACAAGAGGACACTATTGATTACGCTGAAATGTGAGTCTGCCTAACCGTAAACTGAAATTAATGGCTGAACTCCATTTGATTTAATCCAGAACACTAACGACAGGAAAGAACAGAACAAAAACACGAAGAACAAGAAACTGCTAATTGGGTAATTATGTTACAGTGATGAAACTAGAGCACAACCTTTCATTATTCCACAATCTGAGATAATAAAACAACTTAATTACAACTTGTAGATCGAGCGATGCATTTGACTCTTCTTACTCAAATGTTTGTTTCGAATTGATGACATGTTTTGAGAATAGGTCCATTGTCTTGTTACTCATGCACTGAAGATATTACTGTTTAATAAATCTACAATGTTATTACACTTTGTCTAATACTGTCGCAAACTGTCGATCAAATTGGCGCCATTATCGTTGATATTTGACATCACAACATTTGGGCTGTGGGTGCAGTGATCTATATTCTTACACATGAGATTCATATCAGCGATGTTCATGCAGTGTTGCTTTTCAGCGAATAAAAAATAAGATGATAAAATTAAATTTATCTTGTTCTTGTTTAGTCCAGTTTGTATGAACCTCGTGGCATTGGAATACAAAAATGGCTTTTGCTCGTTGGATACCAAACCACTCACACGATTCATAACACTGTTATTTAACGGGATATCATTTTCTATTCTCTAGTTACATAGTGCTAGTATGTCATTTACAGCAAGCATGTGATGTGGTACAGGCATCAGTCTGAATGGTATATATCTAAAAGTACATCCATTGTGTTGTTTTTGGGTCACATGTGCCAAACGTTATAAATTGTGTTATTTTACCGAGAAGTACTGACTTTTGCATTTTGATGCTGTTAGAAAATACATATGTCATGATGGCTGGTGATGCTGTAAGAAGATGCATTTGCCATGATGGCTGGTGTTGCTGTTAGAAGAGGCATCTGTCATGATGGCTGGTGATGGTGTTAGAAGATGCATTTGTCATGATGGCTGGTGATGCTGTTAGAAGATGCATTTGTCATGATGGCTGGTGATGCTGTTAGAAGATGCACTTGCCATGATGGCTGGTGATGGTGTTAGAAGATGCATTTGTCATGATGGCTGGTGATGGTGTTAGAAGATGCATTTGTCATGATGGCTGGTGATGCTGTTAGAAGATGCATTTGTCATGATGGCTGGTGATGCTGTTAGAAGATGCATTTGTCATGATGGCTGGTGATGCTGTTAGAAGATGCATTTGTCATGATGGCTGGTGATGGTGTTAGAAGATGCATTTGTCATGATGGCTGGTGATGCTGTTAGAAGATGCATTTGTCATGATGGCTGGTGATGCTGTTAGAAGATGCATATGTCATGATGGCTGGTGATGGTGTTAGAAGATGCATTTGCCATGATGGCTGGTGATAGTGTTAGAAGATGCATTTGTCATGATGGCTGGTGATAGTGTTAGAAGATGCATTTGTCATGATGGCTGGTGATGCTGTAAGAAGATGCATTTGCCATGATGGCTGGTGTTGCTGTTAGAAGATGCATCTGTCATGATGGCTGGTGATGGTGTTAGAAGATGCATTTGTCATGATGGCTGGTGATGCTGTTAGAAGATGCATTTGTCATGATGGCTGGTGATGCTGTTAGAAGATGCACTTGCCATGATGGCTGGTGATGGTGTTAGAAGATGCATTTGTCATGATGGCTGGTGATGGTGTTAGGAGATGCATTTGTCATGATGGCTGGTGATGCTGTTAGAAGATGCATTTGTCATGATGGCTGGTGATGCTGTTAGAAGATGCATTTGTCATGATGGCTGGTGATGGTGTTAGAAGATGCATTTGTCATGATGGCTGGTGATGCTGTTAGAAGATGCATTTGTCATGATGGCTGGTGTTGCTGTTAGAAGATGCATCTGTCATGATGGCTGGTGATGGTGTTAGAAGATGCATTTGTCATGATGGCTGGTGATGCTGTTAGAAGATGCATTTGTCATGATGGCTGGTGATGCTGTTAGAAGATGCACTTGCCATGATGGCTGGTGATGTTGTTAGAAGATGCATTTGTCATGATGGCTGGTGATGGTGTTAGAAGATGCATTTGTCATGATGGCTGGTGATGCTGTTAGAAGATGCATTTGTCATGATGGCTGGTGATGCTGTTAGAAGATGCATTTGTCATGATGGCTGGTGATGGTGTTAGAAGATGCATTTGTCATGATGGCTGGTGATGCTGTTAGAAGATGCATTTGTCATGATGGCTGGTGATGGTGTTAGAAGATGCATTTGTCATGATGGCTGGTGATGCTGTTAGAAGATGCATTTGTCATGATGGCTGGTGATGCTGTTAGAAGATGCATTTGCCATGATGGCTGGTGATGGTGTTAGAAGATGCATTTGTCATGATGGCTGGTGATGCTGTTAGAAGATGCATTTGTCATGATGGCTGGTGATGCTGTTAGAAGATGCATTTGTCATGATGTCTGGTGATGGTGTTAGAAGATGCATTTGTCATGATGGCTGGTGATGCTGTTAGAAGATGCATTTGTCATGATGGCTGGTGATGGTGTTAGAAGATGCATTTGTCATGATGGCTGGTGATGCTGTTAGAAGATGCATTTGTCATGATGGCTGGTGATGCTGTTAGAAGATGCATATGTCATGATGGCTGGTGATGGTGTTAGAAGATGCATTTGCCATGATGGCTGGTGATAGTGTTAGAAGATGCATTTGTCATGATGGCTGGTGATAGTGTTAGAAGATGCATTTGTCATAACGGCTGGTGATGCTGTTAGAAGATGCATTTGTCATGATGGCTGGTGATGCTGTTAGAAGATGCATTTGCCATGATGGGTGATGATGCTGTTAGAAGATACATCTGTCATGATGGCTGGTGATGCTGTTAGAAGATGCATTTGTCATGATGGCTGGTGATGCTGTTAGAAGATGCATTTGCCATGGTGGGTGATGATGCTGTTAGAAGATGCATCTGTCATGATGGGTGATGATGCTGTTAGAAGATGCATCTGCCATGGTGGGTGATGATGCTAATAAAAGATGCATGTGCCATGGTGGGTGATGATGCTGTTAGAAGATGCATCTGTCATGATGGCTGGTGATGCTGTTAGAAGATGCATCTGTCATGATGGCTGGTGATGCTGTTAGAAGATGCATGTACCATGGTGGGTGGTGATGCTGTTAGAAGATGCATTTGTCATGATGGCTGGTGATGCTGTTAGAAGATGCATTTGTCATGATGGCTGGTGATGCTGTTAGAAGATGCATTTGCCATGGTGGGTGATGATGCTGTTAGAAGATGCATCTGTCATGATGGGTGATGATGCTGTTAGAAGATGCATCTGCCATGGTGGGTGATGATGCTAATAGAAGATGCATGTGCCATGGTGGGTGATGATGCTGTTAGAAGATGCATCTGTCATGATGGCTGGTGATGCTGTTAGAAGATGCATCTGTCATGATGGCTGGTGATGCTGTTAGAAGATGCATTTGTCATGATGGCTGGTGATGCTGTTAGAAGATGCATTTGTCATGATGGCTGGTGATGCTGTTAGAAGATGCATTTGTCATGATGGCTGGTGATGCTGTTAGAATATGCATTTGCCATGATGGCTGGTGATGGTGTTAGAAGATGCATTTGTCATGATGGCTGGTGATGCTGTTAGAAGATGCATTTGTCATGATGGCTGGTGATGCTGTTAGAAGATGCATTTGTCATGATGGCTGGTGATGCTGTTAGAAGATGCATCTGTCATGATGGCTGGTGATGCTGTTAGAAGATGCATTTGCCATGATGGCTGGTGATGGTGTTAGAAGATGCATTTGTCATGATGGCTGGTGATGCTGTTAGAAGATGCATTTGTCATGGTGGGTGATGTTGCTGTTAGAAGATGCATTTGTCATGATGGCTGGTGATGCTGTTAGAAGATGCATTTGTCATGATGGCTGGTGATGCTGTTAGAAGATGCATTTGTCATGATGGCTGGTGATGCTGTTAGAAGATGCATGTACCATGGTGGGTGATGATGCTGTTAGAAGATGCATGTGCCATGATGGCTGGTGATGGTGTTAGAAGATGCATTTGCCATGATGGCTGGTGATGGTGTTAGAAGATGCATTTGTAATGATGGCTGGTGATGCTGTTAGAAGATGCATTTGTCATGATGGCTGGTGATGCTGTTAGAAGATGCATTTGTCATGATGGCTGGTGATGCTGTTAGAAGATGCATCTGTCATGATGGCTGGTGATGCTGTTAGAAGATGCATTTGCCATGATGGCTGGTGATGGTGTTAGAAGATGCATTTGTCATGATGGCTGGTGATGCTGTAAGAAGATGCATTTGTCATGATGGCTGGTGATGGTGTTAGAAGATGCATTTGTCATGATGGCTGGTGATGCTGTTAGAAGATGCATCTGTCATGATGGCTGGTGATGCTGTTAGAAGATGCATTTGTCATGATGGCTGGTGATGCTGTAAGAAGATGCATTTGTCATGGTGGGTGATGATGCTGTTAGAAGATGCATTTGTCATGATGGCTGGTGATGCTGTTAGAAGATGCATGTGCCATGATGGGTGGTGATGCTGTTAGAAGATGCATTTGTCATGATGGCTGGTGATGCTGTTAGAAGATGCATCTGTCATGATGGCTGGTGATGCTGTTAGAAGATGCATTTGCCATGATGGCTGGTGATGGTGTTAGAAGATGCATTTGTCATGATGGCTGGTGATGCTGTTAGAAGATGCATTTGTCATGGTGGTTGATGTTGCTGTTAGAAGATGCATTTGCCATGATGGCTGGTGATGGTGTTAGAAGATGCATTTGTCATGATGGCTGGTGATGCTGTTAGAAGAAGCAGTTGTCATGGTGGGTGATGATGCTGTTAGAAGATGCATTTGCCATGATGGCTGGTGATGCTGTTAGAAGATGCATCTGTCATGATGGGTGATGTTCCTGTTAGAAGATGCATTTGTCATGGTGGGTGATGATGCTGTTAGAAGATGCATGTGTCATGGTGGGTGATGATGCTGTTAGAAGATGCATTTGTTATGATGGGTGGTGATTCTGTTAGCAGATGCATCTGTCATGATGGCTGGTGATGCTGTTAGAAGATGCATCTGTCATGATGGCTGGTGATGCTGTTAGAAGATGCATTTGTCATGATGGGTGGTGATGCTGTTAGAAGATGCATGTGCCATGGTGGCTGGTGATGCTGTTAGAAGATGCATGTGCCATGATGGGTGGTGATGCTGTTAGAAGATGCATTTGTCATGATGGCTGGTGATGCTGTTAGAAGATGCATCTGTCATGATGGCTGGTGATGCTGTTAGAAGATGCATTTGCCATGATGGCTGGTGATGGTGTTAGAAGATGCATTTGTCATGATGGCTGGTGATGCTGTTAGAAGATGCATTTGTCATGGTGGTTGATGTTGCTGTTAGAAGATGCATTTGCCATGATGGTTGGTGATGGTGTTAGAAGATGCATTTGTCATGATGGCTGGTGATGCTGTTAGAAGAAGCATTTGTCATGGTGGGTGATGATGCTGTTAGAAGATGCATTTGCCATGATGGCTGGTGATGCTGTTAGAAGATGCATTTGTCATGATGGCTGGTGATGCTGTTAGAAGATGCATCTGTCATGATGGGTGATGTTCCTGTTAGAAGATGCATTTGTCATTGTGGGTGATGATGCTGTTAGAAGATGCATGTGTCATGGTGGGTGATGATGCTGTTAGAAGATGCATTTGTTATGATGGGTGGTGATTCTGTTAGCAGATGCATCTGTCATGATGGCTGGTGATGCTGTTAGAAGATGCATCTGTCATGATGGCTGGTGATGCTGTTAGAAGATGCATTTGTCATGATGGGTGGTGATGCTGTTAGAAGATGCATGTGCCATGGTGGCTGGTGATGCTGTTAGAAGATGCATGTGCCGTGGTGGGTGATGTTGCTGTTAGAAGATGCATGTGCCATGGTGGGTGATGATGCTGTTAGAAGATGCATTTGTCATGGTGGGTGATGATGCTGTTAGAAGATGCATTTGTCATGATGGGTGATGATGCTGTTAGAAGATGCATTTGTCATGGTGGGTGATGATGCTGTTAGAAGATGCATGTGCCATGATGGGTGATGTTGCTGTTAGAAGATGAATTTGTCATGGTGGGTGATGATGCTGTTAGAAGATGCATGTGCCATGATGGCTGATGATGCTGTTAGAAGATGCATGTGCCATGATGGTTGATGTTGCTGTTAGAAGATGCATTTGTCATGGTGGGTGATGATGCTGTTAGAAGATGCATCTGTCATGATGACTGGTGTTGCTGTCAGAAGATGCATGTGCCATGGTGGGTGATGATGCTGTTAGAAGATGCATGTGCCATGGTGGCTGGTGATGCTTTCAGAAGATGCATGTGCAATCGTGGGTGATGATGCTGTTAGAAGATGCATTTGTCATGATGGGTGAAGATGCTGTTAGAAGATGCATTTGTCAAGATGGCTGGTGATGCTGTTAGAAGATGCATCTGTCATGATGGGTGGTGATGCTGTTAGAAGATGCATTTGTCATGATGTCTGGTGATGCAGTTAGAAGATGCATTTGTCATGATGTCTGGTGATGCTGTTAGAAGATGCATTTGTCATTATGGGTGGTGATGCTGTTAGAAGATGCATGTGTCATGATGGGTGGTGATGATGCTTTTAGAAGATGCATTTGCCATGGTGGCTGGTGATGCTGTTAGAAGATGCATGTGCCGTGGTGGGTGATGTTGCTGTTAGAAGATGCATGTGCCATGGTGGGTGATGTTGCTGTTAGAAGATGCATGTGCCATGGTGGGTGATGATGCTGTTAGAAGATGCATTTGTCATGGTGGGTGATGATGCTGTTAGAAGATGCTTTTGTCATGATGGGTGATGATGCTGTTAGAAGATGCATTTGTCATGGTGGGTGATGATGCTGTTAGAAGATGCATTTGTCATGGTGGGTGATGATGCTGTTAGAAGGTGCATTTGTCATGATGGGTGATGATGCTGTTAGAAGATGCATTTGTCATGGTGGGTGATGATGCTGTTAGAAGATGCATGTGCGATGATGGCTGATGATGCTGTTAGAAGATGCATGTGCCATGATGGGTGATGTTGCTGTTAGAAGATGCATTTGTCATGGTGGGTGATGATGCTGTTAGAAGATGCATGTGTCATGATGGGTGGTGATGATGCTTTTAGAAGATGCATTTGTCATGGTGGCTGGTGATGCTGTTAGAAGATGCATGTGCCGTGGTGGGTGATGTTGCTGTTAGAAGATGCATGTGCCATGGTGGGTGATGTTGCTGTTAGAAGATGCATGTGCCATGGTGGGTGATGATGCTGTTAGAAGATGCATTTGTCATGGTGGGTGATGATGCTGTTAGAAGATGCATTTGTCATGGTGGGTGATGATGCTGTTAGAAGATGCATTTGTCATGGTGGCTGGTGACGCTGTTAGAAGATGCATGTGCCGTGGTGGGTGATGTTGCTGTTAGAAGATGCATGTGCCATGGTGGGTGATGTTGCTGTCAGAAGATGCATGTGCCATGGTGGGTGATGATGCTGTTAGAAGATGCATTTGTCATGGTGGGTGATGTTGCTGTCAGAAGATGCATGTGCCATGGTGGGTGATGATGCTGTTAGAAGATGCATTTGTCATGGTGGCTGGTGATGCTGTTAGAAGATGCATGTGCCGTGGTGGTTGATGTTGCTGTTAGAAGATGCATGTGCCATGGTGGGTGATGATGCTGTTAGAAGATGCATTTGTCATGGTGGGTGATGATGCTGTTAGAAGATGCATTTGTCATGATGGGTGATGATGCTGTTAGAAGATGCATTTGTCATGGTGGGTTATGATGCTGTTAGAAGATGCATTTGTCATGGTGGGTGATGATGCTGTTAGAAGATGCATTTGTCATGATGGGTGATGATGCTGTTAGAAGATGCATTTGTCATGGTGGGTGATGATGCTGTTAGAAGATGCATGTGTCATGATGGCTGATGATGCTGTTAGAAGATGCATGTGCCATGATGGGTGATGTTGCTGTAAGAAGATGCATTTGTCGTGGTGGGTGATGATGCTGTTAGAAGATGCATCTGTCATGATGACTGGTGTTGCTGTCAGAAGATGCATGTGCCATGGTGGGTGATGATGCTGTTAGAAGATGCATGTGCCATGGTGGCTGGTGATGCTGTCAGAAGATGCATGTGCAATCGTGGGTGATGATGCTGTTAGAAGATGCATTTGTCATGATGGGTGAAGATGCTGTTAGAAGATGCATTTGTCAAGATGGCTGGTGATGCTGTTAGAAGATGCATCTGTCATGATGGGTGGTGATGCTGTTAGAAGATGCATTTGTCATGATGTCTGGTGATGCTGTTAGAAGATGCAATTGTCATGATGTCTGGTGATGCTGTTAGAAGATGCATTTGTCATTATTGGTGGTGATGCTGTTAGAAGATGCATGTGTCATGATGGGTGGTGATGATGCTTTTAGAAGATGCATTTGTCATGGTGGCTGGTGATGCTGTTAGAAGATGCATGTGCCGTGGTGGGTGATGTTGCTGTTAGAAGATGCATGTGCCATGGTGGGTGATGTTGCTGTTAGACGATGCATTTGTCATGGTGGGTGATGATGCTGTTAGAAGATGCATTTGTCATGGTGGGTGATGATGCTGTTAGAAGATGCATTTGTCATGATGGATGATGATGCTGTTAGAAGATGCATTTGTCATGGTGGGTGATGATGCTGTTAGAAGATGCATGTGCGATGATGGCTGATGATGCTGTTAGAAGATGCATGTGCCATGATGGGTGATGTTGCTGTTAGAAGATGCATTTGTCATGGTGGGTGATGATGCTGTTAGAAGATGCATGTGTCATGATGGGTGGTGATGATGCTTTTAGAAGATGCATTTGTCATGGTGGCTGGTGATACTTTTAGAAGATGCATGTGCCGTGGTGGGTGATGTTGCTGTTAGAAGATGCATGTGCCATGGTGGGTGATGTTGCTGTTAGAAGATGCATGTGCCATGGTGGGTGATGATGCTGTTAGAAGATGCATTTGTCATGGTGGGTGATGATGCTGTTAGAAGATGCATTTGTCATGGTGGGTGATGATGCTGTTAGAAGATGCATTTGTCATGGTGGCTGGTGACGCTGTTAGAAGATGCATGTGCCGTGGTGGGTGATGTTGCTGTTAGAAGATGCATGTGCCATGGTGGGTGATGTTGCTGTCAGAAGATGCATGTGCCATGGTGGGTGATGATGCTGTTAGAAGATGCATTTGTCATGGTGGGTGATGATGCTGTTAGAAGATGTATTTGTCATGATGGGTGATGATGCTGTTAGAAGATGCATTTGTCATGGTGGGTGATGATGCTGTTAGAAGATGCATGTGCCATGATGGCTGATGATGCTGTTAGACGATGCATGTGCCATGATGGGTGATGTTGCTGTTAGAAGATGCATTTGTCATGGTGGGTGATGATGCTGTTAGAAGATGCATCTGTCATGATGACTGGTGTTGCTGTCAGAAGATGCATGTGCCATGGTGGGTGATGATGCTGTTAGAAGATGCATGTGCCATGATGGCTGGTGATGCTGTCAGAATATGCATGTGCAATCGTGGGTGATGATGCTGTTAGAAGATGCATTTGTCATGATGGGTGATGATGCTGTTAGAAGATGCATTTGTCAAGATGGCTGGTGATGCTGTTAGAAGATGCATCTGTCATGATGGGTGGTGATGCTGTTAGAAGATGCATTTGTCATGATGTCTGGTGATGCTGCTAGAAGATGCATTTGTCATGATGTCTGGTGATGCTGTTAGAAGATGCATTTGTCATTATGGGTGGTGATGCTGTTAAAAGATGCATGTGTCATGATGGGTGGTGATGATGCTTTTAGAAGATGCATTTGTCATGATGACTGGTGATGCTGTTAGACGATGCATGTGCCATGATGGGTGATGTTGCTGTTAGGAGATGCATTTGTCATGGTGGGTGATGATGCTGTTAGAAGATGCATCTGTCATGATGACTGGTGTTGCTGTCAGAAGATGCATGTGCCATGGTGGGTGATGATGCTGTTAGAAGATGCATGTGCCATGATGACTGGTGATGCTGTCAGAAGATGCATGTGCAATCGTGGGTGATGATGCTGTTAGAAGATGCATTTGTCATGATGGGTGATGATGCTGTTAGAAGATGCATTTGTCATTATGGGTGGTGATGCTGTTAGAAGATGCATGTGTCATGATGGGTGGTGATGATGCTTTTAGAAGATGCATTTGTCATGGTGGCTGGTGATGCTGTTAGAAGATGCATGTGCCGTGGTGGGTGATGTTGCTGTTAGAAAATGCATGTGCCATGGTGGGTGATGTTGCTGTTAGAAGATGCATGTGCCATGGTGGGTGATGATGCTGTTAGAAGATGCATTTGTCATGGTGGGTGATGATGCTGTTAGAAGATTCATTTGTCATGATGGGTGATGATGCTGTTAGAAGATGCATTTGTCATGGTGGGTGATGATGCTGTTAGAAGATGCATTTGTCATGGTGGGTGATGATGCTGTTAGAAGATGCATTTGTCATGATGGGTGATTATGCTGTTAGAAGATGCATTTGTCATGATGGGTGATGATGCTGTTAGAAGATGCATGTGCGATGATGGCTGATGATGCTGTTAGAAGATGCATGTGCCATGATGGGTGATGTTGCTGTTAGGAGATGCATTTGTCATGGATGGTGATGATGCTGTTAGAAGATGCATCTGTCATGATGACTGGTGTTGCTGTCAGAAGATGCATGTGCGATGATGGCTGGTGATGCTGTTAGACGATGCATGTGCCATGATGGGTGATGTTGCTGTTAGGAGATGCATTTGTCATGGTGGGTGATGATGCTGTTAGAAGATGCATCTGTCATGATGACTGGTGTTGCTGTCAGAAGATGCATGTGCCATGGTGGGTGATGATGCTGTTAGAAGATGCATGTGCCATGATGGCTGGTGATGCTGTCAGAAGATGCATGTGCAATCGTGGGTGATGATGCTGTTAGAAGATGCATTTGTCATGATGGGTGATGATGCTGTTAGAAGATGCATTTGTCATGATGTCTGGTGATGCTGTTAGAAGATGCATTTGTCATTATGGGTGGTGATGCTGTTAGAAGATGCATGTGTCATGATGGGTGGTGATGATGCTTTTAGAAGATGCATTTGTCATGGTGGCTGGTGATGCTGTTAGAAGATGCATGTGCCGTGGTGGGTGATGTTGCTGTTAGAAAATGCATGTGCCATGGTGGGTGATGTTGCTGTTAGAAGATGCATGTGCCATGGTGGGTGATGATGCTGTTAGAAGATGCATTTGTCATGGTGGGTGCTGATGCTGTTAGAAGATTCATTTGTCATGATGGGTGATGATGCTGTTAGAAGATGCATTTGTCATGGTGGGTGATGATGCTGTTAGAAGATGCATTTGTCATGGTGGGTGATGATGCTGTTAGAAGATGCATGTGTCATGATGGGTGGTGATGATGCTTTTAGAAGATGCATTTGTCATGGTGGCTGGTGATGCTGTTAGAAGATGCATGTGGCGTGGTGGGTGATGTTGCTGTTAGAAGATTCATGTGCCATGGTGGGTGATGTTGCTGTTAGATTATGCATGTGCCATGGTGGGTGATGATGCTGTTAGAAGATGCATGTGCCATGGTGGGTGATGATGCTGTTAGAAGATGCATTTGTCATGGTGGGTGATGATGCTGTTAGAAGATGCATTTGTCATGGTGGCTGGTGATGCTGTTAGAAGATGCATGTGCCGTGGTGGGTGATGTTGCTGTTAGAAGATGCATGTGCCATGGTGGGTGATGTTGCTTTTAGAAGATGCATGTGCCATGGTGGGTGATGATGCTGTTAGAAGATGCATTTGTCATGGTGGATGATGATGCTGTTAGAAGATGCATTTGTCATGATGGGTGATGATGCTGTTAGAAGATGCATTTGTCATGGTGGGTGATGATGCTGTTAGAAGATGCATTTGTCATGGTGGGTGATGATGCTGTTAGAAGATGCATTTGTCATGATGGGTGATGATGCTGTTAGAAGATGCATTTGTCATGGTGGATGATGATGCTGTTAGAAGATGCATGTGCGATGATGGCTGATGATGCTGTTAGAAGATGCATGTGCCATGATGGGTGATGTTGCTGTTAGAAGATGCATTTATGATGGTGGGAGATGATGCTGTTAGAAGATGCATCTGTCATGATGACTGGTGATGCTGTCAGAAGATGCATGTGCCATGGTGGGTGATGATGCTGTTAGAAGATGCATGTGCCATGATGGGTGATGATGCTGTTAGAAGATGCATTTGTCAAGATGGCTGGTGATGCTGTTAGAAGATGCATTTGTCATGATGTCTGGTGATGCTGTTAGAAGATGCAATTGTCATGATGGCTGGTGATGTTGCTGTCAGAAGATGCATTTGACATGATGGCTGGTGATGATGCTGTTAGAAGATGCATTTGTCATTATGGGTGGTGATGCTGTTAGAAGAAACGCATGTGTGATAATTGGTGATGCTGAATTCTACAGAACAATTCGCTCTGTGACCAGTTCACCCGTAATCAGAGTTTATTGCACAATCCTCTTGACAGTGTGTACTCGATGATGATGTCAATTTTAACCTTCTATTAATTAGATTAGGTTTATCACATTATTCCTGAGAAGCATATCGGCGTTATCCATTGAACAAAGACTCAAGCATGACATTACGCAAAATGATGAAATGCACAGTAAATGAAAGACAAATTCTTTTTTTTAATGTCACTATTCTCTTAGCTAATATATTAATCTTACTGTAAATATGATTTCATTTTATTTTTAGACATTCACAACTGCCATTTAAATGTTGTACAATATATATCTGCACCTTGGTTATACAGTACATACACACAAGCCGAATGTCAATCAGGAAACACAGAATCACCTGTTTATAGTAGCATTGTAAAACTGCTCTTGTATTGGTAGCACTGTGTTCAGTTCAGGTTATGTCTGAGTATTATTCTATGACAGAATGTGACAGACTGTCCACATATACCAGACTATGTCAGGCACATATACAACTATGTCAACATCGCAAATGTTATCCTGAACTCAACCTTCAACTACAGATGCAATGTAAATATGAGTTAGATAAATACTAGGTTATGGCCTAGGCCCGGTAATCCCTTTGATGCTGTCAATGTCACTCATGTCAAATATAATATACTTGATAACCCGCTGTAAACCTGGGGATAAAAGACTCGAGTATGAGCAAAGATAATCAATAAGAGTTTCTATCTGAGCTGGCGGAGTGACCTCGCACCTTGCTTAATGGTAATTCGAGTAACTACTTTTCTGCCTAGTAGAATGTATACAGTATATGACTCATGAAGTGTAGCTGATGTAAATGTGGCCAAATTTAATTACTTATTGGACAATGCTTGGAATGACTGTGCTAGTGAACATTGATTCATAACATCAATTTATATGGACAACACAAGAGTTATTATATCTAAGTACGTGTCTTTTGTAAAGATGATATCGCTCAATCTTTATCAGTAACAAACAGCACTTCAATATTTGAGGTAAACGTCTTAGTTCTCACAAGTACATCAATGTATATTTTTTATACTTATGACAACAACGGAACCAATAGTAGAGGAACTGAATGAACCAGGGCAACGTGACACTCAACAAGTACTTGTAAACCCATTCTCACTCAAGAAACAACTTTAAGTATGATCTCTCTTGAACAAGTACTTGTAAACCCATTCTCACTCAAGAAACAACTTTAAGTATGATCTCTCTTGAACAAGTACTTGTAAACCCATTCTCACTCAAGAAACAACTTTAAGTATGATCTCTCTTGAACAAGTACTTGTAAACCCATTCTCACTCAAGAAACAACTTTAAGTATGATCTCTCTTGAACAAGTACTTGTAAACCCATTCTCACTCAAGAAACAACTTTAAGTATGATCTCTCTTGAACAAGTACTTGTAAACCCATTCTCACTCAAGAAACAACTTTAAGTATGATCTCTCTTGAACAAGTACTTGTAAACCCATTCTCACTCAAGAAACAACTTTAAGTATGATCTCTCTTCAACAAGTACTTGTAAACCCATTCTCACTCAAGAAACAACTTTAAGTATGATCTCTCTTGAACAAGTACTTGTAAACCCATTCTCACTCAAGAAACAACTTTAAGTATGATCTCTCTTGAACAAGTACTTGTAAACCCATTCTCACTCAAGAAACAACTTTAAGTATGATCTCTCTTGAACAAGTACTTGTAAACCCATTCTCACTCAAGAAACAACTTTAAGTATGATCTCTCTTGAACAAGTACTTGTAAACCCATTCTCACTCAAGAAACAACTTTAAGTATGATCTCTCTTGAACAAGTACTTGTAAACCCATTCTCACTCAAGAAACAACTTTAAGTATGATCTCTCTTGAACAAGTACTTGTAAACCCATTCTCACTCAAGAAACAACTTTAAGTATGATCTCTCTTGAACAAGTACTTGTAAACCCATTCTCACTCAAGAAACAACTTTAAGTATGATCTCTCTTGAACAAGTACTTGTAAACCCATTCTCACTCAAGAAACAACTTTAAGTATGATCTCTCTTGAACAAGTACTTGTAAACCCATTCTCACTCAAGAAACAACTTTAAGTATGATCTCTCTTGAACAAGTACTTGTAAACCCATTCTCACTCAAGAAACAACTTTAAGTATGATCTCTCTTGAACAAGTACTTGTAAACCCATTCTCACTCAAGAAACAACTTTAAGTATGATCTCTCTTGAACAAGTACTTGTAAACCCATTCTCACTCAAGAAACAACTTTAAGTATGATCTCTCTTGAACAAGTACTTGTAAACCCATTCTCACTCAAGAAACAACTTTAAGTATGATCTCTCTTGAACAAGTACTTGTAAACCCATTCTCACTCAAGAAACAACTTTAAGTATGATCTCTCTTGAACAAGTACTTGTAAACCCATTCTCACTCAAGAAACAACTTTAAGTATGATCTCTCTTGAACAAGTACTTGTAAACCCATTCTCACTCAAGAAACAACTTTAAGTATGATCTCTCTTGAACAAGTACTTGTAAACCCATTCTCACTCAAGAAACAACTTTAAGTATGATCTCTCTTGAACAAGTACGTGTAAACCCATTCTCACTCAAGAAACAACTTTAAGTATGATCTCTCTTGAACAAGTACTTGTAAACCCATTCTCACTCAAGAAACAACTTTAAGTATGATCTCTCTTGAACAAGTACTTGTAAACCCATTCTCACTCAAGAAACAACTTTAAGTATGATCTCTCTTGAACAAGTACTTGTAAACCCATTCTCACTCAAGAAACAACTTTAAGTATGATCTCTCTTGAACAAGTACGTGTAAACCCATTCTCACTCAAGAAACAACTTTAAGTATGATCTCTCTTGAACAAGTACGTGTAAACCCATTCTCACTCAAGAAACAACTTTAAGTATGATCTCTCTTGAACAAGTACTTGTAAACCCATTCTCACTCAAGAAACAACTTTAAGTATGATCTCTCTTGAACAAGTACTTGTAAACCCATTCTCACTCAAGAAACAACTTTAAGTATGATCTCTCTTGAACAAGTACGTGTAAACCCATTCTCACTCAAGAAACAACTTTAAGTATGATCTCTCTTGAACAAGTACGTGTAAACCCATTCTCACTCAAGAAACAACTTTAAGTATGATCTCTCTTGAACAAGTACTTGTAAACCCATTCTCACTCAAGAAACAACTTTAAGTATGATCTCTCTTGAACAAGTACGTGTAAACCCATTCTCACTCAAGAAACAACTTTAAGTATGATCTCTCTTGAACAAGTACGTGTAAACCCATTCTCACTCAAGAAACAACTTTAAGTATGATCTCTCTTGAACAAGTACTTGTAAACCCATTCTCACTCAAGAAACAACTTTAAGTATGATCTCTCTTGAACAAGTACTTGTAAACCCATTCTCACTCAAGAAACAACTTTAAGTATGATCTCTCTTGAACAAGTACTTGTAAACCCATTCTCACTCAAGAAACAACTTTAAGTATGATCTCTCTTGAACAAGTACTTGTAAACCCATTCTCACTCAAGAAACAACTTTAAGTACGATCTCTCTTGAACAAGTACGTGTAAACCCATTCTCACTCAAGAAACAACTTTAAGTATGATCTCTTTTCAACAATAACGTGTAAACCCATTCTCACTCAAGAAACAACTTTAAGTATGATCTCTCTTGAACAAGTACTTGTAAACCCATTCTCACTCAAGAAACAACTTTAAGTATGATCTCTCTTGAACAAGTACTTGTAAACTCATTCTCACTCAAGAAACAACTTTAAGTATGATCTCTCTTGAACAAGTACTTGTAAACCCATTCTCACTCAAGAAACAACTTTAAGTATGATCTCTCTTGAACAAGTACGTGTAAACCCATTCTCACTCAAGAAACAACTTTAAGTATGATCTCTCTTGAACAAGTACTTGTAAACCCATTCTCACTCAAGAAACAACTTTAAGTATGATCTCTCTTGAACAAGTACTTGTAAACCCATTCTCACTCAAGAAACAACTTTAAGTATGATCTCTCTTGAACAAGTACGTGTAAACCCATTCTCACTCAAGAAACAACTTTAAGTATGATCTCTCTTGAACAAGTACGTGTAAACCCATTCTCACTCAAGAAACAACTTTAAGTATGATCTCTCTTGAACAAGTACTTGTAAACCCATTCTCACTCAAGAAACAACTTTAAGTATGATCTCTCTTGAACAAGTACTTGTAAACCCATTCTCACTCAAGAAACAACTTTAAGTATGATCTCTCTTGAACAAGTACTTGTAAACCCATTCTCACTCAAGAAACAACTTTAAGTATGATCTCTCTTGAACAAGTACTTGTAAACCCATTCTCACTCAAGAAACAACTTTAAGTACGATCTCTCTTGAACAAGTACGTGTAAACCCATTCTCACTCAAGAAACAACTTTAAGTATGATCTCTTTTCAACAATAACGTGTAAACCCATTCTCACTCAAGAAACAACTTTAAGTATGATCTCTCTTGAACAAGTACTTGTAAACCCATTCTCACTCAAGAAACAACTTTAAGTATGATCTCTCTTGAACAAGTACTTGTAAACCCATTCTCACTCAAGAAACAACTTTAAGTATGATCTCTCTTGAACAAGTACTTGTAAACTCATTCTCACTCAAGAAACAACTTTAAGTATGATCTCTCTTGAACAAGTACTTGTAAACCCATTCTCACTCAAGAAACAACTTTAAGTATGATCTCTCTTGAACAAGTACTTGTAAACCCATTCTCACTCAAGAAACAACTTTAAGTATGATCTCTCTTGAACAAGTACTTGTAAACCCATTCTCACTCAAGAAACAACTTTAAGTATGATCTCTCTTGAACAAGTACTTGTAAACCCATTCTCACTCAAGAAACAACTTTAAGTATGATCTCTCTTGAACAAGTACTTGTAAACCCATTCTCACTCAAGAAACAACTTTAAGTATGATCTCTCTTGAACAAGTACGTGTAAACCCATTCTCACTCAAGAAACAACTTTAAGTATGATCTCTCTTGAACAAGTACTTGTAAACCCATTCTCACTCAAGAAACAACTTTAAGTATGATCTCTCTTGAACAAGTACGTGTAAACCCATTCTCACTCAAGAAACAACTTTAAGTATGATCTCTCTTGAACAAGTACTTGTAAACCCATTCTCACTCAAGAAACAACTTTAAGTATGATCTCTCTTGAACAAGTACTTGTAAACCCATTCTCACTCAAGAAACAACTTTAAGTATGATCTCTCTTGAACAAGTACGTGTAAACCCATTCTCACTCAAGAAACAACTTTAAGTATGATCTCTCTTGAACAAGTACTTGTAAACCCATTCTCACTCAAAAAACAACTTTAAGTATGATCTCTCTTGAACAAGTACGTGTAAACCCATTCTCACTCAAGAAACAACTTTAAGTATGATCTCTTTTCAACAATAACGTGTAAACCCATTCTCACTCAAGAAACAACTTTAAGTATGATCTCTCTTGAACAAGTACTTGTAAACCCATTCTCACTCAAGAAACAACTTTAAGTATGATCTCTCTTGAACAAGTACTTGTAAACCCATTCTCACTCAAGAAACAACTTTAAGTATGATCTCTCTTGAACAAGTACTTGTAAACTCATTCTCACTCAAGAAACAACTTTAAGTATGATCTCTCTTGAACAAGTACTTGTAAACCCATTCTCACTCAAGAAACAACTTTAAGTATGATCTCTCTTGAACAAGTACGTGTAAACCCATTCTCACTCAAGAAACAACTTTAAGTATGATCTCTCTTGAACAAGTACTTGTAAACCCATTCTCACTCAAGAAACAACTTTAAGTATGATCTCTCTTGAACAAGTACTTGTAAACCCATTCTCACTCAAGAAACAACTTTAAGTATGATCTCTCTTGAACAAGTACGTGTAAACCCATTCTGACTCAAGAAACAACTTTAAGTATGATCTCTCTTGAACAAGTACTTGTAAACCCATTCTCACTCAAGAAACAACTTTAAGTATGATCTCTCTTGAACAAGTACTTGTAAACCCATTCTCACTCAAGAAACAACTTTAAGTATGATCTCACTTGAACAAGTACTTGTAAACCCATTCTCACTCAAGAAACAACTTTAAGTATGATCTCTCTTGAACAAGTACGTGTAAACCCATTCTCACTCAAGAAACAACTTTAAGTATGATCTCTCTTGAACAAGTACTTGTAAACCCATTCTCACTCATGAAACAACTTTAAGTATGATCTCTCTTGAACAAGTACTTGTAAACCCATTCTCACTCAAGAAACAACTTTAAGTATGATCTCTCTTGAACAAGTACTTGTAAACCCATTCTCACTCAAGTAACAACTTTAAGTATGATCTCTCTTGAACAAGTACTTGTAAACCCATTCTCACTCAAGAAACAACTTTAAGTATGATCTCTCTTGAACAAGTACTTGTAAACCCATTCTCACTCAAGAAACAACTTTAAGTATGATCTCTCTTCAACAAGTACTTGTAAACCCATTCTCACTCAAGAAACAACTATAAGTAGGATCTCTCTTCAACAAGTACTTGTAAACCCATTCTCACTCAAGAAACAACTTTAAGTATGATCTCTCTTCAACAAGTACTTGTAAACCAATTCTCATTCAAGAAACAACTGTGAGGTTGACGAGATCAATATGTACTTTCATCTAACAAATACTCCACTGGCCTGGCCATTGCTCAACTGCAGTTGTAAAGGTGTCTGTGTAAATACAAGAAAACCTTCCCTTGAGAAATTCCTGACATCCAATATTTGTGTTAACTTCGAAGGCATGTCAAGATTTCATTGACTAATTGAATGACAAAGTGACTCGAGCAGTCCTCCAATCTATACAGAAGAGCACAGACAAGACAAAAATCCTACAGCTGATGCAACATTAGAAGTCAATGAATGACACTTTTAGAGAAATTGAATGAAACAACAGAACTAGAAAATCCATTCTCATTCAAGAAACAACTGTGAGGTTGACGAGATCAATACGTACTTTCATTTAGCAAACACTCCGCTGTAATTCCCTGGCCAATGCTCAACTGTATTGTAAACGTTTCTGTGTAATTACAAGAAAAACGTCCCTTGAGAAATTTGGGGGAACTTCAAGGGCATGTCAAGTTCTCATTGACTAACTCACTGGTAAAGTGTCTCGAGCAGTCCTCCCATCTATACAGAAGAGCACAGACAAGACAGTTGTGTACAGAATTTGTTCAGTTGAAGATGCTTCAACAGAAGACATCAAAGAATGACACTTTTGAAAATCTTGTGAGAAGTGTGATAACACGAGTGAATAATACTTCAGGTTCAATATATATATTGTTTAACTTATGACGTATAATTACCTTACTTAGAAACTTCGAATTTTCTGAGAAACCAGTTCAACACCGCATGAATTTCAAACGCCAATGACAATTTAAAAAGTGACTTTTCTTTAATCATAGTTAACAAAATGAAATAAGAAACCGACTGTATTAAAATCGCTGTATAAGAACATTTGTTTTATCATGATGAGAAATCTTTAACCTTTGTGCCTTGTCTCACCCTCGTGTGAAAACATGATACATTTCGACTAAAGACATTTCCAGATATTCAATATTTTAATAAATGAATTATTCAATAAAGGAAATGTTTCATTAAGCAGCTTTGAGACTCCCGAGCTGGTGACAAGACACCATTCCCCTGAGATTAAAAAAGTGTTTGCTAATTTATATGGGAAATGTGAAAATCGATGACAGCCTCCATAATTTCGACAAAAAGGTTGTAAATACTCTCTGTTATATTGATTTAAATATATTTCTACTCCTAAAAATGAATTAGGACCGTGAACAAGATATCCATCTTCTGTGAGTATGGCTCCCATACAACATATACTACATATAAACTAATCCATGAACACGTAGAACTGGAATTGTCGCATCAATAGTCGAGACTTCTGATTGATCTTTAATTGCATGTTTGATTTAAATACCCCTAAAAGTGTTTTTGCTTTATAATTAGCTATCAATCATGTCTCTGTCTTAATTAGTATTTGAGTGAAAATTCTCCTGAGAAAATACCACTCAGAAAATGAAACAAATTACATATTATTGAACCCTTAGCAGCGTGCTTTTCATTCAAAGGACAAAAAGGTAAACATTTTCACAATAAGGTGCAACATAGAAGATATTGTCACGTAAGTAGATGAAATCATTAGATTTCATTACTTAGTTCAGGAGTCATGTCGATTAAAATGTTCAAGAAAATACTAAAAATAGTCTATTCTTTAACCCGAAGACGATGATGTCACTGTTTGGAGCTAAAGTTTCTCAATTTGACAATAAGATTTTACACAAAAGTTTATGTTCTTAAAATTGCTCATAATTTACTAATATGTTATCCATATTAAGATGTAATTTCCCTATGCTAACATAAACATTCAGGAATGTATGAACACACAAAGTGAACAGTATAGACATAGGTGATTTTATGCTCCACTCAATGATTGCTTGACTTAAAGAGCCATCACGGATGTTGATGAAAATATAATTTTTTTTTCCAAAAATCAATCTCCGTGAAATAAAAACACTTAATTTTTCCATAATTTTTCCAACTTAAAATAAGACGAGAAATTGCATTAATTAGTAAAGATGTTTTCCAGTCTAAATATAGATCTAGTCTATTATTTTCAAGCGCAAAGCATTATGGTCTAGCTCACACACAGTAAACATAGACACGAAAGAATAACAACAAATATGAGCAATGAAAGAAATCGAAATATATAATTTGTTTATGGTTATTTATTTACCATTTCATTTAATTATGTATTTGCTACAGATATTGGAATAATTGTTTTACCCAACTAAGTATTTTTCTTGAATTTTATAATTAATGAGAGTAAAAATTTGTCATAATTTGCTGGTTTTATCTCAATAAAAAGAACATTAAACAGGAAATAATTTGTATATTCTCAGAACATTTAGAAACATAGTTTGAAAAGCAATCGTCACATTCAGTAATGTGTGACAAGTGTACTTTGCAAGAGAGACACGTGCAGCACGTGCAGCACATGGGTTGTTATGGCGACTTGCGCTAGAGACGAGCCTTCACGCTTCGGAAGCGCTTGCTGTTTGTGTAGTACGTATTACGCAAACAAGGGGACTCTGTTTATATACGTCAGATACCCGTAGCGCGCGCTGGTCGAAGTGATACTTCTCTTTGAAACCTAATTGCAATACATTGTCGTGATATGAAAATTATTTAACATATGCCATGTTGTAGATAAAAGATTTCTCTGGCGAATGACGTTATAAGTATATTTTATTTATATAAATTTGAAACACTAGAATCCGTGATGGCTCTTTAAGTCTGAATGTCTCCCGTGATAATATGAACGTCACATTTTGTCTTTCTTATTTAATATACTGGCTATATCCCCTTATATCTGAAATGCGTTACATTGTGTATAAGACATGTGTAATTTCCAACGAAAAGTGTATTATATTGCAGTGTATGCCTAATTATGCTAGATTAGAAGAATTAATTCCACATTAGATCTAAATGCCCCCTTATCTACTCCTAACTAAAGGACCAATCAAAATAAATGCATCCCTATAGCTACATGTCATATACTCTTTCATCAATGAACATAAGGTGAAGAATGCCCCTAAATGAGATGAATTGTTTTTATTTTAGGGCACATGCCCATCTTAGAAATAAGCCACTAGTCAATTTTAAGGAACAGTCGAATCGAAGTTCTTAATACAAATGGACATGATATACACTCGTTCATCAAAGGATTTGTTCAATAACATATATTCGAATGTACGATTATGTACAGTCAACCGCAACAGAAATGTGACCTCATTTTCACAGAATAAAACACGAAATACTTCTGTAGGAGAAAGTTTAATATTTTATTTGATAGTCACACGTATTCTCAAGTTCATACATAACCGTATGATGATTTTATTTCTATGTTAGTTCAGATACACTTGGGGATCTGAAATCGCACTTTCAACAATGATATTTTACTACTAACTCCTAACTTTACTACCTGGGTCAGAGTCAGTCTACACGCCCTAGTCTCGATAACGGGTTATTGATGATTGAAGGAAATCACTATCATCAGTTCTAGACAAACAGCAGTTACCCTCTGATTCGATCATATTTCTTGATATTCTACTTCACTCTCTAACTCAATAAAACAACTTGACATCTTCATATATCCTGGTGTTGGATGCATTTGATATAAAATTTGTTTGCTGAAATCGCATATTCAACAATGTTTTTGGTCCGAAACATTAGCATTTAAGTCAAATAGTAAAAACATGTAGAAATGTAATTAGTAAACGCTGTTGCCGACATATATAACCTTCATGGACTTGAAGTTATTGAATCAGCATTAATGTAGGACGTCATTAAACAGAAAAAAGTATGTTTTGATTCTCCTATCTCATCGAGAAAAGGAGATTCTGTGATACAAATAGACTAGTCACATTTATATTTGTCTTATTGTACAACCCGACCTGCGTGCTTTGTTAGAAGATTACTGTCATCAGAATTATACAAACATTGATTACCATTTGATATTGTTGTATGTTATTTTCCCGGATACTCTACTTTACTGCCTGGGTCGATGGCAATCTAAGCAACCCAGTCTTGATGATGTGTTCATACTTGAAGTGTAAACATTGTACAGAAACGTAATCGTTACATGTTGTTGACGTTGTTTATTTATCCCCAGATGCAAATCCAGAAGGAAGGGTTCACATACAGTTCTATATTGGTGTTGTTGCTGTAGTACCGATTATTGTAGTAATGCGTGGTCCGTCTATTCTTGTCAGGAAATCACTATCATCAGAACTAGAGAAACAGCAGTTATCCTTTAATGATATGTTACATTTCTGGATAATCTACTTCACTTACTAACTCAGTAAAACAAAGTGCCGGCCTCATATATCCTGTTGTTGGTTGGTTTTGATATAAAGTTTGTAAACATTGTTGCAGCTGTGGTAATAGTTTCCATTGGGTTTCAATGTATAAAGATTTATAAATCAGTATGGTCTCACCAAGTTAACGGGAATGCGTGTGCAACACTAAGGGGCATTCATATTGAGTTTATCTCATTTAATGAAACTGTTATATGCCACTACTGCACAACATCCGGGAAATAAACACATCTTTGATTTTGATTTTCTGTCCTCACTTCAGATTTGTAGGGTGAATCATGCTTCATCATATGACTCATTTAGACTTCGGCTCAAGACCCACCTGTTACTATAGGCTTGTGTGTGTAGTGGTGACCATGACTAAAATTTAGTCTATGAATGTTCATCAGTCTAGCTTCATCCACATGATTGAATTTCTTTAAGCTTTCAGTTCCATATGAGTATGATGAACTAGACTGTATCATTCGTTCTTATTGTTTTACAGTCATGGGGCAGGACTACAGTGACCCTCAAAATGTGTCTTCCAACTTCCATGGGTTTCAGAATTGACAGTGCTATTCATTAAGGTCGTGCTGTAGCAGTACTCTGTTCCATAACATCCATAACAGCGAGCGCTTAATAATCGCTCATTGAGCGCTACATTAAATCTCTCTTGAACGCGATTGCTCAATGTAGCGCTACGCAGCAAGGTGAGCAAACTTCGAGGAATTTGCACTGTATCATTCAAGAGAGAATGAGCGCTACTTGAGCACTACTTGAGAGCTACATTGAGCGATCAATGAGCAATTTAAGCGCTCACTGTTATTGAACGGAACCCAGGAGTAACTCATGTCGTGACTTGGAGACAGGTGCATCTGTAGACAGTCAGAGAGATCCAAACTATCGAGTTGATTAAGTGAGACATGACAGAGGATTTCTGTTCAGTGAATTACCATGACAGATTGAAGGAAATGATTGCCAAAGTTTCTGCTCTCTGGTCTCCTGTTTCATTCACAATAAAAATAAGTTTCACGAGTCCTGTGCTAGATTCGTATAAATTCGTTCTATTGTAGGACATCTACAGTAGTTACTTATTACTGGGATATATTTTGGTAATTTGAAGTTATGCTGAATTGTACAAAAAGTAGCCTTAGCAATATGACAAATAAAGATATGATATCCTGGAACTACTGAAAACACATATATTGTATAATCAAAAAGATAGTTATTCCCTCAAGACCTCGATATGACGCATGTCCTTTTGTCAAATACCAGAAGACAAACAGGATCACGTGGTTTCCTCAAATATAAAAAGCATTTCAAGTTGCGTTTCACTCATAAGTTTTTACTTGACCATTTTACCATTTTATCTTGTCATTTCTCTTCTTATGTTTTTAAAATTACTGATTATTTGACGCTTTTCATATCCAATTAATGAAATAATTTTTAAATAATTATTACAGATCAATACGTTTGAACCATTACCTTTTGAGGAATAATTAAAATATTAACTTTTTATTAACGATTTGTGTAAAATGGATTGACTCAACAGGAATTCTGTCAAGTATTTTTCACATTTTGATTTTCACAATGAAGACTGAAATGTCTGTCAACTGTATTGTATTGGCGCAGTAAGAGAAAGTGAAGAAAGCGAAGTTAGTAAGAGGCTCTTGTGATCGACCCTATTCCGAGGAATTAAAGTTGCAAAACATTACATCTAATATTAATGAGACATGAGCTCGCTGCCAGGGTTCACTTCCACGACTGATATGAGTTCGTATCCTGGTGTATGAAATATTTTGAATTTGTATTTCTCGGAACAAGGTCGATTTTAAAAACAATGAGGCTCATGAGAAGAAAAGGCGTTTAAAGATGTCTTGTGTTTCACAAATTTAGATTGTTTCTGGGAGAGGATTCCACAAGGAGACAGATGTATCAGACCCCAATCTATGTCCTTAGCTTGCTTCATGTTTATAAGCAGTGTTCAGGTCTAGGTGATCTTGAATCAACATAATTTCTAGTGAGTTCTAGTGAGTAGGCTACATCTTGTTTGTGAGGACAATTATGCACAATCAGTTTAATGTAGTATATATTTAACAGTGACCAGATTGAGTTGATTTAAACAAGAGTCACGATAACATGTCGCAAATCTAGATCTGTACATTGATCTCCATAGGTTCTATACAACCGTACCAGGAAGAACTTCTCTGACAAATGATTGTAAAACTTCAGCAAAAAATCATGCTAGGGTTACTTAACGTCTGTTGTTGTATTTGTGTATCCAGGAAAATATATATAAAGTTAGAAGACCGAAGTAATCTGATGATAGCAAATCAAGTCAGGAGAAAGTAGAACATTATATATCAATATATTTATTAAAAGCAAAACTTGTTAAAGCCCGCTTGTAGCTTTAAAGATAAATATTTGTTATTGCTTACCTAGATAGGATGACATTACAAGCAGATTAAAAAATCTCGTTGGAACCCAATGTGTTTGCCTTGTGCTAAAATCAACATATAAAGAGATACAAAGGTCATTTGGAACAACCAGTTGGGATTTACAATAAAAATTACAGCAATACCGGTATACTTGTTTATCAAAACTGTATGTGATCGAATTGAAAAACACACTATTACACACTCATTTAAAAGTCTAGTTCAAACTAGGTTGTGTCTGTAAGTGGAGTTATTAATCAACATATACACGCGTATACACGCGTCGGGTAACTGGAACTTACACGTTGATTTACAATGATAGTCACGGGACATATATCTAAAAACTGTCCAATCAACACAAAGCATGATAATTAATTGTATAATTCCACCACTTCATAACTAAATGTGTTAAGTAGAGAGAAACATTTGAGCCAAGTGTTGAGGATTTGTCTACAGCACATCATGATACGATATCCAGAGGAGGGATCAATTGTGGGCATTGGTGGTTAAGAGCTTCTTCTACTTTGTCTTGTCTTCACTGTCCTGTCCATGTGCTACATTAAGGGAGTAGACGTAAGAGTAGACGTAGAGATGAAGGCTTAACTTTTAACTGATGTCGTTTTTCTAAAAGTCCACATATACAATATGTCATCGTGTGTTATATACTATCATTATTTCTTCTGTTGGTGCTACACGGGCTGGTTCATTATTCATCAATCCATTCATAAAATTGCTCTTCTCTTATCAATATTCACAATATATATATGTTGCTGACATGCTAAAAAATAAAAATATGTTTCTGTATAATTATCGTTTTTTGCTCAAAGACCTTACTGGCTGATAAATAGGTCTCTGATGAACATGTGATCCCAAGAAAGTTTATAAGTGCATTGAGGCAGATTCATACAGTTTAATTTGTCATTTTACTATTGGAAATACAAGGACAGGAGTTCATATTACATAACATCATTGATAATATATACAAACACAACAGTGAATCGTTTGAATATTTCTAGAGCTCGAAAAATGCACCAAAGGAGAATAAAAGTTACGCATTTCTAATTAATCTTTCACCAAAGGAAAATAAAAAAGTTTTACAACTCTTAGTAATCTTTCCCCTCAACGAATCAGTAAATCATCTAACTGTTCAACGTTTCAAAAATCAATTATTGTCCTAACCCTTATGTAACAAGTCCTATTTAACAAGATTCAATGGGCATATTAACTGGAAATCAATGTGAAAAGGAAATCATCCACGTGTCATCTCGGACAATAACAATTTGTGCTTTTCTGTTTAATGCTCTCCCCCGAAGAAATAATGTATCTGATCAAAGTTTCCAAAAAAGGTAAGTGTCATCAACATTCCAGTTCAAATCTAGGTTAAAGAGACTCAAGCTGGCAAAATACTGAACAATGTTAATCGCAAAAATAATGAATTCGTCCCAACAATTGTCGGAATCATCACAATATTACTTGATTTTGGAACAGTATATGATGACGATAAAAAAAAACACTGTTCAGTGTCAGTCATTAATTGTTGAAATATTGTGAAATATCTTTAATGTCTTTTTTGGACACTATAGGCAGTTTAGAACATAATTTGTATATTGTCAGTTTTCACGCTATGACATGAGATGAAATGAGTATTTTCTGTAAAACCTTGTTTTATAAACTTGATGACTTTGACAACAAATGAAATGTCTTGATGTTTTATTTTAATCATTAAGCATAACGTATCCTCTCAGTTCCAATATAAAGACTTCTGTGGAAACTGCATTCATTTTATTTTATGTACAAAATCTATACCTGTTTAGCTTTTATAATGAAGAATATGTCAAAGGTATATTAAAACTCTTGGGTCTACATTTTAATAATAGTTTGACAGTTTGAATCCCGAAATGAAAGATGAAAGATCAGATGACCAAGTAATAAATATGCTCGTAATTCAAGTTCCAGTGACTCTATGCGTCAATCTGACGTCATCCTCGGTGAATCGTAGTTCTAAATCAGTTGAAGTTTATTTCTCTTCTCAAAAACATTTACTCCTTCTGTCTTTTTCATTATTTTTAAATTTCATAAACATTCACCGCTGACTTTACGATCACAGGAAACATTCGAGGATGAGTATATGGACATATAATGATTCAATGACGTTACAATAAACGTCCATTTACATGAAATTTAAACCAATTTCAGATCCAACTCAACAAATTGTCCTCGAAGTAAGGTGAAGATTTACATATGCAGATTGCTTCCTTCCTGGTTGTTGTCAGAACTTTACGAGATCAGGAAGATATTAGTCTCCGTTGAGAGCACACATCGTGTTCGTTCTTGGTCAAAGAAATATTGATATCTTGGTGTTTAAAGAAACAAAATCTAATGACGAGTATGTTCGCTGTGTTTATATAAGTGTTTGATCTTTCCTGTACGAAATAGTTTAGTTTGACTGCACCTAGTTACTACGATGTTCCTGACAGGCTCAACGCAGATGGCTCTATATCGAACACCAAACAAGGGTGACATATTCGTAGATATACATGCAAACATTAAGATTGGGGTACCAGTACTATAAGGAGTTTACGTTAACAACATGTGAACGAAAATGAAAAAGTGACATACAACCATTTTAGAATAAATTAAATAATTTATTTCATTTCAAACCATTGACATTTGGAGGAATATGACTGAAATTTTATCATAAATCATTGATCATTTGACTCCTTGGCAATATCATCTAATCGCAGGATTAGGTTTGATGGACACTGATTATTGGTGATTGACATAGTTGATAATACTGGTCAAGTGTCTTTTAATGTATGGTTCGGGATAGAATCGATGATGAAAACATAGCTGTTATTCTAGCGATAAAGGACAAGTGTAAGTGGGGTATATTATGGAAAATAAATAAATTGGCATGTGTTTTGTTTGACCACTTGTGGGAAGGAAAACAATACAGATATTGAGGATTATTTCTCAAACGAAAAATCAGTCAGACCATCACATTTTTCTCTCTCCTTAAAATGACTTTAAAATGAAATTTAGTCATAAACGGGAATTCATTATTCATCTTCCTCTCTATTCCATTAATTCACAGCAAAATAAAATAATCCAAAAAGGTGTTTTAACCATGCATTAATAAAATAAAGTTAAATTAAGACACAGTTTAGGAAACTAATGTCTGGCTGGATCAAAGCAGCTGCCTGCGAGTTGTTTAGAATTATGTGGGACAATAACAAAAAGCATCACAATTAACATTTAAAGTAAATTCATACACCAACAATATCCATTTATATTCAACGTATAACATCTTCAGGTTTGGAAACGGAAGTTCTGAGTACTACACTGCTTAACCTTCTTGTAGTCGACGCAACAGCACATAAAGACTCTACAATAAAGGAGATGGATGGTTGCTATTCTAAAAGTGGTATATCCTTATCCTATATGCTCAAGCAGAAAATAACCAACAAAATCAACAACATATCGATAATATAGATCATTTTAAATTTCAGTGTACTATTAAAACCATCTACCTACCAGGCTTTATCAAACAATTTCACTGATTAATGATCTATCAAAAAGGATTTTGAATTCTATTCAAAGCCAGATTTATATTCTCCAGGTATTGAGCAATTTACGAAGAAGAAATTATATGTTAAGAATACAATATTGCTTGTGGGGAAAGCATTTCTTATATATTCGCTCATGTTATGACTAAAATAATCAAGTTTAGTCCTATCAGCAAGTTGAACAGAATTCATGAAATACATTATCATGTTTTAAATTATCACGAGTACATGTTGTAATTAGTAGACTACACTATATAATATTAATATTGGCAATGAAACATTGGCGTCTTTCAACAAAGGATTGTGAAACGTTAGGCAAAGGCGATTTAAAAATATAGATTTTGTGACGTTCTGTGCCGATTCCTTGGTCTGGCCTTTGTGGATTATAAATTGTACATTTTCAACTTAAATGTATATTGTATTAGCTTAAACCTAATGAGCTACAGAGCCAATGGCTCTATAATTTATTACAACATAGTGTCTAACTGTTGATTTTATAAACACCCAACAAGGAATTTACAGACTGAGTCAAATCGATTTACGATTATCATACACATTACAAGGATTGTCCTGTCAAGCAATAAACCAAACCAACAAGTCTTATCTCTAAGAGACAATGTTGTGGATCGAATATCTGACCTTTAAGCATAAATATGAGTAAATGATAGCTCTATTATCCCATACAGCCAACAAGTGATGTCCTGTATTATAATCTATCCTTACAATATCACATTATACATTCTCGACCAGTTTTCCTCCTGGAAATTGCCTTGAGAAAGAGCTAGCTGCTCTATGCCAATTACATGATAGATTGGATAATGTACCAGCTTTTGAATAGAAATCGAAACTATCTATAAACTCTCGAAAACAACCTCAGATCTATTGAAATTGTGTGGGCACAGACTGGTTGAAATAATAAAATCTTCAAATCTCATTATAAAAATATTAACAACCCCTTAGACATGACATTTGGAAGTTCCGATATGAGCATGTAATATAATGCGTAATATATCGTTCATAGAAACTGACACATCTGACTATCTCCACAGCCTGAGGTTCCACAATGTCATCATCATGGGTATGAGGACGGTTCCCCTACATCCAAAACTGGTGAAACCTCTTGGGATTAGCTTGTCTCTGTTAAACCACTTGAGGGAATATGCCAGTATTGTTAGGAAGAAACATGGAAGCAACCACTTGTTGACCTTTATTGTTTGAATGTCAACAGGTTCTCTAGATATGAAAAGAGCACCAGCTATATTGCATTATGTATTATTTCCTTCCCCAACACACTCTAAGGGAATAAAACTAAAGATTAATTTGATTTTGGCGATGAGGACAGACGTTCAAATGAATCTGAACTGTTCAGCAGCAATTTGTTGACTTAGTATCCAGAGGGAGCATTTTATATCCGATTATATGTTTTTAAACAATCACATGGTTACATGTTACAAGTTCCCCAGGACTTTCCAGAGAAAATAATTGGTACCGTCATCTCTCTTTATTAATCAAGACAGACAATCCCACAGATAATGAGCGCTTCGGATAAGCTCAACACGAGGCTGAAAAAAAAATCAAGAATAAGCTGCATTTTGCAGATGAATCATCCTTCCAATATATATTCTCACTTTACCACTGACACAAATAGCAAGGTCTAAGAACATTGGTATTTGTAAAAATAGTGAGTGTTTCTGTTCATAACATTAAATTGGAACGATTGATAACTGATAATATATATATAACAGTTCCTGGCTTAATAAAAAAAAAATTCTTGCTTTTTGTCTGTTCATGTTTCTGATTTAATTTCAGAAATAATAAAACCTTTTCTCTGGTAACAATACTCTTGATGGCAAACATCATGAAGTAAACTTATATCTATAATGCGTTTAATAAACAAAACGTATATTATGTGTGTGTGCACGCTTCAGAGTATGAATTAACATTGGGAATATGTTTCACAATTTAATCATATCGATAACGATGATGACGACTCATTGATATGTTTATCGTTGATAATCCAACCCTTCTAATCATGCTAATAACTGAGTATTTAATCCAGTTGTTTGCCTCTAAACCTACACGATTCCACCTCCTTCTTCGTCTTCATCAGCCTCAAATCAGCCTCAGCCTCACATTGAGCTTCACAAACAGTTCATTTAATGACTTGATATCTTCATATCTGTTCTAGATATTCAACAGGATTGAGCTTATAGTCTTTAGTTCAGTTAATTGTTTGACCCAATATAAGCGGAGAAATCACTCTAATGAGTAAATGTATTATCTAGTCTAAATATATATCAAGTCTCTTGTTTCAACTACATAGCACGTGTGGTCACTGCAAACAAACAAATAAACAAACAAAAGAGAAACAAAAGTTATGAATACTTCCAGAAATTGAATTATAAATAATAATTTTTGGCTTTTATCTATTTACCATTATGTAGCCACTACAGGTAATGATACTTTCCTAACTATGTATTTCGTTTGAATCGTATAATATGAATTGAATGGTATAATCACAATAATTTTACAATAATTTGCATGTTTATAAAACATTTTAATATAACTATCATCACTATCAGCAATGAGTGACAAGAGTAACCTGCAATAAGTGAGAACAACTCAAAGAACAAGGAACCACATATAAAGATAAGGTCATCCATCACACATCTTGAGTAACATCGGTCAATCACCAATATTTAGTTAGATAAGTCATGCACACCTAAGATTATCGCATGAACAAACGCTGCGTCAGAAATATTTACATTGACTCCGTCTTCAAGTAGGTACACCAGTTGTTTTAGCGATGCAGTGTTAATTTAACAAAACAAAAAGAAAGCCAATCCTGCCCAAGTTTCTGACAAAAGAGAGTGTTAGCGGTGACTCAGTTTGTTTTATGATTTGATGAATATGCATGTTTTACATATATCTGGTATCCTGAAAGCGTAAGTTGATGTCCTTATGGGCCTTCAAGGACGTCAAGTTAATAAAGTTATTCTAATGATTCCTTTGTTCAAATGATGCTTTCATTGTGAGATACACCTTTTGATCATGAGTTTGGAGGTTTCTATTTAAAGAAATAGTCATGCACCTAGATCATCCATTACATATTTGATTATAAACAGAACAAGGAAATACGGGAATTTATTAGTGCAATAAACTGTCTATAAACCTATATCAGTGTTAATATCTAATATTTACACTGTGACCATTGGCGATATAAAACTACTTTCTACCATACCCCTAGGCCTCTCGTGAAATACCAACGTTACACATGACACTCGGTGAAATATACCTGTTTTTTTTTGACAAATTTCATTAAGGATCCTATATATGCTTGTAACCTCCAGTGCCCCTTTACTATATGTTAGACACAAGAACAGAGTCTGTTGTACATGACATTATTGATTACAGTGAAACTTGAGTCTGCCTGACCATAAATTGACATTTGATGATGATGAATGCTTAACAACTTTCTCCAAAACACTAATGAGAGCACAGAACAACACAGAAACACGAATAACAAGAACAACTAATTGGGTAGTTATGTCGCAGTGAGAAAAACTATTCCCCTAATTAATCTGAGATAAACACAATTTCATTTTGTAGATGGACGTTTGGTTTCCAATAAAAGGCAATTGAGAAATGTGTGAGCTGAGATAAAATTGTCAAGATAATGTCTGTATGTCACTTACCACTGAACTGAACAACAGCCATTAGAGATAGAACCATCATCTGACCAAATTCTTATTCAAATAAAAACATTGTTCAGTTGCTTCAGAGGTGATATGTGATTACATCAAAATTTTCGTCGATGGCAAGTATTCCAAGAATACCAGTGTTTGATAAATCTACAATGTTATTACACGTTGTGTATTACAGTCTCGTACTGCCAAGTGACGTGACGCAGGAGTATCATACCAGCAGTGTTCGTGCAATTTACCTGGATTTAGATGAAATATTTAACTCGGTCCCATTTAGTCCGTACTTTTTATGAAACTCTTGTATTCTATTTAAATATATAAATAGCTTTCGCTCGTTAGATACCAAACCATTCACACGTTTCATAAAACATTCATTTAACGGGACATCGTTTAGTAATCTCTTTAGATAGTTAAATAGTGCTAGTATGTCATCAACAGCAAGCATGCAAGGTAGAACCAACATCTGTCCGAATCCTATATATTTGATAATGTGTCATTCACATATAACTGCATACCGATCTACATTGTTTACACATTTGCTTGATATGATTGAAAAACAGAACTGACAGAAATCCTGAACACAATCTATCGTTAAACTGTGCTCAGGTAAATCTTTATTGAACGTTTATCCATTCCTCTTCCGTTGCCTATAGTTCTGATAAATTGAATTTTCACGAGAGTTAGTCTTTCAATGTCATTGATTTATCCCTTTTGTGGAGTTACAGTAAATTACCGGATTCATTTTGGTATGACGTTTTAATTGTACCTGACTGTTTTCAACGTCTTGCATGCAAATCTAATCATATATGTGAGAGACATATTATAAGCAGTCTGTTAGCACACTTCTTGAAGAACGAAATGTTTTCAAGCAAATAATTTAGGAAATGTTTCCACGTTCACTTAGCAGTAAAGCATGGATTAAATGTTTGAACGTTTATTTCATAACATTCATTTTTCTCTAGGAATGGAGTGATGGCCAACACATATATTCTCAACTACCACTTTATAGACACACAAACAATACACAGGCAGGGTTACTTGTCATATACATGACTTTTGTATATGTATGTTTGACCCTTGGTTATTGCTGCAAAATAAAGAAGTGCCTAATGACGTCATTGATAATTTGCTGATAATACCATGTCCTTATCACATTATGTTCCATCATTATCACTCACAACTGATGGCAACAATTTGGAAACATTTAACATACATAAATAGTTTTAATACATAACAGTAGGTGAGCAAAGTTCACCTAAAGGAAAGCCGTACAACATTATTCTGAATATTCTGTATAAATTCATTTTCGCAGTCTGGATGGAAAATAAGATCTGATAACACGTTTTCTTAAATTATTCAAATGTGAAGTTCAGACAAACGTTTTGAAGTTTGAAGAGTAGAATTATTTGAGTCAAAATATTTGACATTCTTATATTGTGACAGCTCCGCCGCTAAAACATGATGTTGACGTTGATGCAAAAAATTTAAATTGCAGTTTAAATTGTACTTTTTTGCTGCAGAGAATAATTCGAATATTGAACAGCAACATATGGATAGGGTTTGGCTATATAAACATTCTTCAGAGAAATAGAAAACAGGTGTCGTAATATGTGCTGTAAGATTATTGATCTAGTGGAGGGATAAAGATTACCATTACAGAGAGTTATTGACAACATCTCTGTAAAACCATTGATCGACAGAAAAAAACGAAAAGCGGAGGCCATCAACCTTTAACACCAACCGTGAAAGAAATGGAAGGAGAAAATGTGAAACAGTTCTGTAGAACTTGAGTGTGGGAGCATTGATCTGAGGTGAAGACATACACTAGGATTGATGTTGTCATCGTTCCCTTCACCAGAGACCAATAGGAAACACCTACAACTGAAGCATTGAGACAGTTTGTATCTCGAGACCTCTGATATCAACGGAATTAACACATGGAATTGATATTAAGAACACTAATCTTGGACGATCGCATCCAGATTCAAAGAGACATATACAAGCTTCACTTGTGAAATCAATAAATGAAATAATTTGAGTGTAAACATTTATCATGGATTAACTTATTAACTTGTGTTGGTGTGTTGTCAGTGTTTGAATGTCAGCTAATTTACTGCGTAATAAACACAGAATTACATTTCAGCAAATTTAACCTCCAGAACACAGGATTACAGTTTAGCTGCACTCCTGATAAACATAGAATCCAAGCGTTAGGCGACGTTATCTGCTATAGCTCGAGGGCTGATATTGTTCGAGGGCTGATACAGGATGTGATATGAAAACACCCATATCTTACTATGTTTATCATATACATATATGAAAAAAACCCAAGTAAGTTACACGTTCATAAACTTTAATTCCTGAATCTATTAATTACCATGACAACACATAGCTTACTCTAACAATGTCCTCATGTCACGAGTGTTTTCACCTAACAGTGTTTGGGTTTCGCATTTTCTCTGTACAATTTCGTTTGTTTCAAAGTTTACCTCATTTTCTACGGCAACTGCCGATTCAATGATGGTGTCAAGCTCACGAATCTACGGTCTGCAAATAATTGCGCCATTTTTCAGCGATGTCCACCATGTTAACGTCAACCTCGTATCCAAGGTAAACTCCTTTCAGTGCTATCAAGTCTCTCCTGCGTCAAACCTTTATCTGAGAGAGACGTAAAAGTCCCGTGAGGAGTTTAATTGAAGGTATGCTGTGCAAAGGGAGACAACTCTAAATGCCAGTGAACATTGAATTATCAATTTATATGGTCAACACAAGAGTTATTCTATCTAAGTACGTGCCTTTTGTCAAAAGATATCACTCAGTCTTTATCGGTTAGAAGCAGCACTTCAATGTTTGAGCTAAACGTCTTAGCATCTTTATTCATTAGCAAAACACCATCTATTTACTGTACGTGGATCATGTCTTACGTATATGGTTTACTTGAAGTGCTCACAACATCAAACATACATGTCTACAGCACTAATTGTACATTTCTAGAGGAATTGAATGAACCAGCACTCAACAAGAGCTTGTAAATCCATTCTCATGCAAGAAACAACTGCGAGGTTCACGAGATCAATATCTTCTTTCATTTGGCAAACACTCTGCTGTAATTGCCTGGCCAATTCTCAACTGCAATTGTAAACGTTTCTGTGTAATTACAAGAAACAACTTCCCTTGAGAAATTCCTGACATCCAATATGTGTGAGAACTTCAAGGGCAAGTCAAGTTGCCATTGACTAACTCTCTGATGAAGCGGCTCCAGCAGACCTTCCATCTATACAGAAGAGCACAGACAAGACAGGTGTGGATTGTTTCACCTGGAGATGGTCAACACAATATGTCAATGACTGACACCTGTCGTTTCCTGACAAGGATAATGTTAAGTGTGGTTCAAGTAGTGAGTAATAATTCAGGATCAACAGATTGTTTAGCATTATAGCTATAAATATATAGAACACCATACTTGTGCATTTTGATCGTTTGTATTGAACGAGTTGTTCCTCCGCTTCCATGACAGCTTCGAGTTATTCGCAAATTGGTAAACAAATAAAGTTACACAAATTTACTGGAACAACGTGCTGCGCATTGATACACGAGCGGTTGCTTGACCAGCACGACTCACGATTTGATATCTTAATCATATCGTTTTTTTCTCATTTGTCAGCCCAATAGAGCTTTAAGTGCATTTTCTTTAGTGTGTTAACATAATTAAACCATCAAATTTGCTTTACTATCATAAAATTACAAAGAACTGAAAATAAGAAGCAACATTCACCCTTCGTCTGTCGTGCTTCTTTCGAATGACGTAACCATGGTTATGACGTCACAATAGTAAACGGTATGATGTCACAATGACGCAGCATCGCTAGCGAATGCTTTCAATTCCCCTTATACTTTGAGCTTTTCTGCCTTGTTAATGATACTTTGAGTAACATTTTCCCTGCTTGTGTTGTTGATATTAGGCCTAAATCCAAGCTCATACTTTAATCAACTGAAAAATAACTGGCAGTGGTATTAAAAAATGAATTCCGGAGATTGAATTGGGAAATCATTGAAAAGTACGGACAATTCCGAGATGTGCCGAAGATTAGAGAAAGTAGAACCTTCAGCCATGCAATATGGAAATCGACCACAGAAACCGTATTGCACCCCTGTATTACTATCTTAAGTTTATATGGGTATATAACAAATTATCTAACTTAGAAACATTAAGGTTCTGAAAAATCAGTCAACCACGGATGAATTTCAAGCACCCATGACAATTTAAAGTGATTTGTCTTACATCACAGGAAACATCATGCAATGACAGACTATATTACAATGGCTGTATTAGAACATTTGTTTTATCATGATAAGAAATCTTTAACCGACGTGCCTCATTTCACTCTTGCGTAAACACATGATACATTTCGACTGAAGACCTTTTCAGATATTCAATATTTTCATAAATGGATTATTTGATAAACGAAATGCTTCATCGAATAGCTTTGAAACTTCCCCACTGGTGACAAGACAGCATCCTGGGAAATGTTTTTAAAAAAGCGTTTGCATATTTAGATGGGAATTGTGAAAATCGATGACAGTCTCCATGATTTCGACAAAAAGTTTGTACAGCGTCAAGTTGACATAAAGGCTCTCTGTAATATTGATTTAACATATTTCTACTCCTAAAAATGAATTAGGACTGTGAACAATATATTCATCTTCTGTGATTATCGCTTCCATACAAAATAACCATAAGCTAATCCATGATCATCGGGATAAGAAAATACATGTATAACTCGGATTGACGCGTCAATAGTTTGGTCTTAAAAACGTCTGCTTGACCTTTAACTGCATGTTTGATTTAAATTCCCCTAAATTAAGCAATGTTTCTGCTCTAGAATAGGCTATCAATCATGTCTCTGTATTAATTAGTTAATTAGAGTAAAACTGCTCCAGAGAGAATACCCCTCGGAAAATGAAACAAATCACATATCGTTGAACCCTTAGTAACTTGCTTTTCATTCTAAGGACAAAAAGGTTAACGTTTTCACAATAAGGTGTAACATAGAAGATGTTTTGCTTGGAATGTCAAGTAAGTAGATGTCATAATTGGATTGCTTACTTAGATCAGGAGTCATCTCCCTTCAAATGTTCAAGAAAATACTACAAAGTCTATTTTTGAAACAAAAGATGATGTCACTGTTTGAAGCTTTATTACCTCAATTTGATGATAAGATTTTACACAAAAGTTTAGGTTCTTGAAATTACGAAAATCAATATTCATACGAATATGAAATCAATATTTAGATTGCATATTTATTTAAGATGTGACAAGTTATTGGAACTTGAAGACCTAATATTGTTTCTAAGTTTAACATATGCACAGTGGGAATGTATGAACATGGAAAGTGAAACAGTATATATGCTCGACTCATTGTTTGCTTGACTTAAGTCTGAATGGCTCACCCCTGATAAAATGAGCGTCGCATTTGTTTGTCCTTTTCACCAGATATACAATAACTCACTCACTGACTATATTCCCATATTTCTGAAATGCGTTATATTGTATATGACACATGTAATTTACCACGAAAAGTGTATTTTATTGCGCAGAATGCCTAATTACGCTAAATAAGAAGAATACATTCCACATTAGAACTAACTGCCGCCTTAATCTTCTCATAACTAAAGAACCAATCAAAATAAAGATCTTATTGCATCCCTAGATGTCATACACTCTTTTATCAATGTGAGTAATAGCTCTAAATGAGATGATCTGTTTTCATTTTAGAGCAAATGTCCATTTTAGAAATAAGCCACCAGTCAATTTAAAGGAACAGTCAAATCGAAGTTCTTAATACAAATGGACATGCTATAGACTCGTTCATCAAGGGACGTGTTCAATAACAGTTCTACGAATGCAGGATTATGTACACTCAACCGCAAAAGAATCGCTCTGATCAACAGAGTAAAACACAAAATACTACTATTTCGGTATAAATAGACTATTTGTGTTATTGTAGAACTCCTACGTGTATGCGTGCTTTGTTAGACGATAACTGTCATTACGAGAATTATACAAACACCGATTATCATTTGATCTAGTTATATGTCATTTCCCCGAATACTCGGCTCTACTTTACTGCTTGGGTCAGAGGCAGTCTGTACACGCCCTTGTCTTGATGATGTGTTCATAGTTGAAGTGTAAACAATGTACAGAAACGTAATCGTTACATGTTATTGACGTTGTTTATCTCTCCCCAGATGCAAATCCAGAAGGGTTCACATACAGTTCTATATTGGATGTATTGCTGTAGTACCGATTGTTGCAGTAATGCGTGGTCCGTCTATTCTTGTCAGGAAATCACTATCATCAGAACTAGACAAACAGCAGTTATCTTTAAATGATATGTTACATTTCTGGATAATCTGCTTCAGTCTCTAACTCAATACAACAACGTGACGGCCTCATATATCCTGGTGTTGGTTGTATTTGATATAAAGTTTGAAACATGCTCAATCATAGGACTAATGTAGAATTCGACTCAAGACCATAAGCTATGATATATAAGCTTTAATGTGTATCAACATATGTGTACATAGTGGTGACCGTTAACTAATATTTAGTCTGTGAAATTCGTTAATTACTCAACCTTCACCGGTGTGATTTAATTTGTTAAAAGCTTTTAGTTCATATGTCCGTTTATATTACAGTATAATTGTATCAAATGTTCCTATTGTTAACTCAGGCATGGAGTAGGACAAGGATGACCCTCAATACCAGTGTCTTCATGGGTTTCAGGACTACGGTGACCCTCAAAATGTGTTCTTCTACTACCAGGTTCTTCCAACCTCCATGGGTTTCAGAATTGACAGTACTATTCAGTGAGGTCGTGTTGAAGCAGGAGTAACTCACGTGGTGACTCTTGGAGACAGGTGCATCTGTAGACAGTCAGAGAGATCCAAACTACCGAGTTGGTTACGTGAAACATGACAGAAGATTAAGTGTTAAGTGAATTACCATGACAGATTCTAGGAGATGATTGACAAAGTTTCCATTACCAGGTCTCCTGCTTTCATTCACAATAAGATAAACTAAGCTAGTCCTGTGTTGAGATTATACAAAATGTAATGTAGGCTATCTGATGTACATGTAGTTATGTATTATTGGGATATATTTTGGTGAATTGGATGTATGCTGAATTGTATTTAAAAATAGCATGAGGACATGACAAATTAAAAACAATTAAAACACATATTGTCTTAACCCTCAAAGGCATTCGCGTTTTTAGAACACATTAGGCACAAGGGGTATTACACATACGAATATGACACTTCTGATACAGTTAATATAATGTTATTTTACTGTATTTCTAATTATTTGGTGTTTTGTATTTCGGTATATTTTCGCCCTTTGGAATGTAACTATTTTATTTCAACAAATTCCATGTATTTCAAAATGTTTGATTGTCCTTCTTTACATTTCTTTTATGATATTGTTGTTAATATATTGTATTGCATTTTTTAACATGTGGTTCCTAAAATAATATAGCATGTCATAGCATAAGTAAATGTACAAAAACAAAACGCCTCCCTTGATGTAAGTTGTGTTGCACTAATAACTTGAATTGGCCATTTTACCATTTTACTTTGTCTTTTTTCTTCTGTTCTTAATATGTTTTTAAAATCTGTGAACATTTTACAATTTCAATATCCAATAATGAAAGAACTTTGCAATAATTATAACAGATCAATACGTGGTATTATTACCTTCCGAGGAAAGAATCAAAATATGTTTTTTTTTTCTTGTTAACGATTTTTGCAAAATTGATTGACTCAACAGGAATTTTGTCAAGTATTTTGCACATTTGCTTTTCACAGGGAAGAGCAAAATGTGTGTCATTGTAATGGCGAAGTAAGAGAAAGTGAAAGTAAGTGAAGTTATTCAGAGGCACTTGAAGTGTGATCGACCCTATTCCGAGGAATTAAAGTCGTAAAACATGACATCTAATGAGAGACGAGCTCGCTGATGGGGTTCTCTCTCCACAGAGGAAACCTCAGATTGATGAATTCATATCCAGGTATATTCAATTGTTTGAACATTTTATTTCTCGCGTAGATTTTACTAACAATGAGGCTGGTGAGATAAAGAAGTTTTTAAGATGTCCAAAAGTTGTTTCACACATTTAGATTGTTTCTGGGAGAGGATTCCACATGGAGACAGCTGCATAAGAACAAATTCTGTATCCGTAGGTAGCTTGCTCCATTTTTATAAAGGATGGCGTTAAGGTCTTATTGATCTTGAAGGGACATAATTAATAAGACGTTCTAGTGAGTGGACTGGATGTTGGCTGTGAAGACGTGTATGTACAATAAACACAATTAGTTAATATGTATTTAACAGTGAAGTCAGTGAAGTGATTCTAACGCGGTAACTTGTCGTAAATCAAAATCTAAACATTGCTCTCCGCGTGCCCTATAACGTTACCAGGAAGAAATTCTCTGACATATCAGTGCAAACAGGAAGCTATACATCGCGGTAGGGTTACATAACGTGCGTTGTCGTATTGGTGTATCTAGGGGGAAAATATATATATATATATATATATATTTATATATATATATATATATATATATAAAGTTAGAAGACGGGAGTAATCTGATGATAACATTAAACAACATTTCGCTTACCGTCACTTCAAGTCAGAGGAAAATGGAACATTTATTTCATCAATATAAAACGTTATTTTATCTAATCTTTTATCAAAACTCGTAAAAGCCCGTTTTTGAGATATGTTTTATTATAGCTACGTATATGGGATCGTATTAACAAAAACAAAGTTTATGCAAGCGACTTAAAAAAGTCATGTTCGAACTCTATGTGCTTGCCTTGTGCTTAACAGAGAGAGACAAAGGTCTGGTATTTGGAAGAAGTTGGTACAATACAACACATGTACACTAAACGCCAATAGAAACGTTACCCCACTTCTTTTTTTAATAACTGTTTAAGTATCAACGATATTTGAGAAATGAATGGTTCAAAAGAAAGCTGAATAGCTTTATACTAATAACACGTTTAATATTCCTGATGGATTCATATTGTGGCAAAATGCAGCTTGTTTAAGAAGTTTAAAATTGTCCGGTTTTCGACCAGGCTGGTAGAAGTTGAAAGTAAACTTTTACTTTTGTGACTAGACAAAAAGGTTGTATGCTTTAAATCATAACCCCTAAACGATGAAAAATATTTGTATTGAGTAAGATTAAGTGTGAAACTTATGAAATATATTTTTCTAGCCATTAAAGATCTTTTCTCGTAATTTACCTTAGTGAAAACGAGTTTTTGCACTGTTGCCTATGATATTGTAAAACATGTATTACTTCATTGTTCACTCACACAAAACGGTAGAAACCATTTGATTGACTCACTTGTTGACATGCTTGATGTTGATACATTTGTAAATCTATGGAATGATGAAGACCAATTTGTGTCATTTATGCTTGGTGGTCAATCAAATGTATATGTTCAACAGCTTGATCAAGAAACGTGGTTTCGTTGTATCAAACTGATAGCAAAATCTGTAAAAACCTGGCTGCCTCCCTGTGAAAAATATGTTGTAACTTAGCCACTCTGTAACCTGTATATACGTGTTTGCCATGATGGAATAACTTATTGTATCTTCGATTTCGGAGGAAATAAAGAATATCTATCTATCTATCTATAACATAGCTGTGTCTATAAATGAAGTACTTAATCAACATTTTCGACAAGGTCCCAGTTTGAACTCGCGTATAACATACGTTTTTTGTGTCTGTAAATGAAGTAATTAATCAGCATGTAAGACAAAGTCGAGTAATTGAAACTTACGCGTTGATTTACAATGACAAACACCATACATATGTATCGCAGAACTGTCCAATTAATTGTAGCTTAGGCTAGGAGATAATGTGTTGCCACATTCAACAGCTATATTTGTTTCTACATGTGCACCATGATAGAAGACTTATTAAATTCATAGAAATGTCACAACACAAATATTAATACAAACATTTTAATAAAAATACTGATATTGAATATAAAGAAACTTTATGTCCTTTCTGTATTATCATAGATCATGGTTATATAGAAAATGAATTTAATGTATTATTCAGCTGTAAAACTTGAGCTAAATGTTTACAAAAGTCACTAAATCCCATACTTAGAGGATTCCATTATAAATCTGTTAGAATAAGAGTAAGTGTGAAGAGTGCATACCTTTATCCAGAAACTGTCCAGAAACTAACAAACTCCAGAATATAGAGCTGCAATGACTTACTGCGCACACTCGTTTACTTACGTTATGTGTCTGTATCATGGGCCTGTGGTCTCTTTACTGAATAAAACTATCTGTCTGTAATTAATTGTATAATTACACGTCTGCGCTGCCAAGCTTCATAACCAAAAGCGTTAATTTGAGAGAAACATTTGAGTTACGGGTTTACCTGCAGCATAACACGATAAAGATATAATTTTGGGGAGGATGGAGCTTTTTTTGGCCTAGTGTTAATGTCTTTTCTTGTCTTCATTGTCTTTTCTGTAAATCATTAAATTATTTTCCTCTTTATTTGTAAGATGTTATGGCTGCTGCTCTGGCCACTGTGAAAGTTAAAGGTAACATATTCAGGTAATAAATGTATGCAAATGAAGAAACAATCTGGTACAGGTAGACCTGATGGTTTGTTACATCCACTCTATTCTACAGTAGTGCACCTCACTTCTAGTAACCACTGTCAATAATGGTTCGAATCATGATTATTCTTTCGATAAATTAATTCACATTTCAAAGAAGATGTACATGTGTTTGCATTGATTTTTTTCTTTATATCGCCTTTGCATTAGCATGCATTCTGATGACAAGAGTCGGAGTTTATAACCTCGTGCAAAAGAAACGTCGCCATACAAGATACAAGATGTAGTGTATTCCACGTTTGAACATATCATACCACCCAGATCTTACACGGTTCCACTCCAGCTCTCGCCCAAGTTTCTATGCTCCTCAAATCAGCGAACGTTAACCATTATGTTGCCTGGTAACAATGTAGGTATCGACACCGACACGTCGCATTCATTGCAATAAAGAAGTTTACCATCCGTTGATCTGGGTTTTCCTCCACATCTTCAACTCCTAAAATACCTCAACTGAAGTTAACTAATATAATAATATGTAAAGCTTTAACCTTGTTTGATATCCCTTATCAGATGTGATGTCGTCTAAACAGTTTATAGGCTCTCTGCTTTATTCTCTATAAAGCTACAGCTATGAGAATCTCTGCTTTATCCACTATATAGCTACAACTATGAGACTCTCTGCTTTATCCACTATATAGCTACAACTATGAGACTCTCTGCTTTATCCACTATAAACCTACAACTTTGAGACTCTCTTCTTTATCCACTATATAGCTACAACTATGAGACTCTCTGCTTTATCCACTATATAGCTACAACTATGAGACTCTCTGTTTTATCCTCTATATAGCTACAACTTTGAGACTCTCTGCTTTATCCTCTATAAACCTACAACTATGAGACTCTCTGCTTTATCCTCTATAAAGCTACAACTATGAGACTCTCTGCTTTATCCACTATATAGCTACAACTATGAGACTATCTGTTTTATCCTCTATATAGCTACAACTATGAGACTCTCTGCTTTATCCTCTATAAACCTACAACTTTGAGACTCTCTTCTTTATCCACTATATAGCTACAACTATGAGAATCTCTGCTTTATCCACTATATAGCTACAACTATGAGAATCTCTGCTTTATCCACTATATAGCTACAACTATGAGACTCTCTGCTTTATCCTCTATATAGCTACAACTATGAGACTCTCTGCTTTATCCTCTATATAGCTACAACTATGAGACTCTCTGCTTTATCCACTATATAGCTACAACTATGAGACTCTCTGCTTTATCCTCTATATAGCTACAACTATGAGACTCTATGCTTTATCCTCTATATAGCTACAACTATGAGAATCTCTGCTTTATCCACTATATAGCTACAACTATGAGACTCTCTGCTTTATCCACTATATAGCTACAACTATGAGACTCTCTGTTTTATCCTCTATATAGCTACAACTATGAGACTCTCTGCTTTATCCTCTATATAGCTACAACTATGAGACTCTCTGCTTTATCCTCTATAAACCTACAACTTTGAGACTCTCTTCTTTATCCACTATATAGCTACAACTATGAGACTCTCTGTTTTATCCTCTATATAGCTACAACTATGAGACTCTCTGCTTTATCCTCTATAAACCTACAACTTTGAGACTCTCTTCTTTATCCACTATATAGCTACAACTATGAGAATCTCTGCTTTATCCACTATATAGCTACAACTATGAGAATCTCTGCTTTATCCACTATATAGCTACAACTATGAGACTCTCTGCTTTATCCTCTATATAGCTACAACTATGAGACTCTCTGCTTTATCCTCTATATAGCTACAACTATGAGACTCTCTGCTTTATCCACTATATAGCTACAACTATGAGACTCTCTGCTTTATCCTCTATATAGCTACAACTATGAGACTCTCTGCTTTATCCACTATATAGCTACAACTATGAGAATCTCTGCTTTATCCACTATATAGCTACAACTATGAGACTCTCTGCTTTATCCTCTATATAGCTACAACTATGAAACTCTCTGCTTTATCCACTATATAGCTACAACTATGAGACTCTCTGCTTTATCCACTATAAAGCTACAACTATGAGACTCTCTGCTTTATCCACTATAAAGCTACAACTATGAGACTCTCTGCTTTATCCTCTATAAAGCTACAACTATGAGACTCTCTGCTTTATCCACTATATAGCTACAACTATGAGACTCTCTGCTTTATCCACTATATAGCTACAACTATGAGACTCTCTGTTTTATCCACTATATAGCTACAACTATGAGACTCTCTGCTTTATCCTCTATATATCTACAACTATGAAACTCTCTGCTTTATCCTCTATATAGCTACAACTATGAGACTCTCTGCTTTATCCACTATATAGCTACAACTATGAGACTCTCTGCTTTATCCACTATATAGCTACAACTATGAGATTCTCTGCTTTATCCACTTGAAGCTACAACTATGAGACTCTCTGCTTTATCCACTATAAAGCTACAACTATGAGACTCTCTGCTTTATCCACTATATAGCTACAACTATGAGACTCTCTGCTTTATCCACTATAAACCTACAACTACGAGACTCTCTGCTTTATCCACTATATAGCTACAACTATGAGACTCTCTGCTTTATCCACTATATAGCTACAACTTTGAGACTCTCTGCTTTATCCACTATATAGCTACAACTATGAGACTCTCTGCTTTATCCTCTATATAGCTACAACTATGAAACTCTCTGCTTTATCCACTATATAGCTACAACTATGAGACTCTCTGCTTTATCCACTATATAGCTACAACTATGAGACTCTCTGCTTTATCCACTATATAGCTACAACTATGAGACTCTCTGTTTTATCCACTATATAGCTACAACTATGAGACTCTCTGCTTTATCCTCTATATAGCTATAACTATGAGACTCTCTGCTTTATCCACTATATAGCTACAACTATGAGACTCTCTGCTTTATCCACTATATAGCTACAACTATGAGACTCTCTGCTTTATCCTCTATATAGCTACAACTATGAGACTCTCTGCTTTATCCACTATATAGCTACAACTATGAGACTCTCTGCTTTATCCACTATATAGCTACAACTATGAGACTCTCTGCTTTATCCTCTATATAGCTACAACTATGAGACTCTCTGCTTTATCCACTATATAGCTACAACTATGAGACTCTCTGCTTTATCCACTATATAGCTACAACTATGAGACTGCTTTATCCACTATATAGCTACAACTATGAGAATCTCTGCTTTATCCACTATATAGCTACAACTATGAGACTCTCTGCTTTATCCTCTATATAGCTACAACTATGAGACTCTCTGCTTTATCCACTATAAACCTACAACTTTGAGACTCTCTGCTTTATCCTCTATATAGCTACAACTATGAGACTCTCTGTTTTATCCACTATATAGCTACAACTATGAGAATCTCTGCTTTATCCTCTATATAGCTACAACTATGAAACTCTCTGTTTTATCCTCTATATAGCTACAACTATGAGACTCTCAGCTTTATTCTCTATAAACCTACAACTTTGAGACTCTCTGCTTTATCCTCTATTAACCTACAACTTTGAGACTCTCTTCTTTATCCACTATATAGCTACAACTATGAGACTCTCTGCTTTATCCACTATAAAGCTACAACTATGAGACTCTCTGCTTTATCCACTATATAGCTACAACTATGAGACTCTCTGCTTTATCCACTATAAAGCTACAACTATGAGACTCTCTGCTTTATCCACTATATAGCTACAACTATGAAACTCTCTGTTTTATCCTCTATATAGCTACAACTATGGAACTCTCTGTTTTATCCTATATATATATACAACTATGAGACTCTCTGCTTTATCCTCTATATAGCTACAACTATGAGACTCTCTGCTTTATCCTCTATATAGCTACAACTATGAGACTCTCTGCTTTATCCACTATATAGCTACAACTATGAGACTCTCTGTTTTATCCACTATATAGCTACAACTATGAGACTCTCTGCTTTATCCTCTATATAGCTACAACTATGAGACTCTCTGCTTTATCCACTATATAGCTACAACTATGAGACTCTCTGTTTTATCCTCTATATAGCTACAACTATGAGACTCTCTGCTTTATCCACTATATAGCTACAACTATGAAACTCTCTGCTTTATCCACTATATAGCTACAACTATGAGACTCTCTGCTTTATCCACTATAAAGCTACAACTATGTGACTCTCTGCTTTATCCACTATATAGCTACAACTATGAGACTCTCTGCTTTATCCACTATATAGCTACAACTATGAGACTCTCTGTTTTATCCACTATATAGCTACAACTATGAAACTCTCTGCTTTATCCACTATATAGCTACAACTATGAGACTCTCTGCTTTATCCACTATATAGCTACAACTATGAGACTCTCTGCTTTATCCTCTATAAACCTACAACTATGAGACTCTCTGCTTTATCCACTATATAGCTACAACTATGAGACTCTCTGCTTTATCCACTATATAGCTACAACTATGAGACTCTCTGCTTTATCCTCTATATAGCTACAACTATGAGACTCTATGCTTTATCCACTATATAGCTACAACTATGAGACTCTCTGCTTTATCCACTATATAGCTACAACTATGAGACTCTCTGCTTTATCCTCTATATAGCTACAACTATGAAACTCTCTGTTTTATCCTCTATATAGCTACAACTATGAGACTCTCTGCTTTATCCTCTATAAACCTACAACTTTGAGACTCTCTGCTTTATCCACTATATAGCTACAACTATGAAACTCTCTGCTTTATCCTCTATATAGCTACAACTATGAGACTATCTGCTTTATCCACTATATAGCTACAACTATGAGACTCTCTGCTTTATCCACTATATAGCTACAACTATGAGAATCTCTGCTTTATCCTCTATATAGCTACAACTATGAGACACTCTGCTTTATCCTCTATAAACCTACAACTTTGAGACTCTCTGCTTTATCCTCTATATAGCTACAACTATGAGTCTCTCTGCTTTATCCTCTATATAGCTACAACTATGAGACTCTCTGCTTTATCCACTATATAGCTACAACTATGAGACTCTATGCTTTATCCTCTATATAGCTACAACTATGAGACTCTCTGCTTTATCCTCTATAAACCTACAACTTTGAGACTCTCTGCTTTATCCTCTATATAGCTACAACTATGAGACTCTCTGCTTTATCCTCTATATAGCTACAACTATGAGACTCTCTGCTTTATCCACTATATAGCTACAACTATGAGACTCTCTGCTTTATCCTCTATATAGCTACAACTATGAGACTCTCTGTTTTATCCTCTATATAGCTACAACTATGAGACTCTCTGCTTTATCCACTATATAGCTACAACTATGAGACTCTATGCTTTATCCTCTATATAGCTACAACTATGAGACTCTCTGCTTTATCCACTATATAGCTACAACTATGAGACTCTCTGTTTTATCCTCTATATAGCTACAACTATGAGACTCTCTGCTTTATCTTCTATAAACCTACAACTTTGAGACTCTCTGCTTTATCCTCTATAAACCTACAACTTTGAGACTCTCTTCTTTATCCACTATATAGCTACAACTATGAGAATCTCTGCTTTATCCTCTATATAGCTACAACTATGAGACTCTATGCTTTATCCTCTATATAGCTACAACTATGAGACTCTCTGCTTTATCCTCTATATAGCTACAACTATGAGACTCTATGCTTTATCCTCTATATAGCTACAACTATGAGACTCTCTGCTTTATCCACTATATAGCTACAACTATGAGACTCTCTGCTTTATCCTCTATATAGCTACAACTTTGAGACTCTCTGCTTTATCCTCTATATAGCTACAACTATGAGACTCTCTGCTTTATCCTCTATATAGCTACAACTATGAGACTCTCTGCTTTATCCTCTATAAACCTACAACTTTGAGACTCCCTGCTTTATCCTCTATAAACCTACAACTATGAGACTCTCTGATTTATCCACTATATAGCTACAACTATGAGACTCTCTGCTTTATCCACTATAAAGCTACAACTATGAGACTCTCTGCTTTATCCACTATATAGCTACAACTATGAGACTCTCTGCTTTATCCACTATAAAGCTACAACTATGAGACTCTCTGCTTTATCCACTATATAGCTACAACTATGAGACTCTCTGCTTTATCCACTATAAAGCTACAACTATGAGACTCTCTGCTTTATCCACTATATAGCTACAACTTTGAGACTCTCTGCTTTATCCTCTATATAGCTACAACTATGAGACTCTCTGCTTTATCCACTATATAGCTACAACTACGAGACTCTCTGCTTTATCCACTATATAGCTACAACTATGAGACTCTCTGCTTTATCCACTATATAGCTACAACTATGAGACTCTCTGCTTTATCCTCTATATAGCTACAACTATGAGACTCTCTGCTTTATCCTCTATAAACCTACGACTATGAGACTCTCTGCTTTATCCACTATAAAGCTACAACTATGAGACTCTCTGCTTTATCCACTATATAGCTACAACTATGAGACTCTCTGCTTTATCCTCTATATAGCTACAACTATGAGATTCTCTGCTTTATCCTCTATATATCTACAACTATGAAACTCTCTGCTTTATCCTCTATAAACCTACAACTTTGAGACTCTCTTCTTTAACCACTATATAGCTACAACTATGAGAATCTCTGCTTTATCCTCTATATAGCTACAACTATTAGACTCTATGCTTTATCCTCTATATAGCTACAACTATGAGACTCTCTGCTTTATCCTCTATATAGCTACAACTATGAGACTCTCTGCTTTATCCTCTATATAGCTACAACTATGAGACTCTCTGCTTTATCCACTATATAGCTACAACTATGAGACTCTCTGCTTTATCCACTATATAGCTACAACTATGAGACTCTCTGCTTTATCCACTATATAGCTACAACTATGAGACTCTCTGCTTTATCCACTATAAAGCTACAACTATGAGACTCTCTGCTTTATCCACTATATTGCTACAACTATGAGACTCTCTGCTTTATCCACTATATTGCTACAACTATGAGACTCTCTTCTTTATCCACTATATAGCTACAACTTTGAGACTCTCTGCTTTATCCACTATATAGCTACAACTATGAAACTCTCTGCTTTATCCTCTATATAGCTACAACTATGAGACTCTCTGCTTTATCCTCTATATAGCTACAACTATGAGACTCTCTGCTTTATCCTCTATAAACCTACAACTTTGAGACTCTCTGCTTTATCCTCTATAAACCTACAACTTTGAGACTCTCTTCTTTATCCACTATATAGCTACAACTATGAGAATCTCTGCTTTATCCTCTATATAGCTACAACTATGAGACTCTCTGCTTTATCCACTATATAGCTACAACTATGAGACTCTCTGCTTTATCTTCTATATAGCTACAACTTTGAGACTCTGCTTTATCCTCTATATAGCTACAACTATGAGAATCTCTGCTTTATCCTCTATATATCTACAACTATGAGACTCTCTGCTTTATCCTCTATATAGCTACAACTATGAGACTCTCTGCTTTATCCTCTATATAGCTACAACTATGAGACTCTCTGCTTTATCCTCTATAAACCTACAACTTTGAGAATCTCTGCTTTATCCACTATATAGCTACAACTATGAGACTCTCTGCTTTATCCTTTATATAGCTACAACTTTGAGACTCTCTGCTTTATCCACTATATAGCTACAACTATGAGACTCTCTGCTTTATCCACTATATAGCTACAACTATGAGACTCTCTGCTTTATCCTCTATATAGCTACAACTATGAGACTCTATGCTTTATCCTCTATATAGCTACAACTATGAGACTCTCTGCTTTATCCACTATATAGCTACAACTATGAGACTCTCTGTTTATCCTCTATATAGCTACAACTATGAGACTCTCTGCTTTATCCTCTATAAACCTACAACTTTGAGACTCTCTGCTTTATCCTCTATAAACCTACAACTTTGAGACTCTCTTCTTTGCCACTATATAGCTACAACTATGAGAATCTCTGCTTTATCCTCTATATAGCTACAACTATGAGACTCTCTGCTTTATCCTCTATATAGCTACAACTATGAGACTCTCTGCTTTATCCACTATATAGCTACAACTATGAGACTCTCTGCTTTATCCACTATATAGCTACAACTACGAGACTGCTTTATCCTCTATATAGCTACAACTATGAGACTGTCTGCTTTATCCACAATATAGCTACAACTATGAGACTCTCTGCTTTATCCACTATATAGCTACAACTATGAGACTCTCTGCTTTATCCACTATATAGCTACAACTATGAGACTCTCTGCTTTATCCACTATATAGCTACAACTATGAGACTCTCTGCTTTATCCACTATATAGCTACAACTATGAGACTATCTGCTTTATCCACTATATAGCTACAACTATGAGACTCTCAGCTTTATCCACTATATAGCTACAATTATGAGACTCTCTGCTTTATCCACTATATAGCTACAACTATGAGACTCTCTGCTTTATCCACTATATAGCTACAACTATGAGAATCTCTGCTTTATCCTCTATAAACCTACAACTTTGAGACTCTCTGCTTTATCCACTATATAGCTACAACTTTGAGACTCTCTTCTTTATTCACTATATAGCTACAACTATGAGACTCTCTGCTTTATCCTCTATATAGCTACAACTATGAGACTCTCTGCTTTATCCTCTATATAGCTACAACTATGAAACTCTCTGCTTTATCCTCTATAAACCTACAACTTTGAGACTCTCTGCTTTATCCACTATATAGCTACAACTATGAGACTCTCTGTTTTATCCACTATATAGCTACAACTATGAGACTCTCTGCTTTATCCACTATATAGCTACAACTATGAGACTCTCTGCTTTATCCACTATATAGCTACAACTATGAGACTCTCTGCTTTATCCACTATATAGCTACAACTATGAGACTCTCTGCTGTATCCTCTATATAGCTACAACTATGAGACTCTCTGATTTATCCACTATATAGCTACAACTATGAGACTCTCTGCTTTATCCACTATATAGCTACAACTATGAGACTCTCTGCTTTATCCACTATATAGCTACAACTATGAGACTCTCTGTTTTATCCACAATATAGCTAGAGCTATGAGACTCTCTGCTTAATCGTATATAAAGCTACAACTATGAGACTCTCTGCTTTATCCACTATATAGCTACAACTATGAGACTCTCTGCTTTATCCACTATAAAGCTACAACTATGAGACTCTCTGCTTTATCCACTATATAGCTACAACTATGAGACTCTCTGCTTTATCCTCTATATAGCTACAACTATGAGATTCTCTGCTTTATCCTCTATATATCTACAACTATGAAACTCTCTGCTTTATCCTCTATAAACCTACAACTTTGAGACTCTCTTCTTTAACCACTATATAGCTACAACTATGAGAATCTCTGCTTTATCCTCTATATAGCTACAACTATTAGACTCTATGCTTTATCCTCTATATAGCTACAACTATGAGACTCTCTGCTTTATCCTCTATATAGCTACAACTATGAGACTCTCTGCTTTATCCTCTATATAGCTACAACTATGAGACTCTCTGCTTTATCCACTATATAGCTACAACTATGAGACTCTCTGCTTTATCCTCTATATAGCTACAACTATGAGATTCTCTGCTTTATCCTCTATATATCTACAACTATGAAACTCTCTGCTTTATCCTCTATAAACCTACAACTTTGAGACTCTCTTCTTTAACCACTATATAGCTACAACTATGAGAATCTCTGCTTTATCCTCTATATAGCTACAACTATTAGACTCTATGCTTTATCCTCTATATAGCTACAACTATGAGACTCTCTGCTTTATCCTCTATATAGCTACAACTATGAGACTCTCTGCTTTATCCTCTATATAGCTACAACTATGAGACTCTCTGCTTTATCCACTATATAGCTACAACTATGAGACTCTCTGCTTTATCCACTATATAGCTACAACTATGAGACTCTCAGCTTTATCCACTATATAGCTACAATTATGAGACTCTCTGCTTTATCCACTATATAGCTACAACTATGAGACTCTCTGCTTTATCCACTATATAGCTACAACTATGAGAATCTCTGCTTTATCCTCTATAAACCTACAACTTTGAGACTCTCTGCTTTATCCACTATATAGCTACAACTATGAGAATCTCTGCTTTATCCTCTATAAACCTACAACTTTGAGACTCTCTGCTTTATCCACTATATAGCTACAACTTTGAGACTCTCTTCTTTATTCACTATATAGCTACAACTATGAGACTCTCTGCTTTATCCTCTATATAGCTACAACTATGAGACTCTCTGCTTTATCCTCTATATAGCTACAACTATGAAACTCTCTGCTTTATCCTCTATAAACCTACAACTTTGAGACTCTCTGCTTTATCCACTATATAGCTACAACTATGAGACTCTCTGCTTTATCCACTATATAGCTACAACTATGAGACTCTCTGCTTTATCCACTATATAGCTACAACTATGAGACTCTCTGCTTTATCCACTATATAGCTACAACTATGAGACTCTCTGCTTTATCCACTATATAGCTACAACTATGAGACTCTCTGCTGTATCCTCTATATAGCTACAACTATGAGACTCTCTGATTTATCCACTATATAGCTACAACTATGAGACTCTCTGCTTTATCCACTATATAGCTACAACTATGAGACTCTCTGCTTTATCCACTATATAGCTACAACTATGAGACTCTCTGTTTTATCCACAATATAGCTAGAGCTATGAGACTCTCTGCTTAATCGTATATAAAGCTACAACTATGAGACTCTCTGCTTTATCCACTATATAGCTACAACTATGAGACTCTCTGCTTTATCCACTATAAAGCTACAACTATGAGACTCTCTGCTTTATCCACTATATAGCTACAACTATGAGACTCTCTGCTTTATCCTCTATATAGCTACAACTATGAGACTCTCTGCTTTATCCTCTATATATCTACAACTATGAAACTCTCTGCTTTATCCTCTATAAACCTACAACTTTGAGACTCTCTTCTTTAACCACTATATAGCTACAACTATGAGAATCTCTGCTTTATCCTCTATATAGCTACAACTATTAGACTCTATGCTTTATCCTCTATATAGCTACAACTATGAGACTCTCTGCTTTATCCTCTATATAGCTACAACTATGAGACTCTCTGCTTTATCCTCTATATAGCTACAACTATGAGACTCTCTGCTTTATCCACTATATAGCTACAACTATGAGACTCTCTGCTTTATCCTCTATATAGCTACAACTATGAGATTCTCTGCTTTATCCTCTATATATCTACAACTATGAAACTCTCTGCTTTATCCTCTATAAACCTACAACTTTGAGACTCTCTTCTTTAACCACTATATAGCTACAACTATGAGAATCTCTGCTTTATCCTCTATATAGCTACAACTATTAGACTCTATGCTTTATCCTCTATATAGCTACAACTATGAGACTCTCTGCTTTATCCTCTATATAGCTACAACTATGAGACTCTCTGCTTTATCCTCTATATAGCTACAACTATGAGACTCTCTGCTTTATCCACTATATAGCTACAACTATGAGACTCTCTGCTTTATCCACTATATAGCTACAACTATGAGACTCTCTGCTTTATCCACTATATAGCTACAACTATGAGACTCTCTGCTTTATCCACTATAAAGCTACAACTATGAGACTCTCTGCTTTATCCACTATATTGCTACAACTATGAGACTCTCTGCTTTATCCACTATATTGCTACAACTATGAGACTCTCTTCTTTATCCACTATATAGCTACAACTTTGAGACTCTCTGCTTTATCCACTATATAGCTACAACTATGAAACTCTCTGCTTTATCCTCTATATAGCTACAACTATGAGACTCTCTGCTTTATCCTCTATATAGCTACAACTATGAGACTCTCTGCTTTATCCTCTATAAACCTACAACTTTGAGACTCTCTGCTTTATCCTCTATAAACCTACAACTTTGAGACTCTCTTCTTTATCCACTATATAGCTACAACTAACAGAATCTCTGCTTTATCCTCTATATAGCTACAACTATGAGACTCTCTGCTTTATCCACTATATAGCTACAACTATGAGACTCTCTGCTTTATCTTCTATATAGCTACAACTTTGAGACTCTGCTTTATCCTCTATATAGCTACAACTATGAGAATCTCTGCTTTATCCTCTATATATCTACAACTATGAGACTCTCTGCTTTATCCTCTATATAGCTACAACTATGAGACTCTCTGCTTTATCCTCTATATAGCTACAACTATGAGACTCTCTGCTTTATCCTCTATAAACCTACAACTTTGAGAATCTCTGCTTTATCCACTATATAGCTACAACTATGAGACTCTCTGCTTTATCCTTTATATAGCTACAACTTTGAGACTCTCTGCTTTATCCACTATATAGCTACAACTATGAGACTCTCTGCTTTATCCACTATATAGCTACAACTATGAGACTCTCTGCTTTATCCTCTATATAGCTACAACTATGAGACTCTATGCTTTATCCTCTATATAGCTACAACTATGAGACTCTCTGCTTTATCCACTATATAGCTACAACTATGAGACTCTCTGTTTATCCTCTATATAGCTACAACTATGAGACTCTCTGCTTTATCCTCTATAAACCTACAACTTTGAGACTCTCTGCTTTATCCTCTATAAACCTACAACTTTGAGACTCTCTTCTTTGCCACTATATAGCTACAACTATGAGAATCTCTGCTTTATCCTCTATATAGCTACAACTATGAGACTCTCTGCTTTATCCTCTATATAGCTACAACTATGAGACTCTCTGCTTTATCCACTATATAGCTACAACTATGAGACTCTCTGCTTTATCCACTATATAGCTACAACTACGAGACTGCTTTATCCTCTATATAGCTACAACTATGAGACTGTCTGCTTTATCCACAATATAGCTACAACTATGAGACTCTCTGCTTTATCCACTATATAGCTACAACTATGAGACTCTCTGCTTTATCCACTATATAGCTACAACTATGAGACTCTCTGCTTTATCCACTATATAGCTACAACTATGAGACTCTCTGCTTTATCCACTATATAGCTACAACTATGAGACTATCTGCTTTATCCACTATATAGCTACAACTATGAGACTCTCAGCTTTATCCACTATATAGCTACAATTATGAGACTCTCTGCTTTATCCACTATATAGCTACAACTATGAGACTCTCTGCTTTATCCACTATATAGCTACAACTATGAGAATCTCTGCTTTATCCTCTATAAACCTACAACTTTGAGACTCTCTGCTTTATCCACTATATAGCTACAACTTTGAGACTCTCTTCTTTATTCACTATATAGCTACAACTATGAGACTCTCTGCTTTATCCTCTATATAGCTACAACTATGAGACTCTCTGCTTTATCCTCTATATAGCTACAACTATGAAACTCTCTGCTTTATCCTCTATAAACCTACAACTTTGAGACTCTCTGCTTTATCCACTATATAGCTACAACTATGAGACTCTCTGTTTTATCCACTATATAGCTACAACTATGAGACTCTCTGCTTTATCCACTATATAGCTACAACTATGAGACTCTCTGCTTTATCCACTATATAGCTACAACTATGAGACTCTCTGCTTTATCCACTATATAGCTACAACTATGAGACTCTCTGCTGTATCCTCTATATAGCTACAACTATGAGACTCTCTGATTTATCCACTATATAGCTACAACTATGAGACTCTCTGCTTTATCCACTATATAGCTACAACTATGAGACTCTCTGCTTTATCCACTATATAGCTACAGCTATGAGACTCTCTGCTTTATCCGCTATATAGCTACAACTATGAGACTCTCTGTTTTATCCACTATATAGCTACAACTATGAGACTCTCTGCTTTATCCACTATAAACCTACAACTATGAAACTCTCTGCTTTATCCACTATATAGCTACAACTATGAGACTCTCTGCTTTATCCACTATATAGCTACAACTATGAGACTCTCTGCTTTATCCACTATATAGCTACAACTATGAGACTCTCTGCTTTATCCACTATATAGCTACAACTATGAGACTCTCTGTTTTATCCACAATATAGCTACAGCTATGAGACTCTCTGCTTAATCGTATATAAAGCTACAATTATGAGACTCTCTGCTTTATCCACTATATAGCTACAACTATGAGACTCTCTGCTTTATCCACTATATAGCTACAACTATGAGACTCTCTGCTTTATCCACTATATAGCTACAACTATGAGACTGCTTTATTCTCTATATAGCTACAACTATGAGACTCTCTGCTTTATCCACTATATAGCTACAACTATGAGACTCTCTGCTTTATCCACTATATAGCTACAACTATGAGACTCTCTGCTTTATCCACTATATAGCTACAACTATGAAACCCTCTGCTTTATCCACTATATAGCTACAACTATGAGACTCTCTGCTTTATCCTCTATATAGCTACAACTACGAGACTCTCTGCTTTATCCACTATATAGCTACAACTATGAGACTCTCTGCTTTATCCACTATATAGCTACAACTATGAGACTCTCTGCTGTATCCTCTATATAGCTACAACTATGAGACTCTCTGCTTTATCCACTATATAGCTACAACTACGAGACTGCTTTATCCTCTATATATCTACAACTATGAGACTCTCTGCTTTATCCTCTATATAGCTACAACTATGAGACTCTCTGTTTTATCCACTTTATAGCTACAACTATGAGACTCTCTGCTTTATCCACTATATAGCTACAACTATGAGACTCTCTGCTTTATCCACTATAAAGCTACAACTATGAGACTCTCTGCTTTATCCACAATATAGCTACAGCTATGAGACTCTCTGCTTAATCGTATATAAAGCTACAACTATGAGACTCTCTGCTTAATCTTCTATAAAGCTTCAACTATGAGACTCTCTGCTTAATCTTCTATAAAGCTTCAACTATGAGACTCTCTGTTTTATCCACTATATAGCTACAACTACGAGACTGCTTTATCCACTATATAGCTACAACTATGAGACTCTCTGCTTTATCCTCTATATAGCTACAACTATGAGACTCTCTGCTTTATCCACTATATAGCTACAACTATGAGACTCTCTGTTTTATCCACTATATAGCTACAACTACGAGACTGCTTTATCCACTATATAGCTACAACTATGAGACTCTCTGCTTTATCCACTATATAGCTACAACTATGAGACTCTCTGCTTAATCTTCTATAAAGCTACAACTATGATACTCTCTGCTTTATCCTCTATATAGCTACAACTATGAGACTCTCTGCTTTATCCACTATATAGCTACAACTATGAAACTCTCTGCTTTATCCACTATATAGCTACAACTATGAGACTCTCTGCTTTATCCTCTATATAGCTACAACTACGAGACTCTCTGCTTTATCCACTATATAGCTACAACTATGAGACTCTCTGCTTTATCCACTATATAGCTACAACTATGAGACTCTCTGCTGTATCCTCTATATAGCTACAACTATGAGACTCTGCTTTATCCACTATATAGCTACAACTATGAGACTCTCTGCTTTATCCACTATATAGCTACAGCTATGAGACTCTCTGCTTTATCCGCTATATAGCTACAACTATGAGACTCTCTGTTTTATCCACTATATAGCTACAACTATGAGACTCTCTGCTTTATCCACTATAAACCTACAACTATGAAACTCTCTGCTTTATCCACTATATAGCTACAACTATGAGACTCTCTGCTTTATCCACTATATAGCTACAACTATGAGACTCTCTGCTTTATCCACTATATAGCTACAACTATGAGACTCTCTGCTTTATCCACTATATAGCTACAACTATGAGACTCTCTGTTTTATCCACAATATAGCTACAGCTATGAGACTCTCTGCTTAATCGTATATAAAGCTACAACTATGAGACTCTCTGCTTTATCCACTATATAGCTACAACTATGAGACTCTCTGCTTTATCCACTATATAGCTACAACTATGAGACTCTCTGCTTTATCCACTATATAGCTACAACTATGAGACTGCTTTATTCTCTATATAGCTACAACTATGAGACTCTCTGCTTTATCCACTATATAGCTACAACTATGAGACTCTCTGCTTTATCCACTATATAGCTACAACTATGAGACTCTCTGCTTTATCCACTATATAGCTACAACTATGAAACTCTCTGCTTTATCCACTATATAGCTACAACTATGAGACTCTCTGCTTTATCCTCTATATAGCTACAACTACGAGACTCTCTGCTTTATCCACTATATAGCTACAACTATGAGACTCTCTGCTTTATCCACTATATAGCTACAACTATGAGACTCTCTGCTGTATCCTCTATATAGCTACAACTATGAGACTCTCTGCTTTATCCACTATATAGCTACAACTACGAGACTGCTTTATCCTCTATATATCTACAACTATGAGACTCTCTGCTTTATCCTCTATATAGCTACAACTATGAGACTCTCTGTTTTATCCACTATATAGCTACAACTATGAGACTCTCTGCTTTATCCACTATATAGCTACAACTATGAGACTCTCTGCTTTATCCACTATAAAGCTACAACTATGAGACTCTCTGCTTTATCCACAATATAGCTACAGCTATGAGACTCTCTGCTTAATCGTATATAAAGCTACAACTATGAGACTCTCTGCTTAATCTTCTATAAAGCTTCAACTATGAGACTCTCTGCTTAATCTTCTATAAAGCTTCAACTATGAGACTCTCTGTTTTATCCACTATATAGCTACAACTACGAGACTGCTTTATCAACTATATAGCTACAACTATGAGACTCTCTGCTTTATCCTCTATATAGCTACAACTATGAGACTCTCTGCTTTATCCACTATATAGCTACAACTATGAGACTCTCTGTTTTATCCACTATATAGCTACAACTACGAGACTGCTTTATCCACTATATAGCTACAACTATGAGACTCTCTGCTTTATCCACTATATAGCTACAACTATGAGACTCTCTGCTTAATCTTCTATAAAGCTACAACTATGAGACTCTCTGCTTTATCCTCTATATAGCTACAACTATGAGACTCTCTGCTTTATCCTCTATATAGCTACAACTATGAGACTCTCTGTTTTATCCACTATATAGCTACAACTACGAGACTGCTCTATCCACTATATAGCTACAACTATGAGACTCTCTGCTTTATCCACTATATAGCTACAACTATGAGACTCTCTGCTTAATCTTCTATAAAGCTACAACTATGAGACTCTCTGCTTTATCCACTATATAGCTACAACTATGATACTCTCTGCTTTATCCTCTATATAGCTACAACTATGAGACTCTCTGCTTTATCCACTATATAGCTACAACTATGAGACCCTCTGCTTTATCCACTATATAGCTACAACTATGATACTCTCTGCTTTATCCACTATATAGCTACAACTATGAGACTCTCTGCTTTATCCACTATAAAGCTACAACTATGAGACTCTCTGCTTTATCCACTATATAGCTACAACTATGAGACTCTCTGCTTTATCCACTATAAAGCTACAACTATGAGACTCTCTGCTTTATCCTCTATATAGCTACAACTATGAGACTCTCTGCTTTATCCACTATATAGCTACAACTATGAGACTCTCTGCTTTATCCACTATATAGCTACAACTATGAGACTGTTTTATCCACTATATAGCTACAACTATGAGACTCTCTGCTTTATCCACTATATAGCTACAACTATGAGACTCTCTGCTTTATCCACTATATAGCTACAACTATGATACTCTCTGCTTTATCCACTATATAGCTACAACTATGAGACTCTCTGCTTTATCCACTATATAGCTACAGCTATGAGACTCTCTGCTTTATCCACTATATAGCTACAACTATGAGACTCTCTGCTTTATCTACTATATAGCTACAACTATGAGACTCTATGCTTAATCCTCTATATAGCTACAACTATTAGACTCTCTGCTTTATCCTTTATATAGCTACAACTATGAGACTCTCTGATTAATCCTCTATATAGCTACAACTATTAGACTCTCTGCTTTATCCTTTATATAGCTACAACTATGAGACTCTCTGCTTTATCCTCTATATAGCTACAACTATGAGACTCCCTGCTTTATCCACTTGAAGCTACAACTATGAGACTCCCTGCTTTATCCACTTGAAGCTACAACTTTGAGACTCTTTGCTTTGTCCACTATATAGCTACAACTTTGAGACTCTCTGCTTTATTCTCTTTATAACTGCAACTATGAGACTCTCTGCTTTATCCTCTATATAGCTACAACTATTAGACTCTCTGCTTTATTCTCTATATAGCTACAACTATGAGACTCTCTGTTTTATACTCTATAAAGCTACAACTATAAGACTCTCTGCTTTATCCACTATAAAGCTACAATAATGAGACTATCTGCTTTATCCACTATATAGCTACAACTATGAGACTCTCTGCTTTATCCACTATATAGCTACAACTATGAGACTCTCTGCTTTATCCACTATATAGCTACAACTATGAGACTCTCTGCTTTATCCACTATATAGCTACAACTATGAGACTCTCTGCTTTATCCACTATATAGCTACAACTATGAGACTCTCTGCTTTATCCTCTATATAGCTACAACTACGAGACTCTCTGCTTTATCCACTATATAGCTACAACTATGAGACTCTCTGCTTTATCCACTATATAGCTACAACTATGAGACTGCTTTATTCTCTATATAGCTACAACTATGAGACTCTCTGCTTTATCCACTATATAGCTACAACTATGAGACTCTCTGCTTTATCCACTATATAGCTACAACTATGAGACTCTCTGCTTTATCCACTATATAGCTACAACTATGAAACTCTCTGCTTTATCCACTATATAGCTACAACTATGAGACTCTCTGCTTTATCCTCTATATAGCTACAACTACGAGACTCTCTGCTTTATCCACTATATAGCTACAACTATGAGACTCTCTGCTTTATCCACTATATAGCTACAACTATGAGACTCTCTGCTGTATCCTCTATATAGCTACAACTATGAGACTCTCTGCTTTATCCACTATATAGCTACAACTACGAGACTGCTTTATCCTCTATATATCTACAACTATGAGACTCTCTGCTTTATCCTCTATATAGCTACAACTATGAGACTCTCTGTTTTATCCACTATATAGCTACAACTATGAGACTCTCTGCTTTATCCACTATATAGCTACAACTATGAGACTCTCTGCTTTATCCACTATAAAGCTACAACTATGAGACTCTCTGCTTTATCCACAATATAGCTACAGCTATGAGACTCTCTGCTTAATCGTATATAAAGCTACAACTATGAGACTCTCTGCTTAATCTTCTATAAAGCTTCAACTATGAGACTCTCTGCTTAATCTTCTATAAAGCTTCAACTATGAGACTCTCTGTTTTATCCACTATATAGCTACAACTACGAGACTGCTTTATCAACTATATAGCTACAACTATGAGACTCTCTGCTTTATCCTCTATATAGCTACAACTATGAGACTCTCTGCTTTATCCACTATATAGCTACAACTATGAGACTCTCTGCTTTATCCACTATATAGCTACAACTACGAGACTGCTTTATCCACTATATAGCTACAACTATGAGACTCTCTGCTTTATCCACTATATAGCTACAACTATGAGACTCTCTGCTTAATCTTCTATAAAGCTACAACTATGAGACTCTCTGCTTTATCCTCTATATAGCTACAACTATGAGACTCTCTGCTTTATCCTCTATATAGCTACAACTATGAGACTCTCTGTTTTATCCACTATATAGCTACAACTACGAGACTGCTCTATCCACTATATAGCTACAACTATGAGACTCTCTGCTTTATCCACTATATAGCTACAACTATGAGACTCTCTGCTTAATCTTCTATAAAGCTACAACTATGAGACTCTCTGCTTTATCCACTATATAGCTACAACTATGATACTCTCTGCTTTATCCTCTATATAGCTACAACTATGAGACTCTCTGCTTTATCCACTATATAGCTACAACTATGAGACCCTCTGCTTTATCCACTATATAGCTACAACTATGATACTCTCTGCTTTATCCACTATATAGCTACAACTATGAGACTCTCTGCTTTATCCACTATAAAGCTACAACTATGAGACTCTCTGCTTTATCCACTATATAGCTACAACTATGAGACTCTCTGCTTTATCCACTATAAAGCTACAACTATGAGACTCTCTGCTTTATCCTCTATATAGCTACAACTATGAGACTCTCTGCTTTATCCACTATATAGCTACAACTATGAGACTCTCTGCTTTATCCACTATATAGCTACAACTATGAGACTGTTTTATCCACTATATAGCTACAACTATGAGACTCTCTGCTTTATCCACTATATAGCTACAACTATGAGACTCTCTGCTTTATCCACTATATAGCTACAACTATGATACTCTCTGCTTTATCCACTATATAGCTACAACTATGAGACTCTCTGCTTTATCCACTATATAGCTACAGCTATGAGACTCTCTGCTTTATCCACTATATAGCTACAACTATGAGACTCTCTGCTTTATCTACTATATAGCTACAACTATGAGACTCTATGCTTAATCCTCTATATAGCTACAACTATTAGACTCTCTGCTTTATCCTTTATATAGCTACAACTATGAGACTCTCTGATTAATCCTCTATATAGCTACAACTATTAGACTCTCTGCTTTATCCTTTATATAGCTACAACTATGAGACTCTCTGCTTTATCCTCTATATAGCTACAACTATGAGACTCCCTGCTTTATCCACTTGAAGCTACAACTATGAGACTCCCTGCTTTATCCACTTGAAGCTACAACTTTGAGACTCTTTGCTTTGTCCACTATATAGCTACAACTTTGAGACTCTCTGCTTTATTCTCTTTATAACTGCAACTATGAGACTCTCTGCTTTATCCTCTATATAGCTACAACTATTAGACTCTCTGCTTTATTCTCTATATAGCTACAACTATGAGACTCTCTGTTTTATACTCTATAAAGCTACAACTATAAGACTCTCTGCTTTATCCACTATAAAGCTACAATAATGAGACTATCTGCTTTATCCACTATATAGCTACAACTATGAGACTCTCTGCTTTATCCACTATATAGCTACAACTATGAGACTCTCTGCTTTATCCACTATATAGCTACAACTATGAGACTCTCTGCTTTATCCACTATATAGCTACAACTATGAGACTCTCTGCTTTATCCACTATATAGCTACAACTATGAGACTCTCTGCTTTATCCACTAAATAGCTACAACTATGAGACTCTCTGCTTTATCCACTATATAGCTACAACTATGAGACTCTCTGCTTTATCCTCTATATAGCTACAACTATGAGACTCTCTGCTTTATCCACTATATAACTGCAACTATGAGACTCTCTGCTTTATCCTCTATATAGCTACAACTATTAGACTCTCTGCTTTATTCTCTATATAGCTACAACTATGAGACTCTCTGTTTTATCCTCTATAAAGCTACAACTATAAGACTCTCTGCTTTATCCACTATATAGCTACAACTATGAGACTCTCTGCTTTATCCTCTATATAGCTACAACTATGAGACTCTCTGTTTTATCCACTATATAGCTACAACTATGAGACTCTCTGCTTTATCCACTATATAGCTACAACTATGAGACTCTCTGCTTTATCCACTATATAGCTACAACTATGAGACTCTGCTTTATCCACTATATAGCTACAACTATGAGACTCTCTGCTTTATCCACTATATAGCTACAACTATGAGACTCTCTGCTTTATCCACTATATAGCTACAACTATGAGACTCTCTGCTTTATCCACTATATAGCTACAACTATGAGACTCTCTGCTTTATCCTCTATATAGCTACAACTATGAGACTCTCTGCTTTATCCACTATATAACTGCAACTATGAGACTCTCTGCTTTATCCTCTATATAGCTACAACTATTAGACTCTCTGCTTTATTCTCTATATAGCTACAACTATGAGACTCTCTGTTTTATCCTCTATAAAGCTACAACTATAAGACTCTCTGCTTTATCCACTATATAGCTACAACTATGAGACTCTCTGCTTTATTCTCTATATAGCTACAACTATGAGACTCTCTGCTTTATCCACTATATAGCTACAACTATGAGACTCTCTGCTTTATCCTCTATATAGCTACAACTATGAGACTCTCTGCTTTATGAACTATATAGCTACAACTATGAGACTCTCTGCTTTATCCACTATAAAGCTACAACTATTAGACTCTCTGCTTTATCCTCTATATAGCTACAACTATTAGACTCTCTGCTTTATCCACTATATAGCTACAACTATGAGACTCTCTGCTTTATTCTCTATAAAGCTACAACTACGAGACTCTCTGCTTTATTCTCTATAAAGCTACAACTACGAGACTCTCTGCTTTATCCTCTATAAACCTACAACTATGAGACTCTCTGCTTTATCCACTATATAGCTACAACTACGAGACTGCTTTATCCACTATATAGCTACAACTATGAGACTATCTGCTTTATCCACTATATAGCTACAACTATGAGACTGCTTTATCCACTATATAGCTACAACTATGAGACTCTCTGCTTTATCCACTATATAGCTACAACAATGAGACTCTCTGCTTTATCCACTATATAGCTACAACTATGAGACTATCTGCTTTATCCACTATATAGCTACAACTATGAGACTGCTGTATCCACTATATAGCTACAACTATGAGACTCTCTGCTTTATCCTCTATATAGCTACAACTATGAGACTCTCTGCTTTATCCACTATATAGCTACAACTATGAGACTCTCTGCTTTATTCTCTATATAGCTACAACTATGAGACTGTCTGCTTTATCCACTATATAGCTACAACTATGAGACTCTCTGCTTTATCCACTATATAGCTACAACTATGAGACTCTCTGCTTTATTCTCTATATAGCTACAACTATGAGACTCTCTGCTTTATCCACTATATAGCTACAACTATGAGACTCTCTGCTTTATCCTCTATATAGCTACAACTATGAGACTCTCTGCTTTATCCACTATATAGCTACAACTATGAGACTCTCTGCTTTATTCTCTATATAGCTACAACTATGAGACTGTCTGCTTTATCCACTATATAGCTACAACTATGAGACTCTCTGCTTTATCCACTATATAGCTACAGCTATGAGACTCTCTGCTTTATTCTCTATAAAGCTACAACTACGAGACTCTCTGCTTTATCCTCTATAAACCTACAACTATGAGACTCTCTGCTTTATCCACTATATAGCTACAACTACGAGACTGCTTTATCCACTATATAGCCACAACTATGAGACTCTCTGCTTTATCCACTATATAGCTACAACTATGAGACTATCTGCTTTATCCTCTATATAGCTACAACTATGAGACTGCTTTATCCACTATATAGCTACAACTATGAGACTATCTGCTTTATCCACTATATAGCTACAACTATGAGACTGCTTTATCCACTATATAGCTACAACTATGAGACTCTCTGCTTTATCCTCTATATAGCTACAATTATGAGACTCTCTGCTTTATCCACTATATAGCTACAACTATGAGACTCTCTGCTTTATTCTCTATATAGCTACAACTATGAGACTGTCTGCTTTATCCACTATATAGCTACAACTATGAGACTCTCTGCTTTATTCTCTATATAGCTACAACTATGAGACTCTCTGCTTTATCCACTATATAGCTACAACTATGAGACTCTCTGCTTTATCCTCTATATAGCTACAACTATGAGACTCTCTGCTTTATCCTCTATATAGCTACAACTATGAGACTCTCTGCTTTATCCACTATATAGCTACAATTATGAGACTCTCTGCTTTATCCACTATATAGCTACAACTATGAGACTCTCTGCTTTATCCACTATATAGCTACAACTATGAGACTCTCTGCTTTATCCTCTATATAGCTACAATTATGAGACTCTCTGCTTTATCCACTATATAGCTACAACTATGAGACTCTCTGCTTTATTCTCTATATAGCTACAACTATGAGACTGTCTGCTTTATCCACTATATAGCTACAACTATGAGACTCTCTGCTTTATTCTCTATATAGCTACAACTATGAGACTCTCTGCTTTATCCTCTATATAGCTACAACTATGAGACTCTCTGCTTTATCCTCTATATAGCTACAACTATGAGACTCTCTGCTTTATCCTCTATATAGCTACAACTACGAGACTCTCTGCTTTATCCTCTATAAAGCTACAACTATGAGACTCTCTGCTTTATCCTCTATATAGCTACAACTATGAGACTCTCTGCTTTATCCACTATATAGCTAAAACTATGAGAATCTCTGCTTTATTCTCTATATAGCTACAACTATGAGACTGTCTGCTTTATCCACTATATAGCTACAACTATGAGACTCTCTGCTTTATCCACTATATAGCTACAACTACGAGACTCTCTGCTTTATCCTTTATAAACCTACAACTATGAGACTCTCTGCTTTATCCACTATATAGCTACAACTACGAGACTGCTTTATCCACTATATAGCTACAACTATGAGACTCTCTGCTTTATCCACTATATAGCTACAACTATGAGACTATCTGCTTTATCCACTATTTAGCTACAACTATGAGACTGCTTTATCCACTATATAGCTACAACTATGAGACTCTCTGCTTTATCCACTATATAGCTACAACTATGAGACTCTCTGCTTTATCCACTATATAGCTACAACTATGAGACTATCTGCTTTATCCACTATATAGCTACAACTATGAGACTGCTTTATCCACTATATAGCTACAACTATGAGACTCTCTGCTTTATCCTCTATATAGCTACAACTACGAGACTCTCTGTTTTATCCACTATATAGCTACAACTATGAGACTCTCTGCTTTATTCTCTATATAGCTACAACTACGAGACTCTCTGTTTTATCCACTATATAGCTACAACTATGAGACTCTCTGCTTTATCCACTATATAGCTACAACTATGAGACTCTCTGCTTTATCCTCTATATAGCTACAACTATGAGACTCTCTGCTTTATCCACTATATAGCTACAACTATGAGACTCTCTGCTTTATCCTCTATATAGCTACAACTACGAGACTCTCTGTTTTATCCACTATATAGCTACAACTATGAGACTCTCTGCTTTATCCACTATATAGCTACAACTATGAGACTCTCTGCTTTATCCTCTATATAGCTACAACTATGAGACTATCTGCTTTATCCACTATATAGCTACAACTATGAGACTCTCTGCTTTATCCTCTATATAGCTACAACTATGAGACTCTCTGCTTTATCCACTATATAGCTACAACTATGAGACTCTCTGCTTTATCCACTATATAGCTACAACTATGAGACTCTCTGTTTTATCCTCTATATAGCTACAACTATGAGACTCTCTGCTTTATCCACTATATAGCTACAACTATGAAACTCTCTGTTTTATCCTCTATATAGCTACAACTATGAGACTCTCTGCTTTATCCTCTATATAGCTACAACTATGAGACTATCTGCTTTATCCACTATATAGCTACAACTATGAGACTCTCTGCTTTATCCTCTATATAGCTACAACTATGAGACTCTCTGCTTTATCCACTATATAGCTACAACTATGAGACTCTCTGCTTTATCCACTATATAGCTACAACTATGAGACTCTCTGCTTTATCCTCTATATAGCTACAACTGTGAGACTCTCTGCTTTATCCACTACAACTATGAGACTCTCTGCTTTATCCTTTATATAGCTACAACTATGAGACTCACTGCTTTATCCACTATATAGCTACAACTATGAGACTCACTGCTTTATCCACTATATAGCTACAACTATGAGACTCTCTGCTTTATCCACTATATAGCTACAACTATGAGACTCTCTGCTTTATCCTCTATATAGCTACAACTGTGAGACTCTCTGCTTTATCCACTACAACAATGAGACTCACTGCTTTATCCTCTATATAGCTACAACTATGAGACTCTCTGCTTTATCCTTTATATAGCTACAACTATGAGACTCACTGCTTTATCCACTATATAGCTACAACTATGAGACTCTCTGCTTTATCCTCTATATAGCTACAACTATGAGACTCTCTGCTTTATCCACTATATAGCTACAACTATGAGACTCTCTGCTTTATCCACTATATAGCTACAACTATGAGACTCTCTGCTTTATCCTTTATATAGCTACAACTATGAGACTCACTGCTTTATCCACTATATAGCTACAACTATGAGACTCTCTGCTTTATCCTCTATATAGCTACAACTATGAGACTATCTGCTTTATCCACTATATAGCTACAACTATGAGACTCTCTGCTTTATCCTCTATATAGCTACAACTATGAGACTCTCTGCTTTATCCACTATATAGCTACAACTATAAGACTCTCTGCTTTATCCACTATATAGCTACAACTGTGAGACTCTCTGCTTTATCCACTACAACTATGAGACTCACTGCTTTATCCTCTATATAGCTACAACTATGAGACTCTCTGCTTTATCCTTTATATAGCTACAACTATGAGACTCACTGCTTTATCCACTATATAGCTACAACTATGAGACTCTCTGCTTTATTCTCTATATAGCTACAACTATGAGACTGTCTGCTTTATCCACTATATAGCTACAACTATGAGACTCTCTGCTTTATCCTCTATATAGCTACAACTATGAGACTCTCTGCTTTATCCACTATATAGCTACAACTATGAGACTCTCTGCTTTATCCACTATATAGCTACAACTACGAGACTGCTTTATCCACTATATAGCTACAACTATGAGACTCTCTGCTTTATCCACTATATAGCTACAACTATGAGACTATCTGCTTCATCCACTATATAGCTACAACTATGAGACTCTCTGCTTTATCCACTATATAGCTACAACTATGAGACTCTCTGCTTTATCCACTATATAGCTACAACTATGAGACTCTCTGCTTTATCCACTATATAGCTACAACTATGAGACTCTCTGTTTTATCCTCTATATAGCTACAACTATGAGACTCTCTGCTTTATCCTCTATATAGCTACAACTATGAGACTATCTGCTTTATCCACTATATAGCTACAACTATGAGACTCTCTGCTTTATCCTCTATATAGCTACAACTATGAGACTCTCTGCTTTATCCACTATATAGCTACAACTATGAGACTCTCTGCTTTATCCACTATATAGCTACAACTATGAGACTCTCTGCTTTATCCTCTATATAGCTACAACTGTGAGACTCTCTGCTTTATCCACTACAACTATGAGACTCTCTGCTTTATCCTTTATATAGCTACAACTATGAGACTCACTGCTTTATCCACTATATAGCTACAACTATGAGACTCTCTGCTTTATCCTCTATATAGCTACAACTACGAGACTCTCTGTTTTATCCACTATACAGCTACAACTATGAGACTCTCTGTTTTATCCACTATATAGCTACAACTATGAGACTCTCTGCTTTATCCTCTATATAGCTACAACTATGAAACTCTCTGCTTTATCCACTATATAGCTACAACTATGAGACTATCTGCTTTATCCACTATATAGCTACAACTATGAGACTTCTTTATCCACTATATAGCTACAACTATGAGACTCTCTGCTTTATCCTCTATATAGCTACAACTATGAGACTCTCTGCTTTATCCACTATATAGCTTCAACTATGAGACTCTCTGCTTTATCCACTATATAGCTACAGCTATGAGACTGCTTTATAAACTATATAGCTACAACTATGAGACTCTCTGCTTTATCCTCTATATAGCTACAACTATGAGACTCTCTGCTTTATCCACTTTATAGCTACAACTATGAGACTCTCTGCTTTATCCACTATATAGCTACAACTATGAGACTCTCTGCTTTATCCACTATATAGCTACAACTATGAGACTATCTGCTTTATCCACTATATAGCTACAACTATGAGACTCTCTGCTTTATCCTCTATATAGCTACAACTATGAGATTCTCTGCTTTATCCACTATATAGCTACAACTATGAGACTCTCTGCTTTATCCACTATATAGCTACAACTACGAGACTGCTTTATCCACTATATAGCTACAACTATGAGACTCTCTGCTTTATCCACTATATAGCTACAACTATGAGACTATTTGCTTTATCCACTATATAGCTACAACTATGAGACTCTCTGCTTTATCCACTATATAGCTACAACTATGAAACTCTCTGTTTTATCCACTATATAGCTACAACTACGAGACTCACTGTTTTATCCACTATATAGCTACAACTATGAGACTCTCTGTTTTATCCACTATATAGCTAAAACTATGAGACTCTCTGCTTTATCCTCTATATAGCTACAACTATGAGACTCTCTGCTTTATCCACTATATAGCTACAACTATGAGACTATCTGCTTTATCCACTATATAGCTACAACTATGAGACTGCTTTATCCACTATATAGCTACAACTATGAGACTCTCTGCTTTATCCTCTATATAGCTACAACTACGAGACTCTCTGTTTTATTCTCTAAAAAGCTACAACTACGAGACTCTCTGCTTTATCCTCTATAAACCTACAACTATGAGACTCTCTGCTTTATCCACTATATAGCTACAACTACGAGACTGGTTTATCCACTATATAGCTACAACTATGAGACTCTCTGCTTTATCCACTATATAGCTACAACTATGAGACTATCTGCTTTATCCACTATATAGCTACAACTATGAGACTCTCTGCTTTATCCTCTATATAGCTACAACTATGAGACTCTCTGCTTTATCCTCTATATAGCTACAACTATGAGACTCTCTGCTTTATCCACTATATAGCTACAACTTTGAGACTCTCTGCTTTATCCACTATATAGCTACAACTATGAGACTCTCTGCTTTATCCACTATATAGCTACAACTATGAAACTCTCTGTTTTATCCACTATATAGCTACAACTTTGAGACTCTCTGCTTTATCCACTATATAGCTACAACTATGAGACTCTCTGCTTTATCCACTATATAGCTACAACTATGAAACTCTCTGTTTTATCCACTATATAGCTACAACTTTGAGACTCTCTGCTTTATCCACTATATAGCTACAACTATGAGACTCTCTTCTTTATCCACTATATAGCTACAACTATGAGACTCTCTGCTTTATCCACTATAAAGCTACAACTATGAGACTCTCTGCTTTATCCACTATATAGCTACAAATATGAGACTATCTGCTTTATCCACTATATAGCTACAACTATGAAACTCTCTGCTTTATCCACTATATAGCTACAACTATGAGACTCTCTGCTTTATCCACTATATAGCTACAACTATGAGACTCTCTGCTTTATCCACTATATAGCTACAGCTATGAGACTGCTTTATCCACTATATAGCTACAACTATGAGACTCTCTGCTTTATCCACTATAAAGCTACAACTATGAGACTCTCTGCTTTATCCACTATATAGCTACAACTATGAGACTCTCTGCTTTATCCACTATATAGCTACAACTATGAGACTCTCTGCTTTATCCTCTATATAGCTACAACTGTGAGACTCTCTGCTTTATCCACTATAAAGCTACAACTATGAGACTCTCTGCTTTATCCACTATATAGCTACAGCTATGAGACTGCTTTATCCACTATATAGCTACAACTATGAGACTCTCTGCTTTATCCACTATAAAGCTACAACTATGAGACTCTCTGCTTTATCCACTATATAGCTACAACTATTAGACTCTCTGCTTTATCCACTATATAGCTACAACTATGAGACTCTCTGCTTTATCCACTATATAGCTACAACTATGAGACTCTCTGCTTTATCCACTATATAGCTACAGCTATGAGACTCTCTGCTTTATCCACTATATAGCTACAACTATGAGACTCTCTGCTTTATCCACTATATAGCTACAACTATGAGACTCTCTGCTTTATCCACTATATAGCTACAACTATGAGACTCTCTGCTTTATCCACTATAAAGCTACAACTATGAGACTCTCTGCTTTATCCACTATATAGCTACAACTATGAAACTCTCTGCTTTATCCACTATATAGCTACAACTACGAGACTCTCTGCTTTATCCACTATAAAGCTACAACTATGAGACTCTCTGCTTTATCCACTATAAAGCTACAACTATGAGACTATCTGCTTTATCCACTATATAGCTACAACTACGAGACTCTCTGCTTTATCCACTATAAAGCTACAACTATGAGACTCTCTGCTTTATCCACTATAAAGCTACAACTATGAGACTCTCTGCTTTATCCTCTATAAACCTACAACTTTGAGACTCTCTGCTTTATCCACTCTATAGCTACAACTATGAGACTCTCTGCTTTATCCTCTATATAGCTACAACTATGAGACTCTCTGCTTTATCCACTATATAGCTACAACTATGAGACTCTCTGCTTTATCCACTATATAGCTACAACTATGAGACTCTCTGCTTTATCCACTCTATAGCTACAACTATGAGACTCTCTGCTTTATCCACTATATAGCTACAACTATGAGACTCTCTGCTTTATCCACTATATAGCTACAACTATGAGACTCTCTGCTTTATCCACTATATAGCTACAACTATGAGACTCTCTGCTTTATCCACTATATAGCTACAACTATGAGACTCTCTGCTTTATCCTCTATAAAGCTACAACTATGAGACTCTCTGCTTTATCCTCTATAAAGCTACAACTATGAGACTCTCTGCTTTATCCACTATATAGCTACAACTATGAGACTCTCTGTTTTATCCTCTATATAGCTACAACTATGAGACTCTCTGCTTTATCCTCTATATAGCTACAACTATGAGACTCTCTGTTTTATCCACTATATAGCTACAACTTTGAGACTCTCTTCTTTATCCACTATATAGCTACAACTATGAGACTCTCTGCTTTATCCTCTATATAGCTACAACTATGAGACTCTCTGCTTTATCCACTATATAGCTACAACTATGAGACTCTCTGCTTTATCCACTATATAGCTACAACTATGAGACTCTCTGTTTTATCCACTATATAGCTACAACTATGAGACTCTCTGCTTTATCCACTATATAGCTACAACTATGAGACTCTCTGCTTTATCCACTATATAGCTACAACTATGAGACTCTCTGCTTTATCCACTATATAGCTACAACTATGAGACTCTCTGCTTTATCCACTATATAGCTACAACTATGAGACTCTCTGCTTTATCCACTATAAAGCTACAACTATGAGACTCTCTGCTTTATCCGCTATAAAGCTACAACTATGAGACTCTCTTCTTTATCCACTATATAGCTACAACTATGAGACTCTCTGCTTTATCCACTATATAGCTACAACTATGAGACTCTCTGCTTTATCCACTATATAGCTACAACTATGAGACTCTCTGCTTTATCCACTATATAGCTACAACTATGAGACTCTCTGCTTTATCCTCTATAAAGCTACAACTATGAGACTCTCTGCTTTATCCACTATATAGCTACAACTATGAGACTCTCTGTTTTATCCTCTATATAGCTACAACTATGAGACTCTCTGCTTTATCCTCTATATAGCTACAACTATGAGACTCTCTGTTTTATCCACTATATAGCTACAACTTTGAGACTCTCTTCTTTATCCACTATATAGCTACAACTATGAGACTCTCTGCTTTATCCACTATATAGCTACAACTATGAGACTCTCTGCTTTATCCACTATATAGCTACAACTATGAGACTCTCTGTTTTATCCACTATATAGCTACAACTATGAGACTCTCTGCTTTATCCACTATATAGCTACAACTATGAGACTCTCTGCTTTATCCACTATATAGCTACAACTATGAGACTCTCTGCTTTATCCACTATATAGCTACAACTATGAGACTCTCTGCTTTATCCACTATATAGCTACAACTATGAGACTCTCTGCTTTATCCACTATAAAGCTACAACTATGAGACTCTCTGCTTTATCCACTATAAAGCTACAACTATGAGACTATCTGCTTTATCCACTATAAAGCTACAACTATGAGACTCTCTGCTTTATCCACTATATAGCTACAACTATGAGACTCTCTGCTTTATCCACTATATAGATACAACTATGAGACTCTCTGCTTTATCCACTATATAGCTACAACTATGAGACTCTCTGCTTTATCCACTATAAAGCTACAACTATGAGACTTTCTGCTTTATCCACTATAAAGCTACAACTATGAGACTCTCTGCTTTATCCACTATAAAGCTACAACTATGAGACTCTCTGCTTTATCCACTATAAAGCTACAACTATGAGACTATCTGCTTTATCCACTATAAAGCTACAACTATGAGACTCTCTGCTTTATCCACTATATAGCTACAACTATGAGACTCTCTGCTTTATTCTCTATATAGCTACAACTATGAGACTCTCTGCTTTATCCACTATATAGCTACAACTATGAGACTCTCTGCTTTATCCACTATAAAGCTACAACTATGAGACTCTCTGCTTTATCCACTATATAGCTACAACTTTGAGACTCTCTGCTTTATCCACTATAAAGCTACAACTATGAGACTATCTGCTTTATCCACTATAAAGCTACAACTATGAGACTCTCTGCTTTATCCACTATATAGCTACAACTATGAGACTCTCTGCTTTATCCACTATAAAGCAACAACTATGAGACTATCTGCTTTATCCACTATAAAGCTACAACTATGAGACTCTCTGCTTTATCCACTATATAGCTACAACTATGAGACTCTCTGCTTTATCCACTATAAAGCTACAACTATGAGACTATCTGCTTTATCCACTATAAAGCTACAACTATGAGACTCTCTGCTTTATCCACTATATAGCTACAACTATGAGACTCTCTGCTTTATTCTCTATATAGCTACAACTATGAGACTCTCTGCTTTATCCACTATATAGCTACAACTATGAGACTCTCTGCTTTATCCACTATAAAGCTACAACTATGAGACTCTCTGCTTTATCCACTATATAGCTACAACTTTGAGACTCTCTGCTTTATCCACTATATAGCTACAACTATGAGACTCTCTGCTTTATCCACTATAAAGCTACAACTATGAGACTTTCTGCTTTATCCACTATAAAGCTACAACTATGAGACTCTCTGCTTTATCCACTATATAGCTACAACTATGAGACTCTCTGCTTTATCCACTATAAAGCTACAACTATGAGACTTTCTGCTTTATCCACTATAAAGCTACAACTATGAGACTCTCTGCTTTATCCTCTATATAGCTACAACTATGAGACTCTCTGTTTTATCCACTATATAGCTACAACTTTGAGACTCTCTTCTTTATCCACTATATAGCTACAACTATGAGACTCTCTGCTTTATCCACTATATAGCTACAACTATGAGACTCTCTGCTTTATCCACTATATAGCTACAACTATGAGACTCTCTGTTTTATCCACTATATAGCTACAACTATGAGACTCTCTGCTTTATCCACTATATAGCTACAACTATGAGACTCTCTGCTTTATCCACTATATAGCTACAACTATGAGACTCTCTGCTTTATCCACTATATAGCTACAACTATGAGACTCTCTGCTTTATCCACTATATAGCTACAACTATGAGACTCTCTGCTTTATCCACTATAAAGCTACAACTATGAGACTCTCTGCTTTATCCACTATAAAGCTACAACTATGAGACTATCTGCTTTATCCACTATAAAGCTACAACTATGAGACTCTCTGCTTTATCCACTATATAGCTACAACTATGAGACTCTCTGCTTTATCCACTATATAGATACAACTATGAGACTCTCTGCTTTATCCACTATATAGCTACAACTATGAGACTCTCTGCTTTATCCACTATAAAGCTACAACTATGAGACTTTCTGCTTTATCCACTATAAAGCTACAACTATGAGACTCTCTGCTTTATCCACTATAAAGCTACAACTATGAGACTCTCTGCTTTATCCACTATAAAGCTACAACTATGAGACTATCTGCTTTATCCACTATAAAGCTACAACTATGAGACTCTCTGCTTTATCCACTATATAGCTACAACTATGAGACTCTCTGCTTTATTCTCTATATAGCTACAACTATGAGACTCTCTGCTTTATCCACTATATAGCTACAACTATGAGACTCTCTGCTTTATCCACTATAAAGCTACAACTATGAGACTCTCTGCTTTATCCACTATATAGCTACAACTTTGAGACTCTCTGCTTTATCCACTATATAGCTACAACTATGAGACTCTCTGCTTTATCCTCTATATAGCTACAACTATGAGACTGCTTTATCCACTATATAGCTACAACTATGAGACTCTCTGCTTTATCCACTATATAGCTACAACTACGAGACTCTCTGCTTTATCCACTATAAAGCTACAACTATGAGACTCTCTGCTTTATCCTCTATATAGCTACAACTATGAGACTCTCTGCTTTATCCACTATATAGCTACAACTATGAGACTCTCTGCTTTATCCACTATAAAGCTACAACTACGAGACTCTCTGCTTTATCCACTATATAGCTACAACTATGAGACTCTCTGTTTTATCCACTATATAGCTACAACTATGAGACTCTCTGCTTTATCCACTATAAAGCTACAACTACGAGACTCTCTGCTTTATCCTCTATATAGCTACAACTATGAGACTCTCTGCTTTATCCTCTATATAGCTACAACTATGAGACTCTCTGCCTTATCCTCTATATAGCTACAACTATGAGACTCTCTGCTTTATCCTCTATATAGCTACAACTATGAGACTCTCTGCCTTATCCTCTATATAGCTACAACTATGAGACTCTCTGCTTTATCCTCTATATAGCTACAACTATGAGACTCTCTGCTTTATCCTCTATATAGCTACAGCTATGAGACTGCTTTATCCACTATATAGCTACAACTATGAGACTCTCTGCTTTATCCACTATAAAGCTACAACTACGAGACTCTCTGCTTTATCCACTATAAAGCTACAACTATGAGACTCTCTGCTTTATCCTCTATATAGCTACAACTATGAGACTCTCTGCTTTATCCACTATAAAGCTACAACTATGAGACTCTCTGCTTTATCCTCTATATAGCTACAACTATGAGACTCTCTGCTTTATCCACTATATAGCTACAACTATGAGACTCTCTGCTTTATCCACTATAAAGCTACAACTACGAGACTCTCTGCTTTATCCACTATATAGCTACAACTATGAGACTCTCTGCTTTATCCACTATATAGCTACAACTATGAGACTCTCTGCTTTATCTACTATATAGCTACAACTATGAGACTCTCTGCTTTATCCACTATATAGCTACAACTATGAGACTCTCTGCTTTATCCACTATAAAGCTACAACTATGAGACTATCTGCTTTATCCACTATATAGCTACAACTATGAGACTATCTGCTTTATTCTCTATATAGCTACAACTATGAGACTCTCTGCTTTATCCACTATATAGCTACAACTATGAGACTCTCTGCTTTATCCACTATAAAGCTACAACTATGAGACTCTCTGCTTTATCTACTATATAGCTACAACTATGAGACTCTCTGCTTTATCCACTATATAGCTACAACTATGAGACTCTCTGCTTTATCCACTATAAAGCTACAACTATGAGACTATCTGCTTTATCCACTATATAGCTACAACTATGAGACTATCTGCTTTATTCTCTATATAGCTACAACTATGAGACTCTCTGCTTTATCCACTATATAGCTACAACTATGAGACTCTCTGCTTTATCCACTATAAAGCTACAACTATGAGACTCTCTGCTTTATCCTCTATATAGCTACAACTATGAGACTCTCTGCTTTATCCACTATATAGCTACAACTATGAGACTCTCTGCTTTATTCTCTATATAGCTACAACTACGAGACTCTCTGCTTTATCCTCTATATAGCTACAACTATGAGACTCTCTGCTTTATCCACTATATAGCTACAACTATGAGACTCTCTGCTTTATCCACTATATAGCTACAACTATGAGACTCTCTGCTTTATCCACTATATAGCTACAACTATGAGACTATCTGCTTTATCCACTATATAGCTACAACTATGAGACTCTCTGCTTTATCCTCTATATAGCTACAACTATGAGACTCTCTGCTTTATCCACTATATAGCTACAACTACGAGACTCTCTGCTTTATCCACTATATAGCTACAACTATGAGACTCTCTGCTTTATCCACTATATAGCTACAACTATGAGACTATCTGCTTTATCCACTATATAGCTACAACTACGAGACTCTCTGCTTTATCCACTATATAGCTACAACTATGAGACTCTCTGCTTTATCCACTATATAGCTACAACTATGAGACTCTCTGCTTTATCCACTATATAGCTACAACTATGAGACTCTCTGCTTTATCCTCTATATAGCTACAACTATGAGACTCTCTGCTTTATCCACTATATAGCTACAACTATGAGACTCTCTGCTTTATCCACTATATAGCTACAACTATGAGACTCTCTGCTTTATCCTCTATATAGCTACAACTATGAGACTCTCTGCTTTATCCACTATATAGCTACAACTATGAGACTCTTTGCTTTATCCACTATATAGCTACAACTATGAGACTCTCTGCTTTATCCACTATATAGCTACAACTATGAGACTCTCTGCTTTATCCACTATATAGCTACAACTATGAGACTCTCTGCTTTATCCACTATATAGCTACAACTATGAGACTCTCTGCTTTATCCACTATATAGCTACAACTATGAGACTCTCTGCTTTATTCTCTATATAGCTACAACTATGAGACTCTCTGCTTTATCCACTATATAGCTACAACTATGAGACTCTCTGCTTTATCCTCTATATAGCTACAACTTTGATTAACTGTGATTCATAATTTATTTATATATATATACATATATATATATATATATATATATATATATATATATATATATATAGGTTTTTAAAAGTTTCTACAGTCTCATTTTCGTAATGTTGTGCACTCTCCCTATATATAATTAATATATATATATATATATATGAGATATATATATATACATGAGAACTTCTGAAAAATATTATGCAGAAAGGGTGCAACTTCATAATGCTATAATATTGCTAAAGTGTCAGTTATAGTTTTTACGAAATCTGATAAGATATGTATATATATATCTTTAAAGAAGATTGATCCAGTCAAAACCGTCCGATGTTTACTCTTTTCTATATTTAATCTTACTTCACGTGAGAAACAACTCATATATATATACACACACACACACACACATATATATGGTGTGAGGTGGAAGGGGGCGTGGTCTACTTTGATCATCGATCATCAATGAAATCACTGATATATTATAGGACATAAACCCAAACATGAACAGATGTGATAGTAAAGAAAAATATACATAGATACACTGTCGGCCAAAATAAACGCCTACTTGATTGTCCTTGAAATGAAGGATGAATTAAATTATAATAATTAATATGAAAGTCCATTGAAATATTAGGAAAACTGTGATTCGAGTTAATAACATTCATGAAAACCACGCCCAATGGAGACCGCTATTTCCGGTTGATTCACTTGCGCACCGTAACCACGTACATCTCTAGCGTCATCACCACTTAAATGCGAATGCGTGCATGTGTTGTTGTTAGTGGTTGTAAGAAAATCTGTTTCAAATGTTTTTCTGATCAAGCACTGATCGAAAACTGAAAATGTTTTGTAGTCTCACTTCAACAATCACCATTCTTTTGTGACATGAGAACTTCTGAAAAATATTATGCAGAAAGGGTGCAACTTCATAATGCTATAATATTGCTAAAGTGTCAGTTATAGTTTTTACGAAATCTGATAAGATATCTGGTAGGCGTTTCTATTGGTGGACAGTGTATAGAAGTTTATGTAATCAACAGCCTGCCTGAAGTACGTTCGTGTGGTAATGCATATCATTGAGCTAATTTTAGTTCCGGATAACGTCATATTTGCTGGATGATATTGACAAATCGTGACTTGCTTCGGGTGATTTATGACATTATAATCACCTGGACAAACACCTGTAATCGATGGGAGCTAATAAAGGTATGGTCTGAACTGACACAGAAAGCTTCATCATGACTGACTTGACTCTGTATATAGCGTGCAGAGAGAATACATTGCGATCTGACATAAAAACTTCAATATCGTGACTTAATTGGCGTCGCCTCTAGTACGGTAATGTTGTACGGATTGATCAAGAAAAAGGTTGCAATTGATATCTGATATCTCTCTAGGTTAAAATGTTTGACTAGATTGAAGAACAGTACATGCTTCATATTTCATCTTTGATGAAAACGCTTTTATTTGCATAAACAAGTAGCAGAATCCTAACAAGAAGATAAGAACAGCCAGTGCTCGGAGGAAGAGGCTATCATGGCGATCATATGTTGCAAAATACCGGTCAACAGGTCAATCGTATTCCTGGACAGATGGGCTGGTCACGAACTTGACCCTCGCGGCTCCAACTAACCAACCAACACCCGCAGAAGAACAGCTCCGTGTAACTGGTAACAAGAAAATGTCCTTTCGATCTCTAACACACTGTCTGCGACTCACAGAACACCAAACTGAATAGAAATGTTTGGGTTTTGTAGTTAACCAATGACAACTGCTAAATATCATGTCCGTGTCTTATGACTTGACACATAGATCTGATGGCCCACATTGATATGTCCGTGTCTTATGACTTGACACATAGATCTGATGGCCCACATTGATATGTCCGTGTCTTATGACTTGACACATAGATCTGATGGCCCACATTTATATGTCCGTGTCTTATGACTTGACACATAGATCTGATGGCCCACATTGATATGTCCGTGTCTTATGACTTGACACATAGATCTGATGGCCCACATTGATATGTCCGTGTCTTATGACTTGACACGTAGATCTGATGGCCCACATTGATATGTCCGTGTCTTATGACTTGACACATAGATCTGATGGCCCACATTGATATGTCCGTGTCTTATGACTTGACACATAGATCTGATGGCCCACATTGATATGTCCGTGTCTTATGACTTGACACATAGATCTGATGGCCCACATTGATATGTCCGTGTCTTATGACTTGACACATAGATCTGATTGCCCACATTGATATGTCCGTGTCTTGTGACTTGACACATAGATCTGATGGCCCACATTGATATGTCCGTGTCTTATGACTTGACACATAGATCTGATGGCCCACATTGATATGTCCGTGTCTTATGACTTGACACATAGATCTGATGGCCCACATTGATATGTCCGTGTCTTATGACTTGACACATAGATCTGATGGCCCACATTGATATGTCCGTGTCTTATGACTTGACACATAGATCTGATGGTCCACATTGATATATACGCAATGTTGCAAGCTCAAACTGTCCATGACACTCGATGAACTCTAGATTATTCATTAACCTTCAACACAGTTGATTGGTACTATTTACTGTCTACAAGCTTCCTCTGACTGAAGTAACAACTACGCCTGTCTCAAAGATTCAGCAATGCATGCAGAACCAACTTTAGCACAATGAATTGAATTAGCCTCAACGAAACGAAAAGGTTAAACATTAATTGATAATGGCTTTGAAGATTATCATTATTTAAAACTAACTGTAACGTGTAACGCCAGTGCTCAGTGTATAGAGAGAGTGGAGTACTGTCTATATCGGTATCATTGCAGTTCTCCAGTTCTCCAGTTCTCCAGCTGGGTGGACGTCCGATTATTACTGTCTCCAGAATTAGACAAGGAGCAATCATACTCTCATCTAATTGTATGTTACCTTTCTGGATAATCTACTTCACTATGTATTTCAATACGAATCTAAGTGACCGAGTAGTGTTAGTGATTGTCGTGTTTATAGTGATTATACTGTCCATTGTTAGTTTAACCCTTTACAGATCTATGGAGGAACATGACGATACAGTAACAATTGTACTTTGAAAATGATGATAACGAGGTTATGAAATCTTCAACTAAATTTTTTTTTCTTTCTAAAGTTTGTAAACGAGTTTAATGCATAAAGGTTATACATCAATAAAGGAGCCTAAGGAACAAACGTACATGATACAGATCATTCGCAATAGGTTAATAGCGGCAAACTAAATATTTGGCAAAGGGTTTGCAATAATTCTAAAATGAAATCACATAACTTTGAGCCACTCAATTGCGGAAATATAAGTAAACTTGAAGATGAGAACATATTTCCTTACAAACACAACATTGTTGTAAACGATCATATCCAGACCTGATATATGCTAACCTTCATCACACCTGGGTACCGAGTACCATTCTACTGAGTGTCGGAACCTTCAACGCTCCGATTGTACACACGGATTTTACCTGGTTACTCTTCGATATATATATATATATATATATATATATATATATATATATATATATATATATATATATATATATATATATATATATATATATATATATATATATATATATATATATATATATATATATATGCAAAAAAAGTAGGGGACATTTAATTTTTGGAACATATCACTATCCTATGGAACTGAATACGAAGAAAGTCACTATAGATCCTTACAGAAGAAACATTTTCAGTTACATCTGTCACCAAAAACGCAACAATGGCAACTGCAGAGTATGCACGTGATGCTCGTGATGATCATGGGGGTCGAACCCAATATTTGCACGACTTTGAATTTGACGGTTACAACTCCTGTGGAATGAAATTTGAAGGTGGAAACATCAGTTCAGTTGCTTTGGATACCAGGAAGAAAAGGGTGATATGCGTCGACTAACCCAAAATGAAAGATTACGTGCCCTTGGCATGCTACAGATTGGCACAACACAGACGGTTGTGTCGTCCAGATACCGTGATACACGTTCTGTAAACGATAGACCACGCTCTGTTAGACCAAAGGCGACAACTCATGCCAAGGATAGATTTATCCGTGTATAGACTTAAGAAATCGTGTCATAACCGCAAATCAGATCAGAGATCGACTTCAAACAGACACTGGTGTGAGAGTGAGTGCCCAGACGATCCGAAATCGTCTGCACAAGGGTCATCTACACGCCCGACGTCCTCGCGTGATTCCTTGTTTGAGAGATCATTACATCAGGGCAGGACGTCGTTGGTGTAGTGATAATCGACGTTGGAACAATGTGATGTTTTCAGATGAATCTAGATTTACTGTGGACTTTCTGGACAGGCGTAGGAGGGTGTGGCGTCGACGAAACGAGCGCTTCCATGACATCAACGTCATTAAACATGATCGATTTGGGGGTGGGTCTGTAATGGTGTGGGGAGGCATCATTGCTGCTGGAAGAACGGCCTTACATGTTGTTGCCGGAAGTGTGACAGGCCAGTACTACCGGTACAACATCTTAGCAGCCCATGTTGTGCCCTTCACACGTCGTCATGGCCGCCGTTTCATCTTTAAGGATGACAATGCAAGATGTCACAGAGCAAGGATTGTTAATGAGTACCTCCAACAACAGAATGTCACCACACTACCATGGCCAGCACTGAGTCCAGACCTCTCGCCCATTGAGCATGTCTGGGACATCCTGGGACAGCGGTTACGTAAACGTCAACAATGTCCTGCACATTGTCCATGAACTTGCTGCTGCGTTGTAAGAGGAGTGGAATAATCTTGGCCAAAATAACTTGAGACGTCTCATAAGGAGAATGCCACGTCGTATCCATGCCTGTTTGGCCAACAGAGGGGGGTTTACCCGTTACTGACTTTGCTTTCATGTTATGGTAATTCTGATGTTGCGCCCCGAGTATGGTTTTGTCCTCAGTATGGACATTGTGTGTGTGTCATTTACAGCACCAATGATGTGGAATAAATCAATATGTGCTCCCTTAATTTGTTTCGTTATTTGTTTCTTCTTTGGATTAATAATTTTCTTTTAATAGGGCTTATAAATCCAATATCCCCTACTTTTTTGGCATAGTATATATAGCATGTTCTTTGTCAGCCAATGCAATGTCGTGATTTGAAAGTTGACGTTAGCTCATCAGTCGTCTCATCCGACTCCGTCTCATATTGCTTGATTTAAAGTCATTCTATTGGCTGGTTATTTATAGCGACATACAAGGCACACTCTGCTTAGAGAATCAGGAGAATGAAGTAACACTGAAACCAAATACCCACATGGAGCAGGCTGTCAACACAAGGACATATTCCAAATCAATAATAAATTAATATTCTGAACATGCCACTAATTACCATTGGATGCCATATGTTATTCATTTTCATCAAAATAATACCCAACCCATAGAACATCTCATAGTGACAAGAGACTGAATGAATGAAGTCCTCGCCATGTCTGCCAGGGGATGACGTGGAAACAGGTGCATCTTGAGATTGTAATGAGCAAAAAGCTCTGAGAGGTCGAGACGGAGAGGTTGATTAAGTGCAACATGACAGGTACTGGAGCTGATGGATGCTATTGTGGAGCCTCCAGCTTTCATTCATAATATTGTTAGGTAGTGTAGGCATGTGCTGGGAACAGTTCTGGAACTCTGCCACGGTAATTTGTGGGCTTAGTTTTTGTCAGTTAATTGTTTCCGTGACCTTGAAAGTGAAACATTGTGATAATGATGTGAAGATACGGCATTTGTGTGTTGATTAATATCCATTGGATTTACCTCTGGGTGGCGCTATACTCGCCCTGAATTACTTGATGGTAATATCTCACCAGCTGCCAGGTGGGTGGCGCTATACTAGCCCTGAATTACTTGATGGTAATATCTCACCAGCTGCCAGGTAAGATGATGATACTAGGCGCTACCTCACGTCGATACAACATCCAGACAAAGAACCATTTACATTGTGACTGACTGGAACTCGAATATCTTCCCTATGTCAGGCATAACTCTTGCCAGTCTGCATAATTGGCTGACTTAAGCCTTGCAGTATTTCCCTCACTTTCCGTGCTAGGATAGTGGATTGCTGCACCTGAAATGCACATTGGGCTCTTATTTACGGAAACCTTAAGGAAATGCGGCAAGACTAGTACTTAAATCAGCGACATGGATGAATGTGTCTGCAGGTACTGGGTACATGTTCTATAACACAGGTGGGATCTATCTGATCTAAAAAAATAACTTGGATCGACAGTTCTATATTATGTCTTATAATCAATAATATAGAACTGTCGTTCTAAGTTTATTTAGATTGGCCTCATTAACTCGCAGTCTGGTTCCTTAGCCATAACTGCATCGTTGCCAATACATATAAAATATGGGTGACTTTAATGCAAGTTGAAATTCTTTTCATTTTGAATTTTTTTAAAAAAGAGAAATAATTATACATCTTATTTGAAAGTTGGTATAATCTTTACAAGATCACGACTCGAGAAGACAAGCTTGATGGTACGAAGAGTGTATACTGTAGATGAAATAAATATTATAGCACTCTAATTATTTATAACTTGGGCACACTGCACTGTATGGATCTGATGTATCAATTAATATATAGATAATGTCGTTATTGATCAACAGTCGTATATTCAAATGAAATACCCTTTCATCATTCTTAATTCCAATCTATATATTTCATAGTCACAGACCTTAAGAAAAAAATATCACATCCAATTAATGAAATAAATTCCACGAACTGTTTTTATATATCGATATCTGTTTATCTTGAAAAGAAAACTTCTATCATGTTTCCTCTCCTAATTACCGGTTTGTGTAATAAGATTGATGATATCTCCAGGACACCGTCTTGTTCTGTCAATTATGTTTGCACATCTTTTTTCACCGACGACGAACTGACGCTAGATCTTAAAGGTACATCCATTGTGTTTCATAAAATTTAATTTGGCTTTAATACGTTCCAACACACCATATGTGTCGTTTACAATACAAACAAATTCACTCAGCTTGCATATTCATCCCCAATCGCCAAATATATCATAATTACTAGTTTTCAATTCAAATCGAGTAACATCATTATGCATGTGCAGAAACCGAAAGTCGTGTTCTATTTACATGCACAGTAATAATATGACCTATTAAACATTATCAACCTAAATGTTTTATTTTATCTGGTTTAAATAAGATTCCAAAATTACGCTTGACTCATTGGCGCGCGCCACACGCGGTGCATTGTCCGGTTTTCGATCAGAAATCGACACTTTTACCTTCATACCGTCAATATACTAAGTCGAGTATCATCAAAATGGTAGTTTTCGGCAACAGCTGGTACTTCTCGATAAAGTAAGACCATTTATAACGTTTGGCATATTTGACCCCCAACAACACAATGGATGTACCTTTAAATTACCGTACATCTTTGAATAATCACAAGATTATTATTAATTTGTAAAATTCGATTTAACCAGCTGATTATTCTAGACAGGCGATTATTCTTTTCGACGTCATAATAAATTCAAGCGTGTTTTAAAAACCTTGAAATAAGCCCAATGATGTTTATGTAAACTATCGGAAATGTCAAATAGGCCTAATGTTTTGAAGTAATTGTAACAAATAGATTGGAACGCAACCAACTTTGTTAATATATGCTGTAATTATTATAAATATACCTTTGTACCCCGTAAAACAATTTGCTTATATTTGCTAAATTTTACCCGGCGATTATTCAAGGCATGTGATTATTCAAAGATTAACTGTTTGTTTTGTTTATTATTATGATATGTGAAGGGGGGGTTACAGACAAGACTCAATTCAGAACAGGGCTTTACAGTTGCAACCTGCAGCTGTAAGTGGATTATTTGTTTTAAATGCTGGGCATATGCACCTTATATACAGTTAGTTGTATGGCTTAGTTGTCCTGTTGGGTAATCTGAACAACCGAAGCGCTCATAAAATAGTCGGAACCACATTTTTGTAATTAAACACTGGAAACCTATACGCTGTTACAGTTATTCTACATTATGTTATGTTATAAGTCGTACATTCCAATACAGAGGCCACCAAAAGGTCTTAAGTAACATTTATTTTGAGAATGACAATCGTAATTTCATGTATTATCCTTAAGATGATAGTATATGATATATACATTGTGATTCTATGGCAATGTTAGGATAAATATATTGAATTTAACCCTGATGACAATAAGATTATTTAATGACTAATTTCTAAAGAAAATAAGAAATTACATGTACGACTGAAGTTGCAATGGTACGGAACCCAACATAACTAGTGTTGCTGTGCCGAAACTACGCGATAAACTATGGGTTTTTTAGAGAAGAAAGAAAAAAATGTTCTTTTCTAGTTTTCACATATCAAAACATATTTTATCATGAAAAATATAGAAGAAACTGGTTCTTAAATTCGATCCCCTATTTCAACAATTATTGATAAGTATTTTTAAAAAAAAATAATTTTTATTTCCATTTTTTCGGTACATTTCCATTCACTTAAAACAGCATTGACATAAAATACATGCGCATATAGATACACATACATGTATCATTCAGATGTCACATTTAAGTTATTATACAGGATTTTTTAAAAGCATATGGAGAGATGACCAGAAGGTGTGAAAGCTTGCATATTTACAGTTAAAGAAAGAAATGGATTTGGTTGTTTGATAATATCTTAATATTTCATGTTGTATAGGTTTGAAATTTGGTTTCTTTTTCTTAATACTGCATCTATAAAGCATCAATTGTGTTACAAGCATTATTGCGTTTAAAGGGTTATTATTAATTCCCTTAAATCAAAAACAATATATTTTCTTCATTAAAATCAATATTTCCTTCAATGTAATTTGCAAACCATTCTGTTAATTGTCTCCATATGATTTTTTTATATTGACAGGCATAAAAAAACCATGCGAGATGGTCTCAGGTTTATCATTAAATAATGAGCACGTAGAGGATTCTACGTATCCCATCTTACATAATAATTGATTAGTACTGAGAATATTGTGTATGATCTTAAACTGAAACCATCTTAGTTCACTACTCTGTGTACATCTTTTCGCCACAAGATTGACATTTGTCCACTCTGTGTCAGTGTATTCAAATTTGAGAGCTTTCTTTGTTGGTTATTATTGATATGTTAAAAGGGAGGATGGGTCTAAAAATGGTTTTAACACAGGTGTTAAGGTTGCGAAGAAAAGAAGACACTGACTTTTTGACTCCTTCATAGGTCAAGAAGTCTGTTTTTATATTATATATTTTCACAAAATCAGTATAATCATATATTTTTCCATCATCGTCTATCATATCTCTGAAATATGTTACACCCTGTTTGTGCCATTGCTGAATACAAATAGCATCATTCCCAATTTTAATGTCATTGTTGTACCAAATAGATTTTGACATAATTTCTTCATCACTTCTGATATCATTCTTGTCATTACAACACAATTATAATGACCATAGGGAGAGAACCTCCTTCCAAAACGTATTACAAACATTTGGAGTAATCTTCTGTTTAACATAATTTGAATCTGCTAAATGAAGTAAAGTTATGTCAATAATACACTCCGAAAACAATCTGGTCTAGTTTGCATTACCGTAAATTAACCTCTTTATCCAACTTAGTTTCTGTGCTGCAATAACTGTTTTTACATCAGGAACACTGACGCCTCCACATTTAGCTGGATATTGCATTACACTTCTTTGTATTTTGTCAGGATTACCCTTCCAAATAAATTTATAGCACTTCTTTAAAAAGTCCTCACAACAATTTGTTTTTGTTAATACAACATTTCTCCCTAGGGGTGTTAAAGATCTTATTTCCCATGTTGCCATTTCCTTTTCAATTTTCTCAAACTTTTTGGTATAATTCAATTGAATCATATTGTCTAGGTCAACACCAAATTCTATGCCCAGGAGTTCTCTTTTTTGAGTTTATCCAAATCAGTTTTGTCTTTTCTGCATTCACCTTTAACCCAGAAAATCTTGCAAAAAAAGATAAAGTGTTCATTGTTGCGTAGAGGTTTTTTTCTGATCCATTTCTATTATATCATACTTTTTGGAGTGATTGTGTTTAGTTCAATCCGTTAATCATTATAAATGAACACTTCTGTATGATTTAGAGGGGTCATTACAGTTACACAGACAGGATTCCGTCAGTAAGCAACTTGTTTTCAAATTTGTCCTTTTCCCAACATTTATATTTTGAAGGTACATACTGCTGTAACTAGTGACTTTTGTTAAAAGGCAGAAAATGCCTCTGTCATGTCACTGGTTTCACGAAGAAGGTATCACAGAGGACAGTTTAGTATCATCTAGTAGTCACACAGACAACGCTTATCTTCGCGAATCCCATTCAGGTCACAAGAAAGACGCACCAAATAAGGACTTGTGTGATTGATAAAACATAAAACCTGAATAATGTCAATACAAAGGGGCCCAAACGTAGTATGGTAAAGTCAATTCTCTTCCCGCAGAGGTTACTCCAATGTCAATACAAAGGGGCCCAAACGTAGTATGGTAAAGTCCATTCTCTTCCCACAAAGGTTACTCCAATGTCAATACAAAGGAGCCCAAACGTAGTATGGTCCAATTTCATTGTTAATGGCCCTAATGTGTCCCTTGCCCCCCAAAAAACGTGAAAAAGACATCTAGATCATCAAATTTGAGTGAATGGTTATAGATTTGCGGTCATTTGGAGGTGTCGGCGGCCATTTTTGACGCCATATTGAAATTTTGTATTCCATAATAGACAAACACCATTTTTTATGATCTTAATGTGTTCGTTGCCCACAAAACCTACGGATAGACACCAATATCATCACATATGAGTTTAGGGTAACACAGTTCTGATCAGTAAGAGGGTTCGGCAGCCATCTTGGACGCCATCTTGAAAAGAACACTTTTTTGGGGTCCAACTTTAGTAAACTTTTAGTATGTCATAAAGTACACTAACCCCTACCAGAATCAGTTGAGAAACCTTTTGTAGCAATGTTTTGGGGGTACAACTGTATTTTGACCTGACTACAACAGTTTATTTTGTCAGCTTATTATTATTTTATTGAAAACAGAACTGGTTAGAACGCGCCCGTGGCTATAGCATGTGTGTATACCACCACTAGATAGTGAGTGATCGTACCAATAAACATATCACGAAAAAAAATTTCAAGCAGTTTGAGACATATTGTGCGAACTTACAGGTTAAAATATATGTTCTTGTTCGACAGTGCTGGTATTAATCAATAAATACAACGCGACATGGTTGGATAATTGGGGTTAGCGTTGAGTTATAGGGACAAACACCGGCCATATATCGCAGATCTGTTTGTGGAGGCATTAATAAACACAAAATTACAAGATTTATAAACTGTTTATAAAGTCTAGATTGAACTCGCGTGTAGCATAAGTTTGTTTTTGTGTCTGTAAGTGAATTTATTAATCAACATGTAAGACAAGGTCAGGTAATTGAAACTTACGCGTTGATTTACAATGGCAAACACCAGACATATATCTCAGAACTGTCCAATCAGAGTGAAGCGTGTTAGTTAATTACCTAATAACACTCCTCGGCTACCACAGCTTCAACGCCAAATGTGTTAATTAGTGAGAAATATTGCATCGGTGTGTGCGTCGAGTTTTCAGAGAGTTTAGGTTGATAATGTTGCCATAGATATATTACGAAGTTTCACAGTTGTTTTAGAACAAGGCTTACATCTGGAAGTGTGTTCCAATCAAAGACAGCGTCTGAAGCGTTGGCATCAAGGACGTCAAACAAGTAAAAACCAAATCTATTCAAATTATCGAAAGAAAATTCGTCATTGCAATGTAGCATGTTTATGAAGTAGTTAAGATAATGAACAAGATAATTCAAATGTATAGCAATGATTTCGTTAAAAAAGATTAAATACACCATTTCTTTCCTTCTTTCTTCTCACTAATCAAGGTACGTTTCACTCAAAGTATTTTGATATACTATAAACTTGTCCTTCATTCCTTTACTGGGACCCTTTCCTTGACACTATTAATTCCAAACATCTTGATACATGTCCTTTTATCTAAGTGATGACAGTTCTTCACGTCCATGCATGTTCCTGATCGCTTTCATTATACTGGAACCATTTTCTTCATTAAATGTTAAATATACACTAAGGTTGTTTAAACAGAAGCGTAGCAAACTGTCGAGTGGTTGAGTGAATTGTTAATGGCCGTTAAACGATCAAATATAATTATTACTTTAAAATTGGTATCGTGTTTCTGCTTTCTGAATCAGAAGATTACCGGCTAGTCTTGCAGATCGGATTTCAAGTGATGAAATACATGTAAACTTTCTCCGGCCAGTGAGACGTGTCCATGTGTTGTACTACTGTAGGTCTATATCAGGATGGGCTTTAAACAAAAAGCCTATGCGTGCAATGGTAAAACATTAGTTTCCTACTAGACCCATAGCGCAGAACAATGTGGCACTTGATTGGATTCTGGAACTGTCAAGAGCCGTTAACTGATGTGCACAGTCCTTGTTTACAGTTATGTCATATGGAGAACACTGCATTTTAAAACAACCGAGTTTGTCAATTTGCGTCAAACTGGAGGCAAAGAAATACTTAACAGGCTTTATAAATAAGCGTAACTGCTTTAAGCAACAATTTACCTTTCTTTCATTTCCATAGCAACGAGAAACGCCTAGCGAGGTGACGCGAAGAGAGAGGGAGAGAGAGAGAGCAGTTACTATATGCGATCGCTCCTCTTTCTGAGTATCTGTCAGTCCACTCGCGACCTGAACCGAGTTGAGTTGAGTTGTCACTGGAACTAGTGGCATTCTAGTAGCGGTTTACCAGCTGGTGGATTCAGTGAGATGTGTTGATTCACGTGCATGGAGCACTAGTAGTTCCCTGGGTTCCTGCCAGCTGGAAGCGCATGTAAGGTAAGCGATGTCGTCGAGCTGGCGACCACCTAGATTGTTGTTGACGCTATGTGACAGCCTCCCGTGTCTCAGACTATATGCGTCCGGGTTGACGTGATGGATCTGTAACATGGTGCCGCTTGTCGTGTAATGTCTCTAATCACCCATGTGGTAATTGTGCCGCAAGTTCAATCTGTATTATTATCTTGATCAATATGATGATTCTGTGACAGCAGCTTTGTTTGTATATATATATATATGTATGTGTGTAAAACGACCTCGTATATATGCAATCCCCAATACATCCCGACCTAGTTATGTTTTGCATAGAATAGTAATTATGTCCATCTTACGACCGTCGCCAGTTGTTGTCATTCTACCAGTCTGGGTGTACCCACGGTGCAGCCCTGTAGCCAGTGGTGGATACTTGATAAACAAGGAGGATTTTACAGCTTATTCTACCGGTAGGTTTCTGTCATTATTTTCTCACAACAAGATACATGTGTAGTATATATTGTCTATGGATTAAAACTAATTCATAAGTTGTCATGGAGCAAGAGCTTCTGTGAGTTCAGTGTTCCATCTTTCTCTCAAGCACAGCAACTACCAGTGATGGTACACACTACCATGGTGCATATTATAGGGTACAGGACAGATACAGTGTACCTTGTCAGATATACAAGGTACCTAGGCAGATATATAGGGTATCTTGGCAGAGATATAATGTATCTTGGGAGAAATACAGGGTATCTTGGAACCGATACAGGGTACCATGGTAGTTAATATAGGGTACATTGGCAGATATATAGGGTACCTTGATACAGGGTTTCTTCATACTGATATAGTGTATCTTGATACAGATAAAGGGTATCTTGATACAGATATAGTGTATCTTGATACAGATAAAGGGTATCTTGATACAGATATAGGGTATCTTGATAAAGATATAGGGAATCTTGATACTGATATAGGGTATCTTGATAAAGATATAGGGTATCTTGATATAGATATAGTGTATCTTGATATAGATATAGGGTATCTTGATACATATATAGGGTAGCTTGATACAGATATAGGGTATCTTGATACAGATATAGGGTATCTTGATAAAGATATAGGGTATATTGATACAGATATAGGGTATCTTGATAAAGATATAGGGTATCTTGATAAAGATATAGGGTACCTTGATACAGAGTTTCTTGATACTGATATAGGGTATCTTGATACAGATATATTGTATCTTGATACAGATATAGGGTATCTTTATATAGATATAGGGTATCTTGATAAAGATATAGGGTATCTTGATACAGATATAGGGTATCTTGATACAGATATAGGGTATATTGATAAAGATATAGGGTATCTTGATACAGATATAGGGTATCTTGATAAAGATATAGGGTATCTTGATACAGATATAGGGTATCTTGATAAAGATATAGGGTATCTTGATAAAGATGTAGGGTCTCTTGATACAGATATAGGGTATCTTGATAAAGATGTAGGGTATCTTGATACAGATATAGGGTATCTTGATACAGATATAGGGTATCTTGATATAGATATAGTGTATCTGGATACAGATATAGGGTATCTTGATACAGATATAGGGTATCTTGATAAAGATGTAGGGTATCTTGATACAGATATAGGGTATCTTGATACAGATATAGGGTATATTGATACAGATATAGTGTATCTTGATACAGATATAGGGTACCTTGATAAAGATATAGGGTATATTGATACAGATATAGTGTATCTTGATACAGATATAGGGTTTCTTGATACTGATATAGGGTATCTTGATACAGATATAGGGTATCTTGATACATATATAGGGTATCTTGATACAGATATAGGGTATCTTGATACAGATATAGGGTATCTTGATAAAGATATAGGGTATCTTGATACAGATATAGGGTATCTTGATAAAGATATAGGGTATCTTGATACAGATATAGGGTATATTGATAAAGATATAGGGTATCTTGATACAGATATAGGGTATCTTGATAAAGATATAGGGTATATGATACAGATATAGGGTACCTTGATACAGGGTTTCTTGATACAGATATAGGGTATCTTGATACAGATATAGGGTATCTTGATACAGATATAGGGTATCTTGATACAGATATAGGGTATCTTGATAAAGATATGGGGTATCTTGATACTGATATAGGGTATCTTGATTCAGATATAGAGTATCTTGATAAAGATATAGGGTATATGATACAGATATAGGGTACCTTGATAAAGATATAGGGTATCTTGATAGAGATATAGGGTATCTTGATAAAGATATAGGGTATCTTGAAACAGATATAGGGTATCTTGATACATATATAGGGTATCTTGATAAAGATATAGGGTATCTTGATAGAGATATAGGGTATCTTGATAAAGATGTAGGGTATCTTGATACAGATATAGGGTATCTTGATACAGATATAGGGTATCTTGATACAGATATAGGGTATCTTGATAAAGATATAGGGTATCTTGATACAGATATAGGGTATCTTGATAAGGATGTAGGGTATCTTGATACAGATATAGGGTATCTTGATAAAGATATAGGGTATCTTGAAACAGATATAGGGTATCTTGATAGAGATATAGGGTATCTTGATAAAGATATAGGGTATCTTGATACAGATATAGGGTATCTTGATAAAGATATAGGGTATCTTGATACAGATATAGGGTATCTTGATAAAGATATAGGGTATCTTGATAAAGATGTAGGGTATATTGATACAGATATAGGGTATATTGATACTGATATAGGGTATATTGATACTGATATAGGGTATATTGATACAGATATAGTGTATCTTGATACAGATATAGGGTACCTTGATACAGGGTTTCTTGATACTGATATAGGGTATCTTGATACAGATATAGGGTATCTTGATATAGATATAGGGTATCTTGATACAGATATAGTGTATCTTGATACAGATATAGGGTAACTTGATACAGATATAGGGTATCTTGATACTGATATAGGGTATCTTGATACAGATATAGGGTATATTGATACAGATATAGTGTATATTGATACAGATATAGGGTACCTTGATACAGGGTTTCTTGATACTGCTATAGGGTATCTTGATACAGATATAGGGTATCTTGGTAAAGATATAGGGTATCCTGATACAGATATAGGGTATCTTGATAAAGATATAGGGTATCTTGATACAGATATAGGGTATATTGATAAAGATATAGGTTATCTTGATACAGATATAGGGTATCTTGATAAAGACATAGGGTATATGATACAGATATAGGGTACCTTGATACAGGGTTTCTTGATACAGATATAGGGTATCTTGATACAGATATAGGGTATCTTGATACAGATATAGGGTATCTTGATAAAGATATGGGGTATCTTGATACTGATATAGGGTATCTTGATTCAGATATAGGGTATCTTGATAAAGATATAGGGTATATGATACAGATATAGGGTACCTTGATAAAGATATAGGGTATCTTGATAAAGATATAGGGTATCTTGATACAGGGTTTCTTGATACTGATATAGGGTATCTTGATACTGATATAGGGTATCTTGATACAGATATAGGGTATCTTGATAAAGATGTAGGGTATATGATACAGATATAGGGTACCTTGATAAAGATATAGGGTATCTTGATAAAGATATAGGGTATCTTGATACAGGGTTTCTTGATACTGATATAGGGTATCTTGATACAGATATAGGGTATCTTGATACAGATATAGGGTATCTTGATAAAGATATGGGGTATCTTGATACTGATATAGGGTATCTTGATACAGATATAGGGTACCTTGATAAAGATATAGGGTATCTTGATAAAGATATGGGGTATCTTGATACTGATATAGGGTATCTTGATACAGATATAGGGTATCTTGATAAAGATATAGGGTATATGATACAGATATAGGGTACCTTGATAAAGATATAGGGTATCTTGATAAAGATATAGGGTATCTTGATAAAGATATAGGGTATCTTGATACAGGGTTTCTTGATACTGATATAGGGTATCTTGATAAAGATATAGGGTATCTTGATACTGATATAGTGTATCTTGATACAGATATATGGTATCTTGATACAGATATAGGGTATCTTGATACATATATAGGGTACCTTGATACAGATATAGGGTATCTTGATACAGAGATAGGGTATCTTGCTAAAGATATAGGGTATCTTTATAAAGATATAGGGTATCTTGATGCAGATATAGGGTAACTTGATACAGATATAGGGTATCTTGATACAGATATAGGGTATCTTGATAAAGATATAGGGTATCTTGATATATGGTATCTTGATACTGATATAGGGTATCTCGATACAGATATAGGGTATCTTGATAAAGATATAGGGTACCTTGATATAGGGTATCTTGATACTGATATAGGGTATCTCGATACAGATATAGGGTATCTTGATAAAGATATAGGGTATCTTGAAAAAGATATAGGGTACCTTGATATAGGGTATCTTGATACTGATATAGGGTATCTCGATACAGATATAGGGTATCTTGATAAAGATATAGGGTATCTTGATAAAGATATAGGGTACCTTGATATAGGGTATCTTGATACTGATATAGGGTATCTCGATACAGATATAGGGTATCTTGATACAGATATAGGGTATCTTGATAAAGATATAGGGTATCTTGATACAGATATAGGGTATCTTGATAAAGATATAGGGTATCTTGATAAAGATGTAGGGTCTCTTGATACAGATATAGGGTATCTTGATAAAGATATAGGGTACCTTGATATAGGGTATCTTGATACTGATATAGGGTATCTCGATACAGAAATAGGGTATCTTGATAAAGATATAGGGTACCTTGATAAAGATATAGGGTACCTTGATATAGGGTATCTTGATACTGATATAGGGTATCTCGATACAGATATAGGGTATCTTGATACAGATATAGGGTATCTTGATAAAGATATAGGGTATCTTGATACAGATATAGGGTATCTTGATAAAGATATAGGGTATCTTGATAAAGATGTAGGGTCTCTTGATACAGATATAGGGTATCTTGATAAAGATGTAGGGTATCTTGATACAGATATAGGGTATCTTGATCAGATATAGGGTATCTTGATATAGATATAGTGTATCTGGATACAGATATAGGGTATCTTGATACAGATATAGGGTATCTTGATAAAGATGTAGGGTATCTTGATACAGATATAGGGTATCTTGATACAGATATAGGGTATATTGATACAGATATAGTGTATCTTGATACAGATATAGGGTACCTTGATAAAGATATAGGGTATATTGATACAGATATAGTGTATCTTGATACAGATATAGGGTTTCTTGATACTGATATAGGGTATCTTGATACAGATATAGGGTATCTTGATACATATATAGGGTATCTTGATACAGATATAGGGTATCTTGATACAGATATAGGGTATCTTGATAAAGATATAGGGTATCTTGATACAGATATAGGGTATCTTGATACTGATATAGGGTATATTGATACTGATATAGGGTATATTGATACAGATATAGTGTATCTTGATACAGATATAGGGTACCTTGATACAGGGTTTCTTGATACTGATATAGGGTATCTTGATACAGATATAGGGTATCTTGATATAGATATAGGGTATCTTGATACAGATATAGTGTATCTTGATACAGATATAGGGTAACTTGATACAGATATAGGGTATCTTGATACTGATATAGGGTATCTTGATACAGATATAGGGTATATTGATACAGATATAGTGTATATTGATACAGATATAGGGTACCTTGATACAGGGTTTCTTGATACTGCTATAGGGTATCTTGATACAGATATAGGGTATCTTGGTAAAGATATAGGGTATCCTGATACAGATATAGGGTATCTTGATAAAGATATAGGGTATCTTGATACAGATATAGGGTATATTGATAAAGATATAGGTTATCTTGATACAGATATAGGGTATCTTGATAAAGACATAGGGTATATGATACAGATATAGGGTACCTTGATACAGGGTTTCTTGATACAGATATAGGGTATCTTGATACAGATATAGGGTATCTTGATACAGATATAGGGTATCTTGATAAAGATATGGGGTATCTTGATACTGATATAGGGTATCTTGATTCAGATATAGGGTATCTTGATAAAGATATAGGGTATATGATACAGATATAGGGTACCTTGATAAAGATATAGGGTATCTTGATAAAGATATAGGGTATCTTGATACAGGGTTTCTTGATACTGATATAGGGTATCTTGATACTGATATAGGGTATCTTGATACAGATATAGGGTATCTTGATAAAGATGTAGGGTATATGATACAGATATAGGGTACCTTGATAAAGATATAGGGTATCTTGATAAAGATATAGGGTATCTTGATACAGGGTTTCTTGATACTGATATAGGGTATCTTGATACAGATATAGGGTATCTTGATACAGATATAGGGTATCTTGATAAAGATATGGGGTATCTTGATACTGATATAGGGTATCTTGATACAGATATAGGGTACCTTGATAAAGATATAGGGTATCTTGATAAAGATATGGGGTATCTTGATACTGATATAGGGTATCTTGATACAGATATAGGGTATCTTGATAAAGATATAGGGTATATGATACAGATATAGGGTACCTTGATAAAGATATAGGGTATCTTGATAAAGATATAGGGTATCTTGATAAAGATATAGGGTATCTTGATACAGGGTTTCTTGATACTGATATAGGGTATCTTGATAAAGATATAGGGTATCTTGATACTGATATAGTGTATCTTGATACAGATATATGGTATCTTGATACAGATATAGGGTATCTTGATAAATATATAGGGTACCTTGATACAGATATAGGGTATCTTGATACAGAGATAGGGTATCTTGCTAAAGATATAGGGTATCTTTATAAAGATATAGGGTATCTTGATGCAGATATAGGGTAACTTGATACAGATATAGGGTATCTTGATACAGATATAGGGTATCTTGATAAAGATATAGGGTATCTTGATATATGGTATCTTGATACTGATATAGGGTATCTCGATACAGATATAGGGTATCTTGATAAAGATATAGGGTACCTTGATATAGGGTATCTTGATACTGATATAGGGTATCTCGATACAGATATAGGGTATCTTGATAAAGATATAGGGTATCTTGAAAAAGATATAGGGTACCTTGATATAGGGTATCTTGATACTGATATAGGGTATCTCGATACAGATATAGGGTATCTTGATAAAGATATAGGGTATCTTGATAAAGATATAGGGTACCTTGATATAGGGTATCTTGATACTGATATAGGGTATCTCGATACAGATATAGGGTATCTTGATACAGATATAGGGTATCTTGATAAAGATATAGGGTATCTTGATACAGATATAGGGTATCTTGATAAAGATATAGGGTATCTTGATAAAGATGTAGGGTCTCTTGATACAGATATAGGGTATCTTGATAAAGATATAGGGTACCTTGATATAGGGTATCTTGATACTGATATAGGGTATCTCGATACAGAAATAGGGTATCTTGATAAAGATATAGGGTACCTTGATAAAGATATAGGGTACCTTGATATAGGGTATCTTGATACTGATATAGGGTATCTCGATACAGATATAGGGTATCTTGATACAGATATAGGGTATCTTGATAAAGATATAGGGTATCTTGATACAGATATAGGGTATCTTGATAAAGATATAGGGTATCTTGATAAAGATGTAGGGTCTCTTGATACAGATATAGGGTATCTTGATAAAGATGTAGGGTATCTTGATACAGATATAGGGTATCTTGATCAGATATAGGGTATCTTGATATAGATATAGTGTATCTGGATACAGATATAGGGTATCTTGATACAGATATAGGGTATCTTGATAAAGATGTAGGGTATCTTGATACAGATATAGGGTATCTTGATACAGATATAGGGTATATTGATACAGATATAGTGTATCTTGATACAGATATAGGGTTTCTTGATACTGATATAGGGTATCTTGATACAGATATAGGGTATCTTGATACATATATAGGGTATCTTGATACAGATATAGGGTATCTTGATACAGATATAGGGTATCTTGATAAAGATATAGGGTATCTTGATACAGATATAGGGTATCTTGATAAAGATATAGGGTATCTTGATACAGATATAGGGTATATTGATAAAGATATAGGGTATCTTGATACAGATATAGGGTATCTTGATAAAGATATAGGGTATATGATACAGATATAGGGTACCTTGATACAGGGTTTCTTGATACAGATATAGGGTATCTTGATACAGATATAGGGTATCTTGATACAGATATAGGGTATCTTGATACAGATATAGGGTATCTTGATAAAGATATGGGGTATCTTGATACTGATATAGGGTATCTTGATTCAGATATAGGGTATCTTGATAAAGATATAGGGTATCTTGATAAAGATATAGGGTATCTTGATACAGGGTTTCTTGATACTGATATAGGGTATCTTGATACAGATATAGGGTATCTTGATACAGATATAGGGTATCTTGATAAAGATATGGGGTATCTTGATACTGATATAGGGTATCTTGATACAGATATAGGGTATCTTGATAAAGATATAGGGTATATGATACAGATATAGGGTGCCTTGATAAAGATATAGGGTATCTTGATAAAGATATGGGGTATCTTGATACTGATATAGGGTATCTTGATACAGATATAGGGTATCTTGATAAAGATATAGGGTATATGATACAGATATAGGGTACCTTGATAAAGATATAGGGTATCTTGATAAAGATATAGGGTATCTTGATACAGATATAGGGTATCTTGATACAGGGTTTCTTGATACTGATATAGGGTATCTTGATAAAGATATAGGGTATCTTGATACTGATATAGTGTATCTTGATACAGATATATGGTATCTTGATACAGATATAGGGTATCTTGATACATATATAGGGTACCTTGATACAGATATAGGGTATCTTGATACAGAGATAGGGTATCTTGCTAAAGATATAGGGTATCTTTATAAAGATATAGGGTATCTTGATGCAGATATAGGGTAACTTGATACAGATATAGGGTATCTTGATACAGATATAGGGTATCTTGATAAAAATATAGGGTATCTTGATATAGGGTATCTTGATACTGATATAGGGTATTTCGATACAGATATAGGGTATCTTGATAAAGATATAGGGTACCTTGATATAGGGTATCTTGATACTGATATAGGGTATCTCGATACAGATATAGGGTATCTTGATAAAGATATAGGGTATCTTGAAAAAGATATAGGGTACCTTGATATAGGGTATCTTGATACTGATATAGGGTATCTCGATACAGATATAGGGTATCTTGATAAAGATATAGGGTATCTTGATAAAGATATAGGGTACCTTGATATAGGGTATCTTGATACTGATATAGGGTATCTCGATACAGATATAGGGTATCTTGATACAGATATAGGGTATCTTGATAAAGATATAGGGTATCTTGATACAGATATAGGGTATCTTGATAAAGATATAGGGTATCTTGATAAAGATGTAGGGTCTCTTGATACAGATATAGGGTATCTTGATAAAGATATAGGGTACCTTGATATAGGGTATCTTGATACTGATATAGGGTATCTCGATACAGATATAGGGTATCTTGATAAAGATATTGGGTATCTTGATAAAGATATAGGGTACCTTGATATAGGGTATCTTTATACTGATATAGGGTATCTCGATACAGATATAGGGTATCTTGATACAGATATAGGGTATCTTGATAAAGATATAGGGTATCTTGATACAGATATAGGGTATCTTGATAAAGATATAGGGTATCTTGATAAAGATGTAGGGTCTCTTGATACAGATATAGGGTATCTTGATAAAGATGTAGGGTATCTTGATACAGATATAGGGTATCTTGATACAGATATAGGGTATCTTGATATAGATATAGTGTATCTGGATACAGATATAGGGTATCTTGATACAGATATAGGGTATCTTGATAAAGATGTAGGGTATCTTGATACAGATATAGGGTATCTTGATACAGATATAGGGTATATTGATACAGATATAGTGTATCTTGATACAGATATAGGGTACCTTGATAAAGATATAGGGTATATTGATACAGATATAGTGTATCTTGATACAGATATAGGGTTTCTTGATACTGATATAGGGTATCTTGATACAGATATAGGGTATCTTGATACATATATAGGGTATCTTGATACAGATATAGGGTATCTTGATAAAGATATAGGGTATCTTGATACAGATATAGGGTATCTTGATAAAGATATAGGGTATCTTGATACAGATATAGGGTATATTGATAAAGATATAGGTTATCTTGATACAGATATAGGGTATCTTGATAAAGATATAGGGTATATGATACAGATATAGGGTACCTTGATACAGGGTTTCTTGATACAGATATAGGGTATCTTGATACAGATATAGGGTATCTTGATACAGATATAGGGTATCTTGATACAGATATAGGGTATCTTGATTAAGATATGGGGTATCTTGATACTGATATAGGGTATCTTGATTCAGATATAGGGTATCTTGATAAAGATATAGGGTATATGATACAGATATAGGGTACCTTGATAAAGATATAGGGTATCTTGATAGAGATATAGGGTATCTTGATAAAGATATAGGGTATCTTGAAACAGATATAGGGTATCTTGATACATATATAGGGTATCTTGATAAAGATATAGGGTATCTTGATAGAGATATAGGGTATCTTGATAAAGATGTAGGGTATCTTGATACAGATATAGGGTATCTTGATAAAGATATAGGGTATCTTGATACAGATATAGGGTATCTTGATACAGATATAGGGTATCTTGATACAGATATAGGGTATCTTGATACATATATAGGGTACCTTGATACAGATATAGGGTATCTTGATACAGAGATAGGGTATCTTGCTAAAGATATAGGGTATCTTTATAAAGATATAGGGTATCTTGATGCAGATATAGGGTAACTTGATACAGATATAGGGTATCTTGATACAGATATAGGGTATCTTGATAAAGATATAGGGTATCTTGATATAGGGTATCTTGATATAGGGTATCTTGATACTGATATAGGGTATCTCGATACAGATATAGGGTATCTTGATAAAGATATAGGGTACCTTGATATAGGGTATCTTGATACTGATATAGGGTATCTCGATACAGATATAGGGTATCTTGATAAAGATATAGGGTATCTTGAAAAAGATATAGGGTACCTTGATATAGGGTATCTTGATACTGATATAGGATATCTCGATACAGATATAGGGTATCTTGATAAAGATATAGGGTATCTTGATAAAGATATAGGGTACCTTGATATAGGGTATCTTGATACTGATATAGGGTATCTCGATACAGATATAGGGTATCTTGATACAGATATAGGGTATCTTGATAAAGATATAGGGTATCTTGATACAGATATAGGGTATCTTGATAAAGATATAGGGTATCTTGATAAAGATGTAGGGTCTCTTGATACAGATATAGGGTATCTTGATAAAGATATAGGGTACCTTGATATAGGGTATCTTGATACTGATATAGGGTATCTCGATACAGATATAGGGTATCTTGATAAAGATATAGTGTATCTTGATAAAGATATAGGGTACCTTGATATAGGGTATCTTGATACTGATATAGGGTATCTCGATACAGATATAGGGTATCTTGATACAGATATAGGGTATCTTGATAAAGATATAGGGTATCTTGATACAGATATAGGGTATCTTGATAAAGATATAGGGTATCTTGATAAAGATGTAGGGTCTCTTGATACAGATATAGGGTATCTTGATAAAGATGTAGGGTATCTTGATACAGATATAGGGTATCTTGATACAGATATAGGGTATCTTGATATAGATATAGTGTATCTGGATACAGATATAGGGTATCTTGATACAGATATAGGGTATCTTGATAAAGATGTAGGGTATCTTGATACAGATATAGGGTATCTTGATACAGATATAGGGTATATTGATACAGATATAGTGTATCTTGATACAGATATAGGGTACCTTGATAAAGATATAGGGTATATTGATACAGATATAGTGTATCTTGATACAGATATAGGGTTTCTTGATACTGATATAGGGTATCTTGATACAGATATAGGGTATCTTGATACATATATAGGGTATCTTGATACAGATATAGGGTATCTTGATACAGATATAGGGTATCTTGATAAAGATATAGGGTATCTTGATACAGATATAGGGTATCTTGATAAAGATATAGGGTATCTTGATACAGATATAGGGTATATTGATAAAGATATAGGGTATCTTGATACAGATATAGGGTATCTTGATAAAGATATAGGGTATATGATACAGATATAGGGTACCTTGATACAGGGTTTCTTGATACAGATATAGGGTATCTTGATACAGATATAGGGTATCTTGATACAGATATAGGGTATCTTGATAAAGATATAGGGTATCTTGATACAGATATAGGGTATCTTGATAAAGATATAGGGTATCTTGATAAAGATGTAGGGTCTCTTGATACAGATATAGGGTATCTTGATAAAGATGTAGGGTATCTTGATACAGATATAGGGTATCTTGATACAGATATAGGGTATCTTGATATAGATATAGTGTATCTGGATACAGATATAGGGTATCTTGATACAGATATAGGGTATCTTGATAAAGATGTAGGGTATCTTGATACAGATATAGGGTATCTTGATACAGATATAGGGTATATTGATACAGATATAGTGTATCTTGATACAGATATAGGGTACCTTGATAAAGATATAGGGTATATTGATACAGATATAGTGTATCTTGATACAGATATAGGGTTTCTTGATACTGATATAGGGTATCTTGATACAGATATAGGGTATCTTGATACATATATAGGGTATCTTGATACAGATATAGGGTATCTTGATACAGATATAGGGTATCTTGATAAAGATATAGGGTATCTTGATACAGATATAGGGTATCTTGATAAAGATATAGGGTATCTTGATACAGATATAGGGTATATTGATAAAGATATAGGGTATCTTGATACAGATATAGGGTATCTTGATAAAGATATAGGGTATATGATACAGATATAGGGTACCTTGATACAGGGTTTCTTGATACAGATATAGGGTATCTTGATACAGATATAGGGTATCTTGATACAGATATAGGGTATCTTGATACAGATATAGGGTATCTTGATAAAGATATGGGGTATCTTGATACTGATATAGGGTATCTTGATTCAGATATAGGGTATCTTGATAAAGATATAGGGTATCTTGATAAAGATATAGGGTATCTTGATACAGGGTTTCTTGATACTGATATAGGGTATCTTGATACAGATATAGGGTATCTTGATACAGATATAGGGTATCTTGATAAAGATATGGGGTATCTTGATACTGATATAGGGTATCTTGATACAGATATAGGGTATCTTGATAAAGATATAGGGTATATGATACAGATATAGGGTACCTTGATAAAGATATAGGGTATCTTGATAAAGATATGGGGTATCTTGATACTGATATAGGGTATCTTGATACAGATATAGGGTATCTTGATAAAGATATAGGGTATATGATACAGATATAGGGTACCTTGATAAAGATATAGGGTATCTTGATAAAGATATAGGGTATCTTGATACAGATATAGGGTATCTTGATACAGGGTTTCTTGATACTGATATAGGGTATCTTGATAAAGATATAGGGTATCTTGATACTGATATAGTGTATCTTGATACAGATATATGGTATCTTGATACAGATATAGGGTATCTTGATACATATATAGGGTACCTTGATACAGATATAGGGTATCTTGATACAGAGATAGGGTATCTTGCTAAAGATATAGGGTATCTTTATAAAGATATAGGGTATCTTGATGCAGATATAGGGTAACTTGATACAGATATAGGGTATCTTGATACAGATATAGGGTATCTTGATAAAAATATAGGGTATCTTGATATAGGGTATCTTGATACTGATATAGGGTATCTCGATACAGATATAGGGTATCTTGATAAAGATATAGGGTACCTTGATATAGGGTATCTTGATACTGATATAGGGTATCTCGATACAGATATAGGGTATCTTGATAAAGATATAGGGTATCTTGAAAAAGATATAGGGTACCTTGATATAGGGTATCTTGATACTGATATAGGGTATCTCGATACAGATATAGGGTATCTTGATAAAGATATAGGGTATCTTGATAAAGATATAGGGTACCTTGATATAGGGTATCTTGATACTGATATAGGGTATCTCGATACAGATATAGGGTATCTTGATACAGATATAGGGTATATTGATAAAGATATAGGGTATCTTGATACAGATATAGGGTATCTTGATAAAGATATAGGGTATCTTGATAAAGATGTAGGGTCTCTTGATACAGATATAGGGTATCTTGATAAAGATATAGGGTACCTTGATATAGGGTATCTTGATACTGATATAGGGTATCTCGATACAGATATAGGGTATCTTGATAAAGATATTGGGTATCTTGATAAAGATATAGGGTACCTTGATATAGGGTATCTTGATACTGATATAGGGTATCTCGATACAGATATAGGGTATCTTGATACAGATATAGGGTATCTTGATAAAGATATAGGGTATCTTGATACAGATATAGGGTATCTTGATAAAGATATAGGGTATATTGATAAAGATGTAGGGTCTCTTGATACAGATATAGGGTATCTTGATAAAGATGTAGGGTATCTTGATACAGATATAGGGTATCTTGATACAGATATAGGGTATCTTGATATAGATATAGTGTATCTGGATACAGATATAGGGTATCTTGATACAGATATAGGGTATCTTGATAAAGATGTAGGGTATCTTGATACAGATATAGGGTATCTTGATACAGATATAGGGTATATTGATACAGATATAGTGTATCTTGATACAGATATAGGGTACCTTGATAAAGATATAGGGTATATTGATACAGATATAGTGTATCTTGATACAGATATAGGGTTTCTTGATACTGATATAGGGTATCTTGATACAGATATAGGGTATCTTGATACATATATAGGGTATCTTGATACAGATATAGGGTATCTTGATAAAGATATAGGGTATCTTGATAAAGATATAGGGTATCTTGATACAGATATAGGGTATCTTGATAAAGATATAGGGTATCTTGATACAGATATAGGGTATATTGATAAAGATATAGGTTATCTTGATACAGATATAGGGTATCTTGATAAAGATATAGGGTATATGATACAGATATAGGGTACCTTGATACAGGGTTTCTTGATACAGATATAGGGTATCTTGATACAGATATAGGGTATCTTGATACAGATATAGGGTATCTTGATAAAGATATGGGGTATCTTGATACTGATATAGGGTATCTTGATTCAGATATAGGGTATCTTGATAAAGATATAGGGTATATGATACAGATATAGGGTACCTTGATAAAGATATAGGGTATCTTGATAGAGATATAGGGTATCTTGATAAAGATATAGGGTATCTTGAAACAGATATAGGGTATCTTGATACATATATAGGGTATCTTGATAAAGATATAGGGTATCTTGATAGAGATATAGGGTATCTTGATAAAGATGTAGGGTATCTTGATACAGATATAGGGTATCTTGATAAAGATATAGGGTATCTTGATACAGATATAGGGTATCTTGATACAGATATAGGGTATCTTGATAAAGATATAGGGTATCTTGATACAGATATAGGGTATCTTGATAAAGATATAGGGTATCTTGATACAGATATAGGGTATCTTGATAAAGATATAGGGTATCTTGATAAAGATATAGGGTATCTTGATACAGAGATAGGGTATCTTGATAAAGATATAGGGTATCTTGATAAAGATGTAGGGTATCTTGATACAGATATAGGGTATATTGATACTGATATAGGGTATCTTGATACTGATATAGGGTATATTGATACAGATATAGTGTATCTTGATACAGATATAGGGTACCTTGATACAGGGTTTCTTGATACTGATATAGGGTATCTTGATACAGATATAGGGTATCTTGGTAAAGATGTAGGGTATCTTGATAGAGATATAGGGTATCTTGATAAAGATGTAGGGTATCTTGATACAGATATAGGGTATCTTGATACTGATATAGGGTATATTGATACAGATATAGTGTATCTTGATACAGATATAGGGTACCTTGATACAGGGTTTCTTGATACTGATATAGGGTATCTTGATACAGATATAGGGTATCTTGAAAAAGATATAGGGTACCTTGATATAGGGTATCTTGATACTGATATAGGGTATCTCGATACAGATATAGGGTATCTTGATAAAGATATAGGGTATCTTGATAAAGATATAGGGTACCTTGATATAGGGTATCTTGATACTGATATAGGGTATCTCGATACAGATATAGGGTATCTTGATACAGATATAGGGTATCTTGATAAAGATATAGGGTATCTTGATACAGATATAGGGTATCTTGATAAAGATATAGGGTATCTTGATAAAGATGTAGGGTCTCTTGATACAGATATAGGGTATCTTGATAAAGATATAGGGTACCTTGATATAGGGTATCTTGATACTGATATAGGGTATCTCGATACAGATATAGGGTATCTTGATAAAGATATTGGGTATCTTGATAAAGATATAGGGTACCTTGATATAGGGTATCTTGATACTGATATAGGGTATCTCGATACAGATATAGGGTATCTTGATACAGATATAGGGTATCTTGATAAAGATATAGGGTATCTTGATACAGATATAGGGTATCTTGATAAAGATATAGGGTATATTGATAAAGATGTAGGGTCTCTTGATACAGATATAGGGTATCTTGATAAAGATGTAGGGTATCTTGATACAGATATAGGGTATCTTGATACAGATATAGGGTATCTTGATATAGATATAGTGTATCTGGATACAGATATAGGGTATCTTGATACAGATATAGGGTATCTTGATAAAGATGTAGGGTATCTTGATACAGATATAGGGTATCTTGATACAGATATAGGGTATATTGATACAGATATAGTGTATCTTGATACAGATATAGGGTACCTTGATAAAGATATAGGGTATATTGATACAGATATAGTGTATCTTGATACAGATATAGGGTTTCTTGATACTGATATAGGGTATCTTGATACAGATATAGGGTATCTTGATACATATATAGGGTATCTTGATACAGATATAGGGTATCTTGATAAAGATATAGGGTATCTTGATACAGATATAGGGTATCTTGATAAAGATATAGGGTATCTTGATACAGATATAGGGTATATTGATAAAGATATAGGTTATCTTGATACAGATATAGGGTATCTTGATAAAGATATAGGGTATATGATACAGATATAGGGTACCTTGATACAGGGTTTCTTGATACAGATATAGGGTATCTTGATACAGATATAGGGTATCTTGATACAGATATAGGGTATCTTGATACAGATATAGGGTATCTTGATAAAGATATGGGGTATCTTGATACTGATATAGGGTATCTTGATTCAGATATAGGGTATCTTGATAAAGATATAGGGTATATGATACAGATATAGGGTACCTTGATAAAGATATAGGGTATCTTGATAGAGATATAGGGTATCTTGATAAAGATATAGGGTATCTTGAAACAGATATAGGGTATCTTGATACATATATAGGGTATCTTGATAAAGATATAGGGTATCTTGATAGAGATATAGGGTATCTTGATAAAGATGTAGGGTATCTTGATACAGATATAGGGTATCTTGATAAAGATATAGGGTATCTTGATACAGATATAGGGTATCTTGATACAGATATAGGGTATCTTGATAAAGATATAGGGTATCTTGATACAGATATAGGGTATCTTGATAAAGATATAGGGTATCTTGATACAGATATAGGGTATCTTGATAAAGATATAGGGTATCTTGATAAAGATATAGGGTATCTTGATACAGAGATAGGGTATCTTGATAAAGATATAGGGTATCTTGATAAAGATGTAGGGTATCTTGATACAGATATAGGGTATATTGATACTGATATAGGGTATCTTGATACTGATATAGGGTATATTGATACAGATATAGTGTATCTTGATACAGATATAGGGTACCTTGATACAGGGTTTCTTGATACTGATATAGGGTATCTTGATACAGATATAGGGTATCTTGGTAAAGATGTAGGGTATCTTGATAGAGATATAGGGTATCTTGATAAAGATGTAGGGTATCTTGATACAGATATAGGGTATCTTGATACTGATATAGGGTATATTGATACAGATATAGTGTATCTTGATACAGATATAGGGTACCTTGATACAGGGTTTCTTGATACTGATATAGGGTATCTTGATACAGATATAGGGTATCTTGATATAGATATAGGGTATCTTGATACAGATATAGTGTATCTTGATACAGATATAGGGTAACTTGATACAGATATAGGGTATCTTGATACTGATATAGGGTATCTTGATACAGATATAGGGTATATTGATACAGATATAGTGTATCTTGATACAGATATAGGGTACCTTGATACAGGGTTTCTTGATACTGCTATAGGGTATCTTGATACAGATATAGGGTATCTTGGTAAAGATATAGGGTATCTTGATACAGATATAGGGTATCTTGATAAAGATATAGGGTATCTTGATACAGATATAGGGTATATTGATAAAGATATAGGTTATCTTGATACAGATATAGGGTATCTTGATAAAGACATAGGGTATATGATACAGATATAGGGTACCTTGATACAGGGTTTCTTGATACAGATATAGGGTATCTTGATACAGATATAGGGTATCTTGATACAGATATAGGGTATCTTGATAAAGATATGGGGTATCTTGATACTGATATAGGGTATCTTGATTCAGATATAGGGTATCTTGATAAAGATATAGGGTATATGATACAGATATAGGGTACCTTGATAAAGATATAGGGTATCTTGATAAAGATATAGGGTATCTTGATACAGGGTTTCTTGATACTGATATAGGGTATCTTGATAAAGATGTAGGGTATATGATACAGATATAGGGTACCTTGATAAAGATATAGGGTATCTTGATAAAGATATAGGGTATCTTGATACAGGGTTTCTTGATACTGATATAGGGTATCTTGATACAGATATAGGGTATCTTGATAAAGATATGGGGTATCTTGATACTGATATAGGGTATCTTGATACAGATATAGGGTATCTTGATAAAGATATAGGGTATATGATACAGATATAGGGTACCTTGATAAAGATATAGGGTATCTTGATAAAGATATGGGGTATCTTGATACTGATATAGGGTATCTTGATACAGATATAGGGTATCTTGATAAAGATATAGGGTATATGATACAGATATAGGGTACCTTGATAAAGATATAGGGTATCTTGATAAAGATATAGGGTATCTTGATACAGATATAGGGTATCTTGATACAGGGTTTCTTGATACTGATATAGGGTATCTTGATAAAGATATAGGGTATCTTGATACTGATATAGTGTATCTTGATACAGATATATGGTATCTTGATACAGATATAGGGTATCTTGATACATATATAGGGTACCTTGATACAGATATAGGGTATCTTGATACAGAGATAGGGTATCTTGCTAAAGATATAGGGTATCTTTATAAAGATATAGGGTATCTTGATGCAGATATAGGGTAACTTGATACAGATATAGGGTATCTTGATACAGATATAGGGTATCTTGATAAAGATATAGGGTATCTTGATATAGGGTATCTTGATACTGATATAGGGTATCTCGATACAGATATAGGGTATCTTGATAAAGATATAGGGTACCTTGATATAGGGTATCTTGATACTGATATAGGGTATCTCGATACAGATATAGGGTATCTTGATAAAGATATAGGGTATCTTGAAAAAGATATAGGGTACCTTGATATAGGGTATCTTGATACTGATATAGGGTATCTCGATACAGATATAGGGTATCTTGATAAAGATATAGGGTATCTTGATAAAGATATAGGGTATCTTGATATAGGGTATCTTGATACTGATATAGGGTATCTCGATACAGATATAGGGTATCTTGATAAAGATATAGGGTACCTTGATATAGGGTATCTTGATACTGATATAGGGTATCTCGATACAGATATAGGGTATCTTGATAAAGATATAGGGTATCTTGATAAAGATATAGGGTACCTTGATATAGGGTATCTTGATACTGATATAGGGTATCTCGATACAGATATAGGGTATCTTGATACTGATATAGGGTATATTGATAAAGATATAGTGTATCTTGATACAGATATAGTGTACCTTGATACAGGGTTTCTTGATACTGATATAGGGTATCTTGATAGAGATATAGGGTATCTTGATAAAGATGTAGGGTATCTTGATACAGATATAGGGTATCTTGATACTGATATAGGGTATCTTGATAAAGATGTAGGGTATCTTGATACAGATATAGGGTATCTTGATACAGATATAGGGTATCTTGATAAAGATATAGGGTATCTTGATACTGATATAGGGTATATTGATAAAGATATAGTGTATCTTGATACAGATATAGTGTACCTTGATACAGGGTTTCTTGATACTGATATAGGGTATCTTGATAGAGATATAGGGTATCTTGATAAAGATGTAGGGTATATTGATACAGATATAGTGTATCTTGATACAGATATAGGGTACCTTGATACAGGGTTTCTTGATACTGATATAGGGTATCTTGATACAGATATAGGGTATCTTGATACAGATATAGGATATCTTGATATAGATATAGTGTTTCTTGATACAGATATAGGGTAACTTGATACAGATATAGGGTATCTTGATACTGATATAGGGTATCTTGATACAGATATAGGGTATATTGATACAGATATAGTGTATCTTGATACAGATATAGGGTACCTTGATACAGGGTTTCTTGATACTGATATAGGGTATCTTGATACAGATATAGGGTATCTTGGTAAAGATATAGGGTATCTTGATACAGATATAGGGTATCTTGATAAAGATATAGGGTATCTTGATACAGATATAGGGTATATTGATAAAGATATAGGGTATCTTGATACAGATATAGGGTATCTTGATAAAGATATAGGGTATATGATACAGATATAGGGTACCTTGATACAATGTTTCTTGATACAGATATAGGGTATCTTGATACAGATATAGGGTATCTTGATACAGATATAGGGAATCTTGATAAAGATATGGGGTATCTTGATACTGATATAGGGTATCTTGATTCAGATATAGGGTATCTTGATAAAGATATAGGGTATATGATACAGATATAGGGTACCTTGATAAAGATATAGGGTATCTTGATAAAGATATAGGGTATCTTGATACAGGGTTTCTTGATACTGATATAGGGTATCTTGATACTGATATAGGGTATCTTGATACAGATATAGGGTATCTTGATAAAGATATAGGGTATATGATACAGATATAGGGTACCTTGATAAAGATATAGGGTATCTTGATAAAGATATAGGGTATCTTGATACAGGGTTTCTTGATACTGATATAGGGTATCTTGATACAGATATAGGGTATCTTGATACAGATATAGGGTATCTTGATAAAGATATGGGGTATCTTGATACTGATATAGGGTATCTTGATACAGATATAGGGTATCTTGATAAAGATATGGGGTATCTTGATACTGATATAGGGTATCTCGATACAGATATAGGGTATCTTGATAAAGATATAGGGTATCTTGATAAAGATATAGGGTACCTTGATATAGGGTATCTTGATACTGATATAGGGTATCTCGATACAGATATAGGGTATCTTGATAAAGATATAGGGTATCTTTATAAAGATATAGGGTATCTTGATACAGATATAGGGTATCTTGATAAAGATATAGGGTATCTTGATAAAGATATAGGTTATCTTGATAAAGATATAGGGTATCTTGATAAAGATATAGGGTATCTTGATACAGATATAGGGTATCTTGATACAGATATAGGGTATCTTGATACAGACATAGGGTATATTGATACAGATATAGGGTATCTTGATAAAGATATAGGGTATCTTGATAAAGATATAGGGTATCTTGATACTGATATAGGGTATCTTGATACAGATATAGGGTATCTTGATAAAGATATGGGGTATCTTGATACTGATATAGGGTATCTTGATACATATATATGGTATCTTGATACAGATATAGGGTATCTTGATACAGATATAGGGTATCTTGATACAGATATAGGGTATCTTGATAAAGATATAGGGTATCTTGATACTGATATAGGGTATCTTGATACATATATATGGTATCTTGATACAGATATAGGGTATCTTGATACAGACATAGGGTATATTGATAAAGATATAGGGTATCTTGATAAAGATGTGGGGTATCTTGGTACAGAATACCATTGTATGTGATAAAATGATACAAGGTACCAGGGTACTATTCCTGGCTAAAGGATGTCGACCGGTATCCCATGTCTGGCTCTGTGGGACACTACAACCGCCATTGCAGATAGATTAATTATTCACATGTCAACCTGAGTTCAATTATCCAGACAAGCCCTTTAGTTAAACCCTGATGATCGCTTATTGATTGTGTTTAATGGGTTTGTGTTCTGCAAGATAGTCGGCAAGTGTTGGGTAAATGTTCAGGGCATACACATAATAGAATGAAAGAAATTTATATCTTGCAAAAAGAATTCTGTACAATAATGAACATAGAACATCACGTAGAATATGATAGCACAAACACAAGCCTCTGAGAGACCTAATTAGATTTATTACAGCTAGAAATACAAGCTGCTATGATAAAAAATAATCCTGATTTGTTTTATCCGATAATTAGATCAGGTTTCATGGTGCTGTTTCAGGAAAATTAGCAAAACAAAATGTCCAGAGCCTTATCAGGGTAATAACCTGTGTTAGATGTACAGAGTGGGGGACAATATAAAAAATAGTAATATTTACAGTAACATGATGGTAAAATCAGCCATCATGACAGGATTTCAGAGAAAATAACAAAAAGGATCTCGTGATAAACATATTGGAAGAAAATTCATTAGGTTGATTACATGGTCAGTCGATATCAGACACATTTCCTGGGTCTGACGAACACAGTGGTTGTGACATGTTTATGTAATTGCTTCTATTACGGGGTTAACCTGGTGTCGATGGCTTGACGTCACTCACACTACCTGGAGCTCGTTAGTGCAGGTGTCTTCACGGGAAAGGTTGAAAGACGGGCGGATCCAGATATTTTCAAAGGGGTGTCCGTTGAATATACATGGACAAATGTTCAAGGGTGGTTCACCTTGGGTGTCCGTTGAATATACAAGGACAAATGTTCAAGGGTGGTTCACCTTGGGTGTCCGTTGAATATACAAGGACAAATGTTCAAGGGTGGTTCACCTTGGGTGTCCGTTGAATATACAAGGACAAATGTTCAAGGGTGGTTCACCTTGGGTGTCCGTTGAATATACAAGGACAAATGTTCAAGGGTGGTTCACCGTGGGTGTCCGTTGAATATACATGGACAAATGTTCAAGGGTGGTTCACCGTGGGTGTCCGTTGAATATACAAGGACAAATGTTCAAGGGTGGTTCACCTTGGGTGTCCGTTGAATATACAAGGACAGATGTTCAAGGGTGGTTCACCGTGGGTGTCCGTTGAATATACATGGACAAATGTTCAAGGGTGGTTCACCGTGGGTGTCCGTTGAATATACAAGGACAAATGTTCAAGGGTGGTTCACCGTGGGTGTCCGTTGAATATACAAGGACAAATGTTCAAGGGTGGTTCACCGTGGGTGTCCGTTGAATATACATGGACAAATGTTCAAGGGTGGTTCACCGTGGGTGTCCGTTGAATATACATGGACAAATGTTCAAGGGTGGTTCACCTTGGGTGTCCGTTGAATATACATGGACAAATGTTCTAGGGTGGTTCACCGTGGGTGTCTGTTGAATATACAAGGACAAATGTTCAAGGCACAATGTCATACAAGTCTACAAGTGTGTTGATACCAGCTTTTAACAATAACAAAATTTCATAAAGTTTAAAAATGAACTCATAAATTATGAATGTCTCCAAAAAGGCATGTCTTTATCATCTCGTAAATTCATAATTTGAATATAACAAGGCTCCAACAAAAAACATGTGACGCCACATGGGAAGGATTTACATGAAGATTGCAAAATATGTCCAAGATGATAAACTTCTTCAACAGCCATAATTGAATAGACAATATGAATTAAAATATCTGAAGAAAAAAATGTTGGAGAAATGAAATACAATAATAAGACAAAAAATTTGTGTTTGAATAAAGTTGACAAGTTCCTTGAAAAATCATTCAATGAATGTAATTTTAGAATATCAAGAGTTTCTGCCACATGTTAGGGATACACAATTGTTAAGAGTGCTCGGACGATTGGACAGACGGACAAGCTGAGCAATATACACACTTCTTCTACTTGAACTGTAGCACGATTATCTTACTGAAATAAAGTGCTCTCACAAAAATATAAATAAGTGTTACAAATCGCTTAAACAATACTCAAGAATCAATAAAAAGAGTTCTAAAATGAATGCACATAGTGTTTGGTTTAGCCATGAGAGTCCATTTTCCATCGAGCGACCATTTTTATGTGTTCACAGAGAAACATGTGTTCACGTTAAAATGGTTGCTTGAAGGTAGTTCAAGTGATCTGACTGATGTAGTGATACCTCAACACTCAGAGTTCAAATATGGTACACTAGTGGAATGGTCAGTTGCTGTCTGAACTCAAATTCTCATGAGACCTACAAATATTCTAAAGTAACTATGTATTGTATAAACTTAACAAATGACAAATTTGATAAAACATGATATGCAAAAAACTTGCTACAGCGCCTTTAAAATGTCTGAACCATGTATACCATGTATAACAAGTTGGATTTTTTAAAGAAATTACCTCTCAGTGTTAATAAGTAAAGAAGTATTTTCTATTTGGAACCATATACTGATTTAGTGTGAATTAAGAAGTTGACTGTAACAATTGAAATTGTAAATGTTTCAAAGAGTGATTATTATTGAATAGTTTCCATCTAAATAAGTTTGCAACAAAGATAGGTTTAAATTGTTCTAAAGCATATTCCAATTTAGTTTGGAACCTTAAGTGACCATAAGTTGTTGAAAGTGGAAATACAAAAGTTCTCGCTGAATTGTTTGCAACAATGTGTAGCCATTGATAACAATTGAAAACTGAAGTTCGTTAAGGAGTAATTATTTTCTCCCCGTGTTCACATCAAGAAGTGGGGTCGAGGGGCCTTGTGTGTCAAGTGAAGATGATTACTCCACACTATGTATTGATCTCCTCACGTCCCGCACACGCTGAACACATGTAAAACACACGCTGCTGGGAGCAATTAGTTTTCTCACTTATTTCTGTACGGCTTCTCATCCCACTAATTTGTCAACTTCAATATTGAATTTCTTCTCATCCTCTGTAACTGATTGAATTTTCACAACAAAATTAGTTTAATTTTTTGCTTGATCTGTCATTTCTAACCGGTGTGTGTAATATGTTATATAGATTAACCTAAGTTACCGGTGTGTTATATGTTCTTTAGATTAACCTTTACCAATGTGTTATGTGTTCTATAGATTAACCTTTACCGGTGTGTTATATGTTCTATAGATTAACCTTACCGATGTGTGTAATATGTTCTATAGATTAACCTTTACCAATGTGTGTAATATGTTCCATAGATTAACCTTTACCGATGTGTAATATGTTCTATAGATTAACCTTTACCGATGTGTAATATGTTCTATAGATTAACCTTTACCGGTGTGTGTAATGTGTTCTGTACATTAAACTTTCCACCCCAACAGCTCGTCTTCGAGGAATCAAATTTTTAAAACCAACACCAAGGAACTTCATGTCTGATTAAGTGCTGAACCTTTAAGAGCCACTTATGTGCATAAGTAAAGCAGTTATGATAAATCATTCACATGTATAATCACTTTACAACTAACTGTTTTCACTGCATCGCTTCCAGCAGATTACACCATCTATTTAGTTGTGGAACCTATCAATATTGTATGTTGTTGAGATGCATGATTAGCAGCAATTTAACTCTACTCTCTAATCAAGAAATATTATTTTATCGTTACCGTAAAGTATGAGCATAATTCAATACTTTCATTCTTTTTACTTCACTTCAAGTTCCTCAGAGACAGATTGAGAGAGAGAGTTTATTTCCTGTATTGGAGGCCGCATGGCCCAGAGTACAATATGTATAGTACATATACAATTCAGTGTGAGATTTACATTTTAGATTGACTAATGTAAACAATATAAACTAGTGTGCGAAGCATAATATCAAATGATACATGTTTGTTTTCAAATATATTGAAAGTGATTTCAAAATCCTTTCATTTTTACATGATAACAATTGTATACAATTGTATACATCTGAGTTGGATAGAGCCAGTAATAATTAGGTATAAGGTTTTCTCGACTTTCTTTAAAGTATGGGCATACAAGAAGTGAAAATCATCTTCTGTAGCATTTAAAATACATTTATCACACATTAAGATAGAAAAATCTACATCTGCGTTACTATAACGTTGCTTTTGTACTTTCAAATTGTGTGCTAAACATTTAAAGGGAGGGTTCTATCGGGGTATTTTTTGTGGAAACGAAATTCAAGAGGATATCCCTGTGTACATATATATGCTATTAATACATGATTAAAACACAGTCAAATTGAAAGATATTAATGAAGTTAATACTTTGACGACTTTACATTTCACAACTTGATAAAGACAAGCACACATTTGTTGAAAAATCAAAACAATGAGAATTGAAGCCATTCATCGGCGCTGCGAGCTGGGAAAACTTCGCTACGTCCTAACAGCATATTGTTTATTGGTTTTATGATACATTATGTGTTAATATGTAAATATTCTATCAGTGTATATGTGTTACTATTACAAAAAATCAAAATTGAGTTAAATATAGCGTGTTTTCATTTCGCAAAATGCCAATTAACCAAGATGGCGGATACTGCCGACAGATCGGCGATAGAACTTTCCCTTTAAACCTAGCAAGTGCTTGAAATAGATCAGTATCAGATGATACGTTTAAGTAAAATTCTTGTTCAAATATACTCTTATATGATGCACAGGGTTTTAAAAAGCTTGAATCGTTTACTTTCTGATACCATTCCTGTATATCTAAATCAATACAAGTTTGTTTAAACCTTGACATAAAATGTTGGACATTTCCACAGTCCTGGAATAACCAGACATATGAATAACGTGTTCGAAACAAAAGCATTCTGACATGTGAAGCCCAATTTACTCTACTGTTTTCATCTTGTGTGTGTGCATCTTATAGCAGCCTGGGGATGCCTTCTCAAATCCATATGAATAAGCCGACACCAATATCGTATACACCGACAGAAATACGTTACAGATAAATGATAACGTCCAATTTCTCCAAGGACTGCGCTAGATGATGTTTTCTTATTAAGTCGTAGAAAGCGCTTAAAGAAATTACTTTGTACCTTTTCAATACTGGTTGTTTGAGGGTAAAGAGGGTCGCCATGTGTATCATCGGTTTGTTTGGTCTATATGGCAACGTATCAATACAATTATACAGATAGGATGTTTTGTTTGGGTCCTATCAAAGTGTTGTTTAGTTGTTTTGCTTTTATCATAATATTCTGGCACAGTTTCAGAATCATTTTGACACATACCATCAGTTGACCAATTACTACAATACACATCTGGCCCAGGGAATGAATGGGTTTTCATAACACTAGGAGTATACTTGATGCAATGTCAGATGTCTAATGTTGAGGAGGAAAACTGGAGAAGAAACAAAATGATGCATAGCATTGATAAATGTTCATGACATCACATAAGCTTAAAGTATTATGCTCTAGGGACCTATAAAGACCAGTTTGATGTTAATTAATATGTTGGCTGTAGAGCACAGGGGTGTAGTGGTTAGCGTGCTGACCCCTCATGCCAAAGGCCCAGGTTCGAATCCTTGTGGAGACACCAAATATTTGTGACTTGGGCCTCAAACTGTGTTGTGTGCCAGGACAAGTCCCTTCATCCTCATTGCACTCAATTCACCCAGCTGTTTGAATGGGTACCTTGACCCAGGGAAGTATGGAAGTATGTTGTCGCACTGAGCACTTACTTGCAGCACCCAAAGTACAATTCCTTCAGGGTAATCATACAAATTGTGAGCTTTGAGCATGCTCATGCATATAAATAGCGCTACACAAATAGATGATATTATGATTATTTATAACTTGCCCGTGTAAGTTGTAATGTGTAACTGTAATATTTATATGGGAATATTAAACTACCGGTAGTGTAATACCGCCGCACGTATGACGTCACAATAGTTTGTGGTTATGGCATCACAATGGGATCGGACTTGCAAAATTCATAGTTTCAGAGCCATATCGGCTATTTTGCTGGATTATAGGTGGGCGAGTAATAAACAGAATGCTAAACTTCCTTCTATTTAACTCGTGAATGATTTGGTATCAATCTCGCTTTCGCTTGTTCACTCGTTTAATAAAAATGGTATTAAATAGAAGGTCGTTTATATATATTTCCACCGACTTCTGAGTTGTTGGTACATCATCTTCTGAGAACTCTAAGACTTTGACTTGTTGATATCTCATGGTTAGATATCTCTAAGACTTTGAGTTGTTGATATCTCATGGTTAGATATCTCTGAGACTTTGACTTGTTGATATCTCATGGTTAGATATCTCTGAGACTTTGAGTTGTTGATATCTCATGGTTAGATATCTCTGAGACTTTGAGTTGTTGATATCTCATGGTTAGATATCTCTGAGACTTTGAGTTGTTGATATCTCATGGTTAGATATCTCTGAGACTTTGAGTTGTTGATATCTCATGGTTAGATATCTCTGAGACTTTGAGTTGTTGATATCTCAGTGTCTGAGAACTCCACTCTGATTAGTTGATATCTCATCTTTGGAGATCTTTGAAACTTTGGTTGATGATATCTCAACGTCTTAGATCTCTGAGGCTTTGAGTTGTTGATATCTCATCTTCTGAGACTTTGAGTTGTTGATATCTCATCTTCTGAGACGTTGAGTTGGTGATATCTCATCCTCTGAGACTTTGAGTTGTTGATATCTCAACGTCTTTGATCTCTGAGACTTTGAGTTGTTGGTATCTCATCTTCTGAGACTTTGAGTTGTTGATATCTCATCTTCTGAGACTTTGAGTTGTTGATATCTCATCTTCTGAGACTTTGAGTTGTTGATATCTCATCTTCTGAGACTTTGAGTTGTTAATATCTCATATTCAGAGATCTTTGAGTTGTTGATAGATCTCTGACACCTGATTCCTTGAAATCTGAGACCACTCCGCAGATTTACAAACATATGTGAATGTTCTATAATCAGCATTGCCTGCACGGGGACTGTATGCAAGTGACACTGATATCCCTTAACAAAGTCATTGATTATGAATTATCATTGACAAGTCTGTCATTTCTCGTTATTCGCTGTAATGATTGCTTCTGGGAGATTTACATTTACCATAATTAACAGTTGATTGATATTTGTCTGGTGTGGAATTCATTTCTAAAATCTTCTAAGAATTGCTTCATTTAAGCAGGGCCGTTTTGATTATTATGTACTTGTTCTTTTTTTAATAATAGCGTTCAATCCATTTCGATCTGAAATGTAATGAATACCTAGCATATTTCTATTGTAGTTCATATATCACTTTTCTCTCTCTCTTTCTAAGATTTGCCTTATTTGACTCAGATTTACCACTGGAGTAACGACCGTTCTTTCCACTTGTGGAAAGGCGTTCTTTTGGCGTGGAAAGAGCGACCTTTCCAATCTTTCCACCCTTGGAAAGAGGCAGCTTTCCACGCCTTTCCAAAGACGGAAAGAACGACCTTTACAAAGCCACTTTGGAAATATCGGCTGAAAGGCGGCCTTTCCACAGCCATCACGCTAATGAGATAATTACTTTTCTAACGATGAGTTATGTCCCCTTGTAATGCGCGACCTGTCAACAATATCTATAGAACTATCGCTTATGACTAGATTTCCTTTGATTTATTAGCCATATTAAATATCATTTTGATTTAGGAAAATCTTAGACTTTGATACCTATTTTGACATTAAAAGAATAAGTTGTTGAATATTATTTTTTATCTTTACATTATTTTGACTTGATTAAATATTATTTCTTTAAACTTGTTAGACGTATTCTAACAAGAAAGTAAAAGTGAAAATGAGACAGCAGAATATATTGACTTTGTTAAAATTATGAAAATAATGAAAATATTTGTTAATATATTTTAATAGAAACTTGTTTTTATCATGTTGAAAAGTAAATATTATATTTAAGTAATAAAACATAAAGACTACAAGGTTTTGACAAGAATTAGAAAAAAGTAACTTTATTTTTTCAAAGACATTTTCATTGAATGATTTTTTAAAACATTCATTTTCAATTTTGATTTTAAATCCGTAGGTATGACTTTAATTGGAATGTGATCAGTCTACGAACAAAAACAAGAAACTGGCTTTCCAAAATGTTTTGACAAATCCTACGTTAGGTAAACAAAACTGAATGTAAAATGTTGATTTGACACTGACTTATTTATAAACATTTTGCTATTCTATGTCCCGTTTACCAGAGACATACATACATACATATAGACATACATGTACCTAAAATGCACCAGAGGTGTGTTGTTCTGGAAATTCTTCTTAATAAGCATTTTTCATTTATGCTGTCCAAATAACCTATGCCGTAGAATTCCCTGATCATGCACCTTGTGGCCTGTTAACATAGGATTAATAACAGCGGTGGAATTAAAGATAGATGAGCTTCATAATGCCAAGAAAATTAAATTTTTTAATTTTATTTAATTGAGATTTACTAACTTTAACCGAAAATAACCAGTTTAAGGTCAGTCACTTCATTATAAAGAAAATACAATCATTGAAAGTCGTGGTCATGATCGAAAACAGGACATAGGACCTTGGCATGATGCAGCCATTAAGTCAAACGTATATTTGGACACTTTCATGAAATAGATAGGAAGACAGATTTGCTTCTATAGCTTTTAATAGATCTTATAACGAGTAAATACTGAAATAGAGCCATATATGTCGACTACTACATATGCATGAGACTGTTCCTTAGTTTTCATTGATAATATATATATTATATTATATATTCATGTATAAATGTGTTTGATTCTATCGCTTGCTTAATGACTGTGACGTCATACCTGTGTTACGTCATCACTATTATGACAATCTAACGTCACAACTGTTTTGTACTCCCTGAAGATTACAATGAAACTAGTAGGAGTCTATTGGTGTTGTGTGTTTTTTAACTTTTGAATATATTTGACTGTATACCAGACCAACTCAATGTTTCTGATATATATATATATATATATATATATATATATATATATATATATATATATATATATATATATATATATATGTATAATGATATGAAGAAAGTCGAGTAAGATGATAAAACGCAAATCAGCACCTACTGTAATATGTACATTTCAGAACCATATAAAGTATCATGCAAAACTGATTATGCATCTTTAAAAGAATACGTTTGCATACGACCACATTTACAGGTAATGTTTCATTTCTAAGTATCCAACATCTCACTACCTTTACATATTATATTTTGGAACTATTTCCATGTACAAAAGGAGCGCAGGTGTGTTTAAAGATAAAACAAATAACCAAACAGCCTGATGCTGTCATAAGAAAAGATGACCATGTATAATATTATCACTATAACCATGTCTAAACACTACATGATCCTACAGGGCAAGAAAAATACTCCCTGGCGTAATGTGCTTACCTTTGAAATGTAACTAATCACTGATACAACATGGGGGGGGGGGGGGGGGGGGGTGATAATATGTTTATTTCATTCCTTAATTTCATTAGCTAACCATAAGTTATTAAGTTAAAAAGTAGATCCTACATATATAGTGTTTGACTGAATGATGGAACGACAGAGAGAATGAATGAGGGATTGGCATGTTCACGCAAGCAGCTGTAGTGATCTAAATTATCATAAGTTTAACAGACATATCCCGAAAGATAATCTTATATTCATTCGGCCTGAATCACAAAAATACATAACACAACACCTGTGAAATGATGAGTTATATTAAGAACTAGAGCAAGCTTTAAACAACTTTTTTTGACAAAGTATGTTGTGTCATCTTGATGATAACCTGTCTTACAGTCTGTTTACTGCTCCACCACTGCTTCTTAACTTGCAGATTTGATAATCAATTAAGTTCAATTACTGGTAGATTTTAGAAATATGTCTAAGTGTTTATCATGGGACTGCCTTTCAATTATCCTACATCAATTTACATATTATCAATCACATTATATTGTTCACTTAACCTCTTAATTAGCAATGTTATTGTGATGTGGGATAATATCGGTTTCTTTACCACTTACCATTTCGATTTCACTACAAGCTATGTATAAACGATCGTATTGACCAGATGTACATTTAAAGAAGAAATATTCAAAGAGCAAGTACATTTCTTTGATTGGCATTCTTGAAGTTAAGGTGATGAAGAAGAGATATACGATCATGTACATTAACATATGTTTGTGATGTCAAAGCTGTTCTCAACTGTTCACATCGACATTCACAGCAATGGGTAACTTCCAGGCATACTGTATTTTATGTATAGGATGTTCCATAGTGAAGTTTAGTATCTCCTAGATCAATTTTAGATGGATGGTTTCATACCTGTGACACTTGAAAACGAACGTCGTCTTTGATATAAACAGTACGAGGGTTATAAACCAATAAGCAATCATATATCGGCATTTTGCCGTCTGCAAACACGATGTGTGCCAATGAATTACGTAATTGTTTCATCAAAGGCGGCCGCGTTTCCTAGATATCACGCTGCAAAGCCTTTCAAGGTCATTGTGCGTGCTTACGCTCATTAACACAGAGAGAAAAGAAAATACCAATTTGATATATGTTATATTAAAATCTATAATTAAAACATTTTAATTGCTGACTTTTTCATTCGTAAATAATTGTTTGTTATGATTTTAATAAAATGTATACTTCACATTCCATAAGGCCATATAACGTTTTTGTATATGGTGCTGAGAGAACCTTATAGTTATTAATACCCGGAAAATAAAGGCAATGATAACAGAGACTAATAAGTGAAGAAAGACAACTATAAACCTGTTCTCATTGACAGTTCCATCATATAAGTTGTCCCGAAGTATAAGTATCTCGGCACTATTTTTTATGACAAATTCAAACACAGATAGCATCTACAAGAATGGCCAACAAAGACTGTGTTTTACGTAAAGTTAAAGCTTTTAATGTCAATACCTTTACACTTGCTCTTTATAACAAAAGTTTTATTCAAAACGTTCTCTGTTGTAGCATGTCAAGTGGTTTGGTTTGGAGATCTTTCATTGCAAAACGAAAACAAGCAATAAAACATTTCCATGATCTTTCATCCGGTTATTTTGACATGATCATTTTACAGTCTTATATTTAATGAATAGATTAACTGGTATCACGATTGTAATTCATCATTATGAGTTAAACAATTTTTCATAGGCCGATAGGCTCATTACAAGTATCACACGACGTACTCTTATTAAAGTGTTTAGGTTTGAATATTAATGATTAATGATATAAATTCAACACATGTTGTTTAAGTGTATTAAATTAAAATACTAATACTTGTTGGTCCGCCTGTTCTTTATTTTTAAGATTGTATTCGGAAGAGTTTCTGTTATTGGAGGAAGTGACATACTGCCATAATACAAAATAAATTAATTATTGTTATGTCGCAAGCTAATGCAGCGGTTATCATGATAACAATGCTGTTAAGTTGTTACATTGTATACATCTGTATTTCATTTTGCAATGACTCCTTTTGTCAAGCTCATTTTTTGCTGAGCTTCACTGACTGTGGTCAACCAGCTAGGGACTCTGTAATCAGATGGGAGTCCCTGGCTATATACAGGAGCAAGCGTCACGTGCAAATGCCTATCAGAACAACCTGTTAAACAATGCGTTCCGGTCGGTGTTATGTAACATGTGTATTCGGTCTTAAACAGGTCTCCTTGGGGACTGTAACACTTGATTCCGGTATCTTGTACTGCATCCATATTCAGCTATTCATCTATCAACAATCGCTATAGACACTTTCATATGGGTATCTAAACTAATTGTTATGATGACAAAGAGGTACCAGTATGCGCCTTTGTTTCAACGTTCAGAGTTTGAACATCAAATAGCTTTATTGCTGTACACTAGCCCGTGAATGTTTCATTATCTGTTGAAACAAAATTTGAATGTCGAATTGTAAAATTGCAATGACATTTACATGTTGTAGATGTGAAAGGTATGACTATTTTCTAAACTACAAATAAAATTATGAAATAAAAGATATAGACAATATAGACCTAGATAACAGGTCACACTTGTGTAAACAACGATACTGTAAGGTATTTATAGAAGTTGAACATAAAATAAAATAAAATGAAAACATAGAATAAGCACACATGTGCCAAAGACTCATGTTCCGGTTTAAAACAGTTTGAATGGGGTGATGTTTCATATTATCCTGCTCAAATAAATTCATGGATGGCGATTTATATATACATGTTCATAATTTAGAAATGCTTGCCATTTAGATTTAGTGAGGAAATATAACATGGTTATATTTGGGATAACACTATCTTCAATAGTACAAATTATTGTACTTTTTCGGGCCGAGTCACATGCGGGATTCGAACCCACGCCCTCAGAGTAAGGCAACTATCGCCAGCATTGACTGTACCAACAGCTTACCACACGACCATTTCGCCTCGACATGTTCATAATTGCAGACTCGAATAACTACGCTAGATATATCTAGATATTTCATTTTCCTCTGCTTATGTCAATGACAATTCCTTGTGTATGTGTATTGGTATTTAAAGATAACCCTCTCATCAGAATTGTCGAATATACATCTGAATATACAACCACAGCTAGTCACCAATACACACCATTCCTCACCCAGACAATGCTAGCTTAATTGCGGGTCATAAACCAGGCGAGAAATTACGCGTAATACATTAGATATTTCGTAATTATAAAATCGCTCTGTATGTTACCTTAAATGAATAATGACAATTATCTTAAAGTTTGCTTTTATTAGCTCTCTGGGATACCGTTGTTTATATGTACAAGATTCTTTGTCGGAGTAAAAGTGTTAGGTATATGTATCTAGTTAAAATTGGTCATTATTTGATTTAATATTAAACCATATTATGTCCGTTAATACTGTAATGCTATCTCTATATTTTTATAATCACTTATATTATTTACATTTAACTACAGATTATTCTTCTTTTGAAGCTTTGGCTTATCAATTTTATCTGTGGAACTTACACGTGTATACCCTGCAGTGGTATGCGTGACACGTAAACAATTCACCCATTCATACTGGATTGTTTTAAACCTTATAAAAACGTCTTCTCGGTACATTACCCTGAATCGATACTGTGAATATGTTTGTAATGTCATTTATAAAATGTCTGGTAGGACAGACGGACGGATATAATTAATGCATGTTTTATAGATGTATCGTTAAAACATTTATGCCATAGTTATTTGTGGAAGGAGCACCTGCAGACAGATTTATTCAAAATATAAGGCCAAAACAAGTACAATTCATGTTTCAGCATGACGGCTTGAGATGACGTAACTTCGATAATTATTTCATCCGGAGTTTCCATCTAATCTTTTATAAACATGGCAAGGTATTTTAAGATTATTATGATTATTATATTATTATTATTATTATATATTATGAATAAGTAGATTATACATCGTTTGTGGATTGCAAAGCGTCACAAACTAACCATTTGTAAAATTCGTCTTCTATTTGACCAGAAGAATAATTAGAACATCATAGATCATCCAGCGTGTAATAGTCCTTTCTAAAATGTTGTATTTTAAGGAGTGTAATGCGATTCTAAATTTACATAGATTTCGTAAGAGTGACTTATCACTAAGAAAACGTAAATACTAGTCTGGCCCAAACCCCGATCTGAAATGATGTAATGACTTAAATAAATTGATGAATTAACTGTTTTGGACCAATTTGTATAGACATATCCCTTAAAAGTAAACAAAGATATTTACCTCTCACCAACATTTTGATTCAACCAAATATAAGACAATCCACTTGACAATACATCTATCTCATATCAGCTAACTAATGCGCGTTAACGGGACATATTTAAGGATGCGTACTCGTTATTGAAAATGTATCTTAAAACTAATAGTTAAGAAATCAAAGCTGTGTACATGACAACTGTGAGCTTTGCCACTTTGGATTTTGTCTGCAACAACATGAAAACAACCATGATATACTTTGATGTTCTGCATGTGACATTTTATACGCCAGCTGTGTTCATTTGCATCAATATGATATATGTATTAAAGCTATTAGTAGGCCGTTTGCTGCGAACGTACTTCATAACACTCACATTCAGTTTTAATGTAATATGCTTCATAAACAAAGCATACATTTATACAATTTATCATTTACAAATACAAACACAAATTAAAAATGTTTTGTCACATCTTAAGTCGGTTTCACTTTATTTCCACAAACGATACCTATAATGGATATTTTCCGGTTTTTTAAAATAATAATTCTTAATATCTAAAATCAGTGGACACGCTCTTGCGTCATATACAGTAAATATTTGATTGATTCCACCAGTTTTAATTTGTGATCCGAAAACGAAGTATGATGGACAGAACATGACATATTTTATTATTTTTATTGAAAATATTAAAATACTTACAAATCATACCCCGACACAATTGCAAAACAGACAGTATATATATATATATATGGGACAACAATATACAATAAACAGAAAACCTATGTTAGCTATCGTGATAATACAATTTAATTTGTTGAAGAATGAAAGCTTGTCCAATATACAGTGTACACGTGGATGTGTCATGGTCAAAGAAGAGACTACTCTCATCAGAGTTCACAAATACACAACCGAATATACATGTATGCGAAGTCGCGAATACACGCTGTTGAGCCCATCTAAAGATAGCAATTGCGGGTCATAAAACATCCTGTGCAATACACGAGAATGGTAAGTAATTGAAAATTTTAATCTGTTCTTACTGACTGTAGTAACACTATCATATTTGTAAAAATATAATTTTATGTTAGTTGTGCTTTTATGAGTGTTTTGGGCGCGTATGTGTCATTTGGATACATATTTGAGAAGTCTATCCATTTTTAACGGCACTTTATCTTAACTTCATGACATTTCTTTTTTTATATTTTACTGTTTTACAAAATAGTCATCCCACATTTAACGTTGTCTACTTATTATCTGTGTATGACTCAATAATTATAGATAAAAACTTATTCAATCATTCTTGCTTTACTGTAATGATATGCGGATGGAAATTTATTAAAATAATATAAATGTTAATCACATTTTAATCACGTTATTAGTAATTGAGTGTCACATAGGTCAAATCTGACGGGTTAGCACATGTTGCATGTTTATTCATATTCGTTTGTATGTTATAATTATGTTCAGTTACACTACCCTTTTATAGTAAAATGAGTATATTCTTCGCCTTCTATCATATATATATATATATATATATATATATATATATATATATATATATATATATATATATATGCATAGTAATAGGGCAGTGATAACGTTACTGTGGGTTGCATATATATTTACCGGTACTGATTGCAGTTGACTGCAGTCTGGGCGCACTCTGGTATTCAACCATCACCAAAACTCACAAAAAGACGTACTCTTTGAAACTAAACTGATGTCTTATGATAATTGAAATTGTATTGCAAGTTGCCTGTCTGTTCATTTTGTTTTAATGGAGAACAACGATTTGAAACCAAGTGTTCGTTATTATTGTTTTATTTTGCCAGTAATTAAATATGGGATGATTTATTGACAATGAATTGTCATTTGGACATTTTATAAGGTCAGCGAAAAACAGGATGTTAAAAGTTATTGAATGACTTTGTTATATTATAGTATAGCTTGTATTATGTTGATGAGGGTATCAGCCTGCTATTTAGACATTTGTGTACATGAATGCGAGAAATATTTGTTAATTAACAGAATACACAACTTTGTTTATTAGGACGCACTGTGATTGGGTATATACACAACGCTTCAGTGGTTGTCGTCGTTCTAATTGATTTATTGATTCGCAACATGTGAGACATGAAAGACTCAGTCTTATGAACGTACTTCTCACAAATTGACAGTTTTGTGATATGCTAGTGTTGCATTTAAAACATCACAATTCATCACCAATGTAATGAACTTTTTATTTTAAATGTAGTTTAAAACTGGAATTAAAAAACGATTTACTGATATCTTAACAAATGATTGAAATCCAACTCAAAACGTTATTGTAATTTTATTTCATATGATGTGTGATGTAGCCACAGCCTAGTTATCATTAACAATGTTGCAGTAGATTAATAACATTAACTTAAGATTTTGTATGCACGGACACAATCCGACAAATACACACTTATTCCAATATTTTGTTATTTACTTCTGAATTTTTGTTTTAAATATCAAAACCAAAAATTATCGAACAAAAATCGTAACAGTTGTTACAGAATGGGTCGGTAATTAAATGCAGGCTTTAGTATAACCATAGACCACAGAGGGTACCATTACTGATTAGTTTTATATATTCCGAATTAAAGTACATCCATTGTGTTTCATTAACAAATATTTGGCTTTAATACGCCCAAACTCACCATATGTGCTGTTTACAATACAAACAAATTCACTCAGCTTGCATATTCTTCCCCAATCGCATAATATATCATAATTACTAGTTTCCAATTACAATCGAGTAACATCATTTTGCATGTGGAGAAACCGAAAGTGCACGTCCTATGTACATGCACAGTAGTTATATGAATTATTCAACATTATCAACCCAAAGTTGTTATTTTGCCTGTTTTAAATAAGATTCCAAAATAACGTTTGACTCATTGGCGCGCGACTCACGCGTTACATTGTCCAGTTTTCGATCAGAAATCACTACTTTTACCTTCATATCGTCAATGTACTAAGTCGACAATCATCAAAATGGTAGTTTTTAACAGTCGGTACTCGATAAAGAAACACTATTTATAACGTTTGGAATATGTGACCCCCAACAGCACAATGGATAGACCTTCAAGGTCTCGTGAACACAACCTGAACAAACTAAGTTTTTCGCAGAGCTTCTTGTTTTAATAAGCTAGAAGGTTTTAATCTACTACCGCCAAACGAACAGTTTAATGCCATACTCAACACTCCCGTTTTAACTTTTGATAGTGCCAAGGCCTGCAATAGTATTCTTCGTTTACGTCGTAATCTTTTATAAGGATAATGTATGCAATATTTTAGTTTACTTTTATTGATGTACATGCTTTTACTCTATATTCAATATATTATATGTTTTATAAATTGACACAGTGTCTCTCATATATCGCTGAGCGATTGGTTGTATATACACAAGTGAGACAAAAATAAAACAATCTGTATGTCTGTCTGTCTGTCAGAGATTGTCGTAGCTAGTAGTTATGCAACTCAGTGTAACAACTGCACATGTGTATCTCAGCACGTATTATGACTAAATACACAATCACTACTTAACGACTTAAATATGCAATCATTTGATTGCGTTGGTGTGGAATGTATTGAGAGAGATTATTATGGCTCATTTCGTACACATAAATACATGTTAATAAAATATAAATATAACGACATGCGATGGTATGACGTAAAATAGTTGAAGATATCTTTGAAATTAAAATACATGCGTAATTTAACTACATTGCATAAATACTCATATAACCAATTTTGTCATTTAACTGAGATGTTATATTTATCGAAATAATATTGTACAACACTGTGAAATGCCATAAGACTTACGACAAACTATTTTTAAAATGCTTATACTTCACAACATGATACACAATATTTCCGTCCGCTAATCGGAGAGAGAGAGAGAGAGAGACGGACGGTCGGACGGAGGGTCGGAGGGACGGACGGAGGGAGAGAGGGAGAGAGATTAGACTGTGCAAGTTGTCTATCATTGTAGAACGTAAAATAGTTATATCTTCCTAACTGAAAAACTGTAGCCAGTAGGGAACATTCGCTACAACACAACAAAATGTTGTCGTTTTACAGAGACAGAGACAGAGACAGAGACAGACAGACAGGGAGAGCGGGAGATATAAAGATAGAGAGAGAGAGAGAGAGAGAGAGAGAGAGAGGGAGAGGTACAGAGAGGGAGATGGAGAGAGAGACGGAGAGAGAGACGCAGAGAGAGGGAGATAGGTATGGAGAGAGGGAGAGAGAGAGGAAGGAGAGAGAGAGAGGAAGGAGAGAGAGAGAGAGAGGGAGAGACAGAGAGAGAGAGAGAGAGGGAGAGACAGAGAGAGAGAGAGAGAGAGAGAGAGACAGAGAGAGACAGAGAGAGACAGAGAGAGACAGACATACAGAGATACAGAGACACAGAGATACAGAGAGGGAGAGGTACAGTTGTCTATCATTGTAGAAGGTTATATAGTTATATCTTCCTAACTGAAAAACTGTAGCCAGTAGGGAACATTCGCTACAACACAACAAAATGTTGTCGTTTTACAGAGACAGAGACAGAGACAGAGACAGACAGACAGGGAGAGCGGGAGATATAAAGATAGAGAGAGAGATAGAGAGAGGGAGAGGTACAGAGAGGGAGATGGAGAGAGAGACGGAGAGAGAGACGCAGAGAGAGGGAGATAGGTATGGAGAGAGGGAGAGAGAGAGGAAGGAGAGAGAGAGAGGAAGGAGAGAGAGAGAGAGAGAGAGAGAGGGAGAGACAGAGAGAGAGAGGGAGAGACAGAGAGAGAGAGAGAGAGAGAGAGAGAGACAGAGAGAGACAGAGAGAGACAGACATACAGAGATACAGAGACACAGAGATACAGAGAGGGAGAGGTACAGTTGTCTATCATTGTAGAAGGTTATATAGTTATATCTTCCTAACTGAAAAACTGTAGCCAGTAGGGAACATTCGCTACAACACAACAAAATGTTGTCGTTTTACAGAGACAGAGACAGAGACAGACATACAGGGAGAGCGGGAGATAGAGAGATAGAGAGAGAGAGAGAGAGAGAGAGAGAGAGAGAGAGAGAGAGAGAGAGAGAGAGAGAGAGAGAGAGAGAGGTACAGAGAGGGAGATGGAGAGAGACGGAGAGAGAGACGCAGAGAGAGGGAGATATGTATGGAGAGAGGGAGAGAGAGAGGAAGGAGAGAGAGAGAGAGGAAGGAGAGAGAGAGAGAGGGAGAGACAGAGAGAGAGAGAGAGAGAGAGAGAGAGAGAGAGAGAGAGAGAGAGAGAGAGAGAGAGAGAGAGAGAGAGAGAGAGAGAGAGAGAGAGAGAGAGAGAGAGAGACAGACAGACAGGGAGAGCGGGAGAGAGGGAAAAGCGAGAGAGAGAGAGAGAGAGAGAGAGAGAGAGAGAGAGATACAGAGAGGGAGAGGTACAGAGAGGGAGATGGAGAGAGACGGAGATAGGTACGGAGAGAGGGAGAGAGAGAGAGAGAGAGAGAGAGAGAGAGAGAGAGAGAGAGAGAGAGAGAGAGAGAGAGATAGGGATAGGGAGGGAGGGAGGGGGAGAGATAGACAGAGAGAGAGAGAGAGAGAGAGACAGAGAGAGAGAGAGAGAGAGAGAGAGAGAGAGAGAGAGAGAGAGAGAGAGAGAGAGAGAGGGGACATACGGACGGACGGAGGGGTGGATGGAGGGACGGACGGACGGAGGGAGTATGAGAGGGAGAGAGATTAGACTGTGCAAGTTGTCTACCATTGGTATTTATTTGTAACTAGGGGTGAATACTTGATAATGTACAAGATCAATTAAACTATGATGTATGGACAAATACATTTATATATGCGTGGTTTTTCCCTGTGTAATCAACAACCCTTAACAAAAAACAAAACTACACCCATTGCAAAGTATGACTCGTATTTGGTGATTAATTTGATTAATTTCACTCACTCAATGTCACACGGGAATACCACTCGCGCTTTGTTAATATTTGTTTGGAAAATCTGTAGATATGCCGTCATTTTCTTGAGAAAATAGATTCATCATAGGTTGTATGTTAGGATGGTCTTAATCTCATTTAATTTTAATTTCCCATTCAAATAGTATTTCTGGTTATCTGAATGTTGATAATTTAGTCATTTAAATTACAATGATCTCATCTATCACTTGTTTAGAAAATTATAGGAAAATATAATTATTTATTGAATTGGTAATAGAACTATTCCAAAATGTTCCCATTGCTTAAAAAAACTGAACCACGATTTTATGAACGCTTCACAAAATATCATGAACAAATTAAATACTACATTAAATGATTAATATATAATTTCTCACTTAAATATAATTACATTAAAATAAATTAAGATAAATAGGATAAAAAGGAGTTTTAAAGAGTGATTCTTAATTTAATTGAAGAAGTAAATAGACGAAAACAAATAATGTGATTTTATTCACGCTTCAATGGAAGTCCACTGTTTGGAAAGGTTGGCTGTGGAAATGCGATCATTCCACAGTGTGGAAAGGACGCCTTTCGGTTTTGGAAAGGTCGTTGTTTCCAAGTGTGGAAAGTTGTGGAATGGACGGTCGTTTCTCCAGTGTACCATACTCTCGATGAAGTTTCTTTCCGCAAGTGACTAAGATTTACCTTATTTGCGATGAAGTTTCTAACCACCAGTGACTTAGGTTCTCCAATCTTACAGTGAAGCTTTACACCAGTGACTAAGATTTACCATACTCTTGATGAAGCTTTACACCAGTGACTAAGATTTACCATACTCTTGATGAAGCTTTACACCAGTGACTTAGATTTACCATACTCTTGATGAAGCTTTCCACCAGTGACTTAGATTTACCATACTCTCGATGAAGCTTTCCACCAGTGACTTAGATTTACCATACTCTTGATGAAGCTTTCCACCAGTGACTTAGATTTACCATACTCTCGATGAAGCTATACACCAGTGACTTAGATTTACCATACTCCCGATGAAGTTTTACACCAGTGACTAAGATTTACCATACTCCCGATGAAGTTTTACACCAGTGACTAAGATTTACCATACTCCCGATGAAGTTTTACACCAGTGACTTAGATTTACCATACTCTTGATGAAGCTTTCCACCAGTGACTTAGATTTACCATACTCTCGATGAAGCTTTCCACCAGTGACTTAGATTTACCATACTCTTGATGAAGCTTTCCACCAGTGACTTAGATCTACCATACTCTCGATGAAGTTTTACACCAATGACTTAGATTTACCATACTCCCGATGAAGTTTTACACCAGTGACTAAGATTTACCATACTCCCGATGAAGTTTTACACCAGTGACTAAGATTTACCATACTCCCGATGAAGTTTTACACCAGTGACTTAGATTTACCATACTCTTGATGAAGCTTTCCACCAGTGACTTAGATTTACCATACTCTTGATGAAGCTTTACACCAGTGACTAAGATTTACCATACTCTTGATGAAGCTTTACACCAGTGACTAAGATTTACCATACTCTTGATGAAGCTTTACACCAGTGACTTAGATTTACCATACTCTCGATGAAGTTTCTTTCCACCAGTGACTAAGATTTACCATACTCTCGATGAAGCTTTACACCAGTGACTAAGATTTACCATACTCTTGATGAAGTTTCTTTCCACCAGTGACTAAGATTTACCATACTCTCGATGAAGCTTTACACAAGTGACTAGGATTTACCATACTCTTGATGAAGTTTCTTTCCACCAGTGACTAAGATTTACCATACTCTTGATGAAGTTTCTTTCCACCAGTGACCTAGGTTCTTTTAGAAAGGTTAACCTTAACTCCCATTTTTTACCATACCTTAGTGATTTACAGTCATCGAGTGCTTACTGAAAGTAGGCCCTGGACTCACTACACCAGTGATTATGATTTGCTGTACTTGCGATGAAGTTTCCTACCACCAGTGGCTAAGCTTCCCTGGACTCACAATGAGGCTAGTTGGTTTGGAAATTAAATTATCAGGTGATTGGATCACATATAATGGCTTAACAACTTCGGGCGGACGGAAATTTAATTTTCTCGCTTTTACGAGACTGCAATTAGATATTTGATGACTGGGTCAGGCTGCGTGAAGAATGCAGATCGGAATAGACACCTTACGCTCTGCAATTCCATTACCAGTCCACAATATTGCCAATTACAATTGTGAAATACGGGATCGGGACATTTATCACTGTCAAGTCATAAGGTGAGAGAGGGATAAAGATGAAAGACGCTGGGGATACAGGGACATGCCATATTGTCTGATTGCTTCTGCTCCTGGATTGACTTCATCATAAACTCCACTTCTTCCTGATGAGATGTGACTTTTACTCATATCGGCATTTGAAGTGAAGTATTTCTGTGCCATATTCATCGAGTGTCGTTGTAGTTCTGAAACGTGAATGATGATATGTTTGTGGAAAGTTGGTGAAATCGATGTGACATGTCTGTGAAGATGTCTGCATCGTTGAGAGGTGGTGATCTCCCTGTACACTTCTTCTTTCTCTCCATTCACTGTACTTCAATACTTGCTTGTATAACATGTACTCAACTATAATAAAACTAATGATACCCATACTAATAATAATATTTCTGAAAAATGTTTCAGAAAAATTGGTGTTTTCAGATAGATTGTTTATTAAAGCGTTAGTTACATTAAAGATTAATTTATTGAATGTGTTTTATTGATGGATGAAAGATGTATGCCTTAGTCCATCAGTACTCTCATTCCATCATAAGCTAATTTACCTATGTGCAAGCTGGTGGACCTTTCATTACCTTCCCCCTTTGTTACTTCTACCACTCATTTAACCCCAAGCTGCTTGGGCCTATCAGCTTCTCATCTTGATTGTTACCTTGCTTCTTTATAATCACATTTCTTATCCTTCTCATTATTGTCAAATCTGCCTTCCTGATAAGTTCATGTTTTAAATCCCACCCACCCCTTTTTATTTAATATCATTTATTGTCATTAAAATAATTGTATTGTATTTATGGCCAAAATAATTGCAGTATTTTATTGTAATCTTCATTGCATTTACCCAATGTATATGTAAACCTACACCTTTTTCTAGTTGCTGTTACAGGCAGGCTGTTCTCATTTGTATAACTGTGTATTCCTTACTGTGCTAGCGAGACAGCCTGTCTGTATCATTTATGTTTTATGTATTTAACATAATGCCATTAAATTTATATTGCTATGTTTTGCCTTTGTGTTGATATTGTAAAGGAAGGGAAGCTAATTGTCAAGATAAAGGCATCGGTATAAATAAACTAATATCATGACAACATTTATATATAAACACATGAATTGCACTGAGTGATCTTGCTAAATACCATTTCTTTATTCAGAAAGATAGAATATAAAACTGGAAGTGATTATTCTTCAATAAGTCTTGTTTTTGATGATTTTTTGTTTTTTTAAGGTTTGAGTTATTTTAAATGTAATTGTTTCAGAAACCAATATTGTATTTATAAGAAACAAACTAATGTAAACCATACTAAAGAAATCTGTAGACTGATAATGAATTATCAAAAATGCAAAAAGAGAAATCAGAATTTTTTTATGTTATGTTATTGTGAATATTGTCACATTCTAACTAAAGTTATGAACTATATCAAACTACATAAATATTGTTTATGGAGATGAGAGGTGCTATTTCTATGTAAGATGGTGTGAATGTTTGTTTATTTATAAAGTTGTCTTCAGATGTAAACAAACACCAGTTGTGAGTGGTCATCTGTATTCACAAGCCTCCCTCCAGGAATAGTATCAGTCGGCCTCAGTGCTGCTTTATCTGTTGTCATTGACGTCAATAGCGGCGTCACATGACTTGTGGAGTGGGTGACAATACACGACCTCGTAACGAAGACGCAAATAGATCTTCTCCAACTTTTTGTAGTAATGGTCTGCATTTGATAAATTTTACTCATTTGAACTTATTGATATTTTGTTTACGTGAGATGAAGATGGATCTTATGAAATATCTTTGATCATGTTTTTGCTGTGTATGAGTCAGTGGAAATACAATCTGTGTCGGTGATTAGCTGGTTATAAATTGCTTCTTTGTGACGTAGCTGATGTGTAAACTTTTATATCTTATATGTATATTGTTACATGAAATTGGATCAATGTATGATGTCAATTGAAGTGAGAACATTAATTATGTGACCCCTTGAAGGTTCAGGAGACATATTGGTTCAGTTGGCGTTAGCATTTGCATCGTTCTGGATCAGATTTCTAAAACTATTTGACTCATCTTCACCAAATTTGGCTTTTGGCTCTCGATAACATGAAGATGTACCTTTTGATGGTTTTAGCTTTTTTCAGTTTTATTTTTGTTTTCTTCAATAGTAACAATTTCAACTCTGTAATTTTGAAGAGTAAGGTATATGTCCTGAGCATAAATCTAAATCTAACTGACCTTTCTTCACCAAAATTGGTATTCCGCCTCTCATTAAAATGTAGATGTGCCTTTGTGGGGTGTCAGCATTTTCTAAATTCTATTTTTTTACGTTTCCATGGTCACAATTTGTGACTGAACTGTCAACTCTTTTATTGATATAGAACTTTTATATTACAGAGCAGCAGCATTTTGGTATAGATCCTTGCAAAACTGTATAAGAATCTATACCGAACCATCGTTACTGAGACTGCAATAAAGAAGTCATACGTCCATAAAGACTCGTCAATTCTGTACCACCAACTTCTAGAATGCCCCTTAAACAATGTATCCTACTATCAAGGAGAAGATATAGTTTGATGGAGAGACGAAGGTAGTCATATTCCAGATAAGTCCTCCCTACATCACTTAGCTCACACAAAAGAGATTGTCTTCAAACTTCATGGAGTTACTGGGTATTTCTAGTTTCTGTTAAATGTAGTTAAAGGTGCATCCATTGTGTTTCATAAAATTTGATTTGGCTTTAATACGTTCGAACACACCATATGTGCTGTTTACAATACAAAAAAAATCACTAAGCTTGCATATTCATCCTTAATCGTCAAATATATCATATCGAGTAACAGCATTATGCTTGTGCAGAAACCGAAAGTGCATGTCCTATTCACACGCACAGTAGTTATATAACCTATTAAACATTATCAACCCAAATGTTTTATTTTATCTGGTTTAAATAAGATTCCAAAATTACGTTTGACTCATTGGCGCGCCACACGCGGTACATTGTCCGGTTTTCGATCAGAAATCGACACTTTTACCTTCATATTGTCAATATACTAAGTCGAATATCATCAAAATGGTAGTTTTCGGTAACAGTTGGTACTTCTCGATAAAGTAAGACCATTTATAACGTTTGCCATATTTGACCCCCAACAACACAATGGATGTACCTTTAAAGGTGCATCCATTGTGTCTCATAAAATGTTATTTGGCTTTAATACGTTCCAACTCACCACATGTGATGTCTACAACACAAATACATTCACTCAGCTTGCATATTTATCCCCAATCGCCAAATATATCAGAATTATTAGTTTCCAATAAAAATTGAGTAACATCATTATGCATGTGCAGAAATCTAAACTGCACGTCCCATTTACATGCACAGTAGTTATGTAGTTAAAGGTAGCCATCAGCCTGTCTTCCCTGTGTTATAGGTACATTGATATCAGGACGATTGAGGAGAAGTGACATATATCCTCTAATAAGCACCCTTGACCCCCCGGCACTTATTAGAGGCCCGGCGCTTTTTAAAGACCCGGCACTTATTTCTTTAATAGAACATTGAAAGAAGCATTAATCTAATGGTTTAGACCCGACGCTTAATAGAGACCGGTGCTTATTGGAGGCCCTGCGTTTATTTAATCAACTACCCTTGACCCCCGACGCTTATTAGAGACTCTGTGCTTATTAGAGACCCGGTGCTTATTAGAGGAAATACGGTAGTTCGGATGTGGTATCCATCGTTGTGTACCTATTGATTCATCGGATTTGTCAAGCTGGAGTAGCTACGTGCGATATTTTGTTGTGTGTTCGGTACCAGACTCCCTCAATATAAACCTGCTGGTGTCAAAGACTTTCATTGTTAGCCAGAAATGTATTATATTATTAGCAGTTTCAATAAATTAGATGTCATGTTAAAATTGTGAAGTTTCCTCTCCAAAAATAGTTAGAAATATTTTAATAATTGTCATGATAAACCCAGAGGCACCACTGCTGTAGTCTCCCCCTGTGTATAGTATTGAACAATAAGAGGCAAATAGAAGTTGATACCAACCATTTCAAGTGAAAGAGAAAATCCGAGAAAATTTCACTTTCTGCAACACACAGATACATTGTAATAGTTACTTCTTGTCCTGTGTCAGAAGCTTTGATTCTCTGTGAAGACTCTTCAGACTAACTGGGTAGTGGATGCTGATCGATGACAACCTGTTGCATATGGAGTTTCTATTTAGGTGATTTATTTTACATTCTCTATGAGAATTTGTGTGTTTTATTTGAATAATGTTCCTTATTCATTTGCAATTGCCTTCATTATATATATATATATACATATATTTCAGGTGATAAAAACATTTCGTTAACAAACTGTAGTCATTTGGTTGGAGCCCGTCTTTCTGCAACTGCACGAAAGTATTTCAAATCATTTCTATGTTTTTCTTTGCAAATGATGATTTACTTAACCACACTTACAGTTTGTAATAAAAACTTTCAGACTGAAGCTGATATGTTCATTATTTAGTCCAACAGTGAGCATTATTAGAGTAAATGATCAATCAACACTTTATTATTTTCGTTAGATACATGCCTGTTTGAAAAAACGGCATGACTCATTATCCAGATGATTTTCAACTGTAACCCAATCGTGTACTCATTATCCAGATGATTTTCAACTGTAACCCAATCGTGTACTCATTATCCAGATGATTTTCAACTGTAACCCAATCGTGCGGATAAACGGGGTCCAACTGAACAGGTTTAGAAAGATAGAAAGTCAAATCTATTAATTTCCCTTATTTCTTCACTCTTGGAGAGCTCAAGCCAATTTCCTCCTGGTGTATATGGGCTGTATCACAGGGCTATATCACACACTGGGCTGACCACTGTGACGCCATTGGTCACTTGAGGCGCCAAGTCCAGCAGCAGGCTGGAGAGGTCAATTTCCAGGCTTAGATTGAGCTGAGTTGAGGGTGATGAGAGTTTGATTGTTGTAGGAGAGGTCTGATGGCTCTGTTGAATTGAATCTACAACTCATCAATGTGGACCCTATAACAATTCATGTTTTATTGCCCAAAGGACTTCACTGACAAAAATGTTTAAATCTTTTAAATTTTGAAAAAAAATCTTCATTTCAGGAATTCCAAAGTTGTGTTTAATATTCTTTTAAGCTGTATTGAATTTTAAATATTTTTTTTGTTTTGGGTATAACATCCTGACATCAAATATAAAAAAATGTATGACATCTGTAAATGTAATGTCTTATATTGAGAAAAAAATATCATTTAAATAAACAGATGGCAATATAATGACATATAGGCAAAACATTAATTAAGTTAATTTCAATCAAATAGATGATGACAGATGTGAGAACAAAAATTGCTAACATTGCAAGAGGAGAGGACATTGTTTTCTTGATATTTTAAACCTATTTCAGTGCTTATAGCATCAAAAAAGGCATATACCTGGCTGATTTTATTTCAGAAGTGTAAATTTGACAACTGTTATTTAGAGATTAATGACATCATTCCTTTTATTTTGAAAATCCATGTATAATTTTGTTCTTAACATTATTCAATGTCACGTGTGATACCTGGTTTTGATCTTTTGGAGTAAAAATTTGTGTTATCTGAAATACCGAGAAGATGATTACCAATTTATCTTCATCCTTTTGAATTCTTAAAATTATAATTTTTTAAAGATGTGAAAATGTTTCAACCTCCAGTTTTTATAATTATGTAGGGTTTTGTGTGGAGAGCTCAGAGTTGATCATTGATAGACATGTTCTTTGATCCTTTTAAATCATGCATGCTAAAAAGGCTTCTGGTAATTAGAGTTCAGCAGTGAATAAATACCCTATAAATTGGACCAATCAGAATTGAGTATCCCTATAGATTGAACCAATCAGAATCAAGTATCCAGTACTATCACGGTAGATGTTCTTTGATCTCTGTAAATCTTTCTTGATTTTTAAATTTTTTTGACAAACTTTTTCTGTAACTCTGATAAGATCCTGAAAATTCATCGGCAATTCATCTGAAATGTATTATTATTTTAATCGCTTCTTGCTTTAGGAAATGTTTTATTTTGATTAAGTTGGGTTTCTCCTGATTAAATTGAGAAATGTTTATTTTTATTGATGTTTTATGACCCTGGGAGGGTCCGTGACAAATCTCTTCAATTATTTCTCGTGTCAGAAGGAAATTTTCCATAATCCTGATCAATAATTCATATCTTTTCTTTTTTTTATCATGAAAAATTTGAAAGGCATAAAGAATTCACTTTTATGCCAAACTGATTTCTATTTTGATTTAACGTTTGACAAAAGGAAAATATTGTTTAATAACACTATAGTTCTGTTAAGGGATTTTCAGGAAATCTTTTTTCAAATAAATGAAATAAAATGCAATTGAAGGAAGATGATTTGAAATATATGGGAATGGACAAAACATTTTTGATATTATTTGTAGAATAATTTGAAATATATGCATTTTTGGAAATATTAAGACATAATAATTATGATGAGGATTATTCAAAATCTTGGGTTCTGCTGCCTATGCCATGGACATACGTAACTTTTTATTGATGCTGTATTTGTAAAGTTAAGTATGTACCGTATTTCCTCTAATAAGAGCAGAGTCTCCGGGTCTCTAATAAGAGACGGGAAGTTTAGAAAATAAGCGCCGGGGGTCAAGGGTAGTTTAGAAAATAAGCGCCGGGGGTCAAGGGTAGTTTAGAAAATAAGCGTCGGGGGTCAAGGGTAGTTTAGAAAATAAGCGTCGGGGGTCAAGGGTAGTTTAGAAAATAAGCGTCGGGGTCAAGGGTAGTTTAGAAAATAAGCGTCGGGCCTCTAACAAGCTCCAGGTCTCTTAATAAACGCTGGGTCTAAACCATTAGATTAATGCTTCCTCAGTAAGCTTCAATTTTCTGTTAAAGAAATAAGGGCCGGGTCTCTAATAAGCGCGGAACTGTCAAAGGATGCTGAAAGAGGGCTTATTAGAGGAAATATGGTACAGTTGGTCACAAACCCCCAACCCCTCTTCTTTCAGCGTGGAAAGTTTGGATAAACCATCGACTCGTACATTTTACTGATTAAAGGAACAAGACTTGATCATTATGAAATGTTGCATTATTTTCAAAGATATATATATATCTTAGACTATAACTTAGACTAGTTTCTCAGTTCAAATAAAAAAGATTCCACAAAATGTGAAGTTGAGTCCAGGTGGTGTTGATGAAGCAGACCAGGTATAAAAGAGAAACACTGGAGCACTGAAGCATACACAGGGCTGTATTCCAATCTTGACACAAGTCCCCGGAGAAATTATTGAGAAGAGAAAGAAATAAGTTATATATACATATATGAATTCACATGTTACTTCATGTCAACAGACTGATAGTGAGAATCCAGCCATGTTGCACTTTGAAAAGATTGGAATTGTTGTTCCACTTATTAGACATATTTCAGGTTTAAGATCAGAACGACTCAAATTTGAATTATTGTGAGCTATTTTTTAAAATATGTATTTTACTTGAGGAAAATAAATATTATAGTTTTAGAATATGTGGAGTTAATGTTTATATAATGAACACACATAAAACTATGATTAATTGATTGTTATTTCTTAAGAAGGGGATTTTATAAAACTCTTAGGAAATTAGTTGCGAAACAAATGATATTGTGCAATTGTAAACATATCAATTAGCTTTAAATGTCACAGTGATCCCTCCGGAAGAGATGTCAATTTATACAGCTTTGATCATAGAATCGATGGATCCTTCTTGATGAAAACAACTCTTTGTATAGAAGATGTGTTTTGAATGTTACTGTGTCTTCCTTAGTAACATGTCTGAGAGATTGTGTGACGCAATGTGCTATATCGGAATACGAGGGACGAGAATAGACACTTCCCATGATGCTCTAGCGGTCTCCAGACTTGAATGAGCTCAACTTCTCTCTTCAAGGCTAAACACGCTCGTCTCCAACACTGGCTGATTAAGCCTTGCCTCATTTCCTTTAGTTTGCTGTGCGAGCCTAGTGCCACATAGTCTTACACTCAGACTCGGAAATAAGTATGACAAATGAGACTTTTAGAAAACATAGGCTCTTTTCAATATGTATAATCTAAGTGCTGCACCTAAACTGCAGAGCATTGAGAAGTGCTTTAGGTTACTCTCTTCAGATTTCCGATCCTAACCTCTGTTGTTTTACGCTTGAAATCGGGGGCAGAAAGGGAGCGTCCTGATTGGTTGCAATTGAATCTCGTTGTGCAATCAGCGACGCCGTTGTAAAAGTGACATTTGCCAATGACACATCATAATAATAAAATAAACGCAAGACAAACATTTTCTCGTTTAATGTGTTTTCCTCGAAATATGCTATTTGATTTTGTGAAAACTATTGATCATAAACATGCTTATAGATAAAGAAGACCAAATCACAGACAAAATACCCAAAATAGTTCATTTGTGTTATTTACATCAGACATATTCGAAGGAAATATGCTAATGAGCATGACCCTTAAGAGTAAAATGCCTAGATCTTTGAAGTCACTCGGTCAACATAGCCACTGAAAGATGAGTTTTCATTGGTTAAGAAGCAGGGATACAGTATGAGATTCTGCTTTCCTCCGCTAGGGGAATGTGCTTCTGCTCTCGATTTCAAGCGATATAGAACAGGTTAGGATCGGAAATCTGAAGGGAGTAACCTCTGTGGGAAGAGAATAGGAGAAGTTAAATTCAGTTCAGTTCATTATCCAGTGTATTCAATTTGTCTAGACTTGCTGAATAAGGATTTTACACAGTCGTGGGGAAGGACTAACTGATATATATCACAGATTATTTTTTACGTTTAAAAGTAATAGAATAAGAGTTATATTTTAAAACTTTTTATATGTATACGTTTCTTACCCTTAACCTGACCCTATGTATCACAAGCTTCACAAACTGTTGGTTTAATCATCTCTCATCGTGAAAATATTACTGAGTTGAATTAATTAGATCCCAAGTTTCTGAAAAAATAGTTATTCTGAAAGGTTACCGTTTTATTGAATAACTGCAAAGGAACCTCTGAGAACTGTAAATTTCTGGTAGTTCTGGTGTGATCTGGGTTCCGTTCCATAACAGAGAGCACTTATAATCGCTCATTGATTGCTCAATGTAGCGCTCAAGTAGCGCTCATTCTCTGCTGAACGATACGATGCAAAACCTCAAAGTTCGCTCGCTTTGCTACGTAGCGCTACATTGAGCAATCTCATTCAAGAGAGGTTTAAAAGTAATCGCTAATTAGAAACCTCTCTTGAACACAGCCCTGGTCATTCAACTGTCTAGACTTGCTTTGGATCATATTCCATTTATGTAGTGCTATTTTCATACTAAATTACTAACATGCTCAAAGTGCACAATTTGTATTCTTACCCTGAAAAAAGTATACTTTCGGTGCTGCTAGTAGGCGATATGTTCAGGTACCCATTTAAACGGATTGGTGGACTGAGTGCTGTATTCAGGATGAAATGTCTTGCCCGATCACACAGCACAGGTGACACATTTTTGGTGTCTTCACCGGGAATCAAACCCAGGCCTTTGGCTTTGCAGGCCAGCATTGACCAATAACCACAACACCGCTGTTCTACTTGATAGACTTGATTTTGTTTTATTTAATACAAGAACCCAGCTGACAGTCTAGTCATGCAGTCCTATTGAAGAATTATGCTATAAGTGTAATGAGTGTTATTGTATAACATATTCCACGGGTTACCAGTCTGTGGAAGGTAGACTGCTATAAGTGTAAAGAGTGTTATTGTATAACATATTCCATGGGCTACCAGTCAACAAAGTCACAAGTATTGTGATGTAACAGAGTCATCATCCACTATAAGAGAGATCTGACTATTGTCTCTCCCTGATTGTTGTGAACTATTGTCTCTCCCTGATTGTTGTGAACTATTGTCTCTCCCTGATTGTTGTTAAGTTAACAGCTGTGTGGGTTAAAGAATGGTGCTGTTACAGTGGGGACCTGATGTTACATGCCTTGCTCCGGTCACTGTAACTCCAGTATGAGTGCAGGAAAGCGACTGGAGTATATAAAACCTTCTGTCAACTGCAATGGCGAATCCTAGTAGACGAAGGTTCTGAGTTCCGAGACTCCCCTCTAATAGTCTCAATGAAGTCAATGTTTTGAGTGACAATTTTCTTGCATGATCGAAGCTAAACACACCTTTGCAAACTGTTTCAGATAAGACTTTAACTGAATGCATGCATGTGCCATCAACTTAATAATATTGATTTGTTTAAAAAATGAAAATTTAAACTACAAATTAAGAACCTTCCACTTTTTAGCTCATCAGGCCTGAAAGGCCCGATGGGCTTATGGCATGGCATGGTGTCCGGCGTCCGTCCATCCGTCGTACCGTCCATCCGTCCATCCGTCCATCCGTCCGTCCGTCCATCCGTTCATCCGTCCATCCGTCCGTAAACTTTTCGCTTTTTCGACTTCTTCTTCAGAACCAATGACTCCACAGAGCTGAAATTTTATGTGCAGACTCCTTGGCCAATGGGCATTCTAAATTGTAGATTTCGTGACCCCATGACCCCAAATGGGGTCACTGGGGTCACATCTTTAAAAACCTATTTTCATCTTCTTCTCCAGTTCCAAAAGGTCTAGAGAGCTGAAAAGTTGTGTGCAGACTCGTTGGGTAATGGGGATTCCAAATTGTAGATTTCGTGACCCCATGACCCTAAATGGGGTCACAGGGGTCATGTCGTTTAAAACCTATTTTCATCTTCTTCTCCAGTTCCAGAAGGTCTAGAGAGCTGAAAAGTTGTGTGCAGACTCCTTGGGTAATGGGGATTCTAAATTGTAGATTTCGTCACCCCGTGACCCCAAATGGGGTCACAGGGGTCACATCCTTAAAAACCTATTTTCATCTTCTTCTCCAGTTCCAAAAGGTCTAGAGAGCTGAAAAGTTGTGTGCAGACTCGTTGGGTAATGGGGATTCCAAATTGTAGATTTCGTGACCCCATGACCCTAAATGGGGTCACAGGGGTCATGTCGTTTAAAACCTATTTTCATCTTCTTCTCCAGTTCCAGAAGGTCTAGAGAGCTGAAAAGTTGTGTGCAGACTCCTTGGGTAATGGGGATTCTAAATTGTAGATTTCGTCACCCCGTGACCCCAAATGGGGTCACAGGGGTCACATCCTTAAAAACCTATTTTCATCTTCTTCTCCAGTTCCAAAAGGTCTAGAGAGCTGAAAAGTTGTGTGCAGACTCGTTGGGTAATGGGGATTCCAAATTGTAGATTTCGTGACCCCATGACCCTAAATGGGGTCACAGGGGTCATGTCGTTTAAAACCTATTTTCATCTTCTTCTCCAGTTCCAGAAGGTCTAGAGAGCTGAAAAGTTGTGTGCAGACTCCTTGGGTAATGGGGATTCTAAATTGTAGATTTCGTCACCCCGTGACCCCAAATGGGGTCACAGGGGTCACATCCTTAAAAACCTATTTTCATCTACTTCTCCAGTTCCAAAAGGTCTAGAGGGCTGAAACGTTGTGTGAAGACTCCTTGGCCAATGGAGATTCTAAATTGTAGATTTTGTGACCCTTTGATCCCAATCTAGGTCACGGGTCATGACCCAAAAACCTATTTTCATCTTTATCTCAAGTATGTAAAGCTCAAGAAAGGTGAAATGTTGTGTAGAGACTCTTTGGTCAAAGGTGATTCTTAATTGTAGGATTGGTGACCCTGTGACTCCAAATATGGGTCACAGGGGTCGTGATCTAAAAACCTATTTTTTGCGTGTTAACAATGTATTACTTCAGATAACTTAGATATTCAACCTTAGATAATAAATCAATGACATTCTGATGAGCTACAGAGCCCATGGCTCTATTTTTCATTATCTATTCTGCATTATAAATTATCTATCAATACCAGTACTGCATAATATCTATCAGTGATTGTGTAGTATGTCAGTTTAACAAGATTTTATGAATTACTTCCTGCTTTGAACCAGCGGTAATCTCAGAATAAGACTACCTTGTAATGACGGCGCACATAGATCTATTGTATTGGTATTGGTCATCATGAGGTTAACAGAATCGTTCAGTTTGTCGCAGGAAGTAGATACATATGACTTATTTCGACCTATAAACCACGCTTATCTCACAACAACCAAGACAGCATTCACTCTGTTTGTGCTGTTTACGATTAATTAATATCCATAAAAACAAGTGAACGGCAGGATGGGAATATGAAAATCAATGAACACCTGTCATTAGCTAGTCTCTACCGTGGTGCTGGGATAATGGGGACTGACTGGTCAATACCATAAGCTGTTCAGCTAGACTCTTAACCAATATTATCACTGGTGGATCTATATGGGTCGCCAGTCTCTCTCAGCGAAAATATATCTGTGTTTGGACAACTCTTTCACTGGGGCAGGTCTATAATTTTGGAGCAGGCAATATTTTTTTTTTCTTAATTGCTTTTTAATCTTGTTTTTAAACAATATTTTCCATACATGTACAAATATTTGTGTTGGATATTGGATTCTTTCTGTTGGGAGAGTTAATTTGTTAAATACGCAGCTAGCTCAGTGACACATGACACAAGCAGTCTATGTAGAGAAATTTCATCTTCATATTAACTACGGAACAGCCAGTCTGATACAATGTAGAGAATTTTCATCTTCATATTTATAAGAAAGTGTTCTGAGTGACAACTTTATTCATAGAACACTTTTTAGAACAGCTAGACAACCTTTTCAAACTGAAGATGAATGGTGATTTCTTTCAAATAAGAAATTAAATAGAAAAAAGAGGATTTATAGGTCATTTACAAAACTTGGAACTCTCTTGCATTTTGATTTGTGTTATTGTCATAGATTTTACTATCTTTCCCCAAGTCAGTGATCACATTTAAGATATTTTGTTTGTAAGAGGAACTTCGGCACAAATAAACGAATTGTTTATCTGTTACCTGGAGAGGTATGGTACACTTATTTATCCGTTGCCCATAGATATACGCATATAGATGTTCATTTGTCTCTTGCACTTATTGAAGGATTGGTGTAAAACGCTCCAAGTTTATGCACGGTAGGAATGTTTATGAAGGTTGCCGGTGCAGCGCTCCAGGTCTATGTGCAGTTCAGCATACCCAGGTAGCATGCTATGTATAAAGACTCTGATTCTTATTAGAGAAAACATGTACAATACAAATTGTGTTCTGTTCCCCCTGGTACCCCCGGAGGCAGCGACTGTTCCAGGAATCCCTCCTATCCCTCCCCCACCCTCTGCCCTCTCCCAGACTCCAAGACTCCCATTCCCCCACCCCGCCTCCCCCCTCCCACCTTCTCCCCCCCACCTTCTCCCCTCTCAGACCCCCTGGCTGTTCCAGGAGTTGATGAGCTCATAGTCTTCACATTCCTCCACTACACTCCTCTCAAGTAGATTTAAACTAAACAAACTTCAAACCTGACACACTCTGTACGTCTATCTTGTTCCTCACAGAGTATACTCGTCACTGCTTCATGATATAAACACAGTACCCAGTCCATGTAAACACCTGCATCCAACCACTTGCTCGTGACCTGGCAGGCCGAGTTGTCTTCAAGGTCTTACACTTCCGCCCACTTTATTTTCCCTCCCCCTTGTGATCAACGTCATCATAATCTCTACATCATATCATTGTAAATCATTTCTAGTAAAATATATTTATATATGGAGATTATCAACCAAAGAAGTGTGTCATATGACTGTTACGAGATAATGTGAATTTTTGCGTTGCCTAAGCAAGAGCGAGGGTTATACATAAATTTGCAAAAGTTTCCGAAAAGTCACATGGCACACTTTTGAGAGCAATAATTTCTTTATTACTCATTCTATTCCATTTGATTCGCGTAAAAATAATCAGGAAAAGGCTCACTTCTCTTGCGACACCAAACAACAGTGACGTCACGGACGACAAAATATGGCAAGTCGTGGTGAAACATGCACATGCACATGTGCTCATATCAATAATATTAACTCAGTTATTTGCAACCATATGGGTACTAAATGTACCGGTAGTAGTGTGTAGGAAACTCTTAGTCCAAAAGAGAAGACCAACTACTAGGGGTGTGAGGCTTGACACAGTTTATTACCAATCTATGTTCTGAACCCTGAAATACAGGAGTATAACAATATTAAAACATGATACACAAACACTCATTGCAACAAATCACTGTATCAACTTGACACATTTAGCATTATAAAAACATAATTATCATCCAATTACACAATACAGTCTTAGATACAACATCAGTGTGAAGTATTACATCACATCATCCATATTACCATAAATAGAATCACCTTGATAATCAGCATGTGTAACATACACACAGACATATAGAACTCAATACAATAATTACACAACTATCTAATTCGCATTACAATAAATATCAATGCCTGATCACACATTATGTATATAGAATCATGACACACATGATAATAGCTCATATATCTTATTCACATCATAAATGTAAACATACCGGATACTTATTGATACAAAATACATGAAATACATAAGCAAATATAAAATACACGAAACCATGAAACTCACCGCTGCGTGACAGCAGGTTCACGATAGATATAAGTCAGTGTATGGTCACAGTCACATGGTTATCTAAAAGCAAATAATTAAAACTAATATAAAACCTATCTCAATAGCTAGCACACATTCAAACAATCACTCACCTCAGGCACACATTTAACTTTAAGGCATGGTTTATGCTAAATTAGGTAATATGCATTTAAGTTATAATGTTTAAGATATAAATGATATTAATGCATAAGAAAATATAAACCAGACCAATTGATTACAATGGCCGATACACAAATATAACCTTACTCAATCCAAAGTATTATCTTTAGATGAGAACCTATTTAAATATAAGATTAAAATATAATATACACATTACACAATACAATAACACACAATAGAAACTAACCTCATCAATAAGAATATCACTCCTGGTGTTCAACTTCAAGGCACAACTCTATGGGAAAAACCTCCAAGAAAATCACACTAGGAACAACCGAGATGACGACCAGCAGAATGTATCAAACTGACTGACTTGAAATGTTAAAACCTAAATCTTATAACACCCAAAAAGACAATAGAAAGCAAGCTAGACTGTAAGAGAGAGGAGAGTTGAAAGGGAGATAGCTTGGGTATTGAGTGAAGTGCATGTGACAGGGCATGGCCTGGAGTGCAGTGGCTATTGTTTGTAAATACTATGCTAAGCTAATTGTAAATGGTTTGATTTAGTAACTTAACTTGATAGCTAACGCATAGAATAAATTAGATTGATAATCTAATACTGAATTATAAACCTTAAAGTATCTAGATCTAATGGAATAAAATGACTTAGCAAACTAATGATTCTTATCACAAGTGCTGATTCTAAAAACACTAACTATGTTAAAATGCTATAAACAACACAACTCCAACTGTCTTTCAACTAGAGTTTAATCATAAATAAATCTATGTACAATTCCAACACTGCCACATAAATATGAGAAAACAGATTACCCAGATAATGAAACAGGTGACCTATCCAATGATAGACGATGATCATTGTTGCTGAACTTCACTGGTTGTTACCATTTAAGTAATGAAGCAGACCGTATACCAGTTCCTCCTACTGGAGTTCAGTACCTCCTCTCCTTACTCCTTGTCTCTTCCTTTATTACATCCCACTCTTCCTTTATTACATCCCACTCTTCCTTTATTTACATCCCACTCTTCCTTTATTACATCCCCACTCTTCCTTTATTACATCCAACTCTTCCTTTATTACATCCCACTCTTCCTTTATTTACATCCCACTCTTCCTTTATTACATCCCCACTCTTCCTTTATTACATCCCACTCTTCCTTTATTACATCCCACTCTTCCTTTATTTACATCCCACTCTTCCTTTATTACATCCCACTCTTCCTTTATTACATCCCACTCTTCCTTTATTACATCCCACTCTTCCTTTTATTACATCCCACTCTTCCTTTATTACATCCCACTCTTACTTTATTACATCCCACTCTTCCTTTATTTACATCCCACTCTTCCTTTATTACATCCCACTCTTACTTTATTACATCCCACTCTTCCTTTATTTACATCCCACTCTTCCTTTTATTACATCCCACTCTTCCTTTATTACATCCCACTCTTCCTTTATTTACATCCCACTCTTCCTTTATTACATCCCACTCTTCCTTAATTACTTCCCGCTCTTCCTTTATTACATCCCACTCTTCCTTTATTTACATCCCACTCTTCCTTTATTACATCCTGCTCTTCCTTTATTACATCCCGCTCTTCCTTTATTACATCCCCACTCTTCCTTTATTACATCCCACTCTTCCTTTATTACATTCCACTCTTCCTTTATTACATCCCACTCTTCCTTTATTACATCCAACTCTTCCTTTATTACATCCAACTCTTCCTTCATTACATCCCACTCTTCCTTTATTACATCCCACTCTTCCGTTATTACATCCCACTCTTCCTTTATTACATCCCACTCTTCCTTTATTACATCCCGCTCTTCCTTTATTACATCCCCACTCTTCCTTTATTACATCCCCACTCTTTCTTTATTACATCCCACTCTTACTTTATTACATCCCACTCTTCCTTTATTACATCCCACTCTTCCTTTATTACATCCCACTCTTCCTTTATTACATCCCACTCAATGCAACGATCTCATCCTTTACTCCTTTTTTAATCCATATTTTTAAGTCTAATAATAGAGGTCTTACAATTGCAACCATTATCAGATTTGTGTGTACAATCTCATCCCTCAGACCCATAACGTCCCCCCTCCCCCACTACCACATTTGTGTGTACAATCTCACCCCTTAAACCTGTGAGACACCCCTACCAATGTACTAATCACACCCCCACAACCAGGTGTATGTACAATCTCACCCCTCCCCTCACACCTGTACTGAGCCCCTCCCCAACAACCAGATGTGTTGACAGTCTCACTAGCTCACACCTGTGAGCCCCAACTTGTCACTGACCAGTCCTATATTATAATGCCTGTCATCTACTTTAATTCTATTTATCATGTTAACTCCCTTCATCACCCCAACTGTTGCCCACACCTGTGAATAGCATCCATTGACCACACTGACCTATGTCTCAATGTCTGACCGTTTATCTGCTTGTATGTTTATCTACTGAAGATTCTAGCATTCCATCTACTCTACTACTAGATTTCTTACCTCTCCACTTGCAGAGACTATTGACCTCTGATCAGTTCTATGCTGTGCTACTTGAATTGTTTATACCTCTTCATCCACAGACATATTGTCGGCTCCCCGCTCCCTCCCCTCCTCTCCCCCTTCTCTCATTCCCCTGTCTTGAGTTATTAGCATTCCCCCTCACACCTGCTGGAAACCAACTGACCATTTCATCTTCTGACCATACTGACCAGTGCTATGCATTGTATGTCCATTCTGTCCCTGTTGTTTATTCCCTGATGTATTAACTGCACCAGCCCCCCTGCTCCCCCTGCCCCTGCTCCCCCTCCTCTCTCTTAACCGTAATGTCTCTTCAGCTAGTTGAAACCATTTGTTGATCCTTTCATCTCTACTTCTTTAAATCTTGATCACTGCTTTGTATGTGTGATACTGTGATAACTGTGTTAAACAGTAAGTGTCTCACTCACTTCATTGTATTACAGTCTCCAAAGACAACTTTACACTTTGCATGAGCTTGAATCTTTTTGCTAACCCTTTTGAGTTACTATTAAAATTTTAACCTCAGATCACTTGAATCGACTAACAGGAATATCCTGGGTGGATCTTTTATCTTACTGACAGTGCACCACTTAATTATATGTATCATTGAGGACCCCCAACCCCACTAAACTTATAAGGTACAAAACTCCCTACCCTATTAAGCTTTGTGTTGCTTTCTTCTGAACACTTCCCCAATGCACCTCTTCGCTTCCCCTAAACCTTTCATATCAACCTCCCCCTCTACCTACACCTGTGGGCACCAAATGACCACTTGACCAGTTGCTGAGTGACCCCTGGATGAAGTGTTGATTGACCAGTCTGATATCTGGAATATTGCATGCTCTTCTGGATGCTGAGGTCTGGTTGCCATGGATGACAGCTGAGCACTAGTGTTTGTTCAGTGAGAAGATGATTTGCGGTGCTGCTTGGTTGGGCTGGTGACAGGCAGTGTGTGGGAGATATCTCATGGGATATCAGCTACAGGATATCAAGTATTAAACTCTTGGATTGGATATTATTCATCACAATTATTGGATATCATTCATTGGGCATTTATTGGAGATTATTGACTTATTCATTGTGCAGCTTTGATTGGATAACATTGAAGAGGAAATCCTGGGATTTCATCAGCACTTTAGGGTACAATGATACAGGCGTTGGTGTGGTTATAGTTCCTGCTGGAGATGACGCCTGGACGTCTACCAGACTGAGAACTGCAGCGATCTGGAGTGAAGTAAAGTAAACAATACCACGCTTATTTCTATTCTTAGTTTGTGCATATGATTGCCATGTTTCATTGTGCTTTCTGTCCAAATACTACCTTTTTTTTTTTATCTGTGAATATGTTTAATTATCCTGGGGGAGTCTCAGGGGCAATCTCTAAAGGCAGGAGGATTTTAAAAGAGGAGAGAAAACAACTTTGTTTGAGTGTAAGTGAAGCAGAAAAGGCAGAGAATTAAATTTTTAAAATAGCATATTTTGTTCAACATTTAAACAAAAATTTTCAGTATTTTTTTAATGGGGGAGGATATGAAAAAAGATTAATCTGTAAAGCAACTAAATAGTTTTTATCACAAAATTTTCCCATTTATACTAAGGATTTCTTTTAATAACAAATTATTGAAGTTGGGTTTTCATTGTTCTCTGGATGAAAGGGAACTAAAATGGCCATAAGATGTCTATTTGAACATGTTATTGATATCACGCAACATGTTTAAATCATTGTAACTATGGCAACGATGTCAAATAAAGATAAGAAACTATTATATTTTAGATCAATTATTAAATATGTGTGTACAGTCTCTGAATAAAACAATGTTCTGTTGTGTTGATACTTGCTAAGAGGAGTATAATTTTAATTGAAGGAAACGTCAATCAATAACTTACATAATAGGTACATAGAGTTTGTGAAAATAGAGTTTGTTAGAGCCTTATCAATGAAAAACTTAAATCTGTATTATAATTATGTATTATGCTGTAACTTTCATTTCGATTTCCTCACAATAGAACATGTATCTAGCAAATCAATTTAAATCTGTCTATATACAACATTGTCAACACCCAAATATTGCATATAAAATAAATATATATACTGATATAAAGTGTTATATAAAGTGTTAGTATATTCATCTGATGTATAGAGATTATTGCCCGAGGAAGTTTGTGATATGAGTTTTACAAGCGAGTGTGAATGTTTGTATTGCCTGAGTGAGAGCTAGTGTTATTAGTGAATTTGCACCAGTTTTGTAAAAGTCCTCTGGCACACATTTGAGTGTAATAATTTTTTTATTACCCATTCTTTTCCGTTTCATTCACCTTAACATAACCAGGAAACGGCTCGCTTCTCTTGCGTTGGCAAGCTACAGTGACATGACAAACAATTATTTTATGATTTCATGACGAAATACGGAAATACAAAATAAGGAGTGCACATGTGCTCCTATCGAAAATATCAACTCTGTTATTTTCAACCCTATTGGTAATAAAGGCTGTTATTAAGTGCTATACAGGGTTACACCGAATGACCCTGAGATCCTGGCATTAATCACCTGGATTGGTCTGCGCTGTGATATAAACAATACAACATCCCTCGGGAGTCTTGGCCTCCAGTTACTTATGGATTGTTCCTACAGTTTTAGTTCTAGTTCTTGACTTGGAACAGTGGCAGCCTGTGTCTCTTCCAGGTAAAACAACAACATGTCTCCCTGGACACGCATAGATCAAGAGTAGTCTATACATAGAGTCATTCCCCATCATCGCTTAGAGTTATCCTCCTTGGTCATGGTCTGATATGAGTTATCCCTCTTGATCCCTGTGCAAATCTTGATTTTACCAAAATGGTTTTGCATGACAAAATTGTTTACCTTTTGCAGAACTAAGTGTCACAGGGAAACCTAATGTTTGTACAGATTTCTTGATCCATGAGGACTATGCATAATAGATATGGACATAAATTCAACCCATGTTGGATTTCACAGCTAGGGGCTACATCGTAAAATCGATCCTTATATCAACTTCTCTAGAAATAAAGTCTGAAAATCTGAAATCTTGATTCAATAACTCCTTGGCCAATGGTAATACAAGATAAATAGTTGCCGTCCGTTTTAAACTAAATTTGCGGTTGTTGTACAGCAATGAATCCCGGAAATTTTACAAACGCAACTATTTATCGATATTGTAACATGATCGTTAGTTATCAGGGGTTTTGAAGCGAACTCTCTTTTTGTGTATCTATATCTCTGAGTGGAAAGGACTTTGCGACTGTTCCATTTTTGTAAGAGGTGTGGTCAGGTCAAAACAAATGTAAATAAATAAATATGTACATTAGCAACAATTTACACATAATCTCAAACAGTGTCACTCAACTATGTTCACTTCACAATATTAACGTATCCTTTTAGATGGCGATAAATATTTATCTACGACATCAACACGGTAAACTACCTAGGAATAAAAATCTTAAACTTGACTTAACCCATTGTGACAATGACGCTAGCATTGTGACGTCAAAACGGTTGATCATTATGACGTCATGCCATGGCAACGGCATTCGGTAATCAGAGCCGCATGGAAGAAGGCGTCAAACTTGGACAAATCTTACTAGTTAAAAATATTTTAGTTACTTGAAACTAATTAATTTTGAGAGTTATTTGTGACCTATACTGCTATACACAAGTTAGAAAATGACAATGCCACCTGTCAAATTTGAGTAAGGAGCACATAGTAAGAGAAATAGAAAAAATAAATTTTGAGTCGGGTCGAATCTTGTGAACACGATGTATATGTTCGCGGTGATTCGCCCCAAGTAATTTGGCGGTATTCATTGTCATTCAACATAGGCAAATCAACCAATCAGAATCAAGGATACACCGGAATCATGTTACAATTAGAAATTGTATACTTGATTGCCATCTGTAACAACTCATTAGGGGCAATAATTAGACTAACATTTAGTCCATGAAATAATTAAATTTTTTAGCTTGGAATTGCATGCGTTTTGTGATAGCTACATATGGATATGCTGAAGCTGGTTCTAGACTGTAGGGAGTTTCCTACAGCGTACAGTTATGGTGCAAGACTGGGTCCCTTGGTTGAGACAGATTAGTTGTTGAAGAATGTAGACAATATCTATGGATATATCTCTTCTTTATTCTGCAAAGGCGGCATTTCAACATAGATACCAATTTACATTAATACATAATGAACACGTACTTTAACTACCATTATTAGTAGATTATATATAGAGATGTGTGTGGAAGTTCCATATATATAGAGCCTGGTGTGTATTTCAACCAGTCTTCACCATCAAGTACAGAACAAAGCTGGCTTATTGCCTAATGATGATCGGAGACAGATCTATTCTGGACTTCTGAGGACATCCAAGGACCGATTTCTTCTCCCTTTCACACGTGTCAGACATCCCGGGTCAGACCGAGATGATTCTGTCTCTGTGTTCTTCTTACAAGTCGTGTGTGGTATCAGTCCATCTCCTTCAGTCTGTCTGTCTCCTGTAGAGGCAAGATGTTGTCTTGTGTCACTCACTGAATCATTAGTTTCCCCTCTGTCCGTCTCCTGAAACAATATATGCATCAATGTCTTTATCTTCCAAAACTGTGTTCCACAGGAGATACCATAAAATTATGACATCTCCACATTGGAAGTCAAATAGAAGCACTGTACTTACAACTGCACAATTTTCATTGAAATGTATTGAAGAATTATTTTGGATGATAAATAGAATCTCACGCTCGTGTCTTCTCCATTGTCTTGTTCTAATGTTTCAGTGTCTAAATGCTATGTTTAAGTTACTGTTTCAAAATCTTGGCTTTATCTTCACATAGGAAATGCTATTTTGATAGGAACAGGAAGATTTCCTAGATAACAACTTCTTTAAAGGTACATCCATTGTGTTGTTTGGGGTCACATATGCTAAACGTCATAAATTGTGTTATGTTATCGGGAAGAACTGACTGTTGCCGAAAATTGCCATTTTGATCTTAGTCGACTTAGTATATTGACGATATGAAGGTAAAAGTAGTGATTTCTGATCGAAAACCGGACAATGTACAGCGTGTGGCGAGCGCCAATGAGTCAAACGTAATTTTGGAATCTTATTTATAACAGACAAACTGATAAATCTGAGTTGATCATGTTTAATAGGTCATATAACTACTTGTGCATGTAAATGGGATGTGTAGTTTCGGTTTCTGCACATGCATAATGATGTTACTCTTTTTTAATTTGAAACTAGTAAATATGATATATTTGGAATTTGGGGTGAATATGCAAGGCGAGTGAATTTATTTTCACTGTAAACAGCACGTATGGTGAGTCGGAATGTATTAAAGCCTAATAAAATTTTGTGAAACACAATGGATGCACCTTTAATGTGAAAATACACGACGTTCTGGAGTACATACTCACTCCTTCATCAGGTGGAATGTCTGTGAAGGAGTGAGTATGTACTCCGAAATGTCGTGTATTTTTACATTAAAGAAGTTGTTATCCAGAAAATCTTTCTGTTCTTATGTATACCACTTCTAAATGCCCTTCAAAGACCTATTTTGATAGGCTTGTTGAGATGCAATGTTACATTGAAGGAATCCATCGAGTAACAATAGTTGCAGCTGGTACTTGCAGGTTTCAATACATGACTACAATGGTCTTACAGACAATACTAATTTAAACTGCCAGGCAAAAGAAAGTACGCACCTCATTTGGTTTCGATTTATTCAATATTTTAAAAGAAATGAGATTCATTTTATTATGGTACGAGACAACACCACTTATCTGCAGTTGTTTGAATGAAATAATTGGTGATTGCTTATTTTTCAGTTCAAATATTATTGTTTAATGCAGACGGGTAAGAAATAAAATTTACACCAATATGAGCCCTATCATGTTTAAAATGTTGTAAATGTGTACAGAATCAGGCACATTTATTGATTTTCACTTAGAATATGTGTTATATGTTGATGAACAGAATTTTCTATATCAAAACTTAATTTTTTTAAAAGATTAAATACAACGTAGAAGTATTCTAATGACTAAAGGCCTACACTTTTCAGTTTTAGAGTACGACTTTGAAAATTCAAGATATTTGTAATTGAAAATCACACATAGGATGAAACCGACTAAGGTGTGTACTTTCTTGTACTGGTAGTTTATATAAGTGAAGTTCTCAGGTGAAAGAGGTGGTCTAGCCTGTCAGTCATTATCTTCTCTTCACTATCAATGCATAGAAATTAATTTTATCTTCAATTGATTGAGATTAATAAAATGCTCAATTATTCATGAAGTAGCCTATAATCTTGTATTTCTAAAGACTAAAGATTGTTCTCTTATCTTATTGATATGGTTCAGTAAACAGGTCACTGACATACTTCACATATAGGTACATGGCATTCAAGATACAGACAGACAGACAGACAGACAGACAGACAGACAGACAGACAGACAGACAGACAGACAGACAGACAGATATTTTATTTAAGTCTCACCTCATTATGTAACACATGTGTTATATACAGAGCATAAAATATAAATGATGAGCCATCCCACTTGGGATAATGAGAGACTATACAGATAAAATGGTATGCAAATACATAAAATGTACACTATACAGATAAAATGGTATGCATATAATTAAAATGTACACTATACATGTACAAAAATATATATAATATAGCATAAGGTAAATGGCATAAAATAGTTATAAAAGCATATTAAATATATAAAAGGGATTTTCTAAAATCTGAATACAATAGCATACATAGTGCCAGAGCATTATAGTTTTAAAAATGTATGACACATATCAGAATATAAAATGCTTTGCTTAATGAAATATAAGACACAAGTCAAGATATATTTTTCATGGTAGAAACAAATTTGGAACTTTGATGTGAAAATATAGCAATTTTAAGATTCAAATTTGTATTCATATTTGTAACAACATAAGAGAAACGTGCAATATTCTGCATCACGGTACATTTACTATTTTCATATTAACAAAACTTCTCCCCCTTTACTAAAAGAATTGTATTTTTCATTATTTTAACTCTCTAAACCCTCAATTTCTATTTGCGATTTGACAGCTGTCTATTTGTTGATGTTTCTGAGTTGTTTATGTACTGCATTTAAAGATGAGAGAATGGTTAAAGAGAGTTTTACACCATTCAGTATGGTGCTGCCATCCCCTGTTGAACCTGTCATCACTGGGATATTTAACTTGACATTCTGAATGATGTCTATGGATATTTCATTAATTGTTTTTGTACCATCAGAATCTGATTAGGTGTAATCAGTTTTGGAGTAGTTGTCCTTTTGAGATGTTTTTTCAGTAAATAATCATCTGCAATCAACAACATATTTATTTATTGGAATGATTGGTGTTTTTTCGTCTAATGTATTGATTATATTTTATCTTGATGCAGTAATCATGTGTGAGATGATTGTCATATTTGTAACAATGAATCATTGCAGCAATTTAATAATGTGATGGTTCCAAAAATGATAGTTTTATGACAAAACATTGGCATGTTGTAACGATTATCCTGATGAAAGTAGAGTTAGAGAAGTCTCCAGCTGATGTAATTAATTTCAGAAGTCCATATTCCGACTGCTGTCTCTGAGTCTCTGGTGAACCTCTACGTTCATTCCCTGTGGTCTCACTACATTGCATCTCTTTATCGTCTCATTCTCGATAACCATGTTTGAGATAATTGTTATATTTGCAGGAGAAGTCAGTTATATCAACATGATTTTCTCTCCGTAAATAGAGAGTGAGACTGAAGAAAGTAATTAGGATATTTATTTTGTCTACCTCATCTATTTATGATATTGTGGCGCCTACTGAGTGTTGGACCAAAACTTTTTGTCTGTCACATTTAGAATAAGTGATGATAAGATAAGTTATTCCTTCCTTTAGGAGAGAAAGTCACAATGTTTTTTTTATTCTCATGCTATATGAAATCCATGCAGTTATACCATGTAGTGATCTAGTCTCCCTGATCCCTGATGAACCAGTGGACAATCTCTCTCTTGGTGCAGACTGATTGTACAGTGCTGTCCGCATTCAGTAATCATATTGTTTGGCTTGACTATTTTTTCCTTACTTAAAGACTTCAACTGATGTATTGAATTACCAGAATGTCTGTTATCGCTACGTGAACCCATCACTGATTATACGCTGACCATCTGGGTGTAGAAGCCTCAGTTCAGGGAGAACAATCTGCTCCCTGTAACAGAACAGTTCCACTGATCCCTCAGGTCTGATTCCACACTGTTGTAACAGTTCCAGCACTCCTACACTGTGTCTAACATTTAGACTCTGAAATGAATTTTTTGGTTAAAATTGCAACATTTGAAAAAATATAATTGAATTCACAGAGAACAATCTGCTCCCTGTAGCAGAACAGTTCCACCAATCCCTGAAATCTGATACCATGCTGTCGTAACAAAGTTCTAGTCTGTCATCCAGACCCCTTAAACTTAAAGAGCCAAGGTAAGTCTACAATGAGGCAAGTCTTCAGAGCTCAGTATAAGTCTGAAAATGAACACATCTCAGAGGTTCCTTTTATTTTATTTTATTCAAATTTTGAAATTTAAACAAAACTTCATTTCAGAGGCTAAATGTGAGACTAACAAAGTTCTAGCACTCCTACACTGTGTCAGGTCCTAGAAGTGCCATACATAAGAACAGGAATTTATTGTCTTGATAACAACTTCTTTAATGTGAAAATACACGACGTTTCGTAGTAGGTGTTCACTCCTGCATCAGGTGGAATGTAAGGAAAGAACAACATGTGATACATTTATACAGCAACTCCTGCACTGTGTCTAACATTTAGGCCTCTGAAATGAATTTTCTTTTGAAAAATTTGAAAATAAGTAGATAAAAAGGAACCACTGACATGTTTATTTTCCTTAAACTTAAGTATGAAGGATAACAGACTATCCTAGCTATGCTGTGATGACTCTCCGAGTGTATAATCCTTTACTCACTGCAATGCACCCAGGAGTGTCCCAGCTTGTTACTCAGTGCCGATCTCTTCTGGAGAGTTACTCACTTTCTGTATGTAACAAGTTAGTACTTGATGTCACTGTATGGAGCCCAGTGTGAGGAGTCTCGGGGTGTACAGACCCTGCTCACTAGAATGAGACGTCCTCTAACGAAGTGTGCCCTTCCTCTGTGCACTCATGTGTTTGATGCCTACCAGAGAGTGGTGTACGGATTCATTGATCACGGCAGTGGGTGATTTCCTCTGGGTAGAAAATGCTTTGATTTTTTATCTCATATTGTAAATAGAGCGCCTGATAACATCAGCTTGCCTTTATAGTTTTCGTTCAAGGGAATTCTGATTGCATGCATATGTATGATTGCTGCTCACCCCTGAATCCATACAGATTGTATATTTACATTGCAGCAATGTCGCCTCATTTAACACATCTTTGTATCAACAATAACACAATTATTTAGCAATTGGAACAGTGGGGAAGGATTTCCCCTCAGCAATATATATCACCTGAAAAAGAACTGACTGTAAGTGTTAAATATTGAATGAGAAAGATTGTTGAATAGAGATTCATTAGAAGATATGTCAGTTCCTGTAGAGGCTCATGTTGTCTAACACTCATTGAAAAAATGAGTTATTCATAGAATATCACCATTTTAGTTGATTTGAAAAGGATTTGAAAGGGTTTTTAGACAGAGGCTCTTTTTCATTGTTTGATATTTTGGTGATATTTTCAAAGTCTAAGTGTCAGGCTGTGGCTTTACAAGCCCGCAGCTCGCAGCAGTAGTTTGAGCTTAGGCACTAACGAGCTCTGCTGGCGGAATTTCCAGGCGGCGATTCCGGTACCGTTTTTACGAAATATACCGCATCTACATGGCGAATAAGGACTATATACGGGCGTTCAATACAAATTCAAGTAGCGACACCCGTCGAAAATGGCTAATTCACACCCGAAACTTTGAATGAACTTTCTATGATTTTTCGTTTTTATTCTATTACTTTCGAAAGATTGTCTTTAATTCGGGCCTCGTAACATCATAAATGCCAAACGAAAATAAAATCCATTTATATACGGAATCGAAGATGTCTAGCTTCACAATGATATAAAAATTATTAGAATGCGACCTTTGGTTATAATTCTATAGCTATGTAAAGTTTGTCTTTATTTCCACATATAAAATCGTCATTACTTACAACATGTATGCGGCATTGCAAACGGTCGTTCATCGCACTTTTCCAAGAAATCATAATCTCGAACCAGTTGACAAATAAGCACACGTCAACCCAAATATGGTTATGTTGTTTGACTTTTCAAATAAACGCTAACCTCGAACCATAACTGATGAAATTTATGTTGATTAGTTTGTGTGCCGTTTGGTTTAACATGCCTCTCAGAAAGGTAAAATTGTATCTTTATTTCTGTGAATAAATATGCGCATTTCATATAGAATAAAAGATTATTCTTTTCGGTTTATTGTGATATAAAAATTATGAAAATGCATTCAGTATTTTAGCCGTGATAAATGTGTAAGAAGTTGTGAAAATCACCGATTGTTTCAAAATTTATGAAGTGTAAACATGACCTTTTTCACGGCGCTTGCTGTGTCTTTATTATTTTTTTGACATTTGCTATATGGGAATGTAGTCCATTGTTTCCCCTTTATTTTGCCGTATTTCTTTTTAAAAACAAACAATTCGCTCACATGATATGAAGTGCGGGAGTAAGGCGATTTGCCAATTTTTTCCCCGTCTCGCTAGATGCGAGGCAGATAGCAGGTACGGGCGAGACAAACCCGAGGCAATGCAAACACGTAGGTGAAAATAGCCCCAAGTGAAATAAAGCTTCGGAGCAAAGCACGACAAATTTGGCCTTTTGTGAAGCTAATTATCGATTCGTTGTGGGTAAACAATGCACACGCAATTTGGTGTGATTTTACTTGATATTTCGACCGGACATTGACAAAGACTCGTTATCGTAGCTAACTGCGAGATGTATGTTGACAAGTTTTCATGTGGCGATCCACGGACACACTTCGTCTCGCATTTCGCCTGGGGGGCAAATATAATTATTACTGACCCGGTAAATGCACTAAGTCCAACGTACGCATCTCGCCAAGGGGTCTAACATTTTTCTCTATGAGCCTCCCGGATAATTCCGGGACCCGCAAGTTAAGGTTTAATCTGGGAAGTTGAATAAAATTCAATCCCAGCTCAATCCTGAGACATTAGATTTCATAGCGTCAGCCTGCAAAACTTTATTCAAAATGTGCCTCTGTTCACCCAGCAGTACAACTGGGTACCTGGTTTGGTAATGGGTGACTTATGGGCAGCTGTGGTTTTATACTCCCCAAGGAGTGAGAACGAAACTGAATTATACGTTTGGTTGGTTGTCACATTAGCAGATTTATGAGCCTGAATCAGTTGAATATAATAATAGTGCATATTTCTTTTGCGCACACATCCACGCTCAAAAGCATGCTCATGGAAGACAGGAAAAAAATAACCAAGAAGTCTGAAATCTGTCTGAAGTCTGACTTTAGAAAGAATATTTTCACATAATCTGCTTGCTTTAAGTTAATTTACACACAAGTTTGACCCCTTGATGTATTATGACAGGCAGTGTGTGATGTTTATGTTTTTCTAATTTGCTTACAACTGTGTAATGGTTTACTGTCGGCGAGTGATGATGCATAGGTAAAATTGCTGGTAAAATTTGAAGCATAGCATACTTCAGAAATACTTTAAATTCAGGTTACTACTTCATGTTTATTTTAGTTCAGCTGTTGTAAACTGAATGAAGGTTCAGTCAGATCGCATTTGGAGGAAAAACTGAAAAGCAAACTGCTGAAACATAAAACAATATTTGAAATGTAGTCATACTCTTCTTCAACATCTGTTAGTTTTCTGAATAGGCCACTGTCAAATCTTCATTGATTTTTAAAAATCTATGTATACGCTTTAGAATGCATAATTTAGGTACAATATGTCTGATTCCAGCTTCAGTAGCTCCATCGAGGCTACTTCATTCCCTTTAATACTTCAACCTTCTGAACATATCATTCCCTTTAATACTTCAACCTCCTGAATATCTCATTCCCTTTAATACTTCAACCTACTGAATATCTCAATCCCTTGAATACTTCAACCTCCTGAATAACCTATTCCCTTTAATACTTCAACCTCCTGAATATCTCAATCCCTTGAATACCTCAACCTCCTGAATATCTCATTCCCTTTAATACTTTAACCTCCTAAATATCTCAATCCCTTAAATACTTCAACCTCCTGAATATCTCATTCCCTTTAATACTTCAACCTCCTGAATATCTCATTCCCTTTAATACTTCAACCTCCTGAATATCTCATTCCCTTTAATACTTCAACCTTCTGAATATCTCATTCCCTTGAATACTACAACCTTCTGAATATCTCAATCCCTTAAATACTTCAACCTCCTAAATATCTCAATCCTTTGAATACTTCAACCTCCTGAATATCTCATTCCCTTCAATACTTCAGCCTCCTGAATATCTCATTCCCTTCATTATTTCAACCTTCTGAATATCTCATTCCCTTTAATACTTCAACCTCCTAAATATCTCAATCCCTTGAATACTTCAACCTCCTGAATATCTCATTCCCTTTAATACTTCAACCTCCTGAATATCTCATTCCCATTAATACTTCAACCTTCTGAATATCTCATTCCCTTCAATACTTCAGCCTCCTGAATATCTCATTCCCTTCATTATTTCAACCTTCTGAATATCTCATTCCCTTTAATACTTCAACCTCCTAAATATCTCAATCCCTTGAATACTTCAACCTCCTGAATATCTCAATCCCTTGAATACTTCAACCTCCTGAATTACCTCATTCCCTTAAATACCCCCCTCTCTCTCTCTCTCTCTCTCTCTCTCTCTCTCTCTCTCTCTCTCTCTCTCTCTCTCTCTCTCTCTCTCTCTCTCTCTCTCTCTCTCTCTCTCTCTCTCTCTCTCTCTCTCTCTCTCTCTCTCTCTCTCTCTCTCTCTCTCTCTCTCTCTCTCTCTCTCTCTGTTGTGATGAAATCAAGACATGTCATTAACCTCTTGTGTGCCATGACTACCAAGTTAATGCATCACTGCTCAATGATCAGATAGTGTTTACACGTGTCATAAACCTTTTGCTTTTTCTACTTCTTCTAACAACTGCCTCCAGAGACCCGAAATCTTATGTACACTCACTGTACCTTGGCTTCTTGTTTTGTCTCTGAAAATACAAATCCCGACTCCTTGGTCAATGTGGATTATAGATTGTAGGTTTGTGAACCATCTGTCAAGTACCTGAAGTATCTAAGTAAAATTTACATTTTAATCCCCATGTAAATCTGATGAGCTACAGAGCCATGGTCTGTGTTTTTACTCTTGTCTACTTCTACTGAACCCATTTGCAGATCAATGTTACTTGGCCATAACTGACATCATTAACAAAACATGGCTACACTGAGAGAATGAAAAACGGTTTGTATAACTATTCACACCAAACACACCTGTGAGGAGATACTCTGCAGGTGTTATTGTACTTGAGTGTTGCATCAGCTCTGGGTCTGTTACAAGTGTGTAGATGAACAGCATGAATATCTGTTTGTGTAGTGTACAATAGTTTCCACAGAGAACATGTCCTACATTGTCTTTTGGAATATCAGACTGTGAGACTATTGATTAAGACTTCATCGGATAATATTTCTGCCCTGAGTGTGTCATATAGGTCAACAGGTCACTCAAGGTAGGTCAGAGAGACCAAATTAGACGTAAATGTATGTATATATGCATAAATGCATGAACATCAAATGCAGCAGGTTATGGTGTAAAGGGGCAAGAGTATTGTCTGGTTTAAACATATTGTATTCTCAAGGGAAAGGATGGGAAGAAGTACCCTCTGTGTGACAAGAGTATATTTTGTGGACCAGAAATTCAAATGGATAATCCATAAAACCATTTGAAAGACCCTGTTTGTGGTGCTCGGTTAATATATTTCTGTACCATGTAACCTGCTGATACAGTCCATGAGCATCTCCTCTCATTCTCTCAACTAAAACTAACCCTAACCCTAACCTGCTGATACAGTCCATGAGCATCTCCTCTCATTCTCTCAACTAAAACTAACCCTAACCCTAACCTGCTGATACACTCCATGAGCATCTCCTCCCATTCTCTCAACTAAAACTAACCCTAACCCTAACCTGCTGATACACTCCATGAGCATCTCCTCCCATTCTCTCAACTAAAACTAACCCTAACCCTAACCTGCTGATACACTCCATGAGCATCTCCTCCCATTCTCTCAACTAAAACTAACCCTAACCCTAACCTGCTGATACACTCCATGAGCATCTCCTCCCATTCTCTCAACTAACCCTAACAGACAGTCCCTGTCTAGTTTCTCTGTGGTATACTGCTTGTGTAAGTTTGTTTGTTCACCTGAAACTGGTGAAACTGAATAAAGTAATGTCCCACTTTTGTCTGATGGCATGTCATATATAAAATGATGGGCAGAAACTGTGAATGATGTGTTGTGTCCTATATAAAATACATAATAGAATTACAGTGTTGTAACATTGTTATATTTGGAATCTCATTTTCTGCAATAGTACAAATTCTTGTACTTTTTTTCGAGATGAGTCCTTTGGGGGGATTCTAACCCACATCTTCAGAGTAAAGCACCAACCGCCAGCACTGACTGTACCAACAGCGTGACTCACTGTAATATTTTCTTGTTAGTGATTAGAGTGTTCTCAGGTTATCCTCTCTACCAATCATCACTCACTGACCTCCATCACCTCGTGTATTGGTCTCAGAGGACATTAACTTCTTTAGACATTCTTTGCTTTTGCATCTTTTGAAATTTAATAATTCATAATTTATCTATTGAGTTCTTAGCAGAGCCAGGCAGGCAGTGTATCTTTATGATTGGTTATGAACAAAGTCTTTAAAGGGAGGGAGATGTTGTGTCCCATGTAATCTGACATTGAGTCCCTGAAAAACATATTTATTGTTAAAAATGTAAAGAACTGATGTCTTTGAGTAGGACGATGTCTGTCAGTATCTTGTGGAATGATGTCTGAAGAGAGCAGAACAACGATGCTTGCTGAAGAGCGTCTTAACGAAGTTGATTTGCTGATAGTAGTAATTTAGCTGTGTTCTCTGAAAAAGGGTAATCGGATTTGTCTACAACCTGAATTAACGAGCCCTGTTAATTAGTGTTATGCTCTGAGAAAGATTATCCCACAAACAGCGCAGTTTGAACGTGTCACTCGGCTATTAAGTGAAGACTCAAGTCATGAGTTGATGTGTTCATGAGCTCACTGCATGTCAGCAACCAATCACTCACTGCACTGAGTCCAGCAGGCAGATTTCTGTGTTCTATCTGACTGTAGGCTGGTTCAGCTAAACTTTAACTGTGACCAAAGATGTTAAAAGAATGTAGTTTTTGTGTCATGATTCACGCTCAGCGTCAAACCTTGTTTTATCTGGTGCTGCACCGACTGATGCAAAAAGCATTAACTGAATTACCTTTTTTCGCTGTCTTGCAGTAAATAAAGAGTTATTATATTTGTCATTGTTCTATTCGGTTAATTTTTTGTCCAACTGATTGCAGAAACACCATTCAACCGATTTTTTTTGCAACTATTTCTTCTACACTACTATGAGAGATGCCTAATTACAAGAGACTTTGTGAAATATGTTTTTGAGGGTTTAACCCTTGTCAGGGCTCCCAGGGCCAACAAATCTGCAGTTCAAACTCCTAAATCTAGGAAAGAGTCTACACAAAATTTCAGCTTCATAGGATGTTTCATTCTGGAGAAGAAGATTAGAGAAGATTTTTAGAGTTTGATCCCTATGCGTCCCTTATTAGGGGTCGAAGGGCCACCAAATCTACAATTGATTATCCCTAAAAGCTTAGGAGTCAGTAAAAAATGTCATCCTCTTTCAGCCTTTCATTGCGGTAAATAAGCTGAAAATGTATTGAAGCTTTTTGGAATCATGACAAACTTATTTTGTGATGATTCATATGTATTTCACCAGACATCTGCTCACATGTAGAATGAAAGAGATTGCATATGAAAGGTCGGAGGTATTAAAGAACCACGCTCAATTTTTTGCTTGTTCATGTCACAATGTATCACTTTCTCATCTAATGAGGGAGATGACAAGAGAAGGTTATATTTTCTCATCTAATGAGGGAGATGACAAGAGAAGGTTATATTTTAAGCAATTTTAGCTGCATTTAGATAATGCTTAAAAACATAGTTAAGAAAGTCCCAATTATGTGATTTAGCCCATTTGTGGTCTATCTCCCGATGGTGACAGTGATTTAGCCCATTTGTAGTCTATCTCCCGATGGTGACAGTGATTTAGCCCATTTGTGGTCTATCTCCCGATGGTGACAGTGATTTAGCCCATTTGTAGTCTATCTCCCGATGGTGACAGTGATTTAGCCCATTTGTGGTCTATCTCCCGATGGTGACAGTGATTTAGCCCATTTGTGGTCTATCTCCCGATGGTGACGGTGATTTAGCCCATTTGTGGTCTATCTCCCGATGGTGACAGTGATTTAGCCCATTTGTGGTCTATCTCCCGATGGTGACAGTGATTTAGCCCATTTGTGGTCTATCTCCCGATGGTGACAGTGATTTAGCCCATTTGTGGTCTATCTCCCGATGGTGACAGTGATTTAGCCCATTTGTGGTCTATCTCCCGATGGTGACAGTGATTTAGCCCATTTGTGGTCTATCTCCCGATGGTGACAGTGATTTAGAATCCATTGATCAACAGCCCTGTGTTAGTCTAGTGGGATTGTAGTGTCATGTACAGAAATGTTGTTGATGAGATATTTAACTGGAAATTCTGCTTCATGTTGTTATTTCATTGACTGATATAATATTATCCAGATGTGATGTGAGGAATCTGTGATAATATCCTTGATCTGAGTGCGTGTTGACATCTATGGTTGGAGTTATTTCGTATGTCACTGAAACACATTTGCTGAAAGCCATGATTTAGGTCTTATTATTAATCAAACACTACCTCTGGTTGGAGGTGATGTTTGGATCTCAAGTATTTAGTCAAAGCAAAATCAAGATTTATTTATGGATGCTGTTGTAGATGGATAATATAGAGGGATGCATGTTTGGATATATTTAGTGAATGAAATGATGGATGCACTAACAAAATACATGTCGTAATGAATGAAAGGATGGATGCACTGACAAAATACATGTCTTAATGAATGAAAGGACAGATGGAGGTATTGATAAAGAAGCGAGGGATTGTGACAGATTTATGAACGGACTGGTAGATGAATGGATTGATTGGATGGGAACAGTGGATGGGGGACAGATAGATGGGTGAATAGATGGACTTGAGGATCGGTGGGTAGATGGACTGAAAGATGAGTGTTTTGGAGACGGAGTCTGAAAGATAATAATGATAACACTTTATTGTCTTCATTACAACAAAATCGGAAATTGTTTTTGTGGTCTTGGCACCTTGTAGCCATAGTGCAGCGGAGGGTAGGAACAATAGATTGTACTATCGATTTACTGTGTCAATAGTACTTTATCGATAGTAACTTAAAAAACCCCACATCAATAGCATCGATAGCATGGCTAACTATCAAAAGTTTCAATAGTTTGTCCAATAGAGTTGTTCACATGAACCTAAAAGTAAATTTGCACACTAATTTAGCTTTTAGAACAGCTGGAACACTCCAAACAAACCATTTAAAGCGAAAAATAACAACAGGAAGATGTAAGAGCACCAGTTTAGACGTGGTCTTTTTGGCCGGGAATCAAACCCCAACCTTCTGAGTGATTAGCAGACACTCTACCAACTGGGCTATATTCCTGGTCATATGGGTGAACAGATGGACTGATGGGTGGATTGGGGGACTGATAGATGGGTAACAGATTGATAAGGGAAAGATGGACTGATGGATGGATGGATGGATGAATGGATGGATGGATGGATGGATGAATGGATGGAAAGATTGTTATAAAATATAATAATGAATGAATACTCAATAAAGCTTGTTAATGAGAACAGCTGATACTACGTGTAAGACAAGCAACAGATCATGGACTAAACTATGAGCGGAGAGTAACTTGGTGATTACACACCTCCTGTCTGACTCCTTGATGTATTATGACAGGCGTGGTGTTGTGTTTACATGTTTCTAATTTGCTTACATTATTATGAGGTTTACTGTCCGAGAGAGATGATGTAAAGCAGCAAGTTGCTTCCTGCGTGTTACACTTCTCTCTCGCTGAGTCAGCTTTCTCTCAGGAGTATTCATGCTTCAAGATGCTAATACGCTAACACATTTCTTCTGTCCTGAGATGGCTCACACATGCATATACATGTAGTGCTGATGTTTTTATTAAAGTAGAAGCACCTTGTGTGAAGTGATATGTTCCTCTTTTATGATAGAAACTTGTCATAAATCTAGTCATATGTTTATTACGAAGAAATGCAAGTTTATGGATTTACGACTTCTTTATTGCAGTGAGACGCCATAAACTTTATTTCTTCACTTTACCGACTTCTAAAAGCTTCTTGAAGAAGAAATATGTCAATTATGTCAGTGCAAGATCTTCTGACTTGATGTTCCTTGTTCAGTAAGTGTTCAGTGAGTGTTCAGTAAGTGTTCAGCAGTGTCACAGTAACACTGGACTGAGAAGAGCTAGAGATGATGTTTAAAGCTGCTGTTAATCTGAAGCATCACTCACACTCTTCATTGAAAGCGGAGCTGCAGTGTCAGATAAGCCTGAGTGTCATTCATTGATTTCTTAACTTTAAAACATCTGCAGTTGAAGGGTCTCTGCTTAAACCTTCTCGGCATCAATCTGATCTGGGAAATACTCTGGAAAAATAGGTTTATCAAGCACTAACATTCAGTTCCAGATATTTTTTGGACAGTTGATAACATTTAGTCAAAGTAATGTTTTAGGAAGTTGATAACATTAAGTCGAAGATGTTTTTTTTTAATTCCTTGATGGCTTTGTCCAAGTATTGCACTCATCAGAAGGGGAAAGGTCAAGGAATTGTAACCAAGAATGTGGTAAGATCCTTCCATTTCCGATACACGTTTTGTATGTTGTATTCCTTACAATACAATGATATTGCCGGACCTCGACAGTCACTCTACTTTTTCATTTTTCTGCTATACACCTGACTATCAAGCACCAGCAGGTCCTCAAATAGGTATGACCCTGTTCTATTTCCACCCCATTTATTGTCTATTTGCTACAGTGTTTAGTCAAAGATATTTTTCTCAATTTACCCAACCTTCATAAATGTGATTTTTTTTCACATATCTGAATTTAGATGTGCTGAATGAGAACCTAGACTAAAGGGTGTGATGTTGAAATAATTCATTACATAAAGTTAATTGTAGCGTATGTGTAATATACCCTAGCAGCATCTCTTGACCGTTGGTCAGCTACTGATCTCTACAAGAGTCGTACCAGAGCAGTAAGTTAGTCAGTTTGAATGTGACATTCACTCCGGGGTCCGGCCGGCAAATATTGGTTATCAACAGTTTCTTCTCGGGAGTGATTACACTGGAAAGTTTACCCTTGCAATCAAGAGTATTTGAACAGATTGGATAAACACACCCTTTTCTCTCCAATCTCAACTCTTAGGTAACTAAACTCATATTGTCCACTGTCAACACTGCAGTCAGTTTAATGAAAAATTGAGTCAATATGTACTTTAAAGGAGATTTCATCTTTGTACTTTTTTTGTTGACTGATCTTCAGTCTTCAAACATTATATTCAAACCAGTTGAATGTCCAGATCAATTCAATTTCAAATAATTCACTCACATTTTGACTGCAAAAGTTGCATTTTCTCTAGAGTAAAAAATATTTGAAATATCTATAAGGCAGTCAAGGAACATGAATTTGTCTACATGACTTTTACTTCACTGACTATTCTAATAGTTGGAGTTTATATCACTCTATTCCCCTGATAGGATCGGTTTGTTATTTTCTGCAATAACTGCTGATACATCAAGATTCCTTGTCCTGTGTCTGAGTTGTTTTGTTATCTTTCAGCTGCACAACAATCAGATCCTTGGATAGAACATCCAGCGATGTGACGTCACTTGGATTTTACCTCGTCTCTAGATACAGTAGATAATTCACAGAGGTGAGTGTAACGTATGTGTGTATATTGATCTCTCAACAAGAGAATATCCCTCTTTCTTTACTAATACCACGATTATCTCAACCAGTGAGTAAGATGTTTATATTTTCATGGTATTTGTCAAGAACTGACAGAAAAAACATCTTTATCTCATGTAGTGAGTGAGATGTTTATATTTTCATGGTGTTTGTCAATAACTGACAGAAAAATACCTTCTTTATCTCATTGATTGAGTAAGATGTTTATATTTTCATGGTATTTGTCAATCACTGACAGATATGTTATTTATCATAGGATTTATCATTTAATTACACCTAACTAAGGTAATTGGGTGATATGAGAAAGAGGCCATCCCACCAGTAACACTGACGTCATTAGAGAACTTGTTGCGTCAGAGCATTGTTTCATGACATCAAACATTTGAACTCTAACCTTTTTCTCAGTTTATATTACATCTCCTCACTGCTGCAGACTGATAGCAGGTTAAACAAATTATTCACTGATTGAAACGTATATAGAACCAATAACCATATAAAACTGCATATTCACAAGATATGAGCGTATGATATAATGAAGTTATGTATGTCTGTGAGCCCTGTCGGTAAGTCGTGTGTATTGTAAACCAACAGTCTTTTCCTTGACTAGACTTCCACCCTAGTAGCGCTGATGGCTTCACTCAATTCTTCTGTTTTTATTTTTAGCTCATCAGGCCTGAAAGGCCCGATGGGCTTATGGCATGGCATGGCGTCCGGCGTCCGGCGTCCGTCCGTCCATCCGTCCGTCCATCTGTCCGTAAACTTTTCGCTTTTTCGACTTCTTCTCCAGAACATGTGACTCCACAGAGCTGAAATTTTATGTGCAGACTCTTTGGCATATGGGGATTCTAAATTGTAGATTTCGTGACCCCGTGACCCCAAATGGGGTGACGGGGGTCACATCCTTAGAAACCTATTTTCATCTTCTTCTCCAGTTCCAAAAGGTCTAGAGAGCTGAAAGGTTGTGTGCAGACTCCTTTGCCCATGGGGATTCTAAATTGTAGATCTCGTGACCCCATGACCCCAAATGGGGTCACCAGGGTCACATCGTTAAAAACCTATTTTCATCTTCTTCTCTAGTTCCAAAAGGTCTAGAGACATGAAAAGTTGTATGCAGACTCCTTGACCAATGGGGATTCTGAATTGTAGATCTTGTGACCCCATGACCCCAAATGGGGTCACAGGGGTCACATCCTTAAAAACCTATTTTCATCTTCTTCTCCAGTTCCAAAAGGTCTAGAGACATGAAAAGTTGTATGCAGACTCCTTGGCCAATGGGGATTCTAAATTGTAGATCTTGTGACCCCATGACCCCAAATGGGGTCACGGGGTTCACTTCCTTAAAAACCTATTTTCATCTACTCCAGAACAAATGTACCTAGAAGGCTGTAATATTGTGTACAGACTCTTTAGCCAATGGGGATTCTAAATTTTAGATTTGGAGACCCTGTGGTGCCTCAAATAAGGGCCTCAAGCCATGACCTAAAAGTCTATTTCAGTCTTCATCATTAAACAATATAAACCCTGATGAGCTACAGAGCCCATGGCTCTATTTTTTAATGAATGTGCCTTATTCTTTATCAAAGTGTTAAACTTAAAGTCTTCAGAATAACAACTGGATTGATTTTTAATCATATATTAATAACATATAATATGATGTTAAACAGGAAAGTCCCCTCAAGTTTCTTTTCCATAAAAAAACATTGTGAGTGATGGAACCGTCCCTTTAACCTGCTTCTAGCCTCTATGATCTGGTTTTCATTCCTCAAGCAAAATCCCTCCATGATTCCTTGACTAAAACTACTATCATGTACACCATTCATTACATGATTAAATATCAATCCCAGTGAAGGCAATGTCAAAGCTGTGAGTTGGATCTGCAAAGCTTTTTCAGTAATTGGATTCATTGAGAGTTGATAGAATTCCTCCATCATCTTTGACAAGTGAATCTGCTCACAAGGAAGATACGGCTTCACAAGATCATGTCAGATTTCACCCGCCACCAATCATCATAAGTCACACCTTCGTATTCCATTCACATCATCCGGTTCACTCACTCATATTGTTCACTGTGCCGTGTGCTGCTCATATTGTTCACAGTGCCGTGTGCTGCTCATATTGTTCACTGTGCCGTGTGCTGCTCATATTGTTCACTGTGCCGTGTGCTGCTCATATTGTTCACTGTGCCGTGTGCTGCTCATATTGTTCACTGTGCCGTGTGCTGCTCATATTGTTCACAGTGCCGTGTGCTGCTCATATTGTTCACTGTGCCGTGTGCTGCTCATATTGTTCACTGTGCCGTGTGCTGCTCATATTGTTCACTGTGCCGTGTGCTGCTCATATTGTTCACTGTGCCGTGTGCTGCTCATATTGTTCACTGTGCCGTGTGCTGCTCATATTGTTCACTGTGCCGTGTGCTGCTCATATTGTTCACTGTGCCGTGTGTTGCTCATATTGTTCACTGTGCCGTGTGTTGCTCATATTGTTCACAGTGCCGTGTGCTGCTCATATTGTTCACTGGGTCGTGTGCTGCTCATATTGTTCACTGTGCCGTGTGCTGCTCATATTGTTCACTGTGCCGTGTGCTGCTCATATTGTTCACTGTGCCGTGTGCTGCTCATATTGTTCACTGTGCCGTGTGCTGCTCATATTGTTCACTGTGCCGTGTGCTGCTCATATTGTTCACTGTGCCGTGTGCTGCTCATATTGTTCACTGGGCCGTGTGCTGCTCATATTGTTCACTGGGCCGTGTGCTGCTCATATTGTTCACTGTGCCGTGTGCTGCTCATATTGTTCACTGTGCCGTGTGCTGCTCATATTGTTCACTGTGCCGTGTGCTGTATCATATCTTCAGTCTGTGATGAAGGAGCATGAGGGGTTTCCAAAAGGTTTTGGCCTGAGTATGAACACAACAATGGAGTGTAAAAGGGACATGCGTACACTCCGGTTGCCTGTAACAGCCTGTTCTTCAATGGTACCTCAACATTGTTTACCAAGATGAACAGAATGAATGTAGAGCTGTGATCAAGTATCTGCTTTTAAAAACATATGGTCCCACGGAAATTTATGAAGATATGTCATAAACAAAGGGGACTCTGTTCCGTATTATAACTGTGTGTTACAGTGGTGTGCTGTGTAGAGTTGTTACTGGAGATGAGCCACGTTCTGGTCTCCCTCTGATGTCTCCACAGAGGGAAACATTAAAGCTGTGCTTGCTACAAAAGTGCAGGCGTGTTACCATAAGATACTTAGCTGCTGATCACCCCATAAGTGAAACATCAGTTGAAGGAATTATACATGGGCATTTACATATGAATAAGCTATCAGCACATATTGGGTCCCCAGAAAGTTTTCTGAAGACAAAAAGCAAAACCTTGTCACAGTTGGTCAGCAACTTCTTGATGAATACTGGGCCCATGTTGTTACTCAGTTACAAAAAAAGCCAAAGCATGCAGTGGAAACATGTTACGTCACCCAACCCTAAAATAATCAAAACATGTTCCGCCAGTGGTAAGATCATGGCAATCAGTTTCCTGAGACTCACTGGATGTAATAGTGATTGATTATTTGAATAAGGGTTCTACAATCAATGACATGTATTACACGAATGAACTGCAGCAAATAAGTCCTAAACATTTAAAGTTTCTTCATTCTTCTAAAGTTTTCATGGTCAGGCCGGAAACTTTTGGGACACCCCTCGTAGGTTAGCAAACTGAGTTCTTGATGACTTAGAGGAATTACAGTGGAGGTCTGGGCCTGTCAAAGCTGAGAGTTCAATCTGAAAAGCTTTTTCAATAATTGGATTCTGAAGACATGGGTAGTTGATAGAATTCCTCAGTACAGTCCACCGGCATCCATCATCTTTGACATATCACATTCCTCGTAGACAGAGAAGAGGGAGAGTTAGATATCTGCAGCACCTTCCTCTGTCCATACTGCATCGTGTTATGTCTTTGTATCCTGTATATAATATCCTTGTATTCTGAACTAATCTTTATGTTCGCGACATATATAATATCCTTGAATTCTGGACATATCTTTGTATTCGCGACATATATAATATCCTTGAATTCTGGACATATTTTTTGTTCGCGACATATATAATATCCTTGAATTCTGGACATATCTTTGTGTTCGCGACATATATAATATCCTTGAATTCTGGAAATATCTTTGTGTTCACGACATATATAATATCCTTGAATTCTGGACATATCTTTGTGTTCGCGACATATATAATATCCTTGAATTCTGGACATATCTTTCTGTTCGCGACATATATAATATCCTTGAATTCTGGACATATCTTTGTGTTCGCGACATATATAATATCTTTGAATTCTGGAAATATCTTTGTGTTCACGACATATATAATATCCTTGAAATTCTGGACATATCTTTGTGTTCGCGACATATATATAATATCCTTGAATTCTGGACATATCTTTTTGTTCGCGACATATATAATATCCTTGAATTCTGGACATATTTTTGTGTTCGCGACATATATAATATACTTGAATTCTGGACATATCTTTGTGTTCGCGACATATATAATATCCTTGAATTCTGGAAATATCTTTGTGTTCACGACATAAATAATATCCTTGAATTCTGGACATATCTTTGTGTTCGTGACATATATAATATCCTTGTAATCTGGACATATCTTTGTGTTCGCGACATATATAATATCCTTGAATTCTGGAAATATCTTTGTGTTCACGACATATATAATATCCTTGAATTCTGGACATATCTTTGTGTTCGCGACATATATAATATCCTTGAATTCTGGACATATCTTTTTGTTCGCGACATATATATAATATCCTTGAATTCTGGACATATCTTTGTGTTCGCGACATATATAATATCCTTGAATTCTGGACATATCTTTGTGTTCGCGACATATATAATATCCTTGAATTCTGGAAATATCTTTGTGTTCACGACATAAATAATATCCTTGAATTCTGGACATATCTTTGTGTTCGTGACATATATAATATCCTTGTAATCTGGACATATCTTTGTATTCGCGACATATATAATATCCTTGAATTCTGGACATATCTTTGTGTCCGCGACATAAATAATATCCTTGAATTCTGGACGTATCTTTGTGTTCTGGTTATATCTTTGTATTCTTGACATATAGAGAATCTCACTCAACTATCTTCTGATATCAAATATATCAACACGAGTTGATTAAAGGATAGATGAAATGATATATGGTCAAAATCTGATTCATTAAAATGGGATGTCAATTTGACAATTGCTCAATTTTAAATTTCTGAAATCGGTCCATAAATAGCTTATATACGGCTATTTAAAAACCCGCCCTTATTTAGCCCCGACGACCAGAATGAAAGTCTGCGGGGTGTTGCCTAAGAAGGGATGTCTTCTGTGACGTATCAGGAGGAATCTGATTTTCGCAGATAGTCATAATTCAACGTAATTTCGCAACATTTTGATTGTTAATTTCACAAAGAAATCTTCAATAAACCAACTTAAATTTCCCATATATGGAATGTTTAGATATCCAACTAGGTAATTCCGCAGATGACAATTACACAATTGTTACATAAACATGTCTTTTTGGCGATGTAATACACCTCATAAATTCATTTAGCGGCAGTGATAATCATCATTAATTAATTAACGAGACACCGGCGGAGTAGCTGTCTAGCCGCCCCGCCTGTTACTTATCACAATCACGCCTCAGTGAGCATTTACAAAATGAATCGCCCAGCTGATTGCGCTAGTGTTAAAATGGGTGAATTAAAATCGTTTTAATTATCAATTGCAAGTGTATATTGTCTCGATTTACTGCTCAATTGATTCCGATATACAATATACGTAGAGGTAATCATCTGTTATTCTTCAGAAAAATGCATTTCATCAGATCTTTAAAGTTACAAATATCCAAGGCTTGCCTTGTGATGTCATTAACTGATGATGCAATAGGATTATGACGATTTGATCTCACACAAGCGATATCTACTTAGGGAGCTAGTTTTGGATAATAAATCCTTGTATTCTGGACAGGTATTTGTATTCTTGACAATATCATTCCATTGTGGACATATCCTTGTGTTGTGGTTATATCCTTGTATTCTGAACGTACCATTGTATTCTGAATACAAACATTATCTTTGTATTCTGAACACATCTTTGTTTTCTGGACATGTCCTTGTATTGAGGACACATCTTGTATTGAGGACACATCTTGTATTGTGGACACATCTTGTATTGAGGACACATCTTGTATTGAGGACACATCTTGTATTGTGGACACATCTTGTATTGCGGACACATCTTGTATTGTGGACACATCTTGTATTGTGGACACATCTTGTATTGTGGACACATCTTGTATTGTGGACACATCTTGTATTGAGGACACATCTTGTATTGTGGACACATCTTGTATTGTGGACACATCTTGTATTGTGGACACATCTTGTATCCAGGTCTATGAATGACAATGCTGTGTCAGATCCCTGTGTGATGTAGGAGTGATTTAGATCCGAGCTGATCTCTATCTGAAAGCTGCTTCTCTATTGATGAACAATTCTTGTAGGTGCAATCCGATTCCAGACTTGCGCGATAGAAATATCTTTTAATGAATGGCTGAGTTATCCATTACTGTCTTAATAGCTCACTTCTTTGTACAGTATCTGTTCAAATATTCATTATTCTCTCTTTAAAGCTGTAATATGATGAATAATATTTTCTCATCTGTCAGACAATTATTTCTTTGAGCAATTACTGGAATGTGCAGTGGAGATTGATAACAGTGTTATAATGTATTGGGTTTCCTGTAATCATATTCATAGGATTTCCATGTGTCCGTACTTGTGGATGTAAAAGAGCCTGCTGTCATAAAACTACACTTTCCTTGTCAACAGCTCATGTAACAATTGAATATCTCACAATTATTCAATCTCTGAACCTTGTCAACAGCTCATGTAACAATTGAATATCTCACAATTATTCAATCTCTGAACCTTTAAAGTTTCCAGAGTTTCATGGTAGGGAACAAATAGACTTCAATTAGTAAGGTTCAGATAATTGTAGGAGACAGGAGAGTTTGAAAACTGTATTTCTTTTAGAAATATGGTCTAAGAATACATGTATTGGTCTTCTTTTAATTTCAGATATTCTGTCGTCTGTCCTTATGTCAATTTCTTTTTAATATTTCGTGATCTATAGCACTCAATGTTTTAAAATTTGGTGACAGCCTATATTGTGGCAACACATACACCAGATGACTTTCGAAACAATGACCTTATTTTCAAGGTCACCATGAGATTTGACCATTTTCAAACTTATATAATGAGAGATTACAGACACAAATTGTCAGTCTAATGATCAATTATTTGTTACCTAGTGAATATTCTATCAATATTTATGAATTTTAAAGTATAGTGTTTTTCTCCCATCACGTAAGCACACAAACAATATGGCGGATATTATTGATGGATCTCTCACTTTAAATGAAGTGATTCGCCAAGACTGCTCAGCCTGACATGTACCTGTTGATTCACTCAGAGTTAATCTACTTCAATTCAGTTTGTTTTGTCAACAATGTCAAATATATCTCTTCTAAAAGACATGACACTGACTGGTGTTGGGTGATACAATTTCATCCTGACAGATTCTCATTTCATCGTATAGCCAGCAGTAGCCAGGGCAAGGGCCGACATACACAATGTCCCTGATTGATACGAGGTGGAGGGAAATGTGTCAGCGTCCGTCGCAATTTATTGATCTTGACATTCTCCCCCAGAAGTTTGTGGCTTATCGTAAGAATGCTATTATGCCATAATTCACTCTTCATACACTTGAATACTCCAGTTTAGTTATTCTATGTTGTAGCAGTCTGTCTGCTCTTCTTTATGTTCTATAGAAAACATCAGTTAGGAAAGTTACTCAGACTCTTTATCTTTTGGTGTGTAAGGGAGATGTATTCATAAAATATTATGAAAACTAATAAAATGAAGATTTATTCTTTTCATAGAAGCGTTATATCTGTTTCAAATACTGTACTTAATTTTTGTGATTTTTGTGCACAGCAGAGAATCAAGGAACAAACTTCCACTTCTGTCTTGCAGCAGTTACAAAGTTTTCAGACAATTATATTGGACTAGTATAGGAACTGATAACGCTAATGTTTGCTACAAAATCAACATATAAGGTAGCCGAACTGTGGTCATCAACTTAAGGTCTCCATACCAATGATTTAGAATCCTGTAGATATATGGCAAAGTGTCAACGCTAGTTCAAATTTAAAACTTAAAAATTTAAAATTTAAAATTTAAAATTTAAAACTATGACATTACTACTTATTATTGAGGTATATATACCACACTTAGATTTATCAATTTTGCATAATGATATTAGTTATTCCATTCATCTTGTGGTAAATCCACGCTGATAGCAAGCTCATAGCACAGACGAAATAAAATTGTATTGTATGTTCTTGGGATAAATTCATTCCATTGAATGGCACCTTCAACTTGAAATGAGCAAAAAAACCCATAGGATTTAAAGCACATTCTTTTGGAGGAAATCAATATGACTAAAGCTCAATGAAAATATACATAGTACCTCTCTGAAGAAACTGTACAATGATTATTTTTGGACAACTCATGTTAAACACTGGAGAATTAGGACAGATGTTAGCTCTACCTCGTTGTTTAGAGAGTGACACACAGGCATTATCTTTGAAATGTATGTGAATTTTAAAAAGTTCTCAATTGCCATTTACTGGAAAGCAAAAGTTTAAATAAGAATCGATAACTGCAGTGGTAATTGTAACAGTAATTGTGTTTCATTAAATCAGATTAATGAAAGGTTGTGTTTTATCTTCTTCTCTGCAAAATAATAACATAATTGTTGGTTTCTTGTTCTTTGTGTTTTTGTTTTGTTCTTTCCTCTTATTAGTGTTCAAGAAAGTTGTAAAGCGTTCTTCAGCATCAAATGGGCTTCAGCGATTGATTTCAGCTTACGGTGAAGCAGACTCACGTTTCAGCGTAATCAATAGTGTCATCTACTGCAGACTGTCCTTTGGTCATGTAGGACTGCTTCCTACGCTGTAAATACAAAACTCCTTCTTAAATTTTTGGTTGCAGTTGTAATATTTGTTTCTTGATTACAACTGTCATGACAAACTGCGTGCTTTATTCTGTAATTACAGATCACTTAGTTCTGTGATACTTTCCTTGAATCCGTTTGTCTGTTGAAAATGTGAAGAAGCATGCATATCTCTGGTTGAGTTCAACTCAGTTCTCTCCAGCTAGATCTGGACCGGTGGATTAATGGCTTCATCAAGTGACATCACAGTTCCAGTTGCACCCGTTGTGATCCATCATTGATCTCTCGCTACAAGCAACATGCAACCAGTTTGCTCATCTCAGCTGAAATAAAAGGAGGAAGGATCGGACAACTAGCCTCATTCCTTGAGCAGGACTACCGGTCCTCACTTGGTCCTTTCAGGTTCTCACTGGTCACTCCATTTTCTCACTGGTCACTCCATTTTCTCACTGGTCACTCCCGATTCTCACTGGTCACTCCCGATTCTCACTGGTCACTCCCGATTCTCACTGGTCACCATCTGAACTCATGCTCCAGCTCATCGATCTGGCTCTGCCTCGTGGTCACTGTGTACACATCTTGTGTGTCACAAGCTGGGACAGGCCTGCAGCTCATTTCCCTCTGTCAATCCCATTCTGTTTGTCAAAATCAGTTTAGGAAGTAGCCATTGGTCAGTGCCGGTCACTCAGGAGGTCAATCAAAACACTTGTCTCTGTAACAAGCTGGCTGGGCCATCACAAATACTTAAATCAGTGTATTTGTAGTAGGCAGTCCATGACAGGGGATCATTGTCACTAGAACACAGTGTTAGACACTCAAACCCTTTATATGCAGGACACATGGTTATACACTAGAACTCATTGTTATATACTAGAACACAATATTATATATATACAAGGAAAGAACACATTGTTATAAACTAGAACATATTGTTATATACTAGAACAAACTGTTATACACTAGAACACATTGTTATGCATCAGAATACATTGTTATATACTAGAACACATTGTTATATACTAGAACACATTGTTATATACAAGAACACTATGTTATATATACACCACAACACATTGTTATGCATCAGAATACATTGTTATATACTAGAATACATTGTTATATACTAGAACACATTGTTATATACAAGAACACTATGTTATACACTAGAACACTTTGTTATATATACACCACAACACATTGTTATGCATCAGAATACATTGTTATATACTAGAATACATTGTTATATACAAGAACACTATGTTATACACTAGAACACTATGTTATATATACACCACAACACATTGTTATGCATCAGAATACATTGTTATATACTAGAATACATTGTTATATACTAGAACACATTGTTATATACAAGAACACTATGTTATAAACTAGAACACTTTGTTATATATACACCACAACACATTGTTATACACTAGAACACATTGTTATATACTAGAATACATTGTTATACACTAGAACACATTGTTATATACAAGAACACTATGTTATATACAAGAACACATTGTTGTACACTAGAATACATGTTGTACTTGTACTCCTGGGCTGATCTCGTACTGACTATGAATCCTCACATGTTACCAGAGTGAGAAGCCAGCACTGTGTAGGATTCATGTAGGTAGTCGACAGTCGTGTTGTTTTGTGTCTGCTTCCTGATTCAGGAAAACTGAAGATGGAGAAGTGGACAGATAGATTGATGATATGCTTGCTGAATCTGGAGAGTGGAAGATGGGGAAGTGGACAGATAGATTGATGATATGCTTGCTGAATCTGGAGAGTGGAAGATGGAGAAGTGGACAGATAGATTGATGATATGCTTGCTGAATCTGGAGAGTGGAAGATGGAGAAGTGGACAGATAGATTGATGATATGCTTGCTGAATCTGGAGAGTGGAAGATGGAGAAGTGGACAGATAGATTGATGATATGCTTGCTGAATCTGGAGAGTGGAAGATGGAGAAGTGGACAGATAGATTAATGATATGCTTGCTCCACTGTACTTCTTATTCAGCTATTTAATGATTATCTGGGCAGAAAATGATTGCAGGTTTTCTATTGGATTTTCCTGGTTGTCATTTAATCATACTTGCATGAATGAAGACATTTCTGTCATCTTTAGAGGCATTTCCAGCAGTGTTGTTGGAATCCTCCCCTTTATACTCAGGGAGTTCTACAGCAAGCTACTTTAATGTTTACTACATGCATGTTGATATGAAGGTATCCTAATTAAATACCATATCAGACAGACACACATTTTATTTTCAATTCTACTTTACATAAACAAATCTGTCACTGCATGTCCATACAAAATGACATCACGATATCAAATCCAACCTAACTTTAATGACATCAAGGTATCTAAATCAAACCCTAACCCAAATGACATCAAAGTGTCTAATTCCTACCCAAGTGAAATTAAGGTATTTAAATCCAACCCCTACTCTCATATGTACAAATTTTATTATATGACAGTCACTTATGGATGAACACAATTCACTCTGATTGCAAGGAGAGTAATTTCTTCTCCTATCCTCCTGGATTTCTCCGTTCTCAATCTGTCAATACAAGTTGTGACAGTACGAGACCAGCATTCAGCTAGACAGAACCGTGGGTTGTGAGGGACACACCAGTTTCAGAATTGTTGGTCCTGGCTATGGACATTTGGGCTTGTAAATGAGTGACAATAGAAAAACAAAAAAATTATTTTGGGTTTATAAGTGACAAGGTAAGTCTGCCTACCTAGGGGTGTCACTGTGACAGATTGTAGTCAATAGGTGACCATTCACAGTGTGTGGACCCAGGGATGTCACTGAGACAGAATGTAGTCAATAGGTGACCATTTACAGTGTGTTGACTCAGGGGTATTTCTTTGACAGATTATAGTTCCTAAGTCAGACAGACTGTTGTCAATAGATAGACCATTTGGTGACAAGATCCAGAGTTTTTGTGCCTCAGGCTTTCTTTGTAACATGTAAGTGACAGACCATATAATAATCGAAGAATCACTGACATTTGTGCTTTATATGAGTCAAATATGATCAGTTTCAGTCATTTTATGGGTCTAAGTGACGAGATAACTCTAAATGGAAAATATCAGTTTCTGAGCTTGTGGCTTCAGGCTTGATGTGAACTGCACCATTGTAAGATGACAGACCGAGTAATAACAAGGAAGTGAGTGACACGTCAATACAAGATCGGGAGCAACAACTGTATGTGAACTCACTGTGTGTTAGAGTGTTAGTGAAGCAGGACTGGACAGGTGGGTTTCTCTCAGGCCAGGTAATCGATGGTTATCAGCCGTCCTCACAGGCTCATACAGGGCAGTCCATGCTAAGAACAGTGCTGGAGACTAAAACAATAAAGAACAGTCTGGGCTAATCAGTATGTCAGGCTGATGATGGGTTCAGGACCACGGTCCTTGTCCAGGATACACAGAAATACCAGGATCACCTAGGATTGCTTATCATGAAGTCTGTTTGAAATTGTATCTTGTGGGTGAAAGTTGCATGACGAAGATAATTAGCATAAAGAATTGTTGTGTTGTTCTAGAAATGATTTTTGTGTTATGAGTAATTCTGTCATTCAAGACTTCATTATTGGAGTTGGGTTGTGGATTTGCCACCAAGGGATCTACTGTCAGTATTGGGATGTGTTCTGTGGTCTGTGTGGAGATGTCTTCTTGGATTAATTCCGCTGTAAGGATTTCCAGAACACTTCAGTGGATCTGAAGGATTACGAGATACAATAGACAAGTGTCTATCTAATCCCTGGAGGCGGCATTTAAGGAAGCAATTGCACAGGAGCAGTATGGATGGGTATCAGAACAGCATGGATGGTTAAGAGAGCAGCATGGATGGTTAAGAGAGCAGCATGGATGGTTAAGAGAGCAGCATGGATGGTTACCAGAGCAGCATGGATGGTTAACAGAACAGCATGGATGGTTAATACTATAGCATAGAGTACTCAGTGTCAGTGTCAAGCTCCAGGAGCAAGCTTTAGGGTAGTCCTGGGATTCTGTGAATATTCTGAAATTAGAGACAGAAGAGGAGATCAAAGCCGGGAGGCGTGTGTGAGACAGTGGTGTAGAGTTTCTGTGCACCAGGCGTGTAACAAGGTTAAGATCAATGTGGATATGAGAGAAATGTCCTTGCTCTCAGCTCTCTAAGATCCCTCTATTGTCCTGCCGGTCCAGATAGCAAGGTTAAATGAAGCCAGCAAACAGTAGGTAAGTGGATGGATCACGGAGCTAATTGATATTAGAGTGAACTACTATCTGCTCTAACCAACCGGAGAGGTTCACGGTTAGAGTAATTAAGCAAAGCACTTAGTGATGGTGACCTTCGCTCATCAGTAAATGCAGGTAGTGAGGTCTGTTACAGACAATACATCACTGGAGCTCTCTGGTACAGTCATCCTCGACATCTGTAATTAGACAATTGAATTACTGGTGATCACCACTTTGACAAGACTCTCTCTGTAATTGTGAATAAAGAGAAGTTCATAGTAAGATAAGTAAGAAGTAAGTAGTATGATAATAGGTTGAGTAAATTTATACATCTACTACAGAAATGGCATAATTTTTTCCATCTCCTCGTCTATTGTATCTGGTAATTCTTCTTCTCTCGAGTACTTGTGATATCTTTGCAATGAAAGAGACAAGTACTAAACTTTCTGTGATGATTGGCATCTTCAGCTATAATTGTAATTTGAATTGTAGTGTTATCAATAGCTCTGACAAACTGAGCTCTCCTCAACCTTTTCATCCGTCAATGTACTCTTTATAATAATGGAAGTATATTATTGTGTTTCAATAGTTCAATCAATAACATACTCTGACAATATACTTCAAGTATAATTGTCTCATACTGCTGGAATCATACTTTTCCATTTTTAGCTCATTAGGACTGAAAGGTCCCATGGGCTAAAGGCAAGTTGTCTGGCTGTCCATTCATCCATGAACTTTTCACTTTGTTTGTAAACCTGTTCTCAAGAACCCCTGGCTCCAGAGAGCTGAAACTGTGTGTACAGACTCATTGGCCAATTGGGATTAAAAACTGTACATTTGGTGCCTCTTTGGTCCCAACAAGCTTACAACCTATTTTCATTTTCTTCTTCAGAATGAAAAGGTACAGAGAGGTGAAATGTTATATACAAACTCTTTGGCCAAATGGGGATTATAACATGATTATAGATTTGGTGACAGTTCAATGAAAAATTTGTTATGGGTACTTGTATGGTGAAATGATGGAAAGAGACTGATGAATGGATTAAAAGACAAACTGATTATAGATCATTAAAACTTACAAGAAAACTTTTAACTACATATATCTGTTTTCTTGAATTTGCTAAAAATTGTTTTTCTTTTGCATTCCAAAAGATTGAAAGTTATCCTGAAATGGCAAAACAGTGATTTAATATTTCTTGTATGAAGAAATTCATTGAAAAATATAGTTTTTATTATTTATTTTTACCTTGAAAGGTTCTTTCATTATAGCGTTATACTAGAACTCATGAAAATTTAATTTTGTCAGTTTCAGCTTACTTTGGTGTATGTTATGAGACAGCCATCATGTTTGAACTGCACAGGCAAAAGAGCAAAGTTGTACTTATATGAAACTTAATGTTAAAGAACAATTCTAGTCACTTGAGAATGAACTATTCATCTGACAGTCAGATTGATATGAAGAATTTATCAAAATCAAATATTAGTGATCCTTATAGGATTTCAGCTACTACAGAGGGAGGCTCTTGTAATAGCAGCTACAGTGAACAGAGGGGGGGATAATGGAAGAGCTGGTTATGGGGTTTTGTTTAAAGTCAATAATCAATAAGAATACATGCTGTGTAATTGCTTTCAACTTGTAGGAAAGATAGTGATGTTGTCCTAATTGATTTAATGTTTTCTAGCTACTATTTCTAATTATGTTGCAAGGTTTTGTTAATCAAATTAAAATCAAGTTTTGTTAATCAGTTACTGTAAAAAGTAAAAGTTGAAAAAAGTTTAAAAGGTAGTTGAATAGGAACATATCAACATATCATGTGTTGTATACTTCCAAGGGAGTTGGGTATGATCATATCATGTGTTGTATATTTCCTAGGTAGTTGGGTATGATCATATCATGTGTTGTATATTTCCAAGGGATTTGGGTATGAACATATCATGTGTTGTATATTTCCTAGGGAGTTGGGTATGATCATATCATGTGTTGTATACTTCCAAGGGAGTTGGGTATGATCATATCATGTGTTGTATACTTCCAAGGGAGTTGGGTATGAACATATCATGTGTTGCATATTTCCAAGGGAGTTGGGTAGGATCATATCATGTGTTGTATATTTCCAAGGGGGTTGGGTATGAATATATCATGTGTTGTACATTTCCAAAGGATTTGGGTATGATCATATCATGTGTTGTATGTTTCCAAGGGAGTTGGGTGTTGGGTATGATTTAATTATTCATTTACAACTGCGAAATATGTCTCCAAATAAAATATAAAAGTAATCGTATTAGAATAAGTTCAACTATATATAACTATATCTTGAATAGGAAATAATCGTATGGAAAATAGTTGGACCACGTGCTCTGCCGAGTTGTGAGTTTACGTAAATTATATCGCTATTGAAAAACGAGTTCCTTTGAATTTAAAATGATTATTTAGAAGGTACATATCATTTGGTCCATGATTTGAACTTTTGATGAACTATGTGCAATTAAATTATTTGAATTTGCTCGTCTATCTTGACACAAATTCGCTTGTAAACTCGCTTGTGTAAACTCGCTCAAACTAGCACTGTCGGTAAATAATAGTTGGTAAACATTGATTTTAAATTATGAACCATTTTATGCATGTTAATGATAAATTAATAGTTATCGTTAATTGATTTCGTGTTATGTTTAATAGTATGCAATGAATGAAGAACCAACAAATAGTAATACTTTCTCATACTTTATTCATAAAAATTTTTTTTTACTTCCGGTTCGTCTTTTTAGGTCACAGATGAAATGTCCGACTGGCAAAAATTTGAATCTGCATCCCTGATAAAGGGTTTAATACTTTCAAAGGAATTAGGTATGATTATATTAAGGGTTGAATAATTTCTTAGATAGTTGATCTGTTAAAGTGATAAATAAATACAGGAGGATGTGTGTCCTTCTTCCAGGCTAATGATGTGTTAAAGGGGCAGTAGCACGTTTTTTTGCTGAAATAGTTCGAAGAAATGTATTTGGAAAATAATGTCACCATTAGTAAAACACCCTTCTCTCTTTCAGAAAATCAAGTTTAAAATTAGTGTACATGTTCCGGAAAGCCATGAGAATCGTTTTTGTCATTTAAAATGTGTTCACAATAAAATGACCGCCATGCAATTTTTGCTTTATACGCAACACTGTTATTACCACTGCAGATAATTGGTTTGTGTGATAAGATGTTTTACCCTCTAAAGTAAATATAAATGGCATAAACTATCATCATAAATTGGAATCTTGAAAAAAAAAAATTTGTAAAAAACGTGCTTCTGCCCCTTTAACATATATTAATCTTAAAAAAACAGATATTGAACTATCAACCTTGAACTATCAATCTTGAACTATCAATCTTGGACTATCAATCTTGAACTATCAATCTTGAACTAAACTATCAATCTTGATCTATCAATCTTGGACTATCAATCTTGAACTATCAATCTTGAACTATCAATCTTGATCTATCAATCTTGGACTATCAATCTTGGACTATCAATCTTGAACTATCAAACTTGAACTATCAACCTTGAACTATCAATCTTGAACTATCAATCTTGAACTATCAATCTTGAACTATCGAACTTGATCAATCAATCTCAATTTCTATGTATAATGTACAGCAGCTGATGAAAGTGTTTTTTGTTTACAGTATGGAATCAATATAAAAACAAACACTGTACAATGGGAAAGATGTCGTTTTGTTCTAATGGACTTTAATTCTCTTGAAGGTTTAACATGTTAAAGCTGGATAAGGTAGAATATATATAAAAACTAGTTCAAAGCTACATAAAATCAATTATTACTTAGAGAGTGATTCATATGCTTTTAGCTCAAAATACTATCATCAATCATAAATACACTGGAATACATTAAGTGTGTATCATACATAACCTTTCTGAAAAAGCTATTTTATTTATTCATTTATTTCTCTAACCTGCTTTCTTGTTCTATTAATCTTACACTACATTAATGTGTTTGATTTAGCTAACACAAATATTTTGAAATAACATGTACGAGCTGACAGCGTACAGTCAATCAATGTTTATTGCACTTACAAAGACCACAGGCCTATAGTACATATATATAGACACTCTATTAGGCAGTAGAGAGTGCACTTTTTCTAACTCTAAAGGCATGGTATAGAAACATTGACAGATTTTCATATATTTTGCTAGAACATCTTAGTAAAGATATGAATTTATGGATATTATGATTAGTAAAGTAATATTGTTTAATATACATTTGTCTCAAATCGAGGTAGGCCGGACAGACACAAAGAAAATGGTACTCATCTTCAATTACATTCATATTACACATTTTACATAATCTTCATTTTCTAAGAGAATATATCTGCCTGTTTCATTAATAAATCGAAATCTTGTAAGCGAGATTCTAAATTTCCTAACATTCAACGATGATAAATAACTGTCACTGCATATAGATTGTTTATAATTTAAACATTCTGAATATAGGCATTTACTTGATACAGATAATTGGTAAAGCCAATCTTGGAGATACATATCTTGCAACCTTTGTTTAAAGGACATGAACATATTTCTGTGTGAGTCTGTACATTGCTCAAGCCGTAACATTACAAAAAAAAGTAGAATTTAATAGATCTTTTACATCTGTAACCCAATTATGTTTTCCATTTTTATCATACAACATCATCATATTATAACATTTCTTCGGTAATCTATAACCGGCATATTTAGTTACAACACCAAGAATTGCTACTAGCTGTCATGTAGGGTAACATGTAATGTGGGGTAACATGTAGTATTTTACATGATTGATCTGAAACCTCTGTGATAAACAAATTGTGACTGCTATTCTTTTCTATAACTAAAAAGAATTGAATTCTCTACTAAAACTGAAATGCATACACCGTAAATGAAACTACTAAAAAAACAAATATTGTCTAACTGAATTAATAATGAGGTTATTTCAGTTTACATCAGTTAGAAGAAGAGATATGATGCTAATTAATAATAAAGACTTTCATTAAACCTTGCTGCAACCTTCTTAACCTCATTGTAATGTTTGCAAGAACTGATGTTCTCTGTTGCATGTGATACATGGAGTTTTAGCTGTGGTTTAAAGGCAAGAGTCATTACTTAAACATCTTGTATCTCACAGATACTGTTGAATGGCAAAGGACCATTAAAAAGACTGATGTGTTATGAGTCTTAGTTTACAGACAGTAATCAATACAACGTACTGTGTAACAGGGGACCATGTGCGCAAAGATGTAGTAGGACCTGCAGGAAGAACGTCATCAATATTCAATCTTCTCCATTATAAGTAGCGTGTTTGTCATGTCGATAACACCCGGGGGGGGGGGTATCCAGAACATGTCTTTTTAGTGTGTAGTTGTATTTAGATAGAACATGTCTTCCATAACATGGGGTTGTAAGAACGTGTATTTCATAGAGTGTAGTGGTATTTAGATAGAACATGTCTTCCATAACATGGGGTTGTAAGAACGTGTATTTCATAGAGTGTAGTGGTATTTAGATAGAACATGTCTTCCATAACATGGGGTTGTAAGAACGTGTATTTCATAGAGTGTAGTGGTATTTAAATCGCAGATGTTTTCCATAACATGGGGTTGTAAGAACGTGTATTTTTAGTGTGTAGTTGTATTTAGATAGAACATGTCTTCCATAACATGGGGTTGTAAGAACGTGTATTTTTAGTGTGTAGTTGTATTTAGATAGAACATGTCTTCCATAACATGGGGTTGTAAGAACGTGTATTTTTAGTGTGTAGTTGTATTTAGATAGAACATGTCTTCCATAACATGGGGTTGTAAGAACGTGTATTTCATAGAGTGTAGTAGTATTTAAATCGCAGATGTTTTCCATAACATGGGGTTGTAAGAACTTGTCTTTCTCAGTGTGTAGTTTACAGTAAAACAATCATGTATTTAATATTGGCTGTGTTGTTGATAAACACTGTTATTATTTGAAGGGAAATGTCCTACCAGATTGTATTAATCAGCTGCCAGTAGAGATATACCCTTGGGTTTTCAGGCAATTAAAGGCCTCTCATATCTTCTCACATTGCCGTCACATCAAATCTTAGTTTGCCAAGGTCAAGTTGTGTTCTTCATGAGCCAATAGCAATGGTTCACGGATCCTCCATACAATAAGATACATGCTATTGCTCTATTGCTTGTCCTGAATATATCAAGGTCAGCCCGTCTACCACTCATTAATATTACTCTGAATTTGATGATATTATATATTGATGATATTTGGTTCTTTAATCAAGTTATCTGCACCGGGACATTGTATCGTAAGAAGACTTTATACAGTCTATAATCCTCATTTAGCAAGTAAAGATATATGAAGAAAATTTATAGAAAGCCCAAAATTATAGAAAGCATTTCTTTCATGAAAACAATGTTTTCCTTTACAGACTTTAGTCCATTCATCTGATATTATAGGTAATCTAGCTTAGGATTGTGGCTATGATTATAGCTAATATTACAGCGGGGATTGTGGCTATGATTATAGCTAATATTACAGCGAGGATTGTGGCTATGATTATAGCTAATATTATAGCGAGGATTGTGGCTATAATTATAGCTAATATTATAGCGAGGATTGTGGCTATGATTATAGCTAACATTATAGCGAGGATTGTGGCTATGATTATAGCTAATATTACAGCGAGGATTGTGGCTATGATTATAGCTAATATTATAGCGAGGATTGTGGCTATGATTATAGCTAATATTATAGCGAGGATTGTGGCTATGATTATAGCTAATATTACAACCAAGTTGTAGCATGGATCATTCTACATTATCTAGATGTGACTACAGCCAACACCACAGTTAGATATAGCTTATTTAGCATTTAATCCATGGTGATGATGTCACTCTATTGTGTTAACAGTGGATTATTTTTAAGAATCTACTGGTCATTGACTAATCCAGTCAGGAGGGGTGTCAGGTTGTCATTTTCGTAATGGCTCACAAAGTAATTTGTTCAAGAATGATGTATTTTGTTTTAGTATATCTGATTAGAACCTTAAAATATCTGATTATTTTTGTAATGTCTGACCCGGGAATCGAACATGTAACCCATCGTCTGTTACGCAGCGCCTTAACCTATTCGACTACCAAGCCTGCCGGTAATCATTTGATTGTATGTCAGTAAGATCCCTGCATTCTAAACAAGACTGGTAAAGTGTGAAACGCGTGGGGATCGTGCTGAAACACATGAAATGCAGGAGTTCGGCTGTCAGTCAAATCGCTTTGCGTGGAAGATTTGCGCCATGCACGTGCGTGGAAGAATCCATTTCATAAGGGTCGAAGCTAAGTGTACCATATCCGATGAATGGGCACCGAAATTTGCAAAATAATATTTTTTTAGGTTACATAATTGAAATGTATTGTCTATAATGCTAGATACTCACATATGTATGTTTCATGACGTCATACATGGATTAAGATAGAGAATGCTTTCGGAGCCGTGGATTCGTTAAAAATAATTAACTCTCCCCTTCGGGGCTCATTGATTATTTTTAAAGAATCCACGGCTCCGAATGCATTCTCCATTACATAGCGGTAGGTTGGAAGTAGAAATATTCAATGACTTCAGTTATTAAACCTAAAAATATAGGTTGAAATTAGAAATATCCAATGACAACTTCAGTTATTAAACCTAAAAATATAGGTTGAAATTAGAAAGATTTAATTTGTCCTTTGTGCTTCAGTCAGCATTGTGTGTTGTCACGCTTGATGTAATCAAAGTGGTTTCTTGTAGAACACAACACAACCTTTCAGGACGATCAATCCGTCCAGTTAAATGGGAGCTACACTAATTCAGTAATGACATTCGTGGCCGACATTTTTACAGAGTAGGGTAAATACCTTGTCATTTGTGAAATGTGTTTTTTCTTAGGGACAATCAAGCTGCAGCTGCTTCTGTCACTAAAGCAATCAGACTTTGAGTTAGACTGGTGAATGCTGTTTCAGATTAAAGTGAGGTTTCTATTGAGTTTTTACCATTTTGTTTTTGTGCATTTCATGAAATAAGAAAAGGCTGTATTTTTACCCATTTTACAACTTTTAAATTATAAAATATACATATATTGACAATATATCCACAAAGTAACAAGTAATTTATCATTAGACTTAACAAACATGTCTTGTAATGCTGTAGCAGTTTTACGATTTCCACATTCGCTGTGCCAATGAATGGCTTCACTTCAAATTGTTTTTATTTTTGAATGAATGTGCACTAATCTTTGAGTGATATAAAGGGGACATTCAAGGAGCTGATGAGCATGACAAGTATTGAGAGGTAAAATACTATCATGTAATGTATTCTATTTAACAGTACTTTCTTATGTTTAACAAAAGAGTTTAGTATTGAAGTATCTCCTTGAATATTGTTCATGAAATGATCCATATACTTTAATTGAATATTGGGATGCTTTTGGTATGGTCAGCTCTAATGACTATCTAGAAATTGAAGGTGAAATTCAGGTGAGACGGTCAATCTGGAACCACGAAGAATCACTGAACATATATGATTACACAAGCTGGTGGTAGGCTTGTAACAGGAACTCCGGTGTGGATAGCTTACAGAGAGGTGTTGTTGTCAGAGTCTCAAACACCACTGGTCATCCATTAAATCCTGATTGACCCTCATCCATCACCGGTCAGATCAGATCAGGGATGGAGATGACTCTTGATGAGATTCAGATTGGTTCTGGCCTACACTTCGACTGACCGGGACCGACCACAGCACATTTGACCACAACAAACTGACCAGGACTGACCACATCAACTCGCACTCAGTAGCATACTAGATCAAACTGACCACACCACTTTCGATTGACCATACCAGATCTGACTGACCACAGCAGATCAAACTGACCACATCAAATGAGACTGACCACACCAGATCAAACTGACCACATCAAATGAGACTGACCACACCAGATCAAACTGACCACACCAAATGAGACTGACCACACCAGATCAAACTGACGTACCAATCAAATCACACTGACCACACCAGATCAAACTGACCACATCAAATGAAACTGACCACACCAGATCAAACTGACCACACCAGATCAAACTGACCACACCAGATCAAACTGACGTACCAATCAAATCACACTGACCACACCAGATCAAACTGACCACATCAAATGAAACTGACCACACCAGATCAAACTGACCACACCAGATCAAACTGACCACATCAAATGAGACTGACCACACCAGATCAAACTGACCACACCAGATCAAACTGACCACATCAAATGAGACTGACCACACCAGATCAAACTGACCACACCAAATGAGACTGACCACACCAGATCAAACTGACATACCAATCAAATCACACTGACCACACCAGATCAAACTGACCACATCAAATGAAACTGACCACACCAGATCAAACTGACCACATCAAATGAAACTGACCACACCAGATCAAACTGACCACATCAAATCACACTGACCACACCAGATCAAACTGACGTACCAATCAAATCACACTGACCACACCAGATCAAACTGACCACACCAGATCAAACTGACCACATGAATTTAGAGGGATTACACCAGAACAAACTGACCACATCAAATGAGAGGGATTACACCAGATCAAACTGACCACACCATTTTCGATTGACCATACCAGATCTGACTGACCACACCAGAACAAACTGACCACATCAAATGAGACTGACCACACCAGAACAAACTGACCACACAAGATCAAACTGACCACACCATTTTCGATTGACCACACAAGATCAAACTGACCTCACCAGATTAAACTGGAGTCTGGTATTGTGTATTTATCATTTCTTTTATGCTTTTGTCATGAAAATTTGGGATTCGTTCATTGTTTGATCATGTTGTGAATGGCCGGTACAGTGAACAGCATCAATCAAAATGACTTCACATTACAAATATTTATTGCTAGACTGTCTTTGTCAGTTGCCATGTAATGCCACTAACAATGTAATAACATGAGATAAATGCCACATAGCACAAGAGTTTAATTAAAATAATATTTTTTCAGAGAAGAATGTTTCACTCAAGCAGAATTTAAGAATTTTCAAATCATTAGGAGGAAGTGCACATGTCAACTGTCCGGTTGATTAAATGATTAAATGATTAAATGATTAAATGATTAAATGACTCCCCTGTCACCTCTGGATCGGCCAATATATGTAATGGAAACATATGTTACTATTTGGTTAAATTCAGAGGTTTATCCTGATGGTAATACTTGGTCTTTCTTATTTCCATTTTAAATGAAACTACAATAAATAAAGAGTCTAGCCTAACCGGAAGAAACGATCGGTCCAGATAACCCAAACTTCAATAATTTGGAGTCTGCCCAAACTCTAAGAAGCACTAAAGTCCAGATAAGCTTAACTTCTACAATATGAAGTTTAACCTTATTCTAAGAATCACTAGTGCTTTTTTGTTCAGCATCCATTATTGAGTGATTGAGTGGGTTATCTGATGATCAGTTTGTGTCAGTGCTCACTGTGTCTGTATAAATGAGTTGGAATCTATGGGGTCATTCAAGGCATAGTCATCACTCCCTGCTTGAGCTCTATGTGTCTGTATAAATGAGTTGGAATCTCTGGGGTCCTTCAAGGCATAGTCATCACTCCCTGCTTGAGCTCTGTGTGTCTGTATAAATGAGTTGGAATCTATGGGGTCATTCAAGGCATAGTCATCACTCCCTGCTTGAGCTCTATGTGTCTGTATAAATGAGTTGGAATCTATGGGGTCATTCAAGGCATAGTCATCACTCCCTGCTTGAGCTCTGTGTGTCTGTATAAATGAGTTGGAATCTCTGGGGTCATTCAAGGCATAGTCATCACTCCCTGCTTGAGCTCTATGTGTCTGTATAAATGAGTTGGAATCTCTGGGGTCATTCAAGGCATAGTCATCACTCCCTGCTTGAGCTCTATGTGTCTGTATAAATGAGTTGGAATCTCTGGGGTCATTCAAGGCATAGTCATCACTCCCTGCTTGAGCTCTGTGTGTCTGTATAAATGAGTTGGAATCTATGGGGTCATTCAAGGCATAGTCATCACTCCCTGCTTGAGCTCTGTATAAATGAGTTGGAATCTCTGGGGTCATTCAAGGCATAGTCATCACTCCCTGCTTGAGCTCTATGTGTCTGTATAAATGAGTTGGAATCTCTGGGGTCATTCAAGGCATAGTCATCACTCCCTGCTTGAGCTCTGTGTGTCTGTATAAATGAGTTGGAATCTCTGGGGTCATTCAAGGCATAGTCATCACTCCCTGCTTGAGCTCTGTGTGTCTGTATAAATGAGTTGGAATCTCTGGGGTCATTCAAGGCATAGTCATCACTCCCTGCTTGAGCTCTATGTGTCTGTATAAATGAGTTGGAATCTCTGGGGTCATTCAAGGCATAGTCATCACTCCCTGCTTGAGCTCTATGTGTCTGTATAAATGAGTTGGAATCTCTGGGGTCATTCAAGGCATAGTCATCACTCCCTGCTTGAGCTCTGTGTGTCTGTATAAATGAGTTGGAATCTATGGGGTCATTCAAGGCATAGTCATCACTCCCTGCTTGAGCTCTGTATAAATGAGTTGGAATCTCTGGGGTCATTCAAGGCATAGTCATCACTCCCTGCTTGAGCTCTATGTGTCTGTATAAATGAGTTGGAATCTCTGGGGTCATTCAAGGCATAGTCATCACTCCCTGCTTGAGCTCTGTGTGTCTGTATAAATGAGTTGGAATCTCTGGGGTCATTCAAGGCATAGTCATCACTCCCTGCTTGAGCTCTATGTGTCTGTATAAATGAGTTGGAATCTCTGGGGTCATTCAAGGCATAGTCATCACTCCCTGCTTGAGCTCTATGTGTCTGTATAAATGAGTTGGAATCTCTGGGGTCATTCAAGGCATAGTCATCACTCCCTGCTTGAGCTCTGTGTGTCTGTATAAATGAGTTGGAATCTATGGGGTCATTCAAGGCATAGTCATCACTCCCTGCTTGAGCTCTATGTGTCTGTATAAATGAGTTGGAATCTCTGGGGTCATTCAAGGCATAGTCATCACTCCCTGCTTGAGCTCTGTATAAATGAGTTGGAATCTCTGGGGTCATTCAAGGCATAGTCATCACTCCCTGCTTGAGCTCTATGTGTCTGTATAAATGAGTTGGAATCTCTGGGGTCATTCAAGGCATAGTCATCACTCCCTGCTTGAGCTCTGTATAAATGAGTTGGAATCTCTGGGGTCATTCAAGGCATAGTCATCACTCCCTGCTTGAGCTCTATGTGTCTGTATAAATGAGTTGGAATCTCTGGGGTCATTCAAGGCATAGTCATCACTCCCTGCTTGAGCTCTGTATAAATGAGTTGGAATCTATGGGGTCATTCAAGGCATAGTCATCACTCCCTGCTTGAGCTCTGTATAAATGAGTTGGAATCTATGGGGTCATTCAAGGCATAGTCATCACTCCCTGCTTGAGCTCTGTATAAATGAGTTGGAATCTATGGGGTCATTCAAGGCATAGTCATCACTCCCTGCTTGAGCTCTGTGTGTCTGTATAAATGGTTTGGAATCTATGGGGTCATTCAAGGCATAGTCATCACTCCCTGCTTGAGCTCTGTGTGTCTGTATAAATGAGTTGGAATCTATGGGGTCATTCAAGGCATAGTCATCACTCCCTGCTTGAGCTCTGTGTGTCTGTATAAATGAGTTGGAATCTATGGGGTCATTCAAGGCATAGTCATGACTCCCTGCTTGAGCTCTGTATAAATGAGTTGGAATCTCTGGGGTCATTCAAGGCATAGTCATCACTCCCTGCTTGAGCTCTGTATAAATGAGTTGGAATCTATGGGGTCATTCAAGGCATAGTCATCACTCCCTGCTTGAGCTCTGTATAAATGAGTTGGAATCTATGGGGTCATTCAAGGCATAGTCATCACTCCCTGCTTGAGCTCTGTATAAATGAGTTGGAATCTCTGGGGTCATTCAAGGCATAGTCATCACTCCCTGCTTGAGCTCTATGTGTCTGTATAAATGAGTTGGAATCTCTGGGGTCATTCAAGGCATAGTCATCACTCCCTGCTTGAGCTCTATGTGTCTGTATAAATGAGTTGGAATCTATGGGGTCATTCAAGGCATAGTCATCACTCCCTGCTTGAGCTCTGTGTGTCTGTATAAATGAGTTGGAATCTATGGGGTCATTCAAGGCATAGTCATCACTCCCTGCTTGAGCTCTATGTGTCTGTATAAATGAGTTGGAATCTATGGGGTCATTCAAGGCATAGTCATCACTCCCTGCTTGAGCTCTGTATAAATGAGTTGGAATCTCTGGGGTCATTCAAGGCATAGTCATCACTCCCTGCTTGAGCTCTATGTGTCTGTATAAATGAGTTGGAATCTATGGGGTCATTCAAGGCATAGTCATCACTCCCTGCTTGAGCTCTGTATAAATGAGTTGGAATCTATGGGGTCATTCAAGGCATAGTCATCACTCCCTGCTTGAGCTCTATGTGTCTGTATAAATGAGTTGGAATCTATGGGGTCATTCAAGGCATAGTCATCACTCCCTGCTTGAGCTCTGTATAAATGAGTTGGAATCTATGGGGTCATTCAAGGCATAGTCATCACTCCCTGCTTGAGCTCTATGTGTCTGTATAAATGAGTTGGAATCTATGGGGTCATTCAAGGCATAGTCATCACTCCCTGCTTGAGCTCTATGTGTCTGTATAAATGAGTTGGAATCTCTGGGGTCATTCAAGGCATAGTCATCACTCCCTGCTTGAGCTCTGTATAAATGAGTTGGAATCTCTGGGGTCATTCAAGGCATAGTCATCACTCCCTGCTTGAGCTCTATGTGTCTGTATAAATGAGTTGGAATCTCTGGGGTCATTCAAGGCATAGTCATCACTCCCTGCTTGAGCTCTGTATAAATGAGTTGGAATCTCTGGGGTCATTCAAGGCATAGTCATCACTCCCTGCTTGAGCTCTATGTGTCTGTATAAATGAGTTGGAATCTCTGGGGTCATTCAAGGCATAGTCATCACTCCCTGCTTGAGCTCTATGTGTCTGTATAAATGAGTTGGAATCTATGGGGTCATTCAAGGCATAGTCATCACTCCCTGCTTGAGCTCTATGTGTCTGTATAAATGAGTTGGAATCTCTGGGGTCATTCAAGGCATAGTCATCACTCCCTGCTTGAGCTCTATGTGTCTGTATAAATGAGTTGGAATCTATGGGGTCATTCAAGGCATAGTCATCACTCCCTGCTTGAGCTCTGTGTGTCTGTATAAATGAGTTGGAATCTATGGGGTCATTCAAGGCATAGTCATCACTCCCTGCTTGAGCTCTATGTGTCTGTATAAATGAGTTGGAATCTATGGGGTCATTCAAGGCATAGTCATCACTCCCTGCTTGAGCTCTGTATAAATGAGTTGGAATCTCTGGGGTCATTCAAGGCATAGTCATCACTCCCTGCTTGAGCTCTATGTGTCTGTATAAATGAGTTGGAATCTATGGGGTCATTCAAGGCATAGTCATCACTCCCTGCTTGAGCTCTGTATAAATGAGTTGGAATCTATGGGGTCATTCAAGGCATAGTCATCACTCCCTGCTTGAGCTCTATGTGTCTGTATAAATGAGTTGGAATCTATGGGGTCATTCAAGGCATAGTCATCACTCCCTGCTTGAGCTCTGTATAAATGAGTTGGAATCTATGGGGTCATTCAAGGCATAGTCATCACTCCCTGCTTGAGCTCTATGTGTCTGTATAAATGAGTTGGAATCTATGGGGTCATTCAAGGCATAGTCATCACTCCCTGCTTGAGCTCTATGTGTCTGTATAAATGAGTTGGAATCTCTGGGGTCATTCAAGGCATAGTCATCACTCCCTGCTTGAGCTCTGTATAAATGAGTTGGAATCTCTGGGGTCATTCAAGGCATAGTCATCACTCCCTGCTTGAGCTCTATGTGTCTGTATAAATGAGTTGGAATCTCTGGGGTCATTCAAGGCATAGTCATCACTCCCTGCTTGAGCTCTGTATAAATGAGTTGGAATCTCTGGGGTCATTCAAGGCATAGTCATCACTCCCTGCTTGAGCTCTATGTGTCTGTATAAATGAGTTGGAATCTCTGGGGTCATTCAAGGCATAGTCATCACTCCCTGCTTGAGCTCTATGTGTCTGTATAAATGAGTTGGAATCTATGGGGTCATTCAAGGCATAGTCATCACTCCCTGCTTGAGCTCTGTATAAATGAGTTGGAATCTATGGGGTCATTCAAGGCATAGTCATCACTCCCTGCTTGAGCTCTGTATAAATGAGTTGGAATCTCTGGGGACATTCAATGCATAGTCATCACTCCCTGCTTGAGCTCTGTACAAATGAGTTGGAATCTATGGGGTCATTCAAGGCATAGTCATCACTCCCTGCTTGAGCTCTATGTGTCTGTATAAATGAGTTGGAATCTATGGGGTCATTCAAGGCATAGTCATCACTCCCTGCTTGAGCTCTGTATAAATGAGTTGGAATCTCTGGGGTCATTCAAGGCATAGTCATCACTCCCTGCTTGAGCTCTGTATAAATGAGTTGGAATCTATGGGGTCATTCAAGGCATAGTCATCACTCCCTGCTTGAGCTCTGTGTGTCTGTATAAATGAGTTGGAATCTCTGGGGTCATTCAAGGCATAGTCATCACTCCCTGCTTGAGCTCTATGTGTCTGTATAAATGAGTTGGAATCTATGGGGTCATTCAAGGCATAGTCATCACTCACTGCTTGAGCTCTGTATAAATGAGTTGGAATCTCTGGGGTCATTCAAGGCATAGTCATCACTCCCTGCTTGAGCTCTGTATAAATGAGTTGGAATCTCTGGGGTCATTCAAGGCATAGTCATCACTCCCTGCTTGAGCTCTGTATAAATGAGTTGGAATCTCTGGGGTCATTCAAGGCATAGTCATCACTCCCTGCTTGAGCTCTGTATAAATGAGTTGGAATCTCTGGGGTCATTCAAGGCATAGTCATCACTCCCTGCTTGAGCTCTATGTGTCTGTATAAATGAGTTGGAATCTCTGGGGTCATTCAAGGCATAGTCATCACTCCCTGCTTGAGCTCTGTATAAATGAGTTGGAATCTCTGGGGTCATTCAAGGCATAGTCATCACTCCCTGCTTGAGCTCTATGTGTCTGTATAAATGAGTTGGAATCTCTGGGGTCATTCAAGGCATAGTCATCACTCCCTGCTTGAGCTCTGTATAAATGAGTTGGAATCTCTGGGGTCATTCAAGGCATAGTCATCACTCCCTGCTTGAGCTCTATGTGTCTGTATAAATGAGTTGGAATCTCTGGGGTCATTCAAGGCATAGTCATCACTCCCTGCTTGAGCTCTGTATAAATGAGTTGGAATCTATGGGGTCATTCAAGGCATAGTCATCACTCCCTGCTTGAGCTCTGTATAAATGAGTTGGAATCTATGGGGTCATTCAAGGCATAGTCATCACTCCCTGCTTGAGCTCTATGTGTCTGTATAAATGAGTTGGAATCTATGGGGTCATTCAAGGCATAGTCATCACTCCCTGCTTGAGCTCTGTGTGTCTGTATAAATGAGTTGGAATCTATGGGGTCATTCCAGGCATAGTCATCACTCCCTGCTTGAGCTCTATGTGTCTGTATAAATGAGTTGGAATCTATGGGGACATTCAATGCATAGTCATCACTCCCTGCTTGAGCTCTATGTGTCTGTATAAATGAGTTGGAATCTATGGGGACATTCAAGGCATAGTCATCACTCCCTGCTTGAGCTCTATGTGTCTGTATAAATGAGTTGGAATCTATGGGGACATTCAATCCATAGTCATCACTCCCTGCTTGAGCTCTGTACAAATGAGTTGGAATCTATGGGGTCATTCAAGGCATAGTCATCACTCCCTGCTTGAGCTCTATGTGTCTGTATAAATGAGTTGGAATCTATGGGGTCATTCAAGGCATAGTCATCACTCCCTGCTTGAGCTCTGTATAAATGAGTTGGAATCTATAGGGTCATTCAAGGCATAGTCATCACTCCCTGCTTGAGCTCTATGTGTCTGTATAAATGAGTTGGAATCTCTGGGGTCATTCAAGGCATAGTCATCACTCCCTGCTTGAGCTCTGTATAAATGAGTTGGAATCTCTGGGGTCATTCAAGGCATAGTCATCACTCCCTGCTTGAGCTCTGTATAAATGAGTTGGAATCTCTGGGGTCATTCAAGGCATAGTCATCACTCCCTGCTTGAGCTCTGTATAAATGAGTTGGAATCTATGGGGTCATTCAAGGCATAGTCATCACTCCCTGCTTGAGCTCTATGTGTCTGTATAAATGAGTTGGAATCTCTGGGGTCATTCAAGGCATAGTCATCACTCCCTGCTTGAGCTCTGTACAAATGAGTTGGAATCTATGGGGTCATTCAAGGCATAGTCATCACTCCCTGCTTGAGCTCTATGTGTCTGTATAAATGAGTTGGAATCTCTGGGGTCATTCAAGGCATAGTCATCACTCCCTGCTTGAGCTCTGTATAAATGAGTTGGAATCTCTGGGGTCATTCAAGGCATAGTCATCACTCCCTGCTTGAGCTCTATGTGTCTGTATAAATGAGTTGGAATCTCTGGGGTCATTCAAGGCATAGTCATCACTCCCTGCTTGAGCTCTGTACAAATGAGTTGGAATCTATGGGGTCATTCAAGGCATAGTCATCACTCCCTGCTTGAGCTCTATGTGTCTGTATAAATGAGTTGGAATCTCTGGGGTCATTCAAGGCATAGTCATCACTCCCTGCTTGAGCTCTGTATAAATGAGTTGGAATCTCTGGGGTCATTCAAGGCATAGTCATCACTCCCTGCTTGAGCTCTGTGTGTCTGTATAAATGAGTTGGAATCTCTGGGGTCATTCAAGGCATAGTCATCACTCCCTGCTTGAGCTCTATGTGTCTGTATAAATGAGTTGGAATCTATGGGGTCATTCAAGGCATAGTCATCACTCCCTGCTTGAGCTCTATGTGTCTGTATAAATGAGTTGGAATCTCTGGGGTCATTCAAGGCATAGTCATCACTCCCTGCTTGAGCTCTATGTGTCTGTATAAATGAGTTGGAATCTATGGGGTCATTCAAGGCATAGTCATCACTCCCTGCTTGAGCTCTGTATAAATGAGTTGGAATCTATAGGGTCATTCAAGGCATAGTCATCACTCCCTGCTTGAGCTCTATGTGTCTGTATAAATGAGTTGGAATCTATGGGGTCATTCAAGGCATAGTCATCACTCCCTGCTTGAGCTCTATGTGTCTGTATAAATGGTTTGGAATCTATGGGGACATTCCAGGCATAGTCATCACTCCCTGCTTGAGCTCTGTGTGTCTGTATAAATGAGTTGGAATCTATGGGGTCATTCAAGGCATAGTCATCACTCCCTGCTTGAGCTCTGTATAAATGAGTTGGAATCTATGGGGTCATTCAAGGCATAGTCATCACTCCCTGCTTGAGCTCTATGTGTCTGTATAAATGGTTTGGAATCTATGGGGACATTCCAGGCATAGTCATCACTCCCTGCTTGAGCTCTATGTGTCTGTATAAATGGTTTGGAATCTCTGGGGTCATTCAAGGCATAGTCATCACTCCCTGCTTGAGCTCTGTATAAATGAGTTGGAATCTATGGGGTCATTCAAGGCATAGTCATCACTCCCTGCTTGAGCTCTATGTGTCTGTATAAATGAGTTGGAATCTATGGGGTCATTCAAGGCATAGTCATCACTCCCTGCTTGAGCTCTATGTGTCTGTATAAATGGTTTGGAATCTATGGGGACATTCAATGCATAGTCATCACTCCCTGCTTGAGCTCTGTGCAAATGGACCCAGAGAACCAAACTATCATAATTTGGATCTAACGCTAACCCTAAGAACTACTTATGTTTAGATAACCAAAATTAGCACAATATGAAGTTACCCAAGTTACTCTTACCCGAAGAACCAATAGAGTCAAGATTACCCAAATTTCAACATTATGAAGTTTACCTTTGTTGTAAGAAGCACTAGAGTTCGAATATTCCAGGGTACCACAATAGGAAGTGAAATATCCACATTTCCTGGCACCAAATGGCAGACATCAAACCACATGACATGGCTACTTCTATAGAAGTGTTTACCTGTTACCACGGCAGCAGTTGGAAGCCATATTGGCTGTGTTCCTCATAAAGCTCCTCTTGTATTGTGTTCTGGGTGCCCAACTGGGAATTCATGGAAATTAACACACATACAGGATATAAATGTGACACATTTATCATCCAATAAACACATTTTTGTATTTAAGTGTGAGAATTTATTTGTGTGGTTTTTCATAAGCTGTAAATTACACATAACTTATTAAATGAACCATGGTGTTGGTTTTGTTAAGGCTAATATCAGGATAAGATTAATGATACAATTATTCCTAGAAAAATTAATTTTAGAATGAATGAACAATTATTCCTAGAAAATTCATTTCAGAATGAAATATGTTGTTATGACTCCTACATAAATATACAATTACATCGCTAAATCCTCAGCATTTCTAAGACTGAACATTTCACAATAATGGTTGAATAAAATCAATAAATTAAAGATAAATAAAGATAAAGAAGAATATACATAAAACAAGTTTTCAGCTTGATTATTTTCTGTCCTAAACTGCTCATAATGTTTATCCAAGTCATGTCTCAGGTAGTAGAAGATAACATTTTTATTCTGAAACTAAAAAATACCATATGTTCATTGTTGACTAACACAAAAACCAGAAAAACTTTAAGGTAAAATACTAAAAAAGTTTAGCAAATAATGAGCACGTATAATTGAGTCAGTTATTAACTGTGTTGAGTGATGAGAACATTAATAAACTGTAAATTGTACATGGCGGTTTAAGTGAACCATGATGTTGGCAAACTCATTTCAGATTTGCATAAATATGGTTGTAGTATCTGTGTAATCCTTGAAGTGTATGTTTACTACAGATATATCTGTACTACAATGTCACAAGCACCAGACCCTATATTTATATTCATAGGATATCTAACAGGCTTCACCTTTCATATCAAGTTTATATCCTGAGTGAAATAAGTTTGCTTTGTCTTGAGCCTTGGCAAGACAGAAACCAAAATTATTTTACGAATGACATAAACTTGATATGAAAGGGAAACGAGTTATGTATCCTATTTATTACCAACTTGTATTTCATATCATTTATTGTGGGTTAAATATATTTGTGTTGTCCCTTTAAAGGAACGGAACTGCGGATTAATATCACCCCTCTCACAGCATCAACAAGTTGATAATATTGCGGCGTTAAATATTCACACTTTTAAAATCAAACCATTCTATAATTCGTGATGGTCCGTCAGTATGGCGAAACCAGTTGCACTAGTCATGCTGAAGGAAGCGTACCTAATATAACGTCTCCCTGCTCGAGGACATGAGATGAGAGTTATCCATCCTTTGAATAACGTCATGTCATGGCGGCTGCCATTTTCATGTTTCTCGTCATCGGAATGTGTAAACAAGTTTAATCAACCTCATTAAATGTAAGTTTTAGATGAACTTCACCATTGAAATGGCTTTTCTTTTGTATTTTTTTTGCCTTGTGAGAAAAATTCACTGTGCACCGTTACAAACATGATTTTCTCCAAGAGACTGAGCGTTTGGTGCAATGTCATTCTCAACGGTAAGAGTGAGAGCAGAAACTCTTGCTGCATTTTAAACTTTAAATTTGTGTTTATCAGATGTGCCCTAGTCATGATGTTAGTTATTTTGTTAGTTATTCATTAAAATCAATTATTGCGGTGAGTAAGAGTTCATGAATTAACTGAACAATGAGACAAATATTAATTATCAGTGTTGTCATAAAACTTGTAATTTCTTGAATGAAATCATGTTTGTTTTATGAATGAATAAAGTAGTCCAGGCAGTGTCAAAGTTCATCGTTAGCCAATCAAATTATGTGAAGGTGTTATGACACATATGTGTCATAACAGTTTGTCATGAAACACCTTTATGAAGTACCCTGTGGGTAATAAAAAAGTATACTTACCTATCTATAGAACATATAAAAGAAGGTATGACACGGTTGATCCTGTCATAGGACCGGAAATGGAAACTTGGATCAATCAGCGAATGTTACAAAGCGCAATTGAGATATGGCAGGATCCACTGTGTCATACCCTGTTTATATGTTATAAAGGTAAGTGCAAATATGTACAATGAGGGTCTGGATCCTATTTACAATGTGTACCACCTGTGTGATACTTACAGGTATTGTGTGTATGTTTCAGATGACGCAGGCAGCCAGGTAGCAGAGTAGACTCACACAGCACATCATGACATGGTCACACAGAAACCAAGGTGGGTAGCAGTGTAGAGTCACACAGCACATCATGACATGGTCACACAGAAACCAAGGTGGGTAGCAGTGTAGAGTCACACAGCACATCATGACATGGTCACACAGAAACCAAGGTGGGTAGAAGTGTAGAGTCACACACCACATCATGACATGGTCACACAGAAACCAAGGTGGGTAGCAGAGTAGAGTCACACAGCACATCATGACATGGTCACACAGAAACCAAGGTGGGTGGCAGTGTAGAGTCACACACCACATCATGACATGATCACACAGAAACCAAGGTGGGTAGCAGTGTAGAGTCACACAGCACATCATGACATGGTCACACAGAAACCAAGGTGGGTAGCAGAGTAGACTCACACAGCACATCATGACATGGTCACACAGAAACCAAGGTGGGTAGCAGAGTAGAGTCACACAGCACATCATGACATGGTCACACAGAAACCAAGGTGGGTGGCAGTGTAGACTCACACACCACATCATGACATGGTCACACAGAAACCAAGGTGGGTAGCAGTGTAGAGTCACACAGCACATCATGACATGGTCACACAGAAACCAAGGTGGGTAGCAGAGTAGACTCACACAGCACATCATGACATGGTCACACAGAAACCAAGGTGGGTAGCAGTGTAGAGTCACACAGCACATCATGACATGGTCACACAGAAACCAAGGTGGGTAGCAGTGTAGAGTCACACAGCACATCATGACATGGTCACACAGAAAGCAAGGTGGGTAGAAGTGTAGACTCACACACCACATCATGACATGGTCACACAGAAACCAAGGTAGGTAGCAGTGTAGAGTCACACAGCACATCATGACATGGTCACACAGAAACCAAGGTGGGTAGAAGTGTAGAGTCACAAACCACATCATGACATGGTCACACAGAAACCAAGGTAGGTAGCAGTGTAGAGTCACACAGCACATCATGACATGGTCACACAGAAACCAAGGTGGGTAGCAGTGTAGAGTCACACACCACATCATGACATGATCACACAGAAACCAAGGTGGGTAGAAGTGTAGAGTCACACAGCACATCATGACATGGTCACACAGAAACCAAGGTAGGTAGCAGAGTAGAGTCACACAGCACATCATGACATGGTCACACAGAAACCAAGGTGGGTAGAAGTGTAGAGTCACACACCACATCATGACATGATCACACAGAAACCAAGGTGGGTAGAAGTGTAGAGTCACACAGCACATCATGACATGGTCACACAGAAACCAAGGTGGGTAGCAGAGTAGAGTCACACACCACATCATGACATGGTCACACAGAAAGCAAGGTGGGTAGAAGTGTAGAGTCACACAGCACATCATGACATGGTCACACAGAAACCAAGGTGGGTAGAAGTGTAGAGTCACACAGCACATCATGACATGGTCACACAGAAACCAAGGTGGGTAGCAGAGTAGAGTCACACAGCACATCATGACATGGTCACACAGAAACCAAGGTGGGTGGCAGTGTAGACTCACACAGCACATCATGACATGGTCACACAGAAACCAAGGTGGGTAGAAGTGTAGAGTCACAAACCACATCATGACATGGTCACACAGAAACCAAGGTGGGTAGCAGAGTAGAGTCACACAGCACATCATGACATGGTCACACAGAAACCAAGGTGGGTGGCAGTGTAGACTCACACACCACATCATGACATGGTCACACAGAAACCAAGGTGGGTAGCAGTGTAGAGTCACACAGCACATCATGACATGGTCACACAGAAACCAAGGTGGGTAGAAGTGTAGAGTCACAAACCACATCATGACATGGTCACACAGAAACCAAGGTGGGTAGCAGAGTAGAGTCACACAGCACATCATGACATGGTCACACAGAAACCAAGGTGGGTGGCAGTGTAGACTCACACAGCACATCATGACATGGTCACACAGAAACCAAGGTGGGTAGAAGTGTAGAGTCACACACCACATCATGACATGGTCACACAGAAACCATGGTGGGTAGCAGTGTAGAGTCTCACAGCACATCATGACATGGTCACACAGAAAGCAAGGTGGGTAGCAGAGTAGAGTCACACAGCACATCATGACATGGTCACACAGAAACCAAGGTGGGTAGCAGTGTAGAGTCACACAGCACATCATGACATGGTCACACAGAAACCAAGGTGGGTAGCAGAGTAGAGTCACACAGCACATCATGACATGGTCACACAGAAACCAAGGTGGGTAGCAGAGTAGACTCACACAGCACATCATGACATGGTCACACAGAAACCAAGGTGGGTAGCAGAGTAGAGTCACACAGCACATCATGACATGGTCACACAGAAACCAAGGTGGGTAGCAGTGTAGAGTCACACAGCACATCATGACATGGTCACACAGAAACCAAGGTGGGTAGCAGAGTAGAGTCACACAGCACATCATGACATGGTCACACAGAAACCAAGGTAGGAAGCAGTGTAGAGTCACACAGCACATCATGACATGGTCACACAGAAACCAAGGTGGGTAGCAGTGTAGAGTCACACAGCACATCATGACATGGTCACACAGAAACCAAGGTGGGTAGCAGTGTAGAGTCACACAGCACATCATGACATGGTCACACAGAAACCAAGGTGGGTAGCAGAGTAGAGTCACACAGCACATCATGACATGGTCACACAGAAACCAAGGTGGGTAGAAGTGTAGAGTCACACACCACATCATGACATGGTCACACAGAAACCAAGGTGGGTAGCAGAGTAGAGTCACACAGCACATCATGACATGGTCACACAGAAACTAAGGTAGGAAGCAGTGTAGAGTCACACAGCACATCATGACATGGTCACACAGAAACCAAGGTGGGTAGAAGTGTAGAGTCACACACCACATCATGACATGGTCACACAGAAACCAAGGTGGGTAGCAGAGTAGAGTCACACAGCACATCATGACATGGTCACACAGAAACCAAGGTGGGTAGAAGTGTAGAGTCACACACCACATCATGACATGGTCACACAGAAACCAAGGTGGGTAGCAGAGTAGAGTCACACAGCACATCATGACATGGTCACACAGAAACCAAGGTGGGTAGCAGAGTAGAGTCACACAGCACATCATGACATGGTCACACAGAAACCAAGGTGGGTAGAAGTGTAGAGTCACACACCACATCATGACATGGTCACACAGAAACCAAGGTGGGTAGCAGAGTAGAGTCACACACCACATCATGACATGGTCACACAGAAACCAAGGTGGGTAGCAGAGTAGAGTCACACAGCACATCATGACATGGTCACACAGAAACCAAGGTGGGTAGAAGTGTAGAGTCACACACCACATCATGACATGGTCACACAGAAACCAAGGTGGGTAGAAGTGTAGAGTCACACACCACATCATGACATGGTCACACAGAAACCAAGGTGGGTAGCAGAGTAGAGTCACACAGCACATCATGACATGGTCACACAGAAACCATGGTGGGTAGCAGAGTAGACTCACACAGCACATCATGACATGGTCACACAGAAACCAAGGTGGGTAGCAGCGCAGTATGAATATAGAATCAAGTGCAGTGCTGGATCCAGCAGGGAGGGAACAGGGGGTTTGGACCCCATCTCACTCACTCCTTTTGAAAATGTTTTAGTGTGATTTTGATAAACATCTTGGGTAAACATTCGTCACCCTTCCCCCACTTTTCCTGAAACTATGAAGCCTTTGAAATTCTTAGTAATGAATGTCTGAAACTGGTAACATTTATTGAAAACAAACATGGACGAGTCCAGGATTTTTGTTTGGAGAAGGTAAACCCCTTGACAACTTGACAACCCCCAAATGTTTTATAAAATATAAAAGCCATGTTTTCATCAAATCATTTTCAAATCCAAATCAAGTCATATCTTGGCCCACAACTTTCCTGTTTAGAACTGAATTGTTATACATTTACAGTAAATCTTTGGTACGATACTGCATTGAATCTGCAGTACAGTTCCCTAGTTCTGAGACAAGTTTCAATCAAATTCATAGCCACACTCATTATCACCTCAAACTGCTTCTCTAACCATATTTCAAATCATGTCCCTGACAGAAATAAAATTGCACATCAAGTCACATATAAAAACCACTTTTCAAAACTTGTTAACTACTTTTAAGCTTTAATCTTTTTAACATTTTAAGAACAGATTACCTCCTGGAGATAGAATTTAGTGTTGTCATGGATTTAGAGATAATGGAATCACATTTAAATGTCATTTTCAATAGTTTCTCATTGAACCTATTTATAACAGGTTAAATGGAATTGCTTTCTGCAGCTTTAAGTTAATCAGATTGAAAAATTCTTTATCTGTATTAAGTTTTAACTAATTTTTCGAAACCTTTTTAACAGTTCTTCACCAATAACCGATATCAGTACTGAGAAAGTGAATTTTTATGCTTTATTTGATAATTCAACTATTTCTTGTTTCTAAAATGGTTTGGATGTTAATCTTCTAGTCAACTTCCTTTCATTATTGAACTAATTCATCCAAATCTGCTTCAATAACATTATTATTGCAAAATCTAACCTGCTTTACAATGAAAGTTCATCAGCGCTCTCAAACATTCTGGGAAGCAGGTTTAAGTTACAGCTAATGTCATGATGTTATGATCCTTCTTAACTATAGCGATCAGCATGTCCGTCTGTCCGTCCGTCCATTCGTGTGTAAGCTTCTTATCAAAGCAAAACTAAATACCTTCATTATATAAGTTGAAAATTTGCATGTATGTTTACCAAGCACTGAAATGGTGACTTTCTTCTGTTCACATCTTTAAATGTTTGTTTCCATGGAAACCAAATGGATTTAAACTCAGTACAATGATAATTTGTTAGCCTTTGTGCTTTGTTTCAACATCACGACTTTATAGACAAAGAGTATAATATTCACATGAAACTTCAATACAATCCTTCCATTGTCTAACTGATTTGTGACTTCATGACATCACAAAAATTGGAGATATGTAAGTTATAACTAAGCTAACTGATTTCCCTGTGTATACGTGTTTTGTCTTTTATATCTGGCCTGTGTTTCAGCCTCATGACATTATGAACATAGAGACAGGACTGATGTCCCTGTGTATACATATGTTCTCTCCTGTGTTTCAGCCTCATGACGTTATGAACATAGAGAACGAGACCGATGTCCCTGTGTATATATATATATATATATGTTCTCTCCTTTGTTTCAGCCTTATGACGTTATGAACATAGAGAACACGACTGATGTCCCTGTGTATATATATATGTTCTCTCCTATGTTTCAGCCTCATGACGTTATGAACATAGAGACGCCACTGATGTCCCTGTGTATATATATGTTCTCTCCTATGTTTCAGCCTCATGACGTTATGAACATAGAGACACGACTGATGTCCATGTGTATACATATGTTCTCTCCTGTGTTTCAGCCTCATGACGTAATGAACATAGAGACGCAACTGATGTCCCTGTGTATATATACATATGTTCTCTCCTGTGTTTCAGCCTCATGACGTTATGAACATAGAGAACGCGACTGATGTCCCTGTATATATATATATATATATGTTCTCTCCTATGTTTCAGCCTCATGACGTTATGAACATAGAGAACGTGACTGATGATGACCAAGCCACGGAGACTGAGTATGTCAATGAGGATGCCATGTATAACTTTCCTGAAGCTGAGGGCCCCGCCAACTCTGGTTCGCTCAACCTCACCGGCAGGTCCGAGTTCAACTCCACTGTTGAACAGGTCACAGAGCCAGTGCTTACAGAAGAGGAGATCTTCTACCGCTCGTACAACCCCCTGGTTGGTCTCCACACTGCCGCTGTGCTGGGGGGCATCCTGGGTCTCGTGATCATCTACCTCGTATACCGAACCAAGATACGTAAAGCTGTCATCCGATTCATCAGGTCCAGGCGCAAGAAGGACAAGGTGTTCTCGGAGCCCGAACACATGGGAAAGTTCTTGCCTTGCCCCGAGGAGCATCGCTCAGACTTGCTCGAACCTCCTGCTGTGATTAGTGGAAAGGAGCAAAAGTTCTTCGGGAAAGATTTTGTGATTGACCAAATTCAAGCTAGTATCGAATGCCAAAAGTTGATAGTCAATGAGCACAATTACAGTCCTACAATTATAGATGATCAGCATTCTAAGTGGAAAGATACAGAGTTATCTTCTCCTGGAATTCTGCTTCCTCCATGCAATCTCTCTTCCGCATCAGGGACAACCTTTGACCCCCAGTTGGTGCAACAGCAACAGCTCATTCAGAAACTCCCGAGTGTGGAGACAGATATCGTCAAGGCAACAGCTCAGTGGGTGCAGGATCAACCTCTCTCCTCTCAGAGCACCAGTTTTCAGGATATCTCCGGGGTGATCCTCAAGGTGCAGCCCCACGTTGTACGGAACCACATCCCAGGGTCGTGTCCTCTGGACTCCCTGACCTCACGGACTCACCTCACCCCGGTTCCCTTGACCTGGAACAAGAGCATGCCAATCCTCTCGGAGAACCTGCATGTGTCCACAGAGAACCTGAAGGCTGAGCACAAAACAAACTACAAGGAGGAGAAGCGATGCAAAGTTCCTCCAAATCTGACCATCCCGATCCCAGATTTGAAGGAGTTTGCATCTGCCTCCCATCTTGCGTATTCCCCAGTGCCTATACCAGTGACCCCAACAGTGATGATCCAAAACTTTACCTCCAAAGGAAGCACAAAGATGTCCACCCTGACGAGGCACCACAGCACTGACTCCCTCACCTCCAACTCCTCCGAGGACCCCCTCCTCTCCGAGGCCCCTTTCACTGTTGTCCCCCCTTCTATACCTATCCCCCCCGGGTCAGCCTGGGACTCTCTGCAGATGAATACCTCACCCCCAGTCCAACTCAACAGCATGGAGACTACCTTGTAGCTAGCGAGCCATGTCTCTTCTTTGTCTCTCACTGACTGGTACGAACATACAGCTAGCTTCTAGGATGACCTGCCTTACTTAGTTGTAACAGATTTGCTGTCTCTCTCAGGTCCGTTTCCAAAGTACGATTTGTAGATACAATTTCCACAACTCATAGAATAACATTACCAAGTTTTCTAAAATCTATTATCTCATGTGCTTTTAAAAATGATGTCAATTAATCTGCAAAATCAGATTTCAAGAGGACATGATTTGGCTAAATTGTAATGAAGAAAACTGACACTTGCTCAGCCCCTGACCAAACCTAATTGTTATCACTGTGAAAACACAACCTAAGTTATACTAACTTCACGTAAGAAAGATAAATCTATATGGTTAAATACGTAAGTTGTAATCAAAACTATGTGAATAGGCCTCCAATTGTTTCACATACTTCCAGGTAGACAGGTACCGGGTAAGAACCTTTCATAGCGTGACCAGTATCAGGTAAAGGATAGAGAGAAACGACGATCTCAGCTATATTGAAGATTTTATGTTCTCTTCATTTCACAGGTGTAACACTATTCTGAAAACTTGTGCATGATGTTAGTGGTGGTCTATCTTTACCCCTCAACACAACGGGAACAATCTCTGGTGTATTAATGAATGTCTTAGTCAAAGACCAAACTCATTCCTGTAGATTGAGTGATTACTTTTGTTAAATGAAAAACATTAATTTAATTAATGTTTTAACTGCTATTATTTAATGGTTACAATTCATCTTGTTGCATTTCAATAGTTTTTATGTCGACATCTCCATGGGAATTTCAAATGAATTAAAAATATTTGTCATTGATTTAAATAAACTGCAAATGATATTTTTATATTTTATCTACTACATAAATATTTTATTATTCTCATGAAAAAGTCACAAACATTTCATATTAACGAAATTACACATGATTATTGATTAGGTGAAGTTTTTCAACGATTATTGTTTTGGAAACAACCATACTTCCATTTAAAGCAGAATATGTTTCTACCAAATCTTGTACATTGAACCAAATCATGAAACTTTATTGACCATATTTTTGTTGAGAGGAGTGTTGTTTCCATGTTGACATGCTGTTATATGTGTATGATATAGTTGAAGCTTATAGTGTTAGTGATGAGTTAGTTAGTTAGTATTACACGACTGTGAGGACAGCGCAGCCTCTCTCCCGTCCCGTCATGACTCGATCTGCTTCACCTAGAGGTCTGGTAGGCAGATTCTGATCCAACAGAGATAAGTAGGTGCAGTCTGTGTTGTGTGCAGGGGTCCTCAAGTAATTCAGATCAATCACTGGTAGAGTGAGTCAGTCAAATGACTTCTGAAGAATTTTGTTTTGTGTTTTAAACCTAATTATAAAGAAGATGTGTTAGTCATATTTACAGGTTTCTACTTATCATCCAAAATCATTACCGGGTACTTTTAAATGAAAACTGTACATCTCTGAAAACATCACTGGCATAGACTTCTAGTACAGTGTGACGTCATCAAGTTCCTGATATCATACCATTGTGAGTCCTTACTTAATCATTGTGATGTCATATAGTTGAAAAGCATTGTACAAAATCTACTGTCCAGATGATATCTCCTAGCAGATATTGTGTGATCTCACACTCATATATCTCCTGTGGAACACAGTTTTGGACGATAGATATATTTATGATTAATCTATGATATGTGTGATTGGAAAAGTATTACATGTAAATGTTAAGAAACAACTGTAAATGTTTTCATGCTAATATATCGCATCAACTTTCCACTAACGACAGAGCCGTCACCAGCCGAGTTGTAGAAGCTCTATAATACCTCCACGGTGATACTCATTAAGAGCAATTACCAAGTTCATCCTGTTTATTTTATAATTTACTTTCTTACATTTCATAAAGGTTGAGGAAATGTCAGAACAGTAGATACAGAACTCACCAACCAGAGCCTGTTACAGGACATTGTATAGGTATTGTGTTGTTGATGTACATCAATGTAAACATGATAGGTAACTCTTAGAGTGGGTCTACAGCTATCTTATATATCTCGTTCCTGAATGTTTGGAGCAGGCCAACATCCATTCAATCTCTGAGTTCTAGAAGAGACATTAATGTTTGGAGTGGGTCTACATCCATTTAATCTCTGAGTTCTAGAAGAGACTTTAATGTTCAGAGTGGGTCTACATCCATTCAATCTCTGAGTTCTAGAAGAGACATCAATGTTTGGAGTGGGTCTACGTCCATTCAATCTCTGAGTTCTAGAAGAGACATCTGAACTATCTACACTCAGACATACAGAGACTAAACGTCTGTACAGAACACATTTCTGTATTAAACTATGTGGTCTAATTAAGAGAGGTTTAGATTGAATGTACAGATCATATTTCTGTACAGTATCAGTTGGTTACGTCTCTATTACAATTATGCATCAGTCCTGTTACATTATGCAACATGTCTCCATGGCAGGTGCTGGCATATCTGTCTGTCTGTCCGTCTGTCTGTCCGTCTGTCAGCAGTTATCTGGTCGCTTGCTACTGTAGGACTGCTCCATGAGGGTTATATTCAGATTGTAAACGTTAAGGTGGTGTGGCTACTCAGTATGCTGTGAGCATGTGTTTGTCTTAATTGTTGCGTTTGCTGACTATGAATCATTAATTTTAATTAAATCAAATATGTAAACGTCATCATCAGGACAGGAATTACAGTCTGCTCACTCATGCAGTTTATCATTGTCCCAATAGTCATTTCAACCTCATTTCCATCATCCAGTTTTATTCAAGCGAATCTTACTCCACGTAACCGAAGCTAAAGATACGTATTCTTCTGGACACCATGTTAATATTGCCAGTTAGATGAAACATCTATAAAATAACAGTACATGTTGACCACATAGACACAGTATAGTCCAGAACCTCTTTTATTAAGCTCTCCTAATGTATACGAGTTTTACCCTTAACATTGGCCCAAGGTCCCCCCCCCCCCCCCCCCCCCCCCCCCAGGGTTCTGTACAGGGTTTGACTCTTCTGGAAGTACGCTATGACCTAGCCCCCCAGCAGTAGCCTCTTGTTGCTCCCCAGACCCCGGTAGTGTGTCTCCTATGTAGACTGTAGTTGTTATGTTTGTACTGGTCTACAGACAGTTAAATAGACTCTGCAGCATTGTTAACTGATGTACATGTCAATATTGTTATACTTGAAATGTGATCTGAAATAAATTGTTTGTATATATGGAACTCTTGTGCTATTGTCTTTCAAAGGAAGAGGCTATACGTGGCCTTGAGACGGAATATGTTGCTTTGACCATCTGCTTTTACATTGTCAACTTGCTGTTACATTGACAACCTGCTTTTACATTGTCAACTTGCTGTTACATTGACAACCTGCTTTTACATTGTCAACTTGCTGTTACATTGACAACCTGCTGATACATTGACAACCTGCTTTTACATTGTCAACTTGCTGTTACATTGACAACCTACTGTTATATTGACAACCAACTGTTACCTTGAGAACCAACCGATGTTAAATTGACAAACCCTTTTGAGAACCAACGGATACATTGACAACCTGTTAAATTGACAACCTGTTGTTACATTGACAAATTGCTGATACATTGTCAACTTGCTGATACATTGTCAACCTGCTGTTACCTTGACAACCTATTGATACATTGACAACCTCCTCTTACATTGACAATTTGCTGATACATTGACAACCTCGAGCTCCTCTTACATTGACAACTTGCTGTTAACATGATGCTAATGTCTGCGATACTCACTCATTCACTCATTCTTACGCTCACAAGTGCTTCAACATGAACAGCTCTGATGTCTGAAATCTGCATGAAAACATAATGAAACACTCGCCAATAAAAACGACTTTTTATGCGATGTCAGGAATAAACTTTGAGCTGATAATGTATATGGTGACGGCCTTTTCTTGCAGTCTCCAGATAAGCTGATCAGATATTATCATAACTACAAGGATTACAACACATCATTAGAATTGAATATCTGTCAATTCATGACAAAACTTACCTGAATCTGATATACATGTACAAGGTATTAGCCTTCACCCATAAATGTGTACTAAAATACACCGCTTGTACCGGATACCAGCTGTACATAGTCTAAGAGTCAAGAGTTTATTAGGTCAAAAAGCAATACAATTCAATTCATGAATCATTTATCCACATACGTACAAGATACTCCGTAATAAGATAAGTAATACTAGTGCACTTGAGCGAGGATATAAGGTATCACAATCTTTTTAAGACATAATAAATGCACTTCGCAGCGTTCACACTTTAATATTATTTTCGCATAGTAACACTTTAATAAACTTAAACATACTTATATTTTCCAGTATTTTCCAAGCCTTGTTATGATAAGATTTTCTGAGCTAATGCAAAACTTCCACCTGAAAGGTATATAAAAGCACTGACGACCTGTAGGGGTGAACCATTATAAAACCACCTTTCAACCTTGTCTTGTAGACCTCCTTATCTAAGGTTCGGTAACTTGTCAGAATGTCAGAAATTATGGTCAGCCCCATTTCCTGAAGTAAGTATATTACACATTTCAAAACCATCGCGTAGACCATTAGAGTGCTTTTATAATATTTGTAATAATATATTTATATTTTAATGTGTACCGAAATGCCACACGTGCTGATTTAAGGTCAAATGATTTCACTTAACTTGCACAGTTATGCAAAATATACATATAAGATATGAACATCAAGGATCAACACAATGAGACACATGTCCCACCGTCCCCAGGTAGTAGATGACGTGTGAACAATTACATCCCAGATCTGTGTGTATGTGTAACGTGTATATTTCGATCACATATCGCGTCTTTCACATTCTCTCTCTCTCTCTCTCTCTCTCTCTCTCTCTCTCTCTCTCTCTCTCTCTCTCTCTCTCTCTCTCTCTCTCTCTCTCTCTCTCTCTCTCTCTCTCTCTCTCTCTCTCTCTCTCTCTCTCTCTCTCTCTCTCTCCTCGTCTTTCCCTTTTACATTGTCACTATACCGAAAGAACTAGCATGTAAATGGTGTATGTTTCACCTATCAGTACTCGATAACAGGACATTGATAACGTTTGATGCACGACAACAAAAAACGTGTATGGGGTCCGACTGAGTAGACAGAACGCTAATTGAGATTTCCGGCTCGGCACGCTGTGGTGGTAATTACTCGTGGATCGTTTTAATTATCCCGCATAGTCCTACTTTAAACGGAATTGATAATTACACGGTATTTCAAAAAGGTTTCGTGACTGTAAGACCCTTTACTAATTTCCTGATGTTATATGCATATATATGTCAAATTAGTAACAAAGAGAAATCTTAAACGATTTAATATGTGTTTTATGAATCTGAATATGACGTTTGGTTGCCGATACGCCAGTACGTTTCATATCAAAGCTTGTTCTCAGGCGTGGACTGGGGGCAATTGAATATTTTACGACTCTTCGAATTGGAAGACTGTCGCGACTCTCTGCTCGACGGGATATAGGCCTACGCCCCTGTGAGATTCTGTGCAATAAAGTTATTTGCCAAATTAATCCGTTAGGATGTGTGTTTTACATCTTGGTGAGCATAAATACAAAATGTTACACAGTCATTTATAATAAAGACATGGAAAATATAAAATGTACAAAGAGTGTAATGATGGGAACGTTAACGCTTATTCAATTGTACTATTTTCGACCGAGTCTCTTTCGCCATGTCGAATTGTATAAGGATCTGTGCAAAGCCACAAGAAGTTGTACTACTGCAGATAGTGTGATCCTACATAGAACAACGTAACATGTGTTCATCATCCAAATGGCCAATCTCTTCCCGCAGAGGTTAATCCCTTCAGATTTAGGATCGGACATCTGTAGGGAGTAATGTCTGTGGGAAGAGAATGCCAAATGGTATGATGTACTTATAATTACAGCATATCCAGTATGCATGATGGTCAACATGCATTGTAGTTCGGTTTCTTCACGGTGAGCATGTCATAAAATGGATTTATGTCGTACAATGTTAATCATAATAATAACTCAATGAAAAAAACATGAAAGCATATTCATGTTCCTATCGTTGCTAGGTTACAGGTATTGTACAATAGACAAGGCAAACAGCACCCTACAACTATAACTACACCGTCTCTGATTTATCACAGCAGCCAATCAGATACGGCATGGTATTAGAAATGTAATGGTAGAATTGTGGTATACTATTTTGTATAAATGAAGTCCTCAGATTTGATCGCAGTTCTACTATCAACTGAGGATTTGTGTCACCCTGATAGACATCGGACATATATATATATATATCTGTGACATACCCGTGGATTTGTGTCACCCTGATAGACATCGGACATATATATATATATATATCTGTGACATACCCGTGGATTTGTGTCACCCTGATAGACATCGGACATATATATATATATATATATCTGTGACATACCCGTGGATTCGTGTCACCCTGATAGACATCGGACATATATATATATATATATCTGTGACATACCCGTGGATTTGTGTCACCCTGATAGACATCGGACATATATATATATATATATATCTGTGACATACCCGTGGATTTGTGTCACCCTGATAGACATCGGACATATATATATATATATATCTGTGACATACCCGTGGATTTGTGTCACCCTGATAGACATCGGACATATATATATATATATATCTGTGACATACCCGTGGATTTGTGTCACCCTGATAGACATCGGACATATATATATATATATATCTGTGACATACCCGTGGATTTGTGTCACCCTGATAGACATCGGACATATATATATATATATATCTGTGACATACCCGTGGATTTGTGTCACCCTGATAGACATCGGACATATATATATATATATATCAGTGACATACCCGTGGATTTGTGTCACCCTGATAGACATCGGACATATATATATATATATCTGTGACATACCCGAGGATTTGTGTCACCCTGATAGACATCGGACATATATATATATATATATATATATCAGTGACATACCCGTGGATTTGTGTCACCCTGATAGACATCGGACATATATATATATATATCTGTGACATACCCGAGGATTTGTGTCACCCTGATAGACATCGGACATATATATATATATATCTGTGACATGCCCGTGACATGTTCGTGGCAGACGTATGATGTATGTTTGATACATACGTGAAGAAACCATGTCAGAATCGTGTATACCAATAGTCAAGGCAATCATATAGAACTGAATGATCTGATCATGTATCTTTTTTAAAGAAGAATAAGCAATATCCATTATATATGATTTGTGATTTGAAATAAGTTTTGAGATAAGTTAATCAACATTTTAAGAGCAAAGTGTATGCATGTTCAATGAATTAACCACTGGTTCACTAACGTGGATGAAATTAGTGTTCCAACAATGAGCATACCCTGCTGTCTCCAGCATCCCACCCTCAGTGTACCAAAAACAATATTCAGCTGGTGTTTGAGAAAAACTAAGCAATCCCCGGTGGACCAAATGTTTAAGGAGAAAGGCATTTATATTTTCCTACAGTTAACAAACACGAAATACATGTATGTCGATGGCTTTAAAAACATTATGTAACATAAACATTACAAGATATAGTCAGGGATGCGTGCTTGTATATCCGGCCTCATTCATTATATCATTTCCGTTTCCGTATGTATGACAATTATTGATATCAAGCCAATTTAGTTAATTTTATTGAATTCATATTGATAAGAGACTGGATGGAGTCTATATATATTGGGTTGGACCATAGTCTGTCTATCTCTAGTCTAGTCTTTAGCATATGAATTGAATGGACCATTTTAGTGTAGAAAATGTTTATGTAACAACTTTGAACTGACATAATGTAATATATCGACAACTAACTCTGAAAATCAAGTTCAGGAACTACGACACAAATACAGGTACGATATGTATGGTGTAAACATATTTTATTCAATAAATTGAATGTGGATTGGTCAACAAGCCACAATGGTTTATGTTGATACCGCTCCATTACATTTATACATAGATACAAAAAACATTAATAATAAACAGCATGATGAAAAGGAAAGGAGAGCAAGCAACCTGCGTATATAACAATAATTCATTTATCAACGATATGTATGGTTATATAAAGTCCAGTTCCAGTCTCCAATCCGGCTTTCTTAAATGACCTATTTTCAAGATACCTAATTAACTGAAGTAGTATCTATTTGTAAATTTTCCAAACAAAATCAAGCATGTAATCTATTTACAAGGGTTGTTTGTAAATGTTTCTCAACTCGGCCCCGTGCTATTGTCAAGTCCGACGACCTGAAGCAGACGGGCATGAGACCGCCCGGGCAGACGGCAACTAGCAGAACTATCGGGTGGAGCGTTATCGTGGCAAACCTTCGTTCCGTGTGATTAATTACCAATCAATAGGATCACGGGAACTCAGTGAATACTATCGAACTATCGATCTTTTAAACAACTGATTGGAACCTGAACTGCTTAACTAGTAGTCTCTGTGTAGCTGATACATGAGTTAAACTCTTTACCAGGAACATTCCGTCTATCGACCAGGACGAGGGGGAAGTTTGCATCGTTGGTAAATATTTTCAACATTTAGACAAAGAGCTGGTGACATCGGACGAGGGATCAACACCTGGAGTCAGGTGTTAAAACTGTGAAATATTGATGCGCTGTTTATCGGGAGGTAATTTGCCGGAGTAGCAGGTGTTTGCTGCCGTCAGGGTGTCAGAGATCAAACAGCTCCGAGAAGTGTGGAGTGTCGGCGAGTGCAAACACGCAGTGTCCAGGGGCACAGTGAGCAGTGCTGCAGGGCCAGTGGGAGTCGAATCCCAGTCTCAACAGGATCTTCAGTTTATGTTAACAACGATCGGAGTAACAAATTCCATGTTTTGAACAAGATCCCGAGACACAAGACAGCAGAGGGTCCGGCAACGTGACAGCTAGAGACAGACAGGCGCTGTCATTGGATGACCATCGAGGAAGGTTCATGGATTTTACGAGTTAACTGACTACTTCTTATTTTATTACTCTGGATACATGACTGCTGAGACTTCACTTGTCACTGGAGGTGGCAGGATGCAACATTCATGGTGATCTGAACCTAGAACTTGACGCGTAAGTTCATAGTTTCAAGTAGTGTACATAGACAAAGTACTTCGATTTTAAGATATCTTTAAGACTCCAATGTCGCCAGGACTAGTATTTACTTCCTAAAATCTATATGTGAGAATACCCAATAATTGAGTCATATTATCAATTACTATCAAAATATTTTCAAAATTATATAAAAATCTTTCCGTGTCATTTTAAAAAACTCTTTTTCCTCAGCCCCGTGTTCCCGCCGCCTCCCATCATGCCGACTCTGTCCTCGCCATGGTACCAGCAAAAACCCCAGACAGGGCTTCCACTAACACCCCAACTCTCCTCCCAACCTCCCCCCGAACCGAAAAAGCGGATCCCTCTCAGCGAGGAGGAACTAGACGCCATTAACGAGCGGATGAGTCGTCCGACCGCGGCGTCCCGGGCCCGCCAGTCCCTCAACTGGAAGCTGGACGGGTACATGGAGCGGGGCAGGTGTGCCTGGACCAAGATGGATCTCTACAAGGACTGTAAGAAGACCATGTGGACTAATAGTGGCACCGTGAAGACGTCCTGCCAGATCCGCCCCCTCACCGTCACCGTGTCCAGGGCGACCACTCGCCTCCCACAGACGGCCTTCTCCAGACCTTACACGGGGCTAGGTCGCTAGGGGCAGATAACTCAGGGCATGACCACAGGGATTTGTCCATCAGATGTTCACCAGAAACAGGTCTCATTATTCTAAAGACCTTTCACGAGTCTTGGACTTTGGTCGGATGACTTGTTTATTCAAATGGTACCAGGGCCCCCTTTCACAAAGGTGATCGTAAGTCACTAAGATAACATTAGTGTAATGTTAAGAACGGGAGTTAGGGTTAACCTAAGAAAAGGTTGCTTTGTGAACGGAGGCCCTGGAGATAAACTGTTCAGTTACGAACAAACAATTCAGTCTACAATCTGCTGTCTCGGTCTTCAGGCCTATCGCTTGGGGTGACCTTAAATATGTGAAGACAGACTCGTTCAGTAAACGGAAAACCAAATTCTAGCACTGACGTTTTAAATCAAGGCACTAGGGGAAACTGATCCACAACAGCACGGGAAACAGATTTGACGTCATGTCCATGCACTTTCAAGCGTGTAGATTGGTGACAATTGAAACATCAGCTTAAGAGGAATTGTTAACTGTGATACTTCGTGATGTGCGAGAGACTTTTATACATTGTATGAGACTTGTTGAAATTTTAACTGTTCAAAGTTGTATTCATATGGAAACCGGAAAAAACACAATGCCCAACGCATATGGAATATATCTATGTACTCCTTATAAAGGTTTGAACTTCAGCAGTGACCTGAGACTGAACCTGTCAGTTGATCTGGCCAGCTGAACACTCAATTCAGTGGGTGTCGTGCTCCGATGTAGTAAGAGGAGGCCATGCATCTAACACAACGTGTTGACATATCCATTTCTTCGTCTTGGACATATAACTTAAAATATTGATAACGTGTACATTGTGATTGAAAACTATATATAACGTGGGTGACATAATTTATGAACCAGGCCATTCACTTCTTTGTTACTCGTGAAGATAACTGAACTATTGCTATCTGTACAAACAGTATTAATACACTAAATGCCAAAAGAAACTTTCCCCACTTCCTTTTTAATAACTTTTTAGCTATCAAATATACACGGTGACATCCAAACGCATTGGCAACATCGTTGTAGATCGACACCCATCTGCAACATCCCCAGAGCTCTTTCTATTTCTCCCATTGTCAATCGCGGCATGATTTCGTACATGTGTGCCATATCATGCAGAGTAGGCACCTTCTATACCCTGTAGAAGCATGCAGTTCATGCAAATACTGCTTTAATTTTGCTACATTGGAGTGATAATGCGTTTGGGTGATAAACAAAAAAATTAAAAGATTTCATTTTCAAGCAAAAATGTTCACATAAATAATCGTCTATGTTCCTAAATACTATTAAGTCATTTGACAAGACAGTACACTCGTTTTCACTAAGGTAAATTACGAGAAAATATCTTTAATGACTTGAAATAGATATTTCATAAGTTTCACACTTAAACTTACTCAATAACAGTATTTAGGGGTTATGATGTAAAGCATACAACTTTTTTGTCTAGTCACACAAGTAAAAGTTTACTTTCAACTTCTTCTGGACATCTAAATCACATTTATTGGTTACTACCAGCCTGGTCGAAAACCGGACAATTTTAAACTTCTTAAGGCAAACTGCACTTTGCCACAATATGAATCCATCAGGAATATTAAACGTGTTATTAGTATAAAGCTATTCAGCTTTCTTTTGAACATTCATTTCTCAAATATCTTTGATACTTAAACAGTTATTAAAAAAGAAGTGGGGTAACGTTTCGTTTGGCGGTTATTGTATGAACCGAATGTATGTGCAGCTAAATGTGACAGATACTATTTGGGAGTTCAGTTGGTGTCACGATTGTATCACATACATACTTAACGACGGGTGGCGGTCCATTCTAGATCCTTGCAACATTGCAGATATTTGGAATGAAATATTACTTTTAATTTCATCGTATTTATTTCATGAAATACATGGTGTGTGGAGGTTTTCTTGACCAAAATAGGTTTTATTTCACATTCTAAGGTACAAACTAGCTAACTTCACCATAACCTTACAAGTTTAATTTTTATCCTCATCTACATTGTACATAATCATGTTTACTATAGGAAGCTTTATGTTACATTTCTCAAATAGTTAAGAGCGAAATCAATCCTACTCTAGAACGTTTATATGATCTATTGTAGTTCAGGGGACCTGTTGATTAGAACGGATGTTGATTTTTCACGTGTACTAAATTATGGTATAAAGAAGGGGGTATGTTCATCACATACCGGGTACAAGGAATGGTATGTGGGTATTTACACAACCCTCAGACTTGTCGCCGCTTCGCCATATTCTGACTGAGTTTAAATTCATTCAGAATCATAATCAGGATATACAAATAAAATAAATTTATTTATAATTGAATTCTGATGTAGTTATATTGTATTATTAGTATTTTAAGTAGTATTCAGACACTCATCACCAGCTCATGACATGTCGAAATGTTAACCTTTAAAGCGACTATATATTTGACAACGTTATATATCTTTCCTCACTCTATAAGGAAACATCACGATTCACGATTATGACCTGAATTCCATGGTGTATATAGCGTTATGAAATGTATTCCACTTTTCATTATGACGTTATTCCCTGCTGTTATACCAGTGGCTGTAGGGCTGAGACAAGTCACCCGACTCTCTCTCCTGATTAAAGTTTAACTCGCCTGACAGATCGCGTCCTGTGCAGTTGATCAGCGGATAAGTAGACCTATTGATTCTTGGCTGATCGATAATCGATCTTCACGGGTGACTGATCAAACCCAACAACAGACATGTGCGCCGAGTGTGACGGCTATAGCACGACAAGTGCAACGCTTTGTGAACATTTTTAAAACGATTAGTACGAATTTTTTAACAAACAAATTATATTACATACACTCACTTACTGAATTCCTCCTAAATTAAGCTCAGTTGAGTGTTGTTCCGAAATGAAGCAAACATGTATTAACGTGAGTTTCTACTGCCTCCATCTTTCTATATCGATCCTTGGGTTGTTTCAACAGTTTGACAGCTCGTCGAAGTACGAAAACTGTTTTCGCATTTTCCTGCAGTTATGGGGAAATTGAAACAGGAACTAATCATCCCTGATACTTAGTTATTATAATTCATGACTTCGTTCTGTTTTTCTGAGCGCTTACATGTAGATATCGTTGGCAGAATTTCAAATCTGGACCAACATACCTTTTGTATATTAAAGTGACAATACATGAAAATATATGATTGAAATATCTGTGATTAAAATCACCAAAAATCACTTAAAAGTAAATATCCCGTCCCCAACTGATCTACTGTAATTTCAAAACGATTGGGCGTTTACCGAATATAGTGAATACAGCCATGGTTTAACAGAACAAATAAAAGGATTAATCTTAATCTTAATCCTGTTACCCAGCTCGTCATTGATCAAGTACTAATCCAACAATAAACCGGCTTTACCACCATGAGCATGAATATGTATCGGCTCACGTCTCGCCAACTGACTCTATCATACGTGACGGTTAATATCAGTATATAATCCAACACGATTGAATACCGATTTATCCTAGCACCGTGTAGTGTTGGGGACACTAATTTTAGACTCGCTCATAGGGACATTAACCTTGGGACTGTTAGCGCATATAACTGGCAGTATTATACTTGATCTGCCTCTATAAGCGTCGTGAGTCCTCTGTAGCTGTTCCGTGGGTGTTTTGTTGCCAGTCTGAGACGAGTGTGTGAGACAGGTCGCACCGACTTTCTGTGTTTGTTTCCGGCCAGACGGTGTCACAACAGTCACAGCAGCGTTATCAGATACCTGCAGCTCTGACGTCATCACCTGTCACCTGTACACAGGTAATTCCAGCATGATTTGCCAACCTTGTGTACACGCTGTAATTTGTAACCGTGTTTATATCAGGTAATTCTAACAAATTCGTAAACCCTACCCTCTCATGTTCTTTGTAAGTGAGGTCTGTGGAGACGAGAAACTATTAAAACACCAGTTGGTCGGATTGCTGTACCGATTGATTTGCTCGAATTGTGGTCGGGTATTGATCTAGTAATCACATACATGTATTAATGGTTTGATCAGGAAACATTTGTCGACTTCAATAATGTTTTTGTTCGACTTGTTTCGATAAAAAAATAATGATAGGGGTACTTAAGCCTACAAGATCTAAATTATAAGTAACTACATTGAAAATAACTTGCCCATTATAGTTTTATATATTGTGAATTGTGATGATGATAAACGGATCAGTTATAAAGATAAACTTTACTTATACACACAAAACTATATATGTATAGTTAAGCACCCTTGATATGTTTCACAATATTGATTTAATACAATAAATTACATTCAGTATTCCCCTTCAAGACCCTGAAGTACACAGTTGCTATTGAAATGAAGTACCGCAAATAAGTGTTACAATGGGTGAATAATACTACTGAATCAATAACAAGAATAACACATGGTTGGTTAAGCCATGCGAGTCCATTTCACATCGAGTGGCCATTGTACGGTGTTCGCATCAAAATGGCCGCTCAAATGTAATTCAAGGAAACTGACTGATATGGCGATCCCTAAACACTCATATCAGAGTTTTAAATATAGTATAATGATGGAATGGTCAATTATCTTCCTGTCTGAACTCTGGCTGTCACACTAAATAGTTCCACGTCGCACCATTTTCTTCCAATACTGATAACCGTTTTCTATGTTTATATATGCTATGTTTATACTCTAACGTAACACTATATTTTATAACATTTAATAATAATTGGCACATTTTGAGAAACAATAATATGGCAAAATTTCGCCACAGTGTCTTTAACCGAGGTTCCTCAACTCATTTTGTTCACATGGACGTGTACAGGAATCACTAGAATACCCTATGAAAGGAGAGAATACAATTACAAGCCAACAGTTGGGTATCAGTTGGTGGTACCAAGAACGCAGTAAGCACTTCCTGGGTATGACAACCATATGTGCCAGTTTACCCCGTGTACCAGGCCAGAATATCGGTATTCGGTATGATAACCATGGGGTGAGAGGAACTGTCAAAGGAAAGACTTCATGGCTCTGTTTACAGCACAATGGTTACAATACAATGAGGCGTAGCTTTGCATACATAGGCCCTATGTAAATGACAGCCGAGATTCAGTTTATGAGAGAACAGAGTACATCTCTTTCACTTCAATGGGATAACGTATCGGGGAATCTCACATAAAGTGAAAGAAAGTATTTTAACAATTTCTTTATTTTGCTTGAAACGTGTCAACACACCATATGTGTAGGAATATGTATGGTGAGAGAGGGTCACCTTGCTTTTTAGACTTGGATGACATCTGATGGACATCAACTTTCAAGAACATTATATTATCATAGATTTGTTTAACTAAAGTTTGACAGATTGTCCGAAAGAATTCAAACATTTCTCGATAAAAGATCGCTCCACTGAATCAAATGCCTTTTCGAAATCTATCAATAACGTCCTGGTTTATTCATATATTCTGTAAAGTCCCTTCTGTCGTGAACAAGTCTTCTACATTCTCCAATAATGTAAGGTTCTATTCGGTCAGAATTACGAGAAAGAAATGCAAACTTGCTTGCTTCATGGGTTTGAGTTTTATCCATCTTTACATCTAGATTTCTTCTTGTATGAAAACTTTGCCGTTATTCTTTTTTATTTCCATTAGAATTTCAAATACAAAATCACAATAAGTTAGCTCCACCTCTTTATTGACTGAAGTAAGAACTGAACCCGAGCCCATTCTAATTCGACTTTTTGGTTCGATGTTCGCAGTAAAGTATACTGGATTCAGTAATATTACCTTTAAGTTTTATATTAAAGGCGCTGTAGCACGTTTTTTGCAAAATTTATTTTTTCAAATTTCCCATTTATAATGATAGTTTATGTCATTTAAATTAACTTTAGAGGGTAAAACGTCTTATTACACAAACAAATTATCTGTAGTGGTAAAAACTTTGTTGCGTATAAAGCAAAAATTGCATGGCGGCCATTTTATTGTGAACACAATTTATTATTTTGTATTACAAAAACGATTCCCATGGCTTAACCAAAACATGTACACTCGTTTTAAACTTTATTTTCCGAGGAGAAAAGGATGTTTTACTATTGGTGAAATTATTTTTCAAATACATTTCATCAACTTATTTGAGCGAAAAAACGTGCTACAGCGCCTTTAAGGACACATCATTGAAGAAGACATTGATTAACTAATTTGAATAGAACTGTTATTTTGCTAGACACTTTCGTTGCGTTCACGAACTTGCGGTCCAAACCTTGCTGCAGTAACACGCTCTTAGTGCTCGCAAACCAAATTCTGTGAATTTAATTATTACAGGAATTGTAAGGAGGTGTAAAGAAAACACAAAGTTGTTAACCATTCGTAGTACACTAAAACACTGTTTCATCATTTTATGCTTACATGACCATATCGATACAATGATCGAACAAGATTCAGGTTGCCATGTTAATTGCAAGTTGAGTATATAAATATACATATATAACTGTATATACACTATATTGACAGGTATCTGCTCACTTTGACCTTTGACCCCAAACCTGGATCACCATGCCTCGTCTGACCACACCCTGGTTCCAGCAGAAGAACATGACCCCGCAACCTTTGACCCCTGGCGATGTTGCAGGACCGGTGCTGGGCGAGGATGAGATCGAGGCTCTGACAGAGAGGTGAGCTTCGCGACATTCACAATGTTCTATAACTCATGACAAGTTCACTCAATACTTCCTGCTTGTATGTGTAATATACTGAGAGTGAGCGCGGAAATGGTTAGATCAAAGTAACTCTTAATTTGTTTCATCCACCTGGGGAAGAAGCAAGAAGTATCGCAGAAAGGTAATGTGAAACAATAAAGAAGCTGTCCGCCATATTTGTCTCTTATAACTGATACGAAATCTACATGCGTCTTGAACATTGGAAAACTTGGAAAACAATTATGTCTGACGCATACATTGAGAATGATTATGTTACACAAGGAGGATTCATTGTCACTGTATGTGATGTAATGTTATGATGTTATTTGCAGTAGGGGACACAAGTAGGTGAACAAACTTTGGGTATACAGCTGTAAATAAAACCTAGTCTATATAATGTGTCTGTGTATCCAGGTTGATGAAGCCCACCCATTCCTCGGAGGCTCGTCGGTCTCTCCACTGGAAGCAGGAGAGCTACATGGAGGGGGGTCGACACGCCTGGAGTAAGATGGAGCTGTGTCGTGACAGCAACAAGGGCATGTGGACTCCTCACGGCGGCATCAAGAAGAACTTTCAAACCAAGTCCTAGTGCTAGCTCCACAAATATTGATTCTCTAAAAAAATATTATTTTATCAAAAATTACAAAATAGCCTCCTAGAACGGGGTTCAGGTCCAACCCAAGATTTGTTTTCAGGGGTGAAGTTCAGGTTAAACAAGTTTTATAAAAAATAATGCTACGGACCAGTCCTCGTTTAATCCAGGACCCCAGTAGCTGTTAGTAAAACACAGCGATCAGCTCATTCAGCCCGACATGACTCGTTGGTCACCCAGGGATGTAGGCCTATATAGACCTAGTCGTCAATGTTGAACTGTTTGTCTCGGCCCACAGTAGCAAGTTTTTCATCGGTCACTTAACTACTGAGACACAAGAGACGTATTCAGTGGCTAATATAAGTTTGTTTGGAATAACAAAACGTTGCAGATTGTCTAGTTGTACCTTCAGCAAAGATTGTTTGTGAATAATTGTAAATAAATACCATTGTTCTTTGTTTTGTTGTTGTTTCTTTTGTTAATTTTTAATAGTTTAAATTAGTATAAACTGGTATACAACTGAAACTGTCCGCAGCAAGGCGAGGCTAGATGGGTTATATACGTGCGCTTCACTCTGGGCTTGCTTCATTGAGCACAGGAATTGATTGCACCCCTAGTGCATGGTCCTTGAGACAGGACCTGAAGATAACGGTTAGCCTAGTGACAGAATGCCTCATTACTCGGATAGCTCAGTTAAATGCCTTATAAAAACAAAAACGCCAATTATTTACAGTGGGCAACGTAACTTTCTTAAAAAGCCTATATCTGCCCGGAAATTTTGTCAGAGTCCAATAGAATGGGTTCTATAGACTTATCATCTCGAATTTTCAGTAACCGTATTATTTGTTACTGCAGATTCGCGGTAAAAGATGTACAAATAGCTAATTAGGCCTACAAATCACAGCAAACCAAAAAAGACGAAAACACCAACATTTGGTAACGTAACTTGTTATTTTGAAAAAAAAACGAATTCAATAAAATCTATTTTATTCGTCCCATATCTCTAATAGTCTGATAAAAACCATCGATATTCCGTAATTTTTTTTTGCAAAGTAGTGCATCTACAGGGATACGAGCTCATATCGTTCGTAAGTTTCTACGCCAACCTGTTCGTATCCCGGTAGATATATTATTTTACAAATTCAAATTCCTCGGAACAAGGTCGATTTTAATCAGAATGTCCCATATCTCTGTAATACTTGAATCCCAATATTTTCGTTGATATTGCGAAAGAATATTGTTCCACGTGCACATTTGTCGAAGATGAAACTATTTGCCAGAAGATTAATAAATATACGCTGGATATGCCAATGTCACCAAACATGCATGTACTAAAATTCCGTTTGTTATCAATGCTATTCCTTATATCATGCATAAAGTGCAAAATGTGCCTATTTTAGCAACTCATATAAACTTCAATGAATGACTTTAAGATACGTTTAGTTCATATATAACTTGGATTGTTATGAATGATATTCATAACATCATGCACATAACTTAATCACTCCAATCTCTGTTGAATACTTTCAGTCGATCTGTCATAATAATCGTGGAATTCAAATTTATTGTTGATCTAGCATAAGAATATTTTTTAATAAACTAGTTGCAGTGCAATTGACGTTTTATCCTACGAAGGTGCCTTTTCATATCATAGGTTGTTCCATTATGATATGGGTAAAATTTTATTTCCCAAACTGCATACACTTTTTTGCGTAGGCAGAGTGGGATGTAGGCAGATTGGGACTGTAGGCAGTATGAGATATGAGAGTAGTTTTTAATAAAGTAGTTGCAGTGCAACTGAAGTTTTATCTTACGAAGGTGTCCTTTTCATATGATTGTTAATTCTCTCCAAAGACACCCCCCTAAATATTATATATATTGTGCCTAGTTTCAAGCACTATCGTCCTTGAGTATATATTTACATACACAAATTTATAATATATATATATTTATTCATTATTCGCCCTTAGAAAATACTGCAGTGTTTTAATTATTGGGCAACATAGATGTGACCTTAGTTGGTATTTCTGTGACTATTGGCAGATATACCATGCATATAAGTATAATATTCTGTTTGGAAATCTTTAGTAAATCGACCATTCGAATATAAATACTTTTTGCATGTCTTATTAAAAATCGACACCATGAGAGATTTTACCTATATGATGCGCATTCCACATGCCGCTGAATCCTATGACTCTAGAGAGACTCTAGAAATGACAAAATACCTTTCCTCTTGGTTTACACTTCATGAGTTAAATACACTCCATCTAAAATACTTCATGAAGGTTATACTGTTTTCGCATGAAGCCGTACTTTGGTAAAAAAACTTACATAATATACAAACAATTCTCAAACAAGTCTCAGTTTGGGACTGTTGTATCCAGAAACTTATGTGACATTAAAGAAGTTGTTATCCAGAAAATCTTTATGTGCCGATGTACATGTATGCAACTTTTAAATGCCCTTCAAAGACATATATAATCGTGTTTACCAAATGAACAACAGAGCGGACACGAGAACAAAACTTGACATGAGTTCAAAGCAGGGTATACAGTGAAAAGCAGATTTCTGGAGAACAGACTTTTGATTATTAGTTTGTTTAGAGTTTCTTTGAGTATGAGTTACTAGAAGTGACAAGTCATTATGGGATATAGGTCAGTGTTGATAGGTCAGCTCGTAAAATTACAATTCAGAATGTTATGTTAGATTATTTGGTTAGAAAGAAGATTGTGGATAATTTTGATAACGAAGATGGGAAGCTTTGTGAAGAGGGGTGGAGGCTCGTAGGTTAGACAGGACTAGGAGGAACGTGAGTTGGAGTTGGAGTTGGAGTTAGAACATAGGTTGAAATACAAGGCAACTCGTATAGTGATGTTGACATTCACAACGTATGTCAGGTTAGTTACTTTCTTCAGGGAGAATTGATACATATTAATTGCATTTTGAGGAGATTGCTGACAGTTTGAAGTGGGGTGGTAGTTTTCTGTGGCAAGGTGTTGATTATGGTATGTTAAAGTTGCTATGTTGAAGTCTGAAGAGTTATATCACATCGATATCACGAAGATTGGGGTTTTGCTCAATGGACTTTTCACATTTTTATGTGGTTTCTTGAATTGTCTGGGAAATCAATTACAAGAAGACAATGATATTAACACTTTTTATTTGTTAATATCGTATATCATGTTGTACAGTGGGTCGATGATACATACCAAAGTTAATAAACACATTGGTTGAAACATTTACTAACTAAATATTTCTCAATTTAAAATTTGGGACTAAGGTCGCTCCATAAAGGACATAGTGGAAACTATTGGAACTTCAACCGATGAAACCGAAGTGCTGGTTGTGTCCAGGAGATTTAAGTTCGGAGTAGTGTAAAATAATACCAAATGTCCGTAGCATACAAACTGGGAAACACCAACAAAGGGAACAGTCTTTTCAGCAGCGATATTTGAAGGATACGATTCTACTGTTTTCGTTTTCAAATAAAATATACTTTGTTTCCGTTGGTAGAAACTCATCGATATCAAATGAAATATCTCTCTTAGTAGCGTGATATTCCTACCATCGTATGTAGATGACATCATGCCCTTCCTGCCCGCCCAATAGATGGCGCTGTGTTTTGGGTCCAGTGTTATAACATACACCCCTGTGGCATTAATTCTGCTTGACAAGTTCCAGCCCGGAAGTGTTAGTTTAACAATACCTCCACGTCTACCAATAAACACTGTATCTAGTTCGTCGTCAATCGCCATGCAGTTAAGGTGGTAGTCACGAAATAGCGTTGTAAGTTTGTTTTGAGTGTCACCAATGATCATGTTTAAGTCCAGTCAAGATGAAATACAAGCACCTGGTCTGGTTGTTTCGTGCCCAATATTATTTTCTGGAAGTTCCTGGAGTACACCATGGCCCTGATCATACCATCATCTATGTGGAACATGAGACGCTTGCTGTTACTGACAAGGACAGGACGCACAGAAACTTCCCACACTTCATTAGAGGAGGAAAAAAGGACAGACAATATGCTAGGTCTATTGCCTTCATCTGGAGTAAAGAACATCTGTGTTAATTTTAAGTCCAAAGATGAGTATCTCGATGCATGCAATTGTGTATTTAGGATTACACTATTTACAATAATGCACATTCGTTTGGTCGATATCACCTTTTATCATACAATGAATGCTGTTCTCGGCAGGATAAAGACAACGGATATTTTCATATACGGATAAAGATGCAAATTACAGAGGTGAAAATGACGTCACAAGCATTAACATTTCGAACGCCTGTAATAACCGTAACAGTTGGAATAGCGTAATAGCTTCATGTAAATTTACATATTTCATTTCATATAGATCTACATTAATTTGAGATATGACAAAACAAACATAGTGCAATGTATATTACGGAAAAACAATATTATGATCAAGCAGTGCCACAACATGTTCATTGCAAGTTGAAAACTACCGAGTAAACACTTTATAAATACTCACAGGTAACAAAGGCAGTTTGAGTCACATATGCATTTATCGAACGTCAATCTTCACTGTTCCATAATATGACTTTTGTAAAGGGGATTTTAGAATTCGCTGCCTAATATTCAGTTTAGCTCTTCGTGTGATGTGTAAGTCGCCATTTGCAAGCGGGCAGAAGGGAAGCTACTCTCGCCCCTTCAAGATGGACTCCCCTACACTCATGATTACACGAAAGCGATAGGACGCGAGTTCGAATTCGCTGTCCTCACGTTAAATATTTTTCATTTGCAAAACGTATTTTTGAAAATTAAGATCATGCCAAAAATAATGATTATTTTCAGTGAAAGAATAATTTAGGAAGCGTTATTTTATGTCATTTTACTGTGAGAATAGCACGCAGTTCATTTGCATATATCAATACGCGTAGTGACTGTAAAGTTCAACTCTGAAATTAATGTTGTCATGCTGTTTTGCGCAAAAAGAATGAAGAATGACATTGTATGATATAGAAGTTATCATGCTCGTGTGTTTTGGGATGGTAAATTTCCTGCATTAGGTATAAACACAATGTATTTGTCTCGCCAATGCTCGCAAAATACAATGTTTATTCCTAATGCAGGATATTGACCATCCCAAAACACACTCTCATGATAACCTCTATTAGTGCTCTAATGCATATGGCGATATGGTTGAAGTTTGAAACTTTTCCAATTAAAAAAAAACAAAATATTAATGTCTCCAAAAACGGATTTCACAGCAGATCCCGGAATTAGAAACAATCAATTTGATCTAAAGATAACACATTGAACATGAATATTTATTGAAAATGTCAACAATTTTTTCAGTAAACAAAAATTTAAATACTTTTAAGAGCTTACAATGATTCTTTGTCTTGTTCTGTGACCTGTTTGAAATATTCTCCCTTGGACCAGTGGTTAACTGGAACACATGAAAGAAAACTGCTGTCAAGTATGTGATGCGAGACATTATTATGACCAATACATCATGTCTTTGAAGGGGAATTTTTAGATACTCACTCCTTCATCAGGCGGAATGTAAGGAAATAACAAAATATGATACATTGATATAGCAGAGAAAACAATGGTGAGGAAACTCAAACAGGGAGATTAACATGAATGAGAATGGTATACAATGGGGATTTGTAATACAATACATCATGTCTATTCAATCATTCATCATTTCTCTCTACAAGTCACGAATTGTCAACTACGAAAAAGAAAAAATCTCATATTTTCATGTCATAGCACGTAGACTTTGTAGACATTGTGTATTTGCAATCACTGGATACTTTCACTGAAAAATACAACAGTTTGAGTATTGAAGATTGTTTATATTAAATGTGTAAACTTTAAACTTCTAACTTTTAATGTGACCATGTAAGAAACCAAACCCTAAACTGAACTTTTGGTATAACCAGTCTCACATTCACATGTTGCTGTACATCTTCCACCAGTGTGACTGGCATGGAAACTCGGGAAACCGGTCATAGTTTTATGCGTTTTATGCGCTGCCATTCTTTTGGAGAGCTTGGACAAGTTGCAGGCGGTTATGTGGAGGTGGTCGTCGTTGGCCAACAAGACGATCCATAGCGTCCCAAAGATGTTTGATCGATGACATGTCAGGCGAGCATGTTGGCTACAGCAAAACGTCGATGTTGTTGTTAGCAAGAAAGTGTTGAGTAACTCGAGCTGGGTGTGGTCTGGTATTGTCTTGTTGAAAGATCACACCTTGTGCCTGTTGTCGACATAACGCTGAGCCGTTTTTCCATTCACGATAACCAGCGGCGTCTTCTCCTCACCAAGGATGCCTCCCCTAACCATGACACTTCCTGAACACAACATGAAGCTGTTTTCTCTCCCCGACGGCGATAAACACGTACTCTTCCATCTGCTTTGAAGAGACAGAACCAACTTTCGTCAGAGAAAAGAACCCTCTGCCACTGCCGTCCTTGCCCATCTCAGTCCTCGTTGGCGATGTTCGGCTGTCAAATGCTGTTCCCATAATGGTATGTTTGCCTTGATGCCATGGGACCTCAGACGTCTGGACACTGTTGGTCTGCTTACCCGGTGGCCCAGGGCATTTGACGCCGATGAAGTCACAGTCAAGAAGCGGTTCCTGAGGTGTAACGTGCGCAGGTATCGGTCCTCCTGGTGGGTTTTGACTCTTGGTCGGCCTGATCTTGACTCGTCTGAAGTCTGTCCGGAATGACGATAATGGTGCATTAGTCTTATGACAGTTGTGCGGTGACAGCCAAACGTTCTTGCAACATGGGAGTGGGTGGCTCCCATTTCAATAATCCCGATTGCTTGTTAACGTTCTTGTAAAGTTAATCTTGCCATTCTTCAAATGTTTCTAATACAAAGTCTATGTCTAACAACCAATTCGCATTGGGTTTTACCCGTCGGGCATGGGTCTTGTTTGCTTTGAATGAAAAAGGCGAAAAACATAATTTGGGAAAATTTGGGAAAATCATGCGTTTAATATCACAGTTCAATATGAAACAATCATTGTTCTGTTTGGGCGATGTGTTTTCTTGTGGTGGGGTTTGAATCTTAGTTTGATGTTTTTTGTAATTTCAAATCTAAAGTGGTAGCGTTTCTTTTGCCCGTGAGTTTATGTGTATCAAGAGGCATAACATCAAACAGTTCTTCATACAAAGAATTTCTCTCTGCACACAGTTCCTGGCAGTGTATCAACTGGTGGTTGATAACGTCACATACAACCTCGTCGAACATGATACATGTTCCACCAGTAATAGGGAGCACTCCTAGCTTGACCAGGGCATATACAGGTCTGATGTACAGGTTGTACATTAAGCACAGGTTCCACAGTAAAAAGTTCAAGTTAAACTGTAGTATAAATGCCGTCGACAAGCTCCGGCATTTATACCAGTTTAACTTGCACCTTTCAAACCGTTTATAAGCCAGTGAACAAACACATTATGAAATCTATTTCCTAACAACTGTTGTAACGCACCAGGACGTGTCGTACAACAGGCTAATGTTCACTTATTAATGGACAAAGTCATTACAATAATTACAAAGCTATAAGGATCTATACCGAAACCATTGTTTAATATAGAAGTTGGTCATCCATATTATATCCTGTCTTCACCTCAACTTCCACAAATCCTCTCAAACAGTTGAATTGTCTTTTGATATTGACCATATACCAACGTTTACTTTTAGATAGTTCCACTATCAGTGAGATTCAAGGATGTATTTCTCTTAATAACCCAATTCTTACCTGTGCATGGTCGGATCTCCAGATAAATTCATATTTGTGACTCCTCGTGCTGTTAATGTTAAAAGTCACATTGCAGGAAAGATCTTCAAATGTGAAGTTTTGTGAACACCCAGCAGTAATACAATAAGCTTCACACATTTTTCTACCATAGGGTGTCATCAGCTGACAGGAACTCTGGACCAGTAGTAGGACGAGTAGGACACCAAGATTCATCTGGATTCGACCCTCGGACATCATGGCGGGCTGGTCTGAAACTGTGCTAAATCAGCTGGAAAAAGTTAAATAGTTAAATTGTTAATATTACTCCACGATAGAACTCAGAAATGGACGTGAATTCAATTACATATTAACTACATAATTATTTATGTCATGCCTGTATTTTTACTCTTGATTTAACCAGCCAATGAGTAATAAAAACTGCATCTTGTTTCGACCCTAAATGAGCGTATATATCGCACTAGTTAGTATAGGTGTTCTCAGTCTAAATAGTTTCTCTAGTCTACCATTTTACCTCGCTAAGCATTGTGGTCGACTCCCTAATGTTCACACAGTAATTCTGTCATCTGGGCAGAGAGTGATATAGGCACAATGCTTGTTTACAAATCCATTCAATCTAGCTAAAATTTATGTTGCTTTAGCCATGATCCTTCTTTGGGCATCGTTGACGATTTTCTGACGGTTCTTTTCTGTGGCTGCCAATATTGAAACCATGAGAATCCTTGATATTGTTTCCTATGTCATAAAAGTCAGTGACGTGCGCCAATCTTGAAGGTAGGCATCTTTGAAATACGATTTATACATGTTGACAGATATATGTTTCTAGAAACGCTTACATACTCGACTCGGTAAGTTGAAAAGATAAAAAAGTAAAAAAGAATTGGTAAAGACTATGTTACCATTATGAATAGCAATCACAAAAGCCATATTCCTGCAGGAAATATAATTTGCAACACACTTTCACAACATCCACTTACCGCTAGGACAACTTCTTTAAGGGAAGAGTCTTCTCAAACTGCAGCATGGCTGTTTTAAATGTAAACTTTTAAATTCAACATACTCATGTTTTACGCTTTGGGATATGGAATTAAGCTGACACGTCTGGTAATATATACAATTCTTGAATTAATGAAGATCATATATATCGTATCTTTTAGAAGTTGAAGAACTACTAACCCGTCACCTTTTCAGAAACTTCTTATTGGTCGATCTTGTTTCATACATATGATTTAGGAATACGAAAGACTAATTTTTAAGTGAGAAACATATTCATATAATATTAAATTATTGCATTTAAAAATATTCATTTCGGATATTCTCCTGTGGGCGTTATTTATCGAGTTGACATAGATATCGAACTATGCGTGTAATAATCAATTTACAAACGTAATATGAAAGTCCTAGAGGACTGCTATACAGTATACGCTGTAAATTGGTGTCAAGTGTATACCTCTCTGGAGTCATAGAAATCAGCACCATGTCAAATGGGAATTACCTAGGAGTTTGAACAATTCTTCGGAGTTAAAAAGTAGGAGTTTAACAGTTCTAAATGGTGTATATTTCACATAAGAATTGCACAAAGCTTTTACCATAGGTCATACCAATACGTAATACTAAACTTCCGTATAAAACCATTTTTATTAAATGAGTTAATGATTTTGGTATCGACGAGCAAAAACTTTTGAAGGAAGTTAGTATTATTTTAGTATTAGTGCACGGTGTATTGAAGCCGCATTTCTGCAATAAGGTACAGCTGTGATGTCAGTACTCACATTGTTACATCAACTACTATCATTCCGATGTGTCAATGATGTCACCTGTCAGTCGATGTGGCGTTCTGACTTTCAATAGTCAAGTAAATATACATGTACGTATTGCTGTTGAGAGAACGATTTCAGAACTCTTGCAAATTTTGGGAAATTATTAAAAGTAATTTAACGACTAAGCAGAAGTTCATTATTGCAATCTTTAATTGATAGATCGTTATATATTCATCTTGAATAAATGGATGGACTTGTTGGTAGGGGAATGGAACCCCTCAAGGTTGTTGTTGGTTCAGGGACCTTGTGCAGCATGGCGATTCCACAGCCGTGGCGGACATCATGGATATCAAACTACCCAGGTTGCAGCGATGTAATCGTTCATCTCATGGATGTCCTTTGCTTATATATAGCATCTTGGACTTCAACCATTGGAATGTACTACATTAAATATACTCACGATGATCTAATGTGTTTGCAGTGTATTGCGAGACAAGACGTGTTCTCGTCGATGTGTACACCAGGAGATTCACTTTAGGTTTTTGCATGCACGTGGTTTACTAGCATTACTAGCAGTGGTTTAGTAACTTAAAGGGGGTAATAATGTATAAGAGACCTATTAATGTTGGTCAGAATGCGTTATGTGTACAGAAAGTGTTACGGTTAAAACAGTATGGATTCTCTTTCCTTTGATAATATTTGACTGGATTAACACTGTGACGCCCCGTCCTCCACGAGCGGAAATTCTGTACTTAGTGACGAGATGAATCAAGGTTCTGTAACTATAAAACCCATCACTTCTACGTTATCTCTCGAAGAACAACGTCGGTACATGGAAAGGTGTCTCAACCGGAAGATGAGGAAGATGGTGACGGTTTCATTAACCTCTTTACTATAGAGGCAACAATGGCAACTTAAGACTTACAACAATACAAATAATGTTCAATTAAACTCGGACGGGTGTTTCAGACAAAGATAAAATTACAGATACTAAAATAAGGGATAACGATTTCGTTGAAATATTAGATTATTGCAAGACACAGAAGTTAATGATCTATGCACAAGGTCAATAACAGTGTTATCCTGTAGGTATAGGAATATGAAGGGCTATAATAGAAAAATAGGTAGAGATATGTTTGAACAGTACAAAAGCAACACCCATCATGACGAAATAGTACTCGTATCTTAAGGAGAGTCAAGATAGAATATCTATATTGTTGCGTTTGCAAAATTGATCGTTTAACAACACCCATGTACATATACTTCCGTGTTGAAAACCTCTGGGTAAGCTGTAAATTTTAACCTAAACTTGTAACTATTGAATTCAGTTAAATACCTATGTGTACTAAGTATTCAGCCATTTTGCACTTGACAATTGAAAGTTATATACAATTCAAACACCAGACGGATTATCAGTGGTAGATGAAGACCTGTGTGCATTTTAATATTGTTTTACATATTTTGTGCCGCTAACAAATGTAAAAAAAGCACAAAGTACATTTGATTACATGTCGTGAAATGAGTTAATCAAAAGTTTTCAAGTTATTTATCATAATTCAGACATGTCTGTATTAACTGTTTGGGTGACATTCCCGAAGCCCTGCATGGCAATACAGAACAATATCTTATGGGTAATCAAAAGTTTTATTCGATATGAATCACAATACTATTTTCAGGTATGTGTCAGAATTCTCAACCACGTTGTACACAGGATCGATGCCTCATACCATCGCTGTTTAAAAACGATTAGAATGTTTACTTAATTCAATATTTCTCAGTTGAAAGGGTGGCGACTACGGACGCACCATAAGAGACATACTGGAAACTGTTGGAACTTCAACGGAGGAATCAGAACTATGATTTCTGTCCATGACGTGCAGTTTTGGAGGTGTGAATACAATTATCAAATTCTTATAACATACAAACTGTGAAACATTATCAAAGGGAATTATTCGTGGAGCGATATATGAAGGAAAGGATTCTATCTGTTTCGTTTTCAAGTATAATAAAGTGTCCTCCTGTTGGTAAAACTGCATCGATATCACGTGAACTATCTTACTTATTAGTGTGATATTCATACCATCGTATGTAGATGACATCATGCCCTTCCTACCTTCCCAATAGATGGCGCTGTGTTTTGGGTCCAATGTTATAGTATACACCTCTGTTGAAATAACTCTACTTGACATGTTCCAACTCGGAAGTGTTAGTTTAACAATTCCTCCACGTCTACCAATAAACACTGTATCTATTTCGTCATCAATCGCCATGCAGTTAAGGCGGTAGTCACTGAAAAGCGTTGTAGGTTTGTTTTGAGCGTCACCAAGCAGCCTGTTTGTATCAAGTTTTATTTGTTGGGGCCTCATGGAGTCAACATTAAATACATGCACCTTGTTTGGTTGTCTTGTTGCCAGTATTATGTTCTGAAAGCTTCTGGAGTACACCAATGCCTTGACCACGCCATCAGCCCGGAATAGCAGTTTGGAATGTTTTGGAATAGAGTACTGCGACAGAGGGACTTCCAGGACTTCATGGGAGGAGGCAAGAAGTACAGACACTTTGGTGGGTCCCTTGCTTTCGTCTGGAGTAGAAACAGGCTGATTTTTAAAACAAATATGGTCAGTGACATGTTTCATGATTTGAAGACTTTAGTGCAAATAACATTTTTGAAATTGACTGCATGCTTCTAATTGAAGAAAAATATTCAGGGATATTAAAAAAAATTTCCATTGAGTTTTAACTTTTGTTTGTGAACACTGAATTGAAGCCACAATGAAAGGGTCAATTTTCTTTTATGTTCTAAATTATATGCAATTTACTTAGATCAGAAGAAGAATCAGATCAGAATGTTATGTAATATGGAATATGATATTAACACCACAAGAGGTCAACAGTCATTAACTGAAACAGCAAAACAGTGTCGTTCACCGTAAGACGTGGAAAGCAAGGGAAGTAATAACTTTTCAAAGGGAGATAATTTTAATTCAAAGGGAGACAATCATGAAAAGTAATTCCGGCCACACGTTAGTCACTGCAGTGAAATTATGACTTATATTTTCACTGCGGTGAAAATATGACTTTCTACTGCTTATGTGCAAATATGGATTATATCTTCATCATATAATCACATATTTCATTGCTAGTTATGTAATGATTTTATTTCATTAGGATTTTCACTGTGAATTTGATCCCAAATATATCAGTTTCACGTTACAAGTTCTTTCTCTCGACATTCCATTTAAGGAAAGTACTATAACTCTGGGCCCCCTTTCACAGAGCACTAAGGTGATCGTAAGTCACTAAGGTAGCCTTAGCGCAATGTTAAAGAATGGGAGTTAAGGTTAAACTTAGTAAAGGTAGCTTTGTGAAAGGAGGCCCTGGTATGTACATTATAATGGATACAATGTGAAGTTAATAAGGAAGACGACGCCGAGGAGGTACACATGTTCAGCCAGTGATTGCTTCATTGAATATGATTATATTTCATATTGATGTCAGTTTCCTGTGAGTGTATGTCGACATGAAGATATGTCAGTTTCCTGTAAGTGTATGTCGACATGAAGATATGTCAGTTTCCTTTGCGTGTATGTCGACATGAAGATATGTCAGTTTCCTGTGAGTGTATGTCGACATGAAGATATGTCAGTTTCCTGTGAGTGTATGTCGACATGAGGGTGGGTGGATGTTTTAATCACACTGAAACAGTTAATATCGACTGTCTCCAAAACATTTGAAAACACCAAATCTCAAACATTCACTTAAAAACAAGTGGGGAACAAACCATTGTTGAAGTTTTCGTTGATGGGCATTATCGAAAAACTGGACTGATAGTTGGTATTATCATTCAGAAAGCAGTATTCAATCTTACGATGAGACGACTTCCCATCTCATTCATGATATTGACAGCAATGGATTTTGAAAAGAGAAAATATCAATCAACATAAAATAGGACCATTTTCCTTCAATCGATTTTTGATTGATCAGTTCACTTAAACGAACTTTATTCAACATTTTCAAGGGCTTCCCATCTCACAAAAAGAGAGCATTGGATTTTGAAATAAGAAACGATCCATGAACATAAAAGGAGCCTTTCCCCATTTTCAGTTGATCATTGAACATTGATCATTAAATTGTATTAACAATTTCATTGACTGTGAGTTGTTAAAGAATGTTGGCATAATCTAATCAGTAAACAAGATTTGAAAAATTATAATATTACATGAACTAGCTTACAGTGATTCTTTGTCTTGTTGTGTGACCTGTTTGAACTATTTTCCTTCGGACCGGTGGTGAACTGGAACACATAAGAGAGAAAGGCTGCCATGTATACAACCGAGGTTTGACTTAAGTGACTCATGGAACCGTCTACGTGCTGGATATTATAATGACCAATACTCAAGGTCTATCCCATCATCCTACGTGTCATGTCTCTCAACATAGTAAGTGTGCTAGATACATTGCAGAGAGAAAGCCCGCAACGCCATGGTGGATATGCATTGCGGTGAAATTTGCGAGCGTCGGCTCGAACTAGCGAACCATGGGTGGCACACACACTCACACACACTCACACACACACACACACACACACGCGCGCACACACACACACGCACACACACAGAGAGAGACATAGTAATACGTGACGATGTGTCTAATGTTTTACGGAATAAATATCATCTTCGCGATACTACTGAGGCAAAACAATGATACCGATACGATTAATCATAATTCATTGATTTGACTTTGGTAACATTTAAATGTGATTGTTCTGAGAATAAATGTCGAGTATCATATTTAGTTTTACGTGCACTTCATTTCAGCAAACATTGTCTCTGAACGAGTTATCTATGACATCATACATTAAGCAGTTGAATGTGAGGTCAATGCAGAGGTCAGGTACACCAAGCCTGTTCCTTGGCAGGACATCCACACGCTCGTCATTATGGGCCGTGGAACAGGCTAAGGTAGCCTTCTGATGCTAAGGCAGCCTACTTATGCTAAGGTAGCCTACTGATGCTAAGGTAGCCTACTGATGCTAAGGCAGCCTACTGATGCTAAGGCAGCCTACTGATGCTAAGGTAGCCTACTGATGCTAAGGTAGCCTACTGATGCTAAGGCAGCCTACTGATGCTAAGGCAGCCAACTGATGCGTATTAGTACTTGAGGAGACTGTTGACTCCACAAGGAAATTCATAAACCGCATATTCTGAGATGTACTTCTCTTATAAACCCAATTCTTACCTTTACGAGGCCTGATCTCCAGATAACCTCATATTTGTGACTCTTCGTGTTGTTTCTGTTAAAAGTCACATTGCAGGAAAGATCTTCAAATGTGAAGTTTTGTGAACACCCAGCAGTAATGCAATATTCTTGACACATTTTTCTACCATAGGGTGTCATTAGGTGACAGGAACTCTGGACCAGTGGAAGGACGAGCAGAACACCGACTGTCGTCTGGAATTGACCCTCAGACATGCTGACGGGTTAGCCGGAAACTGTGCCAAATTACCTGAAAATGATTTTAAAAATGTTGTTTGATATTACTCATACACGACGATATTATTTTACTCTGAGTGGAATTCAATTGAATTACATATTCTGATAATACAAGATTATCTGTTTTCACTCTAACGACACAACATTAAAAGACCTGAGGATTTAGATAATAACGTATAAACTAGATTTAGCAGTCAGAAAATTAATATGTTCCAGAAGGAAAATTATAAATCTATTAAACACAAACTTACCACATTCACCTACCAGCAACAGAAAGCTCCGACATGACTTTCCTCAAAATGCAGCGTTTCAAACTTGGAAACAGTTTTACGTCACTCTTTTATTTCAATATACTCGTTTTCAAGAATTGGGAATTAGAATGCAGCCTAAATCTCACATGATTTCCGATGCAGTGGAGAACTATGCAACTCTTGAATTAATTAGGACCATACAGTACGTATATATTACAGACATTTGCAACTTCGTGAAATTTATGTGAAAGGTGATCCAACTGTGTCCAGACAGAATGTATCATCTGTGCAATACACGTTATGGGTATCCGACACGCTATGATCACGACACACGTGAGAGTCAGGGTGAAACAAATGTACAGGCTCAGCAGTGCCCTGTCAAGTATGTTCTCCCTATTTGACAAATCTTCACGAGTGAAACAAGAGCCACCAGGAGAGATGGCTTATCCCCCCGGCCCAACATAAGTTGAATAATCAGTTTTAGCAGTGTATAATCAAAACTAGAAGGTGTTTTTGCTCATAAAAAAGATGTCTCCTTCCCCCAATTCACTTCAACTTATTACCTTTGTAAAAGACACATGTACAAAATGTCACCATGGAATTAGACAAAATTAATGTTTAAAATGTTTAAACACCCAAAAGGCACATCTACATGATATGGGGAGGCAAGTCTGGTGAGGTTTGGTCAAATAGATTTAGAGATCTGCTCCGGAAACAAACCCTACCCTTCAAATAGACAAAGTCCAAATTGTTACCATGGAAAAATAAATATTTTTCGAAAAGTTTAAACCCCCAAAAGGCACATCCAAATGATATCGGGAGGCTGTATATTAAATTTGATGAATATTGGCCTAGTTGTTTTCGAGTACTGCTCCGGAAACGATGGGATCACGGACAGACGAACGGACGGACGGACGGACTTATCCAACATTATATGCCAGGTTGATAAAAAGAAAGATGTTTTACGTTCAGTGAGTTGTTGTGTTGTATCGTGCAGGTTTCCTTGTGGCGTTAAATGTATTTATGCATTTACAGTCGCTACTCACAGTTTTTCAGTCAGAACGTCAGCTGAACACTCTGCATCGTTATGGTGTTGTTTACTAAGAAGGTGATTGAGGCTGAGGCTGAGACTGCACAGACTGTAACACATTGTCTATGTAGAGTTAGTCTACCCCAAACACAGCTCGTTTACCTTGTCGTCTGGCATCTCACAGACGTGACATAAATTGGGTAATTTGAGTACAGATTTCTCTGATGAAATTTCCCATGGGTGATATAGTGGAGAGTAACGGAGCATATATAAAACCATGGGTAACCGAGGATGGCCTTGTTAAAAGATTCGTATTTTTTTTAGCGTCCTACACTTATTTTTATTCATATGTTATTCGAACATATAGTTTATAACGCTTCGTCCCTTAGTCTGTCCATCTGTATGTCCAAAATCGTTTCCGAAGCTTAACTTGAGAACTATATAACTTCAAATTTGGTATTAATGCCACTCCTGTGGTGTTGTTATGCTTTTGAGAGGTCTCAAATCATTCTTTTAAATAATGTATGAAATTTTGACCAAAAATGCTCAGATATTCTTTTTCAAATTATTCCTGTGCCTTCTTGACATTTCTTGTGAAACCATATGCCCCGACCCTCTACATCAATGAATCCATGGTGGCTAAAGTATACCTTTACTTGATTTAGACATTCTCTAATTGCTAATGCTATGTGTTTTTTCACTCTAACTTTTTGAATAAAGTCTTTAAAACCACATTTCATTAAACTGATATGACATAAGAGACTTTATTCAGCATGGAGTACACTGACCTAGATAACAAAAACAATAACAAATACAATTTAAGTCATACATGCTGTGGGATTTCTCGGTTGTGACTAGAATATGGAGATTCTTCAGACAAAAAGTTTATTCACGAACGTTGAAAACGAAAGGGCGTTTTGTCATGTTCATGCATATCTTTACACATAACGTAACCGTATGTACTGTTTTATTCAAGGTGAATATTGATACGTCTCTTCAGACAAGACACTCCACCGAGGACAATGCAGGGGCGGGTAACTCTCTGAGGACAATGCACACAGAGGACATCCTGGATGCGGTAGGTGGAATGTCCACCTTCCAAATCATCATGATGTTTCCCATCCTTGGTCCCATGATTCCCATGTCATGGGGAATGCTGATGATGTCATTTGCAGCCGTGGCCCCCAGAGACTGGAGCTGTGTCGTGTCCTCCAGTCCTTATGGTAATGCTACATTTGGCGACAAGTCCTGCCCGGTTGGTGGAAATGCTACAATGTGCTCATTTGTGTACAGCCAGGAGAAATATACTGTCATAAATCAGGTGACTATGATTAATTGATTCATGTATATACCATGTACATTCGAATAATATACCCCGATATGAAGACCTTTCAGGTATGTTACCTATCCAAACTTATCTTTACTTATAAAACCTGCAGATGTTAACAATATACATTGTACTGAACATGGATAGTATACAGCAGCATGTCAGACAACAGTTGTATGTATCGGCTATCATTGATTGCCTACAGTTTCAGAATGTTACCTGTATATAATATGATGAATATGAATATATGAATATTGCACGTTACAGTCAAATGTTACAGTTCGCTAATTACATCGCTAATTGGTTTATTCACCGACACCCCAGGCTACTTAAAACAACGAACAATAGAGAATATGTTGTCAGTGGCTTGTCAACTGCTAGAGAATATGTTGTCAGTGTCTTGTCAACTGCTAGAGAATATGTTGTCAGTGTCTTGTCAACTGCTAGAGAATATGTTGTCAGTGTCTTGTCAACTGCTAGAGAATATGTTGTCAGTGTCTTGTCAACTGCTAGAGAATATGTTGTCAGTGTCTTGTCAACTGCTAGAGAATATGTTGTCAGTGTCTTGTAAACTGCTAGAGAATATGTTGTCAGTGTCTTGTCAACTGCTAGAGAATATGTTGTCAGTGTCTTGTCAACTGCTAGAGAATATGTTGTCAGTGTCTTGTCAACTGCTAGAGAATATGTTGTCAGTGTCTTGTCAACTGCTAGAGAATATGTTGTCAGTGTCTTGTCAACTGCTAGAGAATATGTTGTCAGTGTCTTGTCAACTGCTAGAGAATATGTTGTCAGTGGCTTGTCAACTGCTAGAGAATATGTTGTCAGTGTCTTGTCAACGGCTTGAAACCAGCGAGCTGTAGGGTCCATTCTTGCTAAGCTTTGGCGTACAAAGAAACATTTACAGGAGATAATTAGCAGAACAACATGTTTGCATCAACACATGGACGCCTTAACAGGAATATCCTAACCATATAATTCCATTGTCAATATTCAAGTTTGTAAGTAGTTGAAAACACACACGTGGGCATCAGAGGCCCACAGTATGCCTTTGATGGTTAATGGATGTAAAGAAGGACGGTATTGAGTTTTAACCAGTTTGTGAGAAGCGGCTCTGGATTCAAAAGTGACCATTATTTCAAATACCAAAGTAAAAAACATTTAGCTTAACTGTGTGTTTGACGATAGGCGTTTAATTTCAGTGGGATCTTCTGTGCGAGAATTCAGGTATCGCTCCCGCCATCACAGCTGTTCAGATGGGCGGTGTTCTTGTAGGAAGTCTAACTTCCGGTCAGCTCGCCGACACGTTTGGTAGAAAGAAGACCTTCTACCTCTTCATGCTCCTACACGCCATGTTCAACCTGATTACCGCCTTCTCCGTGTCCTGGCAAATGTATATGGCCTTAATGTAAGATACCAATATGATGAAGATACATCAGTTGAAGTTGATATATATAGTTGATACCATTAATCCATAATATATTATAATATTGTATTTAATTGATGTTAGCATGCAACACTGTCGATGTTCATAACGATGATGTTGTATTAGTGATCACGGTGCTAATTGTAATATATTTAAAGATTATGAGAATGTCTCGATCCCCAGAGTCATGTTTGTATTCCTATGGTAACACGGTGACAGAGTCATGTTTGTATTGCCCTGGTAACATGGTGACAGAGTCATGTTTGTATTGCCCTGGTAACACGGTGACAGAGTCATGTTTGTATTCCCCTGGTAACGCGGTGACAGAGTCATGTTTGTATTCCCCTGATAACACGATGACAGAGTCATGTTTGTATTCCCCTGGTAAAACGGTGACAGAGTCATGTTTGTATTGCTCTGGTAACATGGTGACAGAGTCATGTTTGTGTTTCCCTGGTAACACGGTGACAGAGTCATGTTTGTATTGCCCTGGTAACACGGTGACAGAGTCTTGTTTGTATTGCTCTGGTAACACGGTGACAGAGTCATGTTTGTATTCCCCTGATAACACGGTGATAGAGTAATGTTTGTGTTCCCCTGATAACAGGGTGACAGAGTCATGTTTGTATTCCCCTGATAACATGGTGACAGAGTCATGTTTGTGTTCCCCTGGTAACACGGTGACAGGCTTGTGTGTGTTCCCCTGGTAACACGGTGACAGAGTCATGTTTGTATTCCCCTGGTAACACAGTGACAGAGTCTTGTTTGTGTTCCCCTGGTAACATGCTGACAGAGTCTTGTTTGTGTTCCCCTGGTAACACGGTGACAGAGTCTTGTTTGTATTCCCCTGGTAACACGGTGACAGAGTCATGTTTGTATTCCCCTGGTAACACGTGGACAGAAACCACATAATTGTCTCTGTCTTGTCTCTGAGTGATAAAATGCACTTGGGGTATATGAATGTTGAATTGTATATTATTTCGTATAAATTCCGAGAATACTATACGAAGTCTGGAGTGATACGTATGTTCCATAGTTCTCATGTGATAAAATTGTACACATTTACATTCTTAGCAACAACAGTTCGGGTGACGCAATTAAAATGGTTTACGAAAAAACATAAGAAATTTCCCTTTGAAGCGAGTCCATCTAACCACTTCGAGGTCGGTCTCTGACGTCATTATGCATACGTGAAGGGATGGGGGCCACTTTTGCCTTCTTATAATGCTAAAAATGCACGGTGAATGGTCTAGTTTTCTCGTTGTTACGATACTTCAAAGACATGCCAAAATACATGATATTTGCACTGAAATACACAAGTAGATGAACTGTTGATATGCAGCTGTATGAATTCTACAGGTTTTTCGTCGGTATAATGGTTGGCGGACTACTTTCTGTCTACTTCACATACTACATTGAATTTTTGGGTCAACAATGGCGGTCGATGGCAGGTGAATACGATAAGATAAATATATGTAAACGGAATCATGTTAACATGAATAAGGATGCATATGTATAAAGTACATTTCTGCAAACTTTGGTTGTCACGCAACGTCTGCCAGGCCGTCCGTATGTCAGGCGAAAACTATATGATTTTGAAACTTCAAATTTGGTATGGATGTTACGTATCTTATCGTGTTGTACGTTTTAGATTAATTAATTATTGACACGTTTGGCCAGAACACGGTCAGATTTTCTGACTTTGTTTCATTTCGGGAACATAATATGAAAACTTTCATGAATTTTTTTTATTATTATTGGGAAGTTATCAATGCCTTGATGTTGTGCTTGTATGGTTTACGACTGCAGAAGGTTCATTGAAAATTATTTTTGCTCATCGGCATTATTGACTTCATATATTTTCATAATTAATTCTGTAGTTCAGGTGTGTGTGTGCTGTACCAATGTCATAGTAGAAGCAGAAACTATTATGCTTTTATAATGTGAAGTGTGTTTTAATGAGCCATCTGTTTAGTTAACTCAGTTGAATAAATATGTGATTATGATGTTCTTGGAAATACTCCAAATGTGAAATAATATAAAATAATATATTAGCAGATGTCTTATTGGCAGTAATAAAATCAATTATCCGTAACTTTCTATGCCTGTGAAAACATGTAGCTTTTGGATAAGACTATTCTTCAACAAAAGTAAGGCACATTTTTGTTTCTCCCTATTCACAACAATAATAACAATAGCAATGTATTCGATACAGTTTAAATTGAGCTTGATTTCTGCGTAACAGTTCTCCTTAGTAGTTTTTAATCTTGACATCATTTAATCTGGGGGTTGACTTTATCTCGCTAATCACGAAATGAAAAATGTTAATTATATTTTTTAATATATACTTCCATGGACCAGTTTCAGTCAAACGTTCTATGGAATTGCAACTTATCAAACTGATTTTAATATGATCTACATATATTCACACATGCTTCTCATACCTATGCTCATCCATTTTAAATATTAATTCCTTCAATCTTCGTTCATCAATACCTTCATGTTTTTATCATCCATTTATTCCATGACAGGTGCCCTTCCCTTCTGGCAGGCTGGAACAGCTCTCTTCGGACTTGTGGCCTGGCTCCGGCCACACTGGTCAGATCTCCACCTCATACTGGCTGCTATACACGTCCCCTTTCTTCTCACATGGTTGTAAGTAATATAGACCAGTCGTTTTAAGAAATATGAACTATATTCTCGACGTTCGTTAATCGATATATTGGTCAAAACATCTTTAGATCTCCTCTCTTAATCTAATGACGTTATAATCATTTTATTGATAATCATTTTTATAATTGTAAGCATCCGCTAAAGAATCCAAACAGTGTTTTTGTTGAAACGTTGTCAGCACCTCAGTCTATCTGAGAAGTGAATGTCCCTTAATTGGGAGCGCTTAACTATCTCTCATTTCAGACTGACGACAGCTGTCTTGTAATACCAATTCATCAAACATTCTGAAACTATGAACATGGCTTAGATGTACATAAATCATGCAGACAGTTGATTCGATGAATATTGCGAGAACACTTCAGACCGAGTGTAAACTAAAACCTTGACTTTAACTGTTCATCGGTCAGTGGCAGACCTTTATTACTGTGTATGTGTAGTCCTAATCACAAGACCATTCAGATGGAGTCAACACTGGACCATGTAAACTTGACACATTTGTAGGACATATTTCTGAAAAGATTAATTAACGTCTAGTCAATATGACATGTTTGATGCTTGACGTGCGCATCCCTTGTCACATAATGAAGTAATGATTCTACAGCTAATCAAAGACCATCTTAACTTAAATGCACTACAAACTAACAAGGCTTGATGCTTCGAACATTAGCCATAGGGAACAAAGCATTATTGTTGGATACTGACTGGGTGATATACTCATTCGAGATTGTAAGTTAAAAAGACATAACCATTTAGTAACCAAGTGGCACAACCAAAAACTATTTCAGAGGTCAACTAATAACCTAGTCATTCACGATGTCTATTCATGTCAGACATACAGCAGTCTTTAGTTCCCTAGATGTATAACAGTGTAATGATATTTATTCCAGTTTTGTACCTGAAAGCTTGCGCTGGCTGTCTATCCACGGTAGATTGGAAGAAACTGAGAAGGTTGTAGACAAAATGGCGCGTATCAATAAAAGGACTAAACCGGCAAATACCATTGCGATACTGAAAGCTATTGCCGAGGAGGAGGCGAATGTTCGGACGAGTGGACACAGATAGTCCTACATGGATGTCTACAGACCCTGGACAATGTGCTGGCGCTCCCTGGTCATGCAGTTCATCTGGTGTGTATATATGTCTGTGTAAGGCTCGGGGGACACTGGTACAAAAATTATACAGATCGTGAGAAGCACACAACGTATTTATATTTCCTTCATGTCAATACAATTAGTATTATTATAGTTATTGCGTTTTTACTGCCTATGACTGATCAGCTGATAGCGCTTGAATGACCTTGACCCTTAACTTAAATAAAATGGCGTCACCCGTGTCGACTGAAATGTTAAAAGTCATATAATTAACGTATTACTCAAGCTTTAAAATGCCATAAAACCAGTTAATGTCAGTTTACTTGACTGTGCAAGCACTACAAAATAAGATTTGTTTCCAAACCAAGCAGCAAATGATTATAAACGGTTATAAGTTTGTAATTAATAGACCAGTAAACAGCTGATCGAATTGTTCAAAACTCAGTACACCGCGTGCGTCATTTTATATAGTCATCTGACCATAATGCGACACTTACTATTAGCTAGGAGCTGTTACTATGGCACGGGGTACATGAAATTTGTACACCGTGAGACTGACCGTTAGCCAATCAAAAACGAGTATTCTACTGTAAGGAAAGACACGCCGTCTATGTTCAATGTAAAAACTGGTTTCTCCAGGCTGTATGGTGACTTGACTGTACATACCAAATTGTCTGCACAGTAGTATTTTGGCTATTTTGGGGTTTTGTTTTGGCAGGAGGTGTTACCTTCAATACTGTTTCAAGTATTTGAGAGAGGGAAATACAAAATTAATTAAAACACTTTATTTAAAAAGTGGAAAATACATGAAAAAGATATACCCAAAGTTTGGCAATCCTGAGAAGATAAGGAATAAGGGATTTGTTATATGCTCCTCGGAAGAGAATGAAAAGGTTTGCTTTTCTTAACTATCCCTCTTCTAATGTCCGTCCAAGACTTCAACCTGAGCTTGCTTGCAGGGTGTTGGTCTCCGTCGTCACGTTTGGTATATCCTTCGGTGTGGGGAGTCTGACCGGCAGTCTGTATCTAAACATCGTCCTCCTTGCATTGGCGGACCTACCGGGGCTTGGAGCATTCTATTTTTTGTCAAACAGGTGAAGTATGATACTGTTGATCAGTGCCGTTGTATTCCCAAGTAGTTTCAGCACACATGGAATTGAAAATACTCAGTGGGGTACAGTATGTACAATGAAGATTACAAATAATCCCACACCCTCCAAAAAAGAGTCAAAATAACTACCAGCGGTTATTTTTGGATGAGGCAAACGAACTCCGACATAAGACATTTTAGGTGTAATAATAGTACATATTTATAAAGCGCACATATCAACGCTCGAAAGCATGCTCAAGGCGCTAAACATCATGATGTTAATAAATCATAATAATAGTCAGGGCACATTCGAATGTGTTCAGTTCACACAAACAGCAATAACAAGTCCATGTATAGCAGTCAGGGACACGTGCACGTCGGCTTTCCGTCCTTAATTTTAGACGGCATGCCGTCTAAAACACCACAAGATAGCTTACCCATTCATTCAAGCATATAGAAAACACAGGATCAGACAAATCCATACTATTTTGGAAACAATAAATGCCCCCTTCCCTCTGATGATCTGAACTAACAAAAAGATGGATGCTCTCTTTCAGACCAGAGAAAATTACGAAAACAGTGAAAGGCAGAGTGAGGAGTGGTAGTGATTTTATCGATATATCTCAATATTTGTGCCTAGGATTTAACTCAAAGAGTGCATACTCAAAGATAAGATATTACAGCATAGGGATATGCAAAAACATGTTTATCATTTCTTTTATTAAGAGAATCATTTCTTTTAGTAACTGGGCATATTTGGGATTGTTTTGTGATATCTGACGGCATGCCGTCTAATAAAAACATAATTCTGGACGGCATGCCATCTTTGAATAATTTGGACGGCATGCCGTCTTTATTGTCAGAAGGGAGACATCATTATTTGAAATTTAAATTATAAATATCTTTTTATGAATAAATGACGGCTTTCCGTCTCTTTACAAAAGTAAAATATTGTCTTATAAAGATGGCATGCCGTCTAAAACTATTCTTATCGTGTGTTAAGACTTTTTCCCATTGGAATCTGTGATCTCAACAAGGAACACAGGTAAAAAAAATCAACATGTGTCGTCTTCTTCGTCGACAGCTTGGCAGATGGGGATTATAAATTGTAGATCTGGTGTGGCCCCAAAATATGTGTACAGTCGGCTTGACAAATAGGGGTTATAAGTTGTCGATTTAGAAAATGTATGGTTTCAACCTCATATATTGTTTTATCTAAGATCTGATCAGTTATAGAGCCAAGTATGTTTAGACATTATGTCAGCAAACATCTATAAGTCTTTATGGTATTTTTTATTTAGTAATTGTAAATTATCTTAACCTTGTTTTATGGTATGGTGAAACAAGTTCTCCACAATCGAATAAATAGAGATTCATATCCAAGTGGGGATGTCATAATGTTTTTACAACACGAAAGGCTGTAAAATTATCTTGTCCCTAGGAAGAGCAAGGGAAACATAATTTTACTGGCACGAGTGTTGTAAAACAACATGACATCCATGAGAGTGTGTTAATGTCTTTAACTATATATGTTAATTATCGATACCACTGAAGGCATTTATTACGAATAATAGAAAGGTATCAGCATCATCAATGGTGAATTTAATGTTGTCAACACATATAGAAACATCTCTTACACTGTTACTATTGAATGGCTGGACTATCAAAACGCTAATGATGCAGGCTATTTTCAAACAACATAATTCAAACTCAAAGATCACTTTTGTTATGTAATAACTCGATTTCCTCAGACAAAAATAATACATATTTCGATGTAACATGTTAATGCTGTGTCTTCCTCATTTTACATCAAACGTTTGTATAAGATGGCAGATGAATTGGCACTTTCACACTGATCACAAATACGTTCGAGGAACTGTGGGATCGAACCTGCAACCTGATGGTTTCTGGTCGAGTGAACTAACACTACAACCACATGACATGAGAATGACATTTCTTTGCAATCGATTGAGCAATTGATTAGACTTCTTAGATTTTGTTTGACCAAAATTGTTATAAGTTTGCATAGTAGTCTTATTTTTGTTACTTTAAAGGAACTATAGCACGCCGTTCTAACTAAAAATCCATTACTCTCGCGACAAGAAACATAAACAGTGTAACCAATGGCTAAATAAGACCCCTGAAACAATTAATGAATTCTATAACGAATGTTTTCCGGCCCTGTCATTTTAAGGTGTTCACACTAAATTGCCTGCTCGAAAGTAGTTAAAGCATTCTGATTGATTAAGCTATACATATAAGAGCCATTGTGTATGTTGATAGACATTTCGTATGTTCGTATTGAAATATACTCTTAGTTTTTCGCATATTTATTTCGGCCCAAAATAAGTATGATACGTTTCAAGTTTACATATAGATCAAGTCTATTACTTTCAAGCGGGAAACATTGTGGTTTACTCCCAAATAAACATAAACATAAACAAACAAATACAAGAGACTGTTTATGAGTATTTAAACAAATATAAATATACGTTTTTGGCGTTTATTTATTTACCATTTATTTCAATTATGTAGTTTTTACAGATACTATATCTGTCATAATTTTCTGTTATAATCACAATAAAATACATTTAACAGGTAAAATGTTAATAATTTGTATATTAACAGGATCTTTTGAAACATGATAATATAACACTTGTCACATTCAGTTGAAAACACTTGAGAAAAACGAGCTTCATATGGGTTGCCACGGAAATGTTTTTATACAGAAAAGGAAAAGCTGTTAATATGACGTTATATTCTATTGACGCGCGTTAATCTAAGGCTTACTTGTCCTTAAAACCAAATTTTGTTGTGATATGAAAAGTATGTGTCATAGTTTTGTAGATTACCCTAGCGATTGATACACATAAACATAATGTTGTAGTTAAAACACTAACATACTCAATGGTTCTTTAACACTCAGAGTGGAGTTAAAATATGGCATGATGGAATGGCCAACTATCTTGCTGTCAACCTCTCCACATTGCATGAAACCAAGCAAACTACTACTGACTTCCACAAAACTGTCGCTTTTCAGATCGCACCAATTTAAACCGATACGGATAAACATTTTTCTACTGATACGGCTTATTGAGTCGGGTAATGAGGTGTTTTACCCTCTTAACGTATTATATTGGATAAACTTTTAAAAAAATCAACCAATTTAAAAAAATGACACAATGGAGCAATATATGTATGCAAATAAACGCGCTGCAGTAACTTTAAATGGAAGTGCACATTTTTATAAACATAATATGTTGTATTGTGTGTTTTTTATGTAAGCTGACGATATTGACATTGGCAGTAGCAACTTGGACATTTCCACGTGCATAACGATTAGTTCATGCTTTCTGTGAGCTGCCTAATATAGACATTTTTCTGACAAGGACACGTCTCTTTTACCCTAATATGTCAAACAAACGAGAACTGAAAATAAAACTAAAATGTTGTCAATTCTGTTTGTGGTTTGATGTAGTGTTGAGATTGGGTTCAAGTTAGACGAACCATCGAGCGCGTGAAACATGAACACCTCGGCCTCGTGATTCACGTGCGCGAGGGCTCTAACTGGAACACCCCGGTCTCAGTCGGTAACTCCCAAGTAAGCTCAATACAGCCATGCTGTTATATTTTTAAATATGAGACAGCATGCCGTCTTGTGAAATATGAAGATGGCATACCGTCTTAATTTTTTAACATTTGACACAATGAACTCTCCCCTGAATCATTAAGACGGGATACCGTCTTATACGTTTTATAGACGGTATGCCATCTTTATAAGACAATAATTTTTAGACGGCATACCGTCCCATTGTAACGAGACGGAAAGCCGACATGTCCCTGACTGTATAGAATTGCTGCGAAAAAGAAAGTCCTTACAAAGAACTGAACAAAAGCTAGGTTTTTAGATTTGATTTGAATGACTCTAATGTTGGAGATAGTTTCAGCGTTTTGAGAAGAGAGTTCCACATGTCAGGAGCAAATTATCAAATCATCTCTGACCAAAGCACTTGAGGATTCTGATGTTGTGATCTAAGTTCCCGTGCTGGGACATAAGTTGATATATAGGCAGGGATTTATGCATTAGACAGAACATTTTGAGTTGAAACCTTGCTCTTATTGGAAGCCAGTGAATATTTTTAAGGACAGGAGTAATGTGCGATCATTTAGATGTTAGAGTCACGATTCGCGCTGCTGTATTTTGTACCTTTTGAAGTTTGTCAAGGAGAATATCCGGGAGTCCGACGTAAAGACGCACCAGACATCTGGCTAGACAAAGTGCAGCTTCCATGGCGATCAAAGGACGTATATTTCCAATCACTCGTAGGTTCAAGTAGCATATTTTGCAGACATTGTTAATCTGAGCTTCCTTTGAGAGTTTTGGATCCAGCATGACACCGAGATCCTTGAAAGTTTTTGTCAGCTGAATTTACGTGTCTGACACATTGTTTTTAGCTGCAATTCGCTATATTCAAGAGAGCTTCTTCTGAATTCTAATGATGAAATTCATTGTACAACAGTTTTCTTGTAGTCATCAGTCATCAGGTGGAAGAGGCGGTGCTGTGAGATGATGTTTGAAGTACTGCCACAATAGAGAACAAAAAGCACTGGACCAATTACAGATCCCTGTGGGACACCATATTTCAAGTTGACAGTGGATAACCTGTCATTTCCAATCATCACAAATTGTGATCTTCCTATAACATAATATGATATCCACTACAGTGCTGTCCCACCTATTCCATATTGATGTTGGAGTCTGTCTAGAAGTAGATTATGATCAATCGTATCGAATGCTGAAGACAAATACAGCAATATGAGAGCTGCCATATTTCCCTGACGCATATCATTTATGACTCTTAGTAAGGCTGTTTCAGTACTATGGAATTTGCGATACGCTGACTGGGACCTTTCTATGAGTGTATTCTCCACAAGATGACAGTTGAGTCGAATATGAAAAGCCTTTTCAATGACTTTGGATAGGAATGTCAAATTTTAGACCTGTCTAAAATTGTTCAAGTGTGATGGATCCAGGTTGTCCTTCTTGAGGAGAAGCTTGACTACAGCTGTTCTGAAAAACTCTGGAAATGTTCCACTTTCGAGACTCTTATTCACAATACTTGTTCCACTTTCGAGACTCTTATTCACAATACTTGTAGTACATGGAAGAATCACATCCAAATGCTTGAGTATAATATTGGTTGGGATTGGGTCCAAAACACAGATATTGGGCTTTGATAAACGAATAACATTGCGTATCCCTGAGTCTGCGAATAAAGCGAGACCAGTCAGGGGTTGCACACTGTACTGATTACTGCTAATATCGACTTCTTGAGACACTGCGATCTCAGAGAGATTTTGTCATATCATGTCAACTTTGTCCAGAAAAAAAGTTGTTAAATGAGTCAGCAAGGGCCCGATTTGATGCAGGATGTGAAAGTTTGGATTCAGTCTTCTTGCCTTGCAATTTGTTCATAAAAGCAAGTGATCTTTTGTGATTTTCATTAATATTGGATAGCTGCTGACGACAGTAATCCTTCTTGCAGTTACGAATGACAGTTGTTGCAGCATTCCGAGCTTGCTTGTAAAGTTGACGATCTATTTTAAGATGACTTTTTCGCAATTTCCGTTCAGCTTGTGGACGTGCTGCCTTGGCTTTCAGAACTTGTACCAGAGAGTACCAGGGTGTATCTGTGTGCACTTGGTCCTTCTTCTCCACAGGTGGAGCATGCTTATCAAGTAATGTGGAGAGAGTGTCATCATTTCTTTTACTCATTTCGAAGTGAGTGTGACAACACGAGGAAACTCTGCTCCAACATATTGGACAGGTATGGAAACTGGAAATAAAAAACTATTCCACGGAATGCAATGTCATGGATGTTTATGTAGAAATCTTACAAAACAACATGACGACCAACGTCCAAACATGAGACTGATATCAGTCTTGAAAATAGGGGAACCATTAACTATTATATGTATATATTATATATGGAAACTCTTGAGTGTTTTCAAAACTGAAATATTAAACCCGTGTGATGCGAAACTATCATCATGACATACCGAACGGTTTCCAACAGGGAGTCAGTAATGATGCTTTGCAGTGACTTCGAATTCCTATGTTTTTTAAAAAAATGTTTTTGATATTATTGATAAAATAGACAAGGTGAGCAAGTTGAACCGTCTGACACTGACCACTTCGAAGATTTACATGAATCAAAGAACAAGGTCTTTGCCACGGATATATATGGAATTATAATTGTAAATATCATGCACTTCAACGAGTTTGAGAGTCAGTTCCAAAATATTATTTTCTACGGTGTTTTTGCACCTGAATTTGTAATGGACTCAACTTGTACTGATAACTGCTTTGATGCTCCAATTGGGGACAAGTTTTCTCAGAAACTGTTACATGAATGAAAGTGAGAATGCAGGTAGTCCTGATGATACTCGTTGTTTCCAAACTTAAGCCATTCCCGAAGTATTAGTTTTTGCCCTTAAATCTGTCATTTAACTTGGTACACATTACGGCTGCGATACTCAAATACTCAATCAAGTTTACCTGAAAAATATAACATCTAGGTGAATGATAATAATGAACAATGCAATAATTGAAACAAAGAAAAACATCTCCATTATTGATGACATTATTTAATCCTTTAGAATCGGACGTCGTTGGACATCATTCACACTGTTCGCTGTGGCTGGAGTTGTTGCCTTTGGAGTTGCAGTGGTCACTAGGGTTGGTCAGTATTTTCAATCTCCTCGTACATATTCATAAATGCAACCAACAGCTGACTTAAGTTAACTTTATTAAGTTAGGACAGTATCAGAGTCATTATTGCTATCATCTTTCTTATCATCAATGTATATGTTTTCACCTGTGTATATTCAACTCTTCACGTCGAGTCGAGTAAAATCGAAATCAAGGCTGTCATATAGGTCACAAGTGTAGAAGAACCCCTACTCGTATATTGATGAGACATTGATGTCAGATGACAACAAAGCAGACATCATTCCCTGTTACACTCATCCACCAATCTAAAACCAGTGTGAAGAATGACTAATATCTAATAGTTCTAATAGACTGCCTGTCAGCCTCTTGTTGCATATTGTTGTGAAACAAATCATGTAATTATCTGGAGAGGTCTTTTCTAAGTTGTGGCCGATCCATTTCTTGAATGAATAAAATATTTTTCAATCAAATCAATCCGGCGATGAAAATAAGAAAATAAGATTCAAAATACCTGCCTCCTATGACATGTCCCATGTTGCTATTCAGTGGATGACGATGAAGCACGAGGTATAGCAACAAGAACACTGGCTCTCGTCTGTAGGTTCGGGGTCATGTCGGCGTGGATCTGTATTCAAGTCATGACGATAGAGATGTACCCAACTGGATTCAGGTACGTCACTATTGTAAAGGATGAACACATTATAACAATGTGATGTTCCACATTTTGTGCATCCGCAAACATATAAAGGGTATTCACGTCGCTTTTGTTTCACATGTGACGTAGACAAAATAAAACGATCTTCTGTTTTTTAATCGTTTTTCTGTAAAAACGTATCCATATATTGCAAAATAAAAACGCAAGTTCATGAAAATGGGGGCCTTTTTAGTGAGGATTAGTGCTAAGGCTAGATTTGTAACAATGTGACGTCATAAATCATGGATGTCATATGTGACTTCATCCCTTACACTGGACAATTGTTACCATGGTTGATTTTCCGCCATGGATCTTCAATATGTGTTTGTGGTTGAACATGTTATTTATACATGCCATCCATGGACGTCTTGGTGAATTACTACATTACAATTAAGTGCGGCATTACTTAGTGTTTGCTATTCGCAGATCCAAGTCGACCCTTACGTTTCACTGCAATGCATAGCCATTCTTCTTCTTCTTTCAGGAAATTCCTCCTTTGAATAGGAGCACCTCTCCTACTGTAGTCACTGTAAATAGTTTAAATTAGTTCACGGATCACATGTGCATAAATGTTTGTGCTATTGGTACTAGATGTATTAAGATCAAATGATTAAGTCATTTAGGAATACTGTCCTCTTTTTGTGTAATTGTAATCACATTCTTCTACATCAATTTACAGAAACCTGGGCTACGCAGCTGCCAGTATGGCTGCAAGATTGGGGGCTATAGCTTCACCTTATATATTCATAGTAGTGAGTATTGCAATCAAACAATGTCTTAATATGTTCTAAATAAACCCCTTTTCCATGACGTGAGTCACTATTGTACAAACTCATGTTGTGTAGGAAGACGTTATGGGATACATGTATGACGTTTTAGTTGGCGCATGTTTGTTTTCTGTATGGGTTAACAGGAGTGTGGAGTCTTTACAGTATAATTTTGAAGCGGGAAAGAAGTCATTATTAACGCCTGGAAATTAATTAAGCGGTACCCACATTTATCAAACACATGTTCAAACTATTTGACATCAAAATGCCACCACGGCAAGCTGAACACAGAAAAGGATCACACACAATGGTCATACAACCTTGCTAAGGTGGACATCAACTTAGGTCCAGATAGGTGCCTTTCTGTTTGAAATTGTTAATTGAGGTCAAAAGATGACAAATCACCAACAAAGTCAGTAGTGATTGTACCCCCCACGAGCCCAGATGACGATGTTGATCCTTCTCAGTTCTCACAGCTCCTGTGGGTCTACGAATTCGTTCCAAAGAGAGACGTAGCCACTCACGATGCAATGATGCCTCCTTACAGCATATTTCTGTGGATGAGGTTCCGGTCTTTGGCCTCGACTTCCAATGACGTCCCATACATGTTCTAAGTGATTCCGATCTGTCCCCCGTTGCACGAAACAACCTTTGCTAAGGCTAACATTACCTACTAAGGTTAAAGTTACGATCACCTTAAAATTTAGTTACGCCCGTTGCACAAAACAACCTTAGGGCAACATTTTCCGGTACTTGAGCCTTAGTCGTAACCTTAACTAAGGCTGAACTCTTCAGCGCAGGAGCTGCAGAATCGTCTTTAGTTACCTCGTGAATTACCATCCTAAGCAAGCACCTGCAGACGACACAATGGCAACTACCGAGACTCGGTCCGAGTCGTCAGCTGTTGTTGCCAGTGGAGTCAAAAAATGAAATGGGCAATCCAACGTTACATCGCAGGAGATTAGCCTAATTGCGGACGAGGTGAGAGTGAGGCATAGGGTCCTTTTCGGACCATTCTCATCGACTGTGACCAGCTCAGCGAATCTCAGAGAGTGGGATGAACTCGCAACGAAGTAAGTGTTGATGAAAAACGAATTTACGTTACTTCCGCGTTATAATCATGGTGTTTCAAAATACTTTAACGTGATTTCCCAAATTCATTTCCTTGTTGTTTAATGTACTTCACTCTACAAACGAACTGTGCGTTTTCAACCTGTATTTACAATTTATAGGTTGACACTGTGCACACCTTCATACTTACACTCACAGATGAATCGGATTTAAAAAATCACGTATTGTTTTCAGAAAATCTAAAGCCTTTTCCTTACTGTTTTGATGTAGATAATCGCATACAGATTTTAAAATATCAATCATTTTCAAACTATGATTGAGCTTGAAAGTTTAAATAAAGTTACATTTTGCAGATCAATTGTGACTATAATCATGATCAGTCAATGATAAACAATCTCTGTATATGTTTATAGACTGAATGCCTGTACGTCGATCCAAAGGTCCGGGCTAAATCAAGGAAGAAACCAGTTGCAAGCTCAAGAACAAGAATAACTGGTAAGACATTTATACTGCTCAAATTCAATATTTTATCATCCAAAACTGGGTTCTACAGGAGATATCGCTTGTATGAGATTAAGCTAGGAGATATTGAACAGTGCCCTGTTGGCGTCAGCTACAAGACATCATAATGATTTTGCATCATCAAATAATCATGATGACGTTACAATGCTATCATCGTAATGACATCACAGCACTGGAAGCCAAATGGCAGTTTTGTGTTCAGATATGTTCATTTTTCATTTTAAAATAATGAAGAATGATTTTGGATGATAAATAGAATCTCACCCTCGTGTCTTCTGATATCAAATATATCAACACTCGTCAAGCCTCGGATATTTATAACTTCTTATCAACTCGTATTGATATATTTGATATAAGAAGACACTTGGGTGAGATTCTCTATATATTATATTTAATTTTATAGTTAGGTAATAAAAATCATCAATATATCAATTAATTTGTCGCCATTAAATGTCTGAGTGTCCATGAAATAAATTAGTATGATTAATATTTTAATAATATTTATTTTTGCTTGAATTTTGATATTTTACCAAACAAGAAAATATATCCTATTGTAATATTTACTTTTTGTACAGAAAGTCAACCAGGCATGGCCACACTACTTGAAACAGAAAAGAAAAAGACAGTTGTTATGAGGGAACTTCTTTTTGTGCAGCAACGCATACTTGCAGTGTCAGAACAACGGTTGCAGAGTCTGACAGACTGGCACTGGAGAGAGAAAGATTTGAGTTTAAAAAACTTGTCTTGCATAGAGAGAGAGAGAGAGAGAGTCTTTATTTCCTCCAGTATTTACCGAAGATTACATATGAAAATACATTACATTATATTACAAAATAGGCATGGATATAAACTTTTTGCATATTTACAGATTTATATACAGCATTAATGGACATCAAGTGTATTATGCATTGTAGCAGTTGACAAAGTGAGGTTTAAGTTCATATACGTACAGTGAAAAGCGTAACAAAATATGTTCCCATAATACTGAATCAATTGTGTGATAAAAGTTAGTTTCTGCTCCAAACAGAAATGATAACATATCTTGTTCATCTTGCATTTCGAACATTACATAGGTTTCAACATCAAGTTTGTCAATTAGATAAGCAAAGAAAGTATTTCGTTGGTGTAATAAAGTTTCACAGTGGAGAAGTACATGCAAATCATAGTCAAACGTTTGTTTATTACAAAGAGTACACTCTCTTGATATTTTACCTCTTGATGATATTTTGACACAAAGTTGCAAGGGAGATTTATAATTTGGGTATTTATATGCTAGTTGCCATAGAATATGATAAGAGAGCCTGGTGGAGTGTTCACGTTTCCCATCTCTGCTGGCACATCGCCTGGTGGAGTGTTCACGTTTCCCATCTCTGCTGGCACATCGCCTGGTGGAGTGTTCACGTTTCCCATCTCTGCTGGCACATCGCCTGGTGGAGTGTTCACGTTTCCCATCTCTGCTGGCACATCGCCTGGTGGAGTGTTCACGTCTCCCATCTCTGCTGGCACATCGCCTGGTGGAGTGTTCACGTTTCCCATCTCTGCTGGCACATCGCCTGGTGGAGTGTTCACGTCTCCCATCTCTGCTGGCACATCGCCTGGTGGAGTGTTCACGTTTCCCATCTCTGCTGGCACATCGCCTGGTGGAACCTGGACTTCCTTGGTGATGCAGTAATTATGGAGCTTAAAGCAACCCATAATCACTACATAGCACCTCTCAGGACTGAACCACAGACATCATGTGGACTTGTGTAAACACCTTCAACATTATCAAACAGTTATTATTTCAATAATTCAGTTCAAATTCTGGATCTTATTAGAAGAGAAGCTGAAATCGTTCCTTTTCACTGAGTTATCAATAAAAACAATTTGGTCATCTTTGAACTATTGTGTTAAACCATACATATTTATCTTACCTAAACTGTGCCTATAAGACACCAAAAGCTCGCTCAACAGTGTTTCGTGTTCTTGCATGAGCGATGTTGTATCGCTCTCGGGGTCTACCTTTCGGCTCGGTAAGAGGTGTCAACAGCCAAGGTCGACATGCATACCTGAACACCATTTGATCACATTTTAGTTTGTTCAATAAATTACGAATGATTTTAAGTCCAATGTACATTTATTGTAATATGTTTTTCATCAAACTAATATGAAATATTGATTGCTTTGATTGGTAATGATTACATAAATATTTCATTTCATCAAATGTATATAATTTTAAGCTAATAGTATTAATTGTGTAAAACAACTGATTACCACAGATTTTGTGAAAGTTTTGCTTCACTGATATCTGTTCATGGGGGCTCCTTCCATATAGCACTGGATGTCATATGTCAAGTTCTCGACACTGTTGACTTATCAACTCCTTGGAGATCTCTGATCTCTGATAAACTTCCATCCTTCCTCCCCCAGATACCATAGAGTAAGCAGCACCTGTGATCCAACAGAAATAGCACACGAACGCTGTGTGGGCCTCTCCAACAAGTACCCTACCTTGCCGACAAGGCATGAAATGGCTTCCTTGATAAACGATATCGAGAAATCAGTTCAACTTCATTCAACGTATTGAGTTGACTTGGTCTGTCTCTGAATACTCTCTGCCTTTTTAAACTCCTATCCACCACATCACATAAAAGAAAGGCTGCCGCCATGTTCTATCCAACCTTAGAGACGCTAAGGTTGGGTCGGACCAACCTTAGTTATCGATCGTAAGTTAAGGTTGGTTTGTGCAACAGCATTGTAACCTTAGTAAAGGTCTAAGGTTGGAATCTTAGAGATAAGGTTAACCTTTAGGGATAAGGTTGTTTCATGCAGCGGCATTGTAACCTTAGTAGATGTTGATCCTCTGAACAAGTTGACTGCTATATGTGACGTGTGTATGTGTGATCTCGTCCCACCAATGCACTTTCCTCCATGACTTTAAATTTCACTGGCGTTGGGCTCCTAATGGTGTTTAGGAAGTGCTGGATGCTTAATTACCCGTCGTACCTTAGTGCGTATAGACTATAAACTGTTCCTTATTATTCTGTCTGGTAGTTTTCCTGTCTCGGCCCGGTCTTGAACGATCTTTCACATGGTAGGTACGTTTGTTTCCAAGCATGAAATAGTGACGAACGTTGACTGACGACCATTATGTCCTGCAGTGTGCAAAATAAATTTCCATCTCATTGCTTCTGAATATAGAGTGCGATATTGTTAGATTGCGGTAAAATTATGAAAAATTCTTATCATTTTACACCGTTGTCCAATCTGATTGAAAGTGTTTTTTCATGAACCAGTGGCTTCCATAAATTTCATGCACATCCTGATGTGTTCATGTGATGTGCTGAACCCCGAAATTGAATATTCGTACACGGAAAATCCATTAAAAATCTGCATACCCTAAAAATACAAAACGTTTCACGAAATTTATCCGGTGTCACTTAATTAATTTACATATATAAATGTATAACACATTCGAGTGGTTTTTGGCAAGCATTTTTATGTACGATATTTTTAGATATGATTGGCTAATTGGTATGAATTATTATTTGAGTTTGGTTATTAGAGGTGTGAGTTCAATTGTGTTTTATGCATTGTATCATTGTTACAGAGCAATGACGACATCCTACCCCCCTTCCTGATGGTGGGCGGGTCCATGTGCGTGTGTGCGCTGCTCTCCCTCACTGTGAAGGAGACAATGGGACAGCTCTTGTCGGACACACCGTCAGGACGGAGGGTACGGAGATACACCTGAAAAACATCCTAAAAAAGAGGAGAGTGTAAATACTGCAACCGAAATGACGCGATTTTATGGAATAAATGGTAGCCTGCATCCTATTATCTCCCAAGATAAAATTATAGTATTAAAGGTTTTGCCATGGTCTCAAGGGAAATGCTTAAACAGGTTAATTCTCACATCTCACGTGTGTATCACAGAGAAATACTTCAACAAGAAGAAAATGTTGACTTCTCATCAAATGAGTGTGACTGAGAACAGAAGAGGTTGTGTCCCACCCTTGATTTGGGAACATGTACAGAAGTTAGAGAAACACTTCTAAGTAAGACCGAAAGAGCTTAAAGTATTTGCAAGCATATCCTTAAAACGAGTATTTGTTTATGATATATATGTTAATAAACAGTTTCACGAAGATGAAGTATTTTGTTTGCCATTCTTTTCAGCAAAGCAAGTCTTGTTCGGACTACAAACCAACACGTGGTCAGTCTTCTCACCAACCCACGGAGGGTACAGGTGATTTTTGCATATCAATTATGTAAACACCCCTTTGTCATATTTCTAGTAAATGCCCCGTTACCCGACCCTCGCAATTCATGATAACAAGGAGCCACTGAAGGTGTAAGAACGTGCAATAAATCCTAACCATCTGTCAGATCCAATATCACATGGTTACCGACTGCGGCAAACTCAGCGATTAATTATAAATAAACTTCTGGTCAAAACCGTCTAACTGTCGCACGATGGCTTTAGAGGATTACCGAAATAGAATGCAAGAGCGTTAATAAAATAGTTTTCAGGAAATACACTGCTCGGCAGTAGTCAAACCAGAAAATACCCAGGAGTGACTTTGGTTCAATGTGGGTATGTTTGCAACGAAGTGATATGAATTGTCATTGGTTCGCAGGTCCAAGCTGCGTAGCAGTTTGATTGGCTCACGCCGGCCAAGGGCGGGTAATTTGAGTAAAGATTATCCTGATAAGGTTAAGAGTAACGGAGCATATAAAAAACCATGGGTAACCGAGGATGGTAGTCTTAGGGTATAAAGCAACTCACTGCAGCGAAGTTTTCATCTGCACAGTGCAAAATGGCAAGGCTTAGAATGTCTGAAGGAATAAGATATAAGGATACATTACCTGTATGTGAAGATTGACACAGGGAAGTATTTTCCTGTAAGAAACATGAGAGTTACACATTTTCAAAGCTTTTTGGTTTCAGCCACCTTGCTTTGGAGTATGAAAATTTGTAATAAATTATATCGTATCTTCATGGATTGATAGTAATGGGCAAAAATACAAAACTTTCAACTGAAACTACATCTTAATTTGATTGTGTAAGACAAATCAGATCTCTGAAGGATATTTTCAGCAAGGTATTGTTATCTTGTACATCCTGAATCCAGGATTTGTCCTAGATGGACGACCTAGCCGTATTCAAATCGTGAAATCAAATCAATTTGTTACTCTGCCTTTAACATTGTTGATATCCCTCTGAATTGTGTCCAGTTTCAACAGTTTAGTGTCAATGATGTTGTGTTTAGACAGAATAAGAGAATTGTTACATTGCACTGGTTGAGTCGGGGAATTATTGTGTGGTAAATACGGTACGTGGTTGTGTCAACTTGGTGTCGTGAAACATGTAGTAATAGAGACAAGACACGCATGTTGAAGGAGAATAAATAGCATCAACTGATACTCAACAATCGTACCTGTGTCCACTGAACTGTTGTGCAGAGTTGGGTAAGCTTGTTGCTTGTTGAGTATACATGCGTTTTCCCGAGAGAGAGTCCATACTATCTGTCAACATTATCTTCCGTTTATTCTGCTTTTGTGATATTTTTTTGTTGATCTGGGTTCGACATCTTGTTGCTTGTGTAGTTATGAGATGGTTTGTGTCGTAAATGAACGACCCCCCTCCCTCGGATAGCAGTTAGGTTTTTTTTAAACTGTCAGAGAATTTTAAAACACGTCAGATTGCCGCCATCTTGATAATGTGCAGATCTGAGTAATGGACTTTGTAACTTGGTAACTTTTCGCCAAAAGGACATTAAAACGATTTCATATGATTATTTCAAAAGATTGTTTCAACAAGAACCTGGGCTAGGCAAATGGTTCAGATGATAATTAAAGCTTTGAAGAATCATATCTTTGTAAATACCGAATTGATGTTTGTCTTTTATGACTTGTTTTAAATGGAAATGAATGGGTTTTGAAGTGATATATGTTATTGTACAACAATAGGGGGGCAACATTAGTAAACATAATGACGGAGATGAGGTGTTGACTGTTTTACATCCCTTCAGTTTCTGATTACAGTATTAGGAGATTGGTTGTCGATTCCAAGTTTTTCTTCCATTGTTTTCCCCGTGGACGTCCGCTTTCAGTTTTTTTCCAATTTGTGGCATGGCATGGCATGTCTTTACACGTGATTTTATTAAAATGTGCGTTCATCCGATACTGATACTACCCTCTCAACTAAATGTTCATCTGCGCCGTTAGGTGAGTGTTGTCAATTAAGACACATGGCCGTGAAGAACTTTTATTAAAAAAATATTTATTTATTGTTATTCCCAACGTCAAATTAATAAATTTGTGAAGTATATAGATAACACTGTGTGACTTTTACACAGATCCTGAAATATATCGATTCAGGAAATCTACTTATTTTGTTAAGTGTTTTGTAATAGTCGCGGTGATATATAGCCCTTCGTCCGTCTGTATGTCCAAAATCGTTTCCGCAGCAAACCTTGAAAACTATATGGACTTGGAAACTTCAAACTTGTTATTAATGTTATTCATGTGTTCTTGTCCTTTGTGGCATTTTAGAGCTTTCAACTCCATGGTTAAAATAACCAAAAATGGTAAGATTTTCCATTTTGGCCAAAAGTATTCCTTTACTTGACATTCCCTAATTGATTATAAATTTGAAAATTATCACATATCCATTTGCACATAAATCGTGATGAATTCGAGTCACTTTCAAATATAGTGTGTTTTTGCACTTTAACGTTTTGATTAAAATCTTCAAAACCACATTTCATTAAACTGGTATGAGATAAGAGACTTTTTTCAGCATGGAGGATACCGAGTACAAAGAGAGTCATGCATGCTGTTCCATGGCTCGGCTGTGACTGGAATATTTGGACACAAAATGGCTTCACGAACATATAAAACGATAGGCCGTGTGCTCATGTTCATGCATATCTTTAGTCATTACATAACGTATGGTCAAACACTTCGTGTCATCTGCAGGTAGAGTGAGCGCAGGGAGAGTTTGGTTCAACTCACCTCCATGTGACAACCTGACGTATATGAAAGTATTTGTAAAATCTATCAATATGTCAGGGGTTCATCGATAGGGAAGTAATCAAATGATTGTTAGACGACGCCACTGTTGAATCCTCTGTACAGGTGTACGATTTCACATCTGGTTGAGTCAGACAGCTTGTTCTACTCACTGGATCAGATTCGTCAATACAGATTGATTGAGTGTTTCACTGGATCAGATTCGTCAATACAGATTGATTGAGTGTTTCACTGGATCAGATTCGTCAATACAGATTGATTGAGTGTTTCACTGGATCAGATTCGTGAATACAGATTGATTGAGTGTTTCTCTGGATCAAATTCGTCAATACATATTGATTGAGTGTTTGTTCTACTCACTGGATCAGGTTCGTGAATACAGATTGATTGAGTGTTTGTTCTACTCACTGGATCAGATTCGTCAATACATATTGATTGAGTGTTTGTTCTACTCACTGGATCAGGTTCGTGAATACAGATTGATTGAGTGTTTGTTCTACTCACTGGATCAGATTCGTCAATACATATTGATTGAGTGTTTGTTCTACTCACTGGATCAGGTTCGTGAATACAGATTGATTGAGTGTTTGTTCTACTCACTGGATCAGATTCGTCAATACATATTGATTGAGTGTTTGTTCTACTCACTGGATCAGGTTCGTGAATACAGATTGATTGAGTGTTTGTTCTACTCACTGGATCAGATTCGTCAATACATATTGATTGAGTGTTTGTTCTACTCACTGGATCAGGTTCGTGAATACAGATTGATTGAGTGTTTGTTCTACTCACTGGATCAGATTCGTCTATACATATTGATTGAGTGTTTGTTCTACTCACTGGATCAGGTTCGTGAATACAGATTGATTGAGTGTTTGTTCTACTCACTGGATCAGGTTCGTGAATACATATTGATTGAGTGTTTGTTCTACTCACTGGATCAGATTCGTGAATACAGATTGATTGAGTGTTTGTTCTACTCACTGGATCAGGTTCGTGAATACATATTGATTGAGTGTTTGTTCTACTCACTGGATCAGATTCGTGAATACAGATTGATTGAGTGTTTCACTGGATCAGATTCGTCAATACAGATTGATTGAGTGTTTCGAATCCTGGCATCTGCAATCCATATTGTCCATTTTTACGAATGTGCGATATTTTACAATATAGTTCTTTAACGACAATATCATGCAACGCACATATAAATGTTTATTACAACATTCACATGCTCTTTCAGTTAAATTATTGGTCTTTCGAGAAGACCGAGAGAAAAATGTTAATAAATACATGAGTTGTACGTAAGTACATTGTGACCTGTTCACGTGTTGTGCTGTTTTATTCAAGGTGAATATAGACACTTCTCTTCAGACAAGACACTCCACCGAGGACAATGCAGGGGTGGGTAACTCTCTGAGGACAATGCACACAGAGGACATCCTGGATACGGTGGGTGGAATGTCCACCTTCCAAATCATCCTGATGTTTCCCATCCTTGGTCCCATGATTCCCATGTCATGGGGAATGCTGATGATGTCATTTGCAGCCGTGGCCCCCAGAGACTGGAGCTGTGTCGTGTCCTCCAGTCCTTATGGTAATGCTACATTTGGCGACAAGTCCTGCCCGGTTGGCGGAAATGCTACAATGTGCTCATTTGTGTACAGCCAGGAGAAATATACTGTCATAAATCAGTTTACCGAATGGTAACTTGAGAAACTGTCTTCTGCATTTAAACTTGTTTTATTTGTTTTCCGTAGTTGAAATTAGCGTTTTCGTACATGTGCCGGCACATCAAACGTCCGAGGAAGCAGTTAAATTGTCTGAAATTTTAAAAAAAATAGCGTTTACTGCTTGACTATATAACCACGGAAAGCTTTCAGAGTGACGGCGATCGTTCGAATGCATTGACGTCATAGGCGCGAGCGGTTATGACGTCACAGTGTTGATTGTAACGTCACAGGGCTTTTCGGTTTGAGCCGACTTGCTTTTGAGCTTTGCAGACCTCTTGATATGAATGATGCAATAACTTATATCGTATAATCATGAATTGATGGTAATGGGCAGAAATACAAAACATTCAACCAAAAACCACATCTTTCTTTTATTGTGAAAGATATTTTCGCAGAGGACATTTCAGTCGCGCGTAGTAAAAAAGGATATACGTAAGAAGTGAATCCACGTCACACGCGTAGGGATGTGAAGATTGATCTCCTTCTCGGGTCCTTTTAGGGAAACTTTTGTCTTTTAATATTGGCGTTTTTCTTTTATTTCGTTATATGGGTAATATAAACAATAACCAACTCGTGACGGGGAATGACAGATTATCTTTCCCTCGTTATACAAATTGTGTAATTCTCTCGCCAAGATTTGAGAATTACGCAATTAATATAACTCGGGAAAGATAATCTGTCATTCCCCGTCACTCGTTAGTTATTGTCTAAGTACTGAACATGGATAGTATACAGCAGCATGTCAGACAACAGTTGTATGTATCGCGCTATTATTTATTGCCTACAGTTTCAAAATGTTAGTTGTATATAATATGATTTATCATATTGTGTAATTTATTGCATGTCACAGTCAAATGTTACAGTTCACTAATTACACCGCTAATTGGTTTACTCACTGACACCCCCAGGCTACTTAAAACGACGAACAATAGATAATATGTTGCCAGTGCCTTGTCAACTGCTTGAAATTAGCGAGCTGTAGGGTCCATTCTTGCTAAGCCAGCACTTGGATAAAATTCGTGACATTAGCCAAAATATTTGTTTGCGTATAAAGAAACATTTACAGGAGATAATTAGCAAAACAACAGTTTTGCATCAACACACGGACGCCTCAAGATATAATTTGGAGAATTGAAGCGTTTGGGGTCTCAGAGGAGTACCCTAACCATATGATTCCATTACCATTATCAAACTTTGTAAATAGTTGAAAACATACACGTGGGCCTCAGAGGCGCATAGTTTGCCTTCGATGGTTAACGAATGTAAAGATGGATTGGATCGAGTTAACCATTTTGTGAGAAGGGGCTCTGGATTTCTAAGGTGACCATACATGTAATTTCAAATGCCTAATTCAAATCAAGAAACAAGTTTAAACAAGTTTAACCATTTAAATTAACTGCATGTTTGACGATAGAAGTATAATTCCAGTGGGATCTTCTGTGCGAGTATTCAGGTATCGCTCCTGCCATCACAGCTGTTCAGATGGGCGGTGTTCTTGAAGGATGTCTCACTTCCGGTCAGCTCGCCGATACGTTTGGTAGAAAGAAGACCTTCTACCTCTTCATGCTCCTCCACGCCATGTTCAACCTGGTTGCCGCCTTCTCCGTGTCCTGGCAAATGGATATGGCCTTATATTAATGTAAGATACTCATATGATGAAGATACATCCGTGAATCACCACTAATCCATAATATATAGTATGTATTTGATTCTGTTAGCATGCAACACTGTCGATTTTCGTAATAATGATGTTTTGTAATTGATCAAGGTGCCAATTGGAATATTTTTTAAAGGTTATGAGAAGTTCCCGTACATCAGAGAGAGAGATTAAAGACGTTGACGGAGATCACATATCTATATCTGTGTGAGTTTTGTGAATAATAAAATCCACTTGAGGTCTTTAATTCTTTAAATGTAATTTGTTTCACATAAAGTCCGAGAATATTACACGAATTATCGAGTGATATGTATGTTCCAGATTCTATACGAGGTCTCATGTGATCAAAAAGTATGCAATTACATATTGTACATGTACGAGATTATAGCACACACATGTATGCACTCTACAGGTTTTTCGTTGGTATAATGGTTGGCGGATTACTTTGTGTCTACTCCACATTCTACATTGAATTTGTTGGTCAACGATGGCGGTCGATGGCAGGTGAATATGATAATGATACGATAAGAGAACTGTGTGTAAACGGAACCATGGTAACACGGATTATGATGAATATGTACAAAGTAAACTTCTGCAAACTTTGGTTATGACCCTACGTCTGCCCGAAATCGTTCCGGAAGCATCACTCGAAAACTACATGATTTGGAAACGTCAAATGTGGTATGGATGATACATATGTGGTTCTGCTGTGCCCGAGAGGCTTTCAACTCCAAGGTTAAACTAATTATTGAAACTTTTGACCAAAAACGGTCAGATTTCTGGAACATAATTTGAAAACTTCAAATTGTCTACTATTATGGGGAAGTTGTCAATGTGTTGGTTTTGTGCTTTTATGGGTGACAACTGTAGAACGTTCATTGAAAGTTATTTTTATTTGTTGGCATGATTGACTTTATATATTTTAATAATTAATGCTGTATTTAAGGTAGTCAAAGTACAGGCACAGGTATGTGAAATGTGCTAATGTCCTAGTAGAAGAAACTACTATATGTTTTTTATAATATGAAGTTTTGGGTTTTTAATTGAGCTTCATGTATCTCCTCAGTAAACCACATTGAAATATGTGATTACAATGTTCTTGGAAATAATCTAAATGTGTTTAGTTATAATTTACTGTATAGTAGCAGAAATAAAAATTACTCAAATGAATATGTAAAATTTAATTATCCATAACTTGCTATGAAGAATAAACAATAAACAAAGATATGCGACATTTCGGTGTAGATACTAACACCGTTATCAAGCAAATGATTATCTTTGCAATAAAGAAGTTGTAAATCCATATAAGTGTTTATTCTTCATATCACCAACTTCTAAATGCCTCTTAAAGAAGTCACAATTTGCTATGCCTGTGATAACATGCTTAAGGAATGATGGAACGAAGAGAGAATTTATTCTAGAATACGTTATTTTCTCAAATTTGCACTTTTATGCATTTTATCTAAATGCCAGAAAATGTTGGAGTCAGCAAAAGGATTGTATATAAATATTACTTTTGACGGCCTATTGTGTAATTATTATAGAATACAATGTCGAACTTGGAGTGCTTAGTTGGAGAACAGCTATCAATGAATTCCACATTGCAATTTAAATTCACTACTAGCTTATGACATGTATGTAATTGAAAACATAAATTTAACCAAATGGCGAAACTATATTTCAGTCAAACATTTTGAAAATAGTTCTGATATCTTTGCCCAACCATATGGAAATATTAATTCCTTCAATATATTCATAATTGTACTTGTTCATTCATTCTATGACAGGTGCCCTTCCCTTCTGGCAGACTGGAGCAGCGATCTTCGGACTTGTGGCTTAGCTCCGGCCACACTGGTCAGATCTCCACCTCATACTGACCGCTATACACGTCCCCTTTCTTCTCACTTGGTTTTAAGTCAATGTAGACCAGTCGTTTTCAGAAATATGAACTATATAACCGTCGTACGTTAATCGTACAAATAAATATATATCAGAGGTCAACTAAGAACATACATTTAAACAATCATTCAGCACTCCTTAGTTCTCTAGATGCATAACAATGTAATGGTCATTATTACAGTTTTGTACCTGAAAGCTTACGCTGGCTGTATATCCACGGTACATTTGAAGAAACTGAGAAGGTTGTAGACAAAATGGCGCGCATCAATAAAAGGACTAAGCCAGTAGATACCTATGTGATATTGGAAGATATTGCCGAGGAGGAGGCGAATATCCGGAAGAGTGGGCACAGATACTCCTACATAGATGTCTACAGACCCTTGACAGTGTGCTGGCGCTCCCTGGCCATACAGTTCGTCTGGTGATTGTCACTGAAACTGTGGCAGTAGATGAAACACTTAGTTATCTGTGTTATTAAACAACTATTGTAGAATTCGTCTGTTAGTTTGTTTCCCGTACATACCTTCATAGAAGGTTTAGAAACAAGGACACTAACCATTATTATTCTAAGCCGGACAGAACATTAGAGTATGGTTACTGAACAGGGTCAGACTAAATCTAGTTGTTCACACGATCAGAGTGTTTTTCACCCTTCAGAGTTACTGCTAATTTCACCATGTGGTTTAGAGAATCACGTTTTGAATTCATTCATTTCGGTCAATGAAACATTCCTTCTTCATTAGCCTTATTTAGTGCAATGATTTTGAAACATTTTTACATTAATGCTGTCGATGAACAATACGGTATCGCACATACTATTAATCTGCAGTCGGTTATCTTTTGGATTGTTTCTTACGGCCTACATATATGCCTGAGTAAGCATTCATTCCGAACAGCGTTTATCTTCACTGTAAATAATTTTGAACTCGTTTTCCTTTATGATTTCCCCACTGTACACACCAACGGGTCTGCAGTTAAATAGTATCATTGCTATTGTTTGTATTCAAAAGAAATGGACCATTATCGGTGCTGTTGTTTTGGCAGGAGGTTTTATCTTCAATTATTTTCAAGTATTGGTAAGCATACTGTTGTTATTTACGGAAATGAAAACGTGTCAATTAAAACATATCATTTATAAAGAGGGAAATACAAGAAAAAAATATACCCTTGTTTGGGCAAACCTGACACTCTTGATTTGTTAAATGCTCCTCGACTGATAATGAGGGCTGCTTCTCTTATGTATTCCTCTTCTTATATCCGTCTAAGACTTGAACTTAAGCTTGCTTGCAGGATGTTGGCATCCTTCGTTTCTGTTTTTATATCCTTCGGTGTGGGGAGTCTGACCGGTAGTCTGTATCTAAACATCGCTCTCATCGCTCTGGCGGACGTGCCGGGGCTTGGAGAATTCTACTTCTTGTCAAACAGGTGATGTTTGTCATCGCTCACACCCCAACTGTCACCAGTCTTGAGAATAGGGAACACGAACCAATGACTACGGGAACTTTTGAGATTTAAAAACGGAAATATTTAACCTGCGTGACACAAACCTGTCATCGCGACAAAGTGAGTCAGTTTCGTCAGGATGCGAATCATACAATCTAGCTGACGTGGTGTTATACGTCCCAAAAGTCCAATGACGGGACTTTTAACATTACATTTAGTTTTAAGAAGATTTTCTTGAATCAATGTATGAGGTCACTGACACGCACACACGTTGGCGATAGATAGTAGCAGAAGTTCCAGAGGAGTGGCTTGAAGAATTTATTGGTAAATAACCCCGACCAGAAAACGATTTACCCAAAACTGAAACTCTGACATATAAAGATTTCCCCGATAGACTTCTACTTTACTGAAAGAAACGAAATTTGGTACAGTTATTATTCTTTCTCTACATAGGCACCGCACAGTGTGACACATTTCTCCCATTGCTTGATGCAACCTTCTAGACCTTTCTTGTAAAAGGCATAAGATCTCGTCAAAAGCCAGGACATGACCTCATTAATGAGGGTTTTATCATCAGGGAAACGAGTGCCTTTCAAAATTGGCATCATGTTTGGGAAGAAGAATAAATCAGATGATGCAAGGTAGGGAGAGTAGGGTGGGTGAGGAAGTATTTCATAGTCGCAGGTCTGCGTTTAAGTCTGAGATACACGTGAGTTGTGGACAGGAGCATAGTCCTGAAGCAGGCGGACACCTTTAGTGAGCATACCGCGTCTCTGGTCTTGATAGCTTTCGGCAATTTTTGCCGCAAACTAGCGTAGTATGAATTGTGGTACCCCTTTCCCAAAAATCCATCGTGATTACACCGGTGCCTTTTTTATAGGGAGTGATCACTGAAGATGCTTCCACTATTTTGACTGGATTTTACTTTCAGGGTCATAGTGATGGATCCATGTTTCATCCTGTGTTATAGACTTCTCTTAATATTACGTCATGAATATTCATGAGCTATCCAAAACGAGGCTAATTAAAGCCCGCATGGACGAACAACGTGATCCCGGAAGTGACTGATCGCGATTTTCTCTCGTAAGATGTTTGTTTTATACCACTTTCAAACATTGTCTGTCACTAATTACAGACGGAACTAAAAGCTTAAACAACATCTCAAATGTTTATTTTACTCAAAATATGTGTGTTGTAAATTCAGTATTTGAACGGAATCACGGATGACAACGTTTGCGAATATTCAATTGCTGTTTCAAACTTAAATCTAGATTCAAAGTACTAAAAACGATTGTGATATTGATGTAAGCCCTATCGGATCGAGATGATAAATACATTGTGAGCTTATTTATTTTTCCGACTTCTTCGATGTAGCCATGCAGATACTCGACATGAACACTCGACATATACAATCGCATGCCGTGTCTCTCTTGACAAAAACATGTTTCTGTTACCATGCGGATTTCTGTAAAATCTTATAGGCCTGAATGTAAGAATAATACACTGGCCCAAAAAAGAAACGCATAACAGAAAAATCAGAGTTTATTGTCATGTGTTTACAGCATAATTGCACACTAAATATGGAATGTACAACAACCAAATTTTTCACAGCATCAAATGCATGTCTCCTACACTAAATGCAGTCATTTAATCCTCCTGTGGACGTCTTTGATTGTGACATCACTGTGACGAAGTCAGTACCGGGTGCTACCACCACGAGCATGGATCACTGCTCTGCATCGCCTGGGCATGGATTGAATGAGTCGTCGAATCTGGCGTTGTGGAATTCTTCCCCACTCATCCAGCAGTGCGTGGGTCAGTTCTTGAAGCGTCTGCGGTGGATGTTGTCGACGTCGTACCCGTCTATCCAACAAATCCCACAAATGCTCGATTGGGTTCAAGTCTGGAGATTTGGAGGGCCATGGCAGTACATTCACATTGCTGTTGGCAAGATAATCCATGGTAACACGCGCAGTATGCGGTCTGGCATTGTCCTGTTGAAAAAATTCACGTCTGACGTCAATTGCGGGAAGAAGGTGACGTTGCAGGATTTCGTCTCGATAGCGTACAGCAGTTAAATTTCCTTGCACGTGAACCAAATTTGTCCTACCATTAAAGGATATACTTGCCCACATCATTACACTCCCTCCACCGTATGCATCGATTGCACGGATACAGTGTTGAGCGTAACGTTCATTTCTCCGTCTATAGACCCTCATCCTACCATCGTGGCGATAGAGCATGAACCGCGACTCATCGCTGAACCAGATTCTTCTCCAATGCACTAGAGTCCATGGGCGAACGTTTCTGCTCCATGACGATGATGGCGTTGCAAAGATGGCGCTGTATATGGTCGCATAGGACGTATCCCATGTTGACGAAGGCGATTGATGATGGTCTGCGCTGATACTCTACGAAGTCCAGGAATGTTGTTGGCTGTGTAGGTGGCACTGACTGTCCTGTTGCGAAGATGCATCACCCGGATGTATCGGTCCTGCGCCGGAGTTGTCACCCTTGGCCTGCCGGATCTCGGTCGATCTCTCGTGGAGTTGTGGACTGTGCAGCGGTGCCAGAGACGAGATATGGTACTCTGAGTAACGTTGAAGTGCCTGGCTACTGCTGACTGACTTTCGCCAGTTTCTAGACGTCCAATGGCCTGGTTTCTGCACTCTTCATTAAGTCTTGGCATCTTTAGAGTCGTGTATACAGAGCATCTGAGAGTGATTCGCAATGGGACTACCCAGGTTTTATACCCATCGGTGTCAAGCCTAAGTACCCGTATTTGCACGTGCAACATGCTTTAGGATTTTTCTCCATGCACATTTTTTCAGGTTGGATTCAAGCTGCTGCGTTTTGGCGGCAATTCACAAATTTTTGTGTCCAAGTGCAAGAAATTGTTGTAAAAACTATAGTCTAACTTTAGCAGTAACTTTTACAAAATTTCCAGCCTTAATTTTAAAAATATCATACTTTGAAAAACACATTTTCGCTATGCGTTTCTTTTTTGGGCCAGTATATTATAATTTCGTAATTGTGCTGACTTAAATTAGCCGGCGGAATTGATTCAAGCAGACCTACTATATAGTAGTAGTATTGTCACACTTGACTTGTACTTTCATGCTGGCAGAAGTGAATATTTTTGAATCAATAAATTATAAGGTAAGTAGTTATATATTTCATATAATTTTAATATAAAGTATTTGCATGATTTTTTAAACTGTAAATTCTACAGAAAATAAATAACTAAAATTAATTTTGTAAACAAAATATTATCTGAGTTTATTATGCATTAAATATTAAGAGTTTTAGTTATATCTCAAGTTAATAACATTGTTACATGGGAAATTGTAATATGTGTCGTATTTTATGTTTTAATTAACATTGTACATTTGTAATATATGATTTCCACTCACAAATAAGATGAAATATATGACAAAGTCACAATCAAAACCAAATATCATCTGGATTGAAATATTCCTATATATTTATATATCCATATGCCATATATGTACACAAATGGATTGAAGTTTACTTGTAATTTTTTTGTGATTGTGCTGATGTGAGTTTATATATAATTATATTCGTGTATATTGATACAATGGGTAAATCCTGAATTGTATTTCTTTACTTTTTGCACATACGTCCAAATGTTCACTGAGATGGAAAGCGCACCTCTGGACACTTGATTTGCTGTTTGTGGACTCACAGGCTTTTAGATTTTTAGCTCATCAGGCCTGAAAGGCCCGATAGGCTTATGGCATGGCATGGCGTCCGGCGTCCGTCCGTCCGTCCGTCCGTCCATCCGTCCGTAAACGTTTCGCTTTTTCGACTTCTTCTTCATCTCCACAGAGCTGAAATTTTATGTGCAGACTCCTTGGCCAATGGAGATTCTAAAATGTAGATTTCGTGACCCCATGACCCCAAATGGGGTCACAGAGGTCACATCCTTAAAAACCTATTTTCATCTTCTTCTCCAGTCCCAAAAGGTCTAGAGAGCTGAAAAGTTGTGTGGAGACTCCTTGACCAATGGGGATTCAAAATTGTAGATTTCGTGACCCAATGACCCCAAATGGGGTCACAGGGGTCACATCATTAAAAAACCTATTTTCATCTTCTTCTCAAGTTCCAAAAGGTCTAGAGAGCTGAAAAGTTGTGTGGAGACTCCTTGACCAATGGGGATTCTAAATTGTAGATTTCGTGACCCCGTGACCCCAAATGGGGTCACAGGGGTCACATCCTTAAAAACCTATTTCCATCTTCTTCTCAAGTTCCAAAAGGTCTAGAGAGGTGAAAAGTTGTATACAGACTCCTTGGCTAATGGGGATTCTAAATTGTAGATTTCGTGACCCCGTGACCCCAAATGGGGTCACAGGGGTCACATCCTTAAAAACCTATTTTCATCTTCTTCTCCAGTTCCAAAAGGTCTAGAGAGCTGACAAATTGGGTGCAGACTCCTTGGCCAATGGGGATTCTAAATTGTAGATTTCGTGACCCCATGTACCCAAATGGGGTCACAGGGGTCACATCCTTAAAAACCTATTTTCATCTTCTTCTCCAGTTCCAAAAGGTCTAGAGAGCTGAAAAATTGGGTGCAGACTCCTTGGCCAATGGGGATTCTAAATTGTAGATTTCGTGACCCCATGTACCCAAATGGGGTCACAGGGGTCACATCCTTAAAAACCTATTTTCATCTTCTTCTCCAGTTCCAAAAGGTCTAGAGAGCTGAAAAGTTGTGTGCAGACTCCTTGGCTAATGGGGATTCTAAATTTTAGAATTCGTGACCCCATTACCCCAAATGGGGTCACAGGGGTCACATCCTTAAAAACCTATTTTCATCTTCTTCTCCAGTTCCAAAAGGTCTAGAGAGCTGAAAAGTTGTGTGCAGACTCCTTGGCAAATGGGGATTCTAAATTGTAGATTTCGTGACCCCAAATGGGGTTACAGGGGTCACATGCTTAAATACCTATTTTCATCTTCTTCTCCAGTTCAAAAGGTCTAGAGAGCTGGAAAGTTGTGTACAGACTCCTTGGCCAATGGGGATTCTAAATTGTAGATTTTGTGACATTGTGACCCCAACCTAGGTCACGGTTAATGACCCAAAAACCTATTTTCATCTTCTTCTCCAAGTTATATGTAAAGCTCTAGAAAGGTGAAATGTTGTATAGAGATTCTTTGGTCAAAGTGATTCTAAATTGTAGGTTTGGTGACCCTGTGACTCCAAATGTGGGTCACAGGGGTCATATTATTTTGCTTGTTAACAATGTATTACTTGAGATAACTTAGATATTTAACCTTAGATAATAAATCAGTGAAATAATGATGAGCTACAGAGCCCATGACTCTGTTTTTGTATCTGTTTGTCCGATATTCTGTCTTTTACAGTCTTAGCATGTCATAACATATAACATGTTCTTAGATGCATAATACAATTATCTCCTTGTCCCTTAACATTCAACGAATGTCCTTCGAGTAGATAAGGGCATGTACCACACTTGCCTCTTTTGTACTTCCTCGCAATTGAGCTGCATTCATTGAATATGCTCTTGCCGGGAGCAACTTTCTTGTGATAGATATTGCATATACAGCAGCTCATACATAGAGATCACTAGATACAGTTGGGTGATTTAGGCCGAAACAGAACAGGATATAGAAGTTACAAGGCGAAGTATACAAAGATAGAGTTAATTCACATGGCTATAAACTCCTTGACTTATGTAAAAACAATAACTTGTATATTCTTAATGGTCGGATTGGAGAAGATAAGGGGATAGGGCATGATTGCGCCATAGCAAGCGCTGATATTTGCCAGACTGTCGCTGTGCACGAGTTTGAACCATTGTTTTCTGATGTTCACTCGTCCATATCTGTATCATTCTATACAAAGCCTATTGTTGTAAATAATAATACCACTCCCATTGTACATAAAGAAACTCCTGAGGTCAGGAGATGGAACAAAACACGTGCTAATGAGTATGTTGAAGCTGTTGTCAACTCTGATTTTATGCAACCTATTATGAATGTTCTTATAGTCAAGTAGAAATTGCATTTAACCCGGACATTTAGTATAACAAGCAAATTTTATGACAAAATGACCCCGAATGGGGTACTTGATCACCATGGAAAACCCAACCAAAATCAACCTTAGGGAAATTGTCATTTTTGGGTAAAAACCTCAAAAACATTAGAAAATTGCTTAATATTTAAGAAAAGAATTACGATTAGTAAAACTAGAAAATTTTATCAACATGAACGCACATGGGGTACTTACTGGCCATGGAAAACCAAAACAAAATAATCCTTGGGGATATTATCATTGTAAAAAACTTTTAAAAGATTGGGAAATTGCTAAATATTTAATGAAAAGAGTTATTTTTAGTTTAATTTGAAAAGTGTGTGTCTATATCAACCAAAATGGGGTACCTGTTCAAAATGGAAAAATCAACCTTGGGGAAATTGTAGTTTTGAGTATAATTATCCAAAAAATTATATGATGTTATCCTTGTAATTACGTCCGAAAAGAGTTGTTTTCACGCCGAGTGGCCGTTTGGAACAGCCTGTCACCACAGTAACACTGTGACGTCATAAGCCAATTCGATGCCTCAGACCATTGTTTTACCTAAGCATTGTAAATTGTAAAACATTTGAGAATAAATCCCGATTGGTAAACTCCAGTAAACATTACAAAAAATGTCTTATAACATTTTCCAACAAACATATTAAATCTACCCAATATAAATTATCCAAACTTCGGGAAAATGATCCACGCTCCTTTTGGAAACTACTAAAAAACTGTAAGGCAGAAACAGGCCCAGAACATTCCCCACATATTGACTCTTTTTTACTTTTTTAAATCTCAAAATGAGAACCCACCTTCGGAACATAACTGTAATACTAATCTTCTTCATGTCGACACTGAGAATAGCGCCATACTTAATTCTGAAATCACTAGAGATGACATGATATCATGTGTTAAAAATCTTTAAAAAAATAAAGCCCCAGGAATGGATAATGTTATTAACGAATATATTTGTTCTACTATTGATATTTTCATAGAAATGTATGTTAAACTGTTTAACATTGTTCTTGACACTGGCATCTTCCCAGATATGTGACTCACAGGTATCATTAAACCAATCTACCAAATTAAAGGCGATCCTAAAGACCCTGGAAATTAAAGACCCATTACACTGCTGAGCTGTTTTGGAAAACTTTTCACCTCTGTTCTAAACATTCGATTGAATAAATTCATCGAAACAAACGAAATTCTATCCGAACCTCAAGCTGGTTTCAGAAAGGATACTCGCCAACAGATCATATTTCCACTCTTTATCACCTTTCGGAACTGCTAAAATGTCGCAAAAAGAAATTATATTGCGCATTTATCGATTTCCAAAAAGCATTTGATACCGTCTGGAGATCAGGGCTCTGGCAAAAACTTTTACAAAATAACATAACTGGGAAATGCTTAAAAGTCATTTTTAACATGTATCAAAATATTAAATCATGTGTATGTAACGGCGGTAAATATTCTGACTTTTTTCTGTGCAAACAAGGTGTCTCCGATTTTGTTTTCACTATTTCTCAATGACCTTGAAGGTTCCCTAGCTTCAGATTCATGTTGCGGTTTACAACTTAAACCTGGTGATTTTCACAAATGCTTTGAAACAATTATTACACTTTTTGCACTGTTATATGCTGATGATACTGTGCTTATGTCCTCAGACCACTGCGATTTGCAAGATATGTTAGATTCATTTAATAATTATTGTAACAAATGAAGACTTAAAATAAACACATCAACATCCAAAATTCTCATTTTCGGCGGCTCTAAAAAGGACTATAAAAGAAATTTTAATATTGGTGATAACATCCTTGAAAATGTAGATCATTATCCCTATCTTGGCATTACTTTACAAAAAATAATAAATTTACTAAAACCAAACGGTTACTGGTTGAAAAGGCAACAAAAGCAATGTTTTTCGTATTAAGCCAAGGTAGAAAACTCTCCATTTTTTTGTCATTTAAGATTATTTGATTGTATGATTGCTCCTATTCTTTTATATGGATGTGAATTTGGGGCTTTGAAAATATTTAATGTTTTGAAAATGTCCATCTGCGTTTTCTTAAATATTTATCATCATTGCGGAAATGTACACCTAATTATATGATATACGGCGAGTTTGGTAGAATTCCACTTGTTAATATCATCAAAAGCAGAATGGTATGTTTTTGGGCAAATCTTTTAATTGAAAAATCGTCAAAATTGTGCTCCTTGATTTATAAATTGACATTCAATGATTTTATGTTTGGCAAATATGAACATAAATGGATAAAGTATCTTAAATAAATTTTCGACAATCTTGGACTGAGTTTCATTTGGAATTCACAAAATTTCAAAAAGCTAAAAAAAACTAAAACGTCTTATTAAGAGTAAATTAACAGATATATTTTTACAAACATGGATGACAACTTTAGAAACTTCTTCGAAAGCAACTGTCTATAGTATATTTAAGAATCCATCTCTTAAATTTGAACAATACCTTCATTTTCTACATTATCATTCCTTGTTGAAATTCCGAACTGCTAATCATTTTCTTCCAATCGAGACAGGCAGATGGCAACGAATTCCAGTTAGCAATAGAAAGTGTACATTGTGTAATTTAAATGATATTGGTGACGAATTCCATTACTTATTTATATGCCCCAAGTTAACGTTAGAAAGAGAAAAATATATTCATAAATATTATTATATTAAACCAAATATATACAAAATTTATTCCCTTTTTAACACTACTAAGCTTGGTACTTTAAGAAAACTGTCAATGTTCTGTAAAATTATAATGTCGTTATTCAAAAAATATTGTCCATAACTTGACAATATCTCTATTTTTTAATTTAATTGCTGTGACCTTATATCCTGTTGTATATATGTAAATATGTATGTACCTGTTATGCTGCAGTTTGCAGCCTGAGTGAAAATAAAGTTCAATTCTAAACCACGGTTGAGTAACGATTGCATATTATTGGCCCCCAAGGCTTGTTTATAGTCACACCTGGTTGGGCTGACACAGCAGCCTCTTGTTTAAATAGTTGTATTTATGATCAGTGGAGTTGTATTTATGATCAGTGGAGGGAGGGTCGTCTAGACGGATTTCAATCATGGACTCGGGTAGGTCTCTTCTTACTTCAATAACTTGATGAATCCCGTATGTTTCACGAATGTTTTTTTTAAAAACATAATGTTATTTAACAGAAGACGTTGTCAATTTATTATGTCACAAATGTTTCAAACACTGCCTTAAAACAGGGACAGGATAGTGCATTGGTTAGCGCGTTCGGCTTCGGATCAATAATTCCTGGGTTCGATTCCCTACAGGGGCACGGCAACTTTGTGTGTAGTAGAGAACTGTTATACATGCAGTAAGGTTTTGACACAATGCTACACTGAATCTCAGCGCTGTACCACCCGTGGTTCACAAGTTCCAGCCGGTGCTCAGGTTTCACAGCAATGCATTGTCACCTCAAACATTGCAGTAGCGATTTCATTTCATGTTCCGATAATGACACATAGATATGATATATATAACTTTAAACCATCTTTTGTTTTATGATTTAATAACTTGTGGCAGTTAATTTGATCAGGTTTTGTTCCCCAAACAAACAAAATCCAGTCCAAACGCGTTTTTAAAAGTATTTAGGTGTTTTGGGAGCCGTTTAAATGATAATGTGTAAAATACGCTGATAATCAATATTCTGAGTTAAGGGTCTGTTGCCAAGAGAAAAGTTGTCTCTTTCTGATTCACAGGACAAATGAGTGCAATCCATCTTCCGGAATTTGCCGGATCCGGACAATTTGTCCTGTGGTTGTTGAGAATTGCAGGGTTTTGCAGAAGATTCCAAGGATTTCGAATGGTTATTTTGACCATGGAAGATATGGGAAAACATGTTCATTAGACTTGTGTATTGAGCCAAACTATTTGGATATGGTTTTGTTTGTGTTAACATTCAAGCCAGAGACAAGAGTAACTTGTTAAAATTACGTTCTGCAGGTTTTATCACGATGCATCATCATCATAGTGTTTCGGAATTTCTCGTTATAGAAACTGTCTTTTAACTTACAAACCCCAGAGAGTGGCACTAAGCTCACCCTTTAAAACAGCACGTGTGAACTAAATCAGTGCCAGCATGTGATAAAAACATTTGTTCTCAACTATTTTTTTACATTTCTTTCTAATTGTAATTTAAATGAATTGAGTATCCTCCTTATCAATGTGCTGTGTGTTATATAAATTGTAGATGTGTTCATAAGAAATACGTATGTTTCCACAGAGGACTTGACCATACTTCGCCTTGTAATTTCTATATCCTGTTCTGTTTCGGCCTGAATCATCGAACTGTATCCAGTGATCTCTATGTATGGGCTGCTTTATATGCAATATCTATCACAAGAAAGTTGCTCCCGGCAAGAGCATATTCAATGAATGCAGCTCAATTGCGAGGAAGTACAAAAGAGGCAATTGTGGTACATGCCCTTATCTACTCGAAGGACATTCATTGAATGTTAAGGGACAAGGAGATAATTGTATTATGCATCTAAGAACATGTTATATGTTATGACATGCTAAGACTGTAAAAGACAGAATATCGGACAAACAGCAAATCTAAAAGCCCGTGAGTCCACAAACAGCAAATCTAAAAGCCCGTGAGTCCACAAACAGAAAATTTAAAAGCCCGTGAGTCCACAAACAGAAAATCTAAAAGCCCGTGAGTCCACAAACAGCAAATCTAAAAGCCCGTGAGTCCACAAACAGCAAATCTAAAAGCCCGTGAGTCCACAAACAGCAAATCTAAAAGCCCATGAGTCCACAAACAGCAAATCTAAAACCCGTGAGTTCACAAACAGAAAATCAAGTGTCCAGAGGTGTGCTTTCCCTCTCAATGAACATGTGGACGTATGTGAAAAAAGAAAAGAAATACAATTCTGGATTTTCCCATTATATCAACTTGTAAACTCCGATAAAATCAAAAGAGTTTTAAAAGAAGAATATAAAATATGTCATTTGAATAAAATCAGATAAATTGTTTTTAAACAAATATGCCTACAAAGAAATGCAACTTGTGATTATGTTGCATAATTAGATTTTCTTATGATATTAACACATACATAAATATTTGTTAATCCAAAACAAACGTGTAGGTCGGATAGTTAACACACAATGTATCAGTTTTATACAACTAAAGGTAACTTACGTGGATGCCATAAATATCAGATATCAGATCTTCGCCATCTCCTGATACATCTCTAAACAAACGACAGTTCGAAAATCAACCCATAATTCCCTGACAGGTAGTGGCATGCCTGAATTGGGCCAGCATGTAAACATTCTGTACTGTGCCTGTTCTGGTCCAGTACTGGCCCTTTGAAAATACCCCATAATGCATTCAGACAGGCAGTCATATACCTTAACTAGCTATAGGCAGTACAGGGCCAGTATAATACTTCAGTACCATATTGCCAGTACTGGACCATTACAATTATGGCTTACATGTGCCGATTCAGTTAAGCCAAAACTGGACCAGTACCAGCACTGCTTCTTTACCGTTAGCCAGTATATCTTTATCGACTTTATTAGTCAGTACATGTACTGATCAAGTAATGGCCCAGTAAGTTATGTTCAATTTTTAAGATACATAAAGGCAACAGTCAACCCTACTACAGAACATTAAGTACTAAATATAACACTTCTAACCAGCATGCTTGTAAATGGAATCAGATAGTTGAAAGCAACCCAGAACCAGAGATGGAGACTCTACAACCATCTACCTTTCAGATGTACTCACGATACACAGTTACAATGGTTCCAATATACAGTGTTACACCAAATATTATCGACTAACAAGAGATTACTTAAAATGCAACTTATAGACTCGGACATGTGTAGTTTTTGTTCTAATCATATAGAATCAATCGCCCATGTGTTTTATGATTGTAGCAAAGTAAAAACGCTTTGGCAAGAACTGGAACTCTGGTTATCAGAAAATATCCATGTAAGACTTTCATTAACAAAACAACATGTTCTGCTTGGTTTTCACCATCGAAATAATGACACAATCAACATTATTATAATTATCTGCAAACACATTATTTTCAAACACAGATTTTCTAAAAGAAAGTACCCAGCTTCCAGTTCCTGCAAAAGGAGATCTATAAATATTATCTTTTGACCAACACTGCAGCTCTAATTTATCCTGGAATAGATAGATTCTACAAGTTCTGGTCATCTTGTCATTTACTTTTTGTTGTTTGAATTGTTTACTGTATACAACATCATTGATGTAACCGTCTCATGTCTGAAATGCAACAAAATAAAAATTATAACAAACACATGTTTGCTGGGAGAACTTCATTATTCTTTTTAAGATGAAAAGAAAGGACATCCCCTAAATGATTATTGGCAACCACAACCTGGATTCGGACAGCACCAGTTTGGCTACGGGCAAAAGAAAACTGTATTTGTAAGTATCCATTTTATGAAAGTGTGATAGATACATAGACAATCAATTACTAGAATTGAATCCTTAACATTTGTTATTTTGTACGTCAAATAATTTACCTTCGTTGAACAGACACTTGAGACTGAAATGGACTACTTACTGTATAGTACTTACCAATTTGTTACTGCATGGTCTACAGTGTTGAAACTATTATTTTGACATTCAAAAAATTTCTGCAGAAGTGATAGAAGTGAAGCACGAATATTATTATTTTTATTCATGCATTTAAGTATGGCCACACCAAAAGCTTATTGAGTTTCCCAAGAGCAAGAGCAAACATTCCCAAGAGCAAAACATCTCCTATGCATAATATGTTACTGACGAGAACATACGATAATAAGTGGTAGGAGGATTGTGGTCTAGTGGCACGGTCAGGAGGATCACGGGTTCGGTGGGATTCATAGTTGATTCAGGTTGTTAGCAGGCAAGGGTGTCTGAAAAACATTGGCTACTTTCCGAGCTGGATGAGGAGGCTGTCGTCTTGCAGCAACACGGGCGTCTCTTTCTGTACCCCCTTGGTCAATATTCTCTTCCAGCACAACATGTTGCCTGAAGCGAACCGTCACCGTGAGCCATTCTACTCTGGATGCGGTCTTTTCTCTCTCAGACGTCGGACATGTATTCTTCGGCCAACCCTGTAAAGTTGAAAACGGGACTCCATAAATATGACTTACGTCAGTAAGTCAGCCGGATATTGCTGTGGCACTGCGCCCATTCTATGAGTGCAGTGTGATGTTCTTGAGTCCTAAACTAAAGGCGCTATGGCAGGTCTTCTGGTTCCAAATAAAAGTCCCAGGGCTACGAAACTAAAAACCTTTATTTTTAACTTCCCCAGAAGCAGTAAGGCAGCTAGAAAGCTGAAATTTTGTGGACACACTCAGACACTCCTTGGGCAATTTTACTAACATGGGTTAATATCGATGACAACGATTGTTGTTCAAAATTTCAAAAATGCTGAATCGAATTTGGTGTCCTTTACATTATATCCAAGGCCACAGCGAAACTTTAAAATTGTTTAGCATTGGGAATTTCAGTTGGACATATCAAGGTTTTCAGTGGGATATATCCAGATCTGTTTACTGAACTCTATTCGTGTTTTACACGAAGTTTCTTAGGAGGAATAGAATTAAAACCTGAATGTGTGGCTTCCCAGCCAATATCCCAGAGAGATGTTAACTCAAAGCTTCTCAAGGGCAGGCAGGGCACAATAGACTTGATGGCATGGACATCTGCATGTTGAAAAGTTGAAAAGTTGAAAATGAGTGTACATGGTTCGATAAAGCCATTGACATAGTTTTTTGTAATTCGAAACAATAAAATGCAATTTTTGCTTTATACGCAACATTGTTATTACCACTACGGATAATTGGTTTGTGTAATAAGATGTTTTGCCCTCTAAAATAAATTTAAATGGCACAAACTATCAGTATAAATAGGAAATTTGACAAAAATGAATTTTGCAAAAAACGCCCCTTAAATATGATCTTTGGATGATATCAAGTACGGTAAGTAAAACAATAGTGTACACGGTTCCGTAAAGCTATTGGAATCGTTTTTGTCATTCGAAATAATAAAATGTGTTCACAATAAAATGGCCGCCATGTATTTTTGCTTGAAACACAACATCGTTTTACCACATCGGAAAATGTGTTTGTGTAATAAGATGTTTTACCCTCTAAAGTAAATATAAATGACATAAACTATCCTTATAAAGGGAAAATTTGAAAAAATAAGTTTTGCAAAAAACGTGCTACAGCCCCTTTAAAAGTGACAATTGCGTGTTGATTATATATATTCGTTGCATACATAAATATAATTATGCTTGAATGCCCGCTGAGTTCTCCACGAAATGTCATATCAAAATGTTGCGTAATATATGTCGGTCGACTTCACACCCACTAAAACGAGTCTGCTACCAGTCAGGCAGAATTGTATATTTATCGAACAGGTTATACAGCGTATAATATACAAGTACAATTCGACTTTTTTCTTCAACCCCAGTTATGCTTGTGTAATAAATGTAAAGCCACATTGTCATATTATATGACATATATATATATATATATATATATATACAGTGTACATATGTACACTCAACCGCAAAAGAAACGTCACCTCATTTTGAACCGAGTAAAACACGAAATACTTCTGTCGGAGCAAGTTTATGTTGTGTAAAGACGTAAATGCAATGCCATACACCACAGTAGGATGTGTATATGTTTATGTTGTGTAAAGACGTAAACGCAATGCCATACACCACAGTAGGATGTGTATATGTTTATGTTGTGTAAAGACGTAAACGCAATGCCATACACCACAGTAGGATGTGTATATGTTTATGTTGTGTAAAGACGTAAACGCAATGCCATACACCACAGTAGGATGTGTATATGTTTATGTTGTGTAAAGACGTACACGCAATGCCATACACCGCAGTAGGATGTGTATATGTTTATGTTGTGTAAAGACGTAAACGCAATGCCATACACCACAGTAGGATGTGTATATGTTTATGTTGCGTAAAGACGTAAACGCAATGCCATACACCACAGTAGGATGTGTATATGTTTATGTTGCGTAAAGACGTAAACGCAATGCCATACACCACAGTAGGATGTGTATATGTTTATGTTGTGTAAAGACGTACACGCAATGCCATACACCACAGTAGGATGTGTATATGTTTATGTAGTGTAAAGACGTAAACGCAATGCCATACACCACAGTAGGATGTGTATATGTTTATGTTGTGTAAAGACGTAAACGCAATGCCATACACCACAGTAGGATGTGTATATGTTTATGTTGTGTAAAGACGTAAACGCAATGCCATACACCACAGTAGGATGTGTATATGTTTATGTTGTGTAAAGACGTAAACGCAATGCCATACACCACAGTAGGATGTGTATATGTTTATGTTGTGTAAAGACGTAAACGCAATGCCATACACCACAGTAGGATGTGTATATGTTTATGTTGTGTAAAGACGTAAACGCAATGCCATACACCACAGTAGGATGTGTATATGTTTATGTTGTGTAAAGACGTAAACGCAATGCCATACACCACAGTAGGATGTGTATATGTTTATGTTGTGTAAAGACGTAAACGCAATGCCATACACCACAGTAGGATGTGTATATGTTTATGTTGTGTAAAGACGTAAACGCAATGCCATACACCACAGTAGGATGTGTATATGTTTATGTTGTGTAAAGACGTAAACGCAATGCCATACACCACAGTAGCATGTGTATATGTTTATGTTGTGTAAAGACGTAAACGCAATGCCATACACCACAGTAGGATGTGTATATGTTTATGTTGTGTAAAGACGTAAACGCAATGCCATACACCACAGTAGCATGTGTATATGTTTATGTAGTGTAAAGACGTAAACGCAAACCCATACACCACAGTAGGATGTGTATATGTTTATGTTGTGTAAAGACGTAAACGCAATGCCATACACCACAGTAGCATGTGTATATGTTTATGTAGTGTAAAGACGTAAACGCAATGCCATACACCACAGTAGCATGTGTATATGTTTATGTTGTGTAAAGACGTAAACGCAATGCCATACACCACAGTAGCATGTGTATATGTTTATGTTGTGTAAAGACGTAAACGCAATGCCATACACCACAGTAGCATGTGTATATGTTTATGTTGTGTAAAGACGTAAACGCAATGCCATACACCACAGTAGGATGTGTATTTGGTATTGAAATAAAGATATATAAAATGTAAAATGCTAATTAGTAAATGATGTTGCCGACATGCATAACCCTCTTGGACTTAATCTATTGACGCAGCATTACTGTAAGACATCTTAAAACAAAAACAGAAACCTTTTTTACTCTCCTATCTTGTCTTGATAAGGAGAATCAAATCAACGATTTATTATTCCGAATTTTTTTATGATATATGAATCGGTGGTGTTTCAAAAATACAAAGTCAGTTTTGTTGGCTTCTGAAGAGATGTGTGACTCTTATGCAGTCATATTTATTATCTTGTATTTTGTATGGTAATGTTTCTTTTGCGGTTGAGTGTAATTATAAAACATTGCTTATTACTCAGTTGAAAATTATGACATCGTCTGAATGATCTAGTAACAATAAATAAATATGTCAAATGTATCAAAGGCCTATCACTGATCAATCAGACATTATCGCGATGGTTAAGTTTTTCCTGAACCAGGGTTAAGGGCACACGGTCAAAAGGTATGACCTCAGTATGTGACATTGGAACAACATTTTCAAAGGCCTATTATGCATTTTTCATCAAGGTCAAGGTTAGATGGTAAAAGAAAAAAATCCACAGAAATATTAATGAATCAAAAGTTTGAGTCACAGTCTGAAAATAGGAAATTCAAGCGCTCAAAGTCAAGGGTCATGACTCTGAATATATCGATTCCATTCATTCCAAAGAAGCACATGCGCATCACCGATGTATATCAAAAGCGTGTGTGCTGTTTCAAAACAATGGATCAAAAACTGTGTGAAATGTTTATTTCAGAACACAGGTAACCTTTTAAGGACGGACGGATAGACAGTTGAACTGCGCCATGACATAACCCCCCTTCGGTTTCACCCGCATTACGCATTATTCATTATAAAAAAGGAACAACAATGATCGTAGAGATGAAACAACTCCAGCCATGTGGACAGGAGTGCTCAGTTTGAAATAACGTCCTTGGTTTCACAACTAAGTTTTGATGCAACCAATCAGAATGCTCCATTTCTAACCCAGAAAATGCATTATGTGCAGCAGAAGTAAGATTGGAAGAATTGAGTGAGTAACCTGTGTGAAAAGAGAATGACCCCTTGATTAATGCAGGTTTCTCTTACTCCAAGGTCACGGGGGCCCCGTCGATTCAGCCGAGTGTCCATCCTCCGGACTATCTGACTCTGTCCATCGTGTCCTGCTTCTTCTGTTTTCCAGTTGGGCTATTTGCCTTTAAGTACTCACAATATGTGAGTATATTGAACTTGACAATGCATTAGAACTGGAAATGGAAACAGTAAATATGATCAAGAAAAAGGAATTCAGATATATATTTTTTTTATTTCAACAACAGTGACATAAATGTAACTGTATCACTAAAACTGCCCACACCCGGCGCTCCAGTGCTACTTACACAGGGGTAGTGATTTTTTAAACCCTCTTTGTGCTAAGAACGTCGTAAGTCAATGTTAATATATCTCAGACTTTACTATCTGATGCATTCACGTCCAGGGCTTATGTCTTGAAGCTCGTCATATATGGATCAAAACAACACCAAATCAAGCATCTACCTGTAAGCTCACTACCGTCAAACATGTAATTGTATGCGAAAGTTGACGTTTGAATTATCAAAATGGAAAATATTGTAATGAAATGACCTTTATTTTATTTATTTTCCAGTCACGACATTCATACCAGATGGGTGACTACACCGACGCAGAGGTTCATGGACAAACAGCAAGGAACATCGGAATTGCTGCCATCGTTATCGCAGTCATTTCCATTGCAGCCGCCATGATCCTAAATGTGCTTCTTATCACGAATTAGTTACTTCTCTATCCTCGGGCCCTTCGTTTAAACCTAGGAATATCGAGGATGGATGATGGTACTGAAAGAAGCTTCGAATTCGACATAATACAAAGAATAGAAATCTTTCTACATGTCATACTTTCAGTAACACTTGTTTCTCATTTGATGATGTCAATACTTCTGGACCTTCCAATGTTCACATAGTAGTATCAAAAGCAACCTGCCATTTGCTATTTAAAGATTAACGTTAAACACATTCATGTTGATATTCCTGTGTTCGACTTAAACTGAAAACTATCAAAATTGTTATCAAATCTGAAGCTTGATTAGAACTAATGATGATGAGTAAATTGTCATACTCATCTATGTTACCAATTTTTGCCATAGTGTTTGTATCCTTTTCGTATAATCTGTATATGTAATTTTCCTGTACACGTACCACAAAAAGTAATAAAAAATATAGTCGCAAGCGACGACAAGCGGATTCTGCGATTCAATGTTTTATTTAATTCAAAGTTAATGAATTAGGAGATCTTGATTTTATATGTATTGCTGTAATTTAGGGAAAGATTTTTGAAGACACTTACCCTAAAAACTGAGAAAGTTCATTTTCTTTGAGATTTAAATTTTGAACTTATTGGACCCAAATCTCATTAAAGAAGTCGAAAATTCAAAATCGGCAAAACGACAAACGTACCAAAATATTTCAAGACATCATTTTAAATTATCGGTTACATGTAGAGAACTATACAAAAATACAACCAAAAAACGTAGCCAGTACGCTATTGTTGACAGTGTTGCCAGTATGAATTTTTAGATGAATAAAAGTTCAAAAACAAGTCAAAACAAATTAACATACAAAACAAAATAAGTTTTGAACATTTAAAATTATATTTAAGTCAAAAAAGTTTTTCGCGGGTGGATTTGAACTCCACCATGTACATATCGCTGGATTAGAAATCCGACATTCTACCATGAGACCACGAGTCCGGTTCGACTAACAAACGAAAATTTGTGATTATATTTTATACATCTATAAGACACTGTTTTGTTCCGATAATATTTATCGAAATTAAGGGAATTTATATAGCTTTTGTTGATATTTTGTCTAAAATCATTGCTTTGCTCTTGGGAGAATCATTATGCATTGATGCAATTACGTCAACATACACTGTACAGCAGTACTGTACAGTACTGTATGATCACATTCGTCAAGTAGAATAGATTTGCGTTAATCGTGGTGCAGTGTCCGGTTTTCGATCAGAACTACTTTTACATATATATATTGTAATCGACTATCGACTATCATCAAATTGGTAATTTTCGACAACAGTCAGTATTTCTCGATAGAATAACACCATCTATAATCTTTAGCAGGACTGACCCCCCGGCAAAACAATTTATGTCAAAACGAAAGTATGAATTTCCTCTGTTTACACATCAAAATGAAATGGACTACACTAATTGCTTCCGGGTTGAAGTAAAAGTTCGTAGCTATGTCCAATGCCTCTACAATATAGAAATTACTGAAAATCAAATAAGGAGTGGTCTATTGCGACGCTTCAATAAAATCTTCACCAAGTCAGTTCAAATCAAACTTATTAAAATATTCAAAATTACCATACTTTGATAGGTGATTGTGAAACAAGTATTAGGAGTTTACTCAAAATATAACAAACTTGTTATTCTCGAATGCTTCAGCTGCATATATATCTAAGATTCAGCGCTTAGATGCAACTGTCTTCAAAGTGGTGTTTCCGCAAAAGTGCATGATAAATAAAGGTTAAAATTCAATATGGCGTCAAAACCACGTGACCTACGACTTCGCAATGGCAACATATTTTGCTTGTCTAGTTATTAAGCATCTTTCAAAACAAGTTACGACTCTCTAGTATGTCACTGGGATTATTTAGACCCAAATTTAACATGTCAAAATCAGACAAATTTTAAGAAAATCAATATGGCGGCTAAACCACGTGACCTGCGAATTGGTCATGATTTACTTTTTTGCTTGTACTGTTCTTGCGCATCGTGTGGAAAAAGTTTCAAGTCTTTGTCTCAATTTTGAAAATTTTCCCCATGTTAAAATTCGAAATCGTGATTTTCTGTCATTTTTCAGCCTTAATTGTGACCGGAAATGACTGTTCGCGAGCGATTTTATTATTGATACCTAAGGACACTACATTTTTCTAGTAGCCCTGAAAATTTCATGCAATTGTGAGATCGGGAAGTTGGAGTAATGTCCTCTTGAATTAGGTCCATTGTATCAAATCGCCCAACTTTGACAGGTCACTGTGCGAAAAGTATTTGGAATTCGCACAAACAAGAACAAACTTGTTATTCCCCAATGTGTCAGCTATATATAAGGTAAGTTTCAGCTCTTAGGTGCTAATATCTTCGGAGTGGTGTTTCCGCAAAGGTACATGGGGTCAGACATTTTGAAAAAGTTAGAAAATCCAAGATGGCGGCTGAACCACGTGACTTACGAATTCGCAATGATTTACTTTTTTGCTCGCCTTGTCATTGTGCATCTTTTGCAAAAAGTTTCAAGTCTCTAAGTGCATTTTGAAAAATTTTCCCATGTTAAAAATCGAAATTTGGATTCGAACTGGACCTTTAGTGGGACAACTGATTGGGCCAAAAAGCTTGCTGTGTCGTGTGGTTAGTAAGGGCTGTCAGACTGCAAAGTTTGGTTGAATTATCTGCTACCGTTTTGGCTGAATCGCTGTCACAAGATCGGTGCAAATAATAAAAAAAAAAACAAAAAAAAAAAAAACACGCCAATAACAATAAGGATTCTGCCCCAAAGGGCAGAATCCTTAATAAATATTAAAAAATTACAAGCAAGCTTAACGTGACGTCCAGCCGGGTGCAGCAGAGTACCGTTAGTCCTTAGGTTGGCTTCTATGTTTAAAGAAGCCTGGGAGTTTAAATTGACGATTTATTTTAACACGTTTAATTTATATCAATCCATAGAGATAGTTCACATTCCATATTTTACCTGTGAAATGATATTTGTTGAAACCTATGCCACATTTATATATTAATATATTTGTTTGATTATACACTTAGCAAAATAACTACTTGTCAAAAATAACTTATTCAATATCTGAAGGAACTTTAACTGAATCAAGTGATACATAAAAACACTAAAACAATTATCTCTATATACATGTGAGAAGGACTACCCATAAACAGTGTGTCAGTATAAGAAAGGAAACAGTGTGTCAGTATAAGAAAGGAAACAATGTGCCAGTATAAGAAAAGAAACAGTGTGTCAGTATAAGAAAGAGAACAATGTGCCAGTATAAGAAAAGAAACAGTGTGTCAGTATAAGAAAGGAAACAATGTGCCAGTATAAGAAAAGAAACAGTGTGTCAGTATAAGAAAGGAAACAGTGTGTCAGTATAAGAAAGGAAACAATGTGCCAGTATAAGAAAAGAAACAGTGTGTCAGTATAAGAAAGGAAACAGTGTGTCAGTATAAGAAAGGAAACAATGTGTCAGTATAAGAAAGGAAACAATGTGTCAGTATAAGAAAGGAAACAATGTGTCAGTATAAGAAAAGAAACAGTGTGTCAGTATAAGAAAGGAAACAATGTGTCAGTATAAGAAAGAAAACAATGTGTCAGTATAAGAAAGGAAACAATGTGTCAGTATAAGAAAGGAAACAATGTGTCAGTATAAGAAAGGAAGGAAACAATGTGTCAGTATAAGAAAGGAAGGAAACAATGTGTCAGTATAAGAAAGGAAACAGTGTGTCAGTATAAGAAAGGAAACAGTGTGTCAGTATAAGAAAGGAAGGAAACAATGTGTCAGTATAAGAAAGGAAACAGTGTGTCAGTATAAGAAAGGAAACAGTGTGTCAGTATAAGAAAGGAAGGAAACAATGTGTCAGTATAAGAAAGGAAGGAAACAATGTGTCAGTATAAGAAAGGAAACAGTGTGTCAGTATAAGAAAGGAAACAGTGTGTCAGTATAAGAAAGGAAGGAAACAATGTGTCAGTATAAGAAAGGAAACAATGTGTCAGTATAAGAAAGGAAACCATGTGTCAGTATAAGAAAGGAAACAGTGTGTCAGTATAAGAAAGGAAACAATATGTCAGTATAAGAAAGGAAACAATGTGTCAGTATAAGAAAGAAAACAATGTGTCAGTATAAGAAAGGAAACAATGTGTCAGTATAAGAAAGGAAACAATGTGTCAGTATAAGAAAAGAAACAATGTGTCAGTATAAGAAAGGAAACAATGTGTCAGTATAAGAAAGGAAACAGTGTGTCAGTATAAGAAAGGAAGGAAACAATGTGTCAGTATAAGAAAGGAAGGAAACAATGTGTCAGTATAAGAAAGGAAACAGTGTGTCTGTATAAGAAAGGAAACAGTGTGTCAGTATAAGAAAGGAAGGAAACAATGTGTCAGTATAAGAAAGGAAACAGTGTGTCAGTATAAGAAAGGAAACAGTGTGTCAGTATAAGAAAGGAAGGAAACAATGTGTCCGTATAACAAAGGAAGGAAACAATGTGTCAGTATAAGAAAGGAAACAGTGTGTCAGTATAAGAAAGGAAACAGTGTGTCAGTATAAGAAAGGAAGGAAACAATGTGTCAGTATAAGAAAGGAAACAATGTGTCAGTATAAGAAAGGAAACCATGTGTCAGTATAAGAAAGGAAACAGTGTGTCAGTATAAGAAAGGAAACAATGTGTCAGTATAAGAAAGGAAACAATGTGTCAGTATAAGAAAGAAAACAATGTGTCAGTATAAGAAAGGAAACAATGTGTCAGTATAAGAAAGGAAACAATGTGTCAGTATAAGAAAAGAAACAATGTGTCAGTATAAGAAAGGAAACAATGTGTCAGTATAAGAAAGGAAACAATGTGTCAGTATAAGAAAAGAAACAATGTGTCAGTATAAGAAAAGAAACAATGTGTCAGTATAAGAAAGGAAACAGTGTGTCAGTATAAGAAAGGAAACAGTGTGTCAGTATAAGAAAGGAAACAATGTGTCAGTATAAGAAAGGAAACAATGTGTCAGTATAAGGAAGGAAACAATATGTCAGTATTAAAAAGGAAACAGTGTGTCAGTATAAGAAAGGAAACAATGTGTCAGTATAAGAAAAGAAACAATGTGTCAGTATAAGAAAGGAAACAGTGTGTCAGTATAAGAAAGGAAACAGTGTGTCAGTATAAGAAAGGAAACAATGTGTCAGTATAAGAAAAGAAACCATGTGTCAGAGAAGAAAGGAAACAATTTGTCAGTATAAGAAAGGAAACAATGTGTCAGTATAAGAAAGGAAACAATTTGTCAGTATAAGTAACCGCATGGCATTACAGAATCATAATCTAGCGTTGAAAGGGAGAAAATTTAATTCAGATAACGTTTTGCTTCTTTTGCATTTCTACATTTATAAAATTTGGGCATTTTGGTCTTCGAAAACATGTTACATTATATTGAAATTAACTGTTGGTTGCTGTACTGTGAGTAATTCCATTCCTTGCTTGTCAAACTTTAAATTAGTACCTGCCTTTTAGTCAAAAGTCACTTGTTACAGCACTATGAGTTTTTTTTTTTATTAACAAAGACAATTTAGATAAAGTGGCCTAGTGATGAAATCTGATCATTGTCAACTGCAATTACCCCTCTAAAACAAACACAAGTGTTTAATTAACGGGATGAACTGGTAATAATCCAAAATGGATGACAAATCGTATCATTATAGCCTTTTTGTAAAAAAAAAATCAATAATTGTAAATAATAGAATGCAATTTTAACAACAGTGTCTTCCTTGTTTGCAAGATAAAAAAGGTGTGCTGATTTGTTAAAGTCAACTTGGTAATCAAAAAGTTATATTTGATATCTGAATCTTATATTTTATCGTGTAATTTAGGCACCAGGATAATAGTTATTTTGGGTGAGATACCAGTACCATTACAACTTAAGTCCTTATTTCTTAAAATTTCAATTTAATCATTTTTCTTTGAAGAAAGTTGTCACAAAATATACTTTCCTCGGGGGTGCTTAACATTTTCCATATGCACATTAAAAAGCATCATGTTATCCATCATAAGAAAACCACAGAAGAATGCCCCGACACTAAAAATCATAAGCGGAGCCTATTGAACCCATTCCATTGCATGATAAACCATATAACTATTGATATATTAATACGAATAGTAGTATTATCAAATTCCAGAGATTCATGATTGTATGAAGAGCTGTCATAAATATCTAATAAATACCGCGACAGTTTTAAACCTCTGCAAAACATCAAACTGACTGACGAATCTTGCAAATGTATACATACAATAGATAGATAGATATTCTTTATTTCCTCCAATATGAAGATACATATGCATATAAATATAAATCACAGGTCACATGTCAGAAAATTTAAGATTCATTACAATACATATTCTATACAGAAATGTAAATTTTTAGCAACATTTTGCAAAGTATTTTTGCCACTGTCTTACAGTTTTGCTAATCATCTTTATACACTTTAACCAAATATTTACATCAAGATTATCTACTTGTTCAGTTGGGGTTTCCCCCAGGAAAAACATAAGAAACACATCATCATCATCCCATATACTGACAAGAGTTTCAACATCTAATGCATCAACAAGAAACTCGAAAAGTTGGTCCCGTAAACATTGGGTCTGCGGACAAAACATAATTACATGTCTAACAATATCATAGGCATATGTACAACATATACACTCTTGTGATTGGATAAGAAATGTGCTAACACGTAGGAGAAACGCAATATCATTAACTTCAGTTAACTTCATCATCAGTATCAACAACATTGTGTACATCATCTTGCTTGCATGTTAGTTCATGAATAAAACTATCCACAAAATTGATAAATTCTGAATCAAAACTATGATCGTTAGAAGGTTTGGCCAGGTCTTTAAAGTACTTAGCAAAAAGATTGCATATATCTTCTTGCGTGTCACATGTCTCATTTGCATATCTAAGAGTTCTGATATGATCCTTATTTTGCCTGTAGCGTTTGGTCACTCTAGTCACTCCTGGATGTCCACCTCGGCTGCTTCGTATATCTCTCTAAACTTATCATCTTGCTGCTTGCGTTTAGAGTGTCGGTGTTGACGGCGAAATGCCCTCTTTGCCTGTTTATATTTAACATAGTATTCATTGTCCTTGTCACGAGATTTGCCACTAGTCACCCAGTCTCTACGGGCATCTCGCATCGTGTTGTGTATCACTTTCAGATTGTCTCTTTTCCAGTAGGGTTTCAAGTGAGATTGAAACTTGGAAGCAGGTATGCTGACTGCAGCAGCGGCATGCAGAGAGTCAATGATGTAACTATGATATGCTTCAATATATTCGACATGAGATATAAAATCACACAAATCAAACTTCACACCAGAAAAATAATTTTCACACTCATACCGATATAACATAAAATCAATACTGTTAGCCTTGCGCCAATTAAAGTGTGTACCTCCATACTGTACTGGCGTTACATCATGAATTAGACACACAAGTACAGGAAGACGATCGGAGACAGTATAAAGCCCCTGTCACAACCCATCGTGCGTGCAATTCGTTCGTACGTTTTTTGGGGAGGCCACGGTCGCTACGTTTTTCTGAAAACGTAGGGTGGATTAAAGCGGCTGTCACAACCCGTCGTACGTGCAGCTGCGTGCTGTCTACCGACAAAAACGTGGGTTAAATTGGGGAACGTACTTACTGGGTACGTTGTACGTGCTTACTCGGTACGATCGACGTGAGTTTTCTTTAATTATTTGATAGTTAAACTTTGGACGTGCCGAGTAAGCACGAACTACGCACGTACAACGCACGTTGTACGCACGTGCAACGTGCGTCGTTCGTAGAGAAAGTGTTAGTGGGTAAGCTTGAAAAAAACGCACGATGTCGGTGCGTTGTGCGTGCGGTTGTCGTACAGGGCACGCACGTCGATCGTACGGAGGAAAATTCGCAGCCCGTTCGTAGACTGCACGCAGCGAAAGTTCTGCATGCACTAAAAGTTCTACGACGAGACTGCGTGCTTCAAATTTGTCCAAAATCGGTACGGCGTCGGTACCGAGGACGCACGAATTCCCCAATTTACCCCACGTGTTTGTCGGTAGACAGCACGCAGCTGCACGTACGACGGGTTGTGACAGCCGCTTAAGGTACTGCAGCATCAATGTCAAAACCAATCATATTATTTCTAAAGTCAAGGTTGATGAATATATAGTCAAGCATAGTTCTGACAGTTTTACATTTGCTTGCATATGTATAGAGGGTGGAGTTGTCAAGAGGAACAACTGAGATAAGGTTACGCTGTTTAAGAGCCCTCTCTAAGCATTTAGCTCTTGGTTTCAGTGGAGCAGTGGATCGTATATCAGCATTAAAGTCACCAAGGAGAATGGTTTCACCTTGAGTTTAGCACTTATCATATACCTCCATCACATTACACAGTTCCTCAATGTAGCAATTATCCAGCACATTAGAGGAAGGTAGGCCAACACCTATGATTGATAATGTCTGGTAACAGTTCGTGAGAGTCACTCCGATCATGTGTTCACTGCATGGAATGCGGATTACCGAGGTTTTAAAATTCTCACTTTTCCTTACAAATAAAGCAACACCTCCCGCGCCTCTCATGGAATTATGATCATTTTGGCATTTAACATACACATTGAAGTTATTATGTAGCTCCGTGATTGCTTGTATTTGATTATTCTGCAGCCAATGTTCATTTAGAAACATAATATCGCAACTATTCAGTTTAGAGTCTATTTCTGGTAGAGACATCATAGCACCACGTATGTTCCATGTTATAATGCGAGAAAGAGTCATTATTAATAACACTAGTAGTGGTACGTTCACTTTGTTCATTTTGTCCATTTTGTCCATATTAGTATCCATTACCTTCCCGTTCGTTGTTTCTGTACCGCATGTTATTTGGGAGCCATTCCCAACAGTTGACGTTCTCTGGCCAAAAGGTTTCGTACTGAAGAATGACATTGGCCGATTCCCTGGAGACAGTTATCCTGATCGTATACGTTGGATGACGTTGGCTATCCCAGTGTTTCATCAGTTGAGTGTGGGAGATAGTCACTCCACGACCTCTTGCATAGTCACATATTGCATCCTTGACGACATCAAAAGAGTTGTCGGCCCTTACATAGCCGAGCACCAAACGTTTCCGTTTGTATTTTGATACACCACTAAATGACCGTTTCCACTGGTTGTCAAATGTTACATTTGCAACCTCTACAGGCTTGTGTTCAGGGTCATTGTTGGTCTCAACAAAAGGTCGTATGATTGTTACTTCTTCGCTTGGCTTGGGACTCGGGCTGTCTTCGTTGATGACAATACCTGATGAGCTTTGGGTTAAATGGGTCTCCACTGGAACGCGTCGGCTTGGAGGGTAATCATGGTTGAGGGTCGGGAATTCAAGATTTCTGATTTTCTCCTTTAAGAGTTTCTGAATACAATAGTTTATTTCTTGTATTCATGCAGTCAATCTTAGCATCCACTGAACGCACACTCTTGTCAATTGAATTTATCTTTGAATGAAAATTGTCTCTTGAATTTTTAATTTCAACTTCTTTCTGCTTCAGCTGATCATTCAGTTTAGACATTTCTGCTTTAAGAGACTTTTCAATAGATCTCAATGCTGAGTTTTCAGTTTCACATGCTCTGGCTGCATTGTCTCTTATATCATAGACATGCAATAGTTGCATCATGTCCTTAGTATACTTTTCTTCGAAGTCCTCAAGTTTCTTGCATACACATTCAAACTTTCTGTTCATGTCTTCATGCACATACATTAACTTCGATAGAACGTTCACAATTATATCTTTTTCTTTATCATTTGCAATTTCATTGACATTATTCTCCGGTGGACTTTTATTTCTGGACAGAACGTCACTTTGTATCACATGAGCCGGGATGACTCCTTTTATGAACTTGAAGAGCATATAGACATCAGATGCATATTTTTCTGTTACACATTTTGTCTGACCACTGCGTTTCACACGTCGTACAAGGATTCCTTCTGGGAAATCTTCACATTCAGATTTAGCAACATCATATAACGATTGCCTTATATGGTTCAGACCTTGTTCATCATTCCTATATGCATCAAATAACTTTCCTTCGCATGTTTTTCTGTCACTTTCTCCTAACATTTCATCAAGTTCCTTGAGAATGGCATATTCTAGTTTATCTGGAGTTTGAGTATCATATATTGGAGGTGACATTATTGGTAGGAAAAGTTTTTTTACCTTGTAAATATCGAAGTCCGTAGATCCGTTCAGAATATATGCACAGGTTTATCCACCTAATCACATAGCTCCTTGATTTGTAAGTCAAGACAGTCCACTATAGTATGCACAGATATGAGTAAGTCATTGTTCAGCTTGTGCCTTCATAATGTGAGCTTGGATGAGCTCTCACAAAACACGTCTGCACCCTATGCTTGGCCGCATTTACGCGACAGTTTTAAACCTCTGCAAAACATCAAACTGACTGACGAATCTTGCAAATGTATACATACAATACACGCCCTATTTGTTTATTGCTACATTGTAGTATTCCAAAATCGAGTGTGTCAACACAATTGTTTTGAAGGAATGTGGTAACAATAATAATTTCCATTAAAGTCATTAATAAGAAACATTTAACATTTAGTATAATTAAGCTACATGAAATTTTAAATTGTGAAAGATTATTTTGTCGTAATATCCTACATTCAATTAGGACACGATAAAGACATTACAGCTGCTGAACAAAAGTTTGTTACATTCACAACACTCTTAACATTTGTTTCATTCTTTTCCAAAATAAATAAATAATAAGAATGAAAATATCTTGTCACAAACAGGTAGTCAAATTATTTTACATGCAAATTAAGTTAGGAAATTGTTGGTACTATGCAGATATCAAGTTAGATTCTGGTTGCATTGAAGTTAGTGGTACTTTCTTGTATATAAACTGCATTGAAACACCAACGTTGCATATATTTCTTCCAGACATAAAGTGCTTTTGAATTTAATATTTACTTTATTTACTCTATTATAAAGTTCATAAACCTTACATAGGTTCTGAAAACCGTTTCTTATTTATCTCTGAGAATGTAAATTGGCAATCTGAGAGAGAGAGAGATATTGAAGAAAATTAAAGATCGAAGCGGGGCACGAATGTTACGTTCTATCTGATTTAATTGAGACAAACATAATGCAGCCCTCAGATTGTGTAACCAGTCAAAGATGTCTGATAAGAAAACAAGAAATGATAAATTTATCTACAATACTGGATCACTCATATTTCGCAGAGATCGCTGGTACATTGCTGTCTAAAAGCATCATTTAAATATTGACCAATAACAGTAAACAAAGGTTGGTATATCCCACTGCGGGGTATATAGAGCTCGGATATATTATCCGTGCGAAGTATAACTTGAAAAATTATCATGACTTTAAAATATACCTAAGCTATATATGTGTTGATGTTGTGCCTTTAAGGTATAAAACGCAAGGGTAAGATTTATGAGTGAAGTCTTGACCAAAACAGTCTACTTTTCATAAGCGAGTGAAAACATCCCTCAAACTTACCAGGTGTTCAGACCATCCTTCTGTCCCCTCAAGTACATCACCAATGTAACTATCCACATGCTTTACGCCTCTCAGTACCTTCCTCATCAATCTAGTGAACATTGCGGCTGCATTGAAGACACCAAAAGGCATAACTGTCCACTGATATAACCCATCTGGAGTTATGAATGCCGTATACGCCTTACTTTCCTTCTCCATTGGAATCTGCCAGTAAGCTTTACTGATGTCAAACTTGGATAAATACTTGCACTTGCTAAGTCTAGTGAACAAACTTTCTGCCAAAGTAACTGGTTCAGCGTCGAAAACTGTGATATGATTAATACGGCGATAATCTGAGCAGAATCGATAAGTGCCATCAGGCTTCTTAACCAGAACTATTGGTGATGCATAAGGTGAAGCCGAAGGCTCAATTACACCTAAGTCTAACATTGACTGAACTTCTGCAGCAACTGTCTCTCTCATATGATGTGGTAGCGGATAAGGTCGTGACCTGACTGGATCTGACGAGGTAACCCTGATCTTATACTCCATACAATTTATCCTCCCAGGCAAGTCAGTCAAAACATCTGAAAACTCAGCTAACAACTCCTTGACCTCTACCTTCTGCACGTCCGACAATTCTTGCGAAATATTGACATCGAGGTAAGATTCCTTGGCCTTCAAACTGGGAGAAACAATCTCTGGTAAATCTCCGTCCATTCCAACATCTACATCACCCTCTCCAACATCAACTAACCCTGTACAGACGTACTGATGAAGATTGACACTCACATCGCAAACCGCAGTGCTACAACTGGACCCCCTCTCAACATACTGCTTGAGCAAGTTAGCGTGATAAGTTTTCAACTTATCCCCTACTCTGACACGATAATTGCCAACACCGAAAGACTCCTCTATCACAAATGGACCCCTCCACTCTAACAACAACTTGTTGTGATCAGTGGGTAGTAACACGAGAACCTTGTCACCTGACTTCATTCGACGAACCTTAGCCTTCCTATTGAAGTGCTTCCTGTACCTGCTCGACTCCTTAGCCAATGACTGATGTGCTACCTCAATGGTCTCCTCTAACCTATTCTGCAAGTCTAGCACATACTGGTATGTAGTCCTAGTCTCCTGATCTGGAATATCCACAATTCTCTGAAGACCTGTACTGGACCTCTCACTTTCCTGCCATAGAGTAACTCAAATGGAGCAAAACCTAGACTTTCCTGAGGAACTTCCCGATAAGCAAAGAGCAAAGCTGGCAAGTAACGATCCCAATCTGTAGGCTTCTCTGCACACAACCGTTTAAGCATAAGCTTCAATGTACCGTTGAACCTTTCAACTAAGCCATTACACATAGGATGGTACGGAGTGGTGGTTAACTGCTTCAAGGATAATACCCGACTAACTTCCTTCATGACTGCAGATGTAAACTGGCTACCCAAATCGGACAACATCTCCTTAGGAACGCCAACTCGACTGAATATCTCCAATAAAGCCTCAGCAACATATTCCGTCTCTATCCTAGGTAGAGCAACCGCCTCTGGGTATCTTGTCGCATAATCTACTACAGTGAGTATATAACGATTACCCCGGTCTGTTACTGGATACAAAGGACCAATCAAATCTACTGCTATCCGTTCAAATGGAGTGGCAATCAACGGCATCTGACCAAGAGGAACCCTTCCAACTTTCCCTTTCGGAATCGTACGCTGACATATGTCACAAGACAAACAATGCCTCCTAACGTCTCCTTGAATACCTGGCCAATAAAATTGAGAAGATATCCTGTCAAGTGTTTTCTTCACACCCATGTGACCTCCCATCACCGACTCATGACCTATCTTCATAACCTCTGACCTCAAATCAGTAGGAACAACAGCCTGGACAGTAACTAACTTATCCTTGCCTATGTATTCCCGGTACAACATGTCGTCCTCACAGAAATACCTTGAAGTACCCTTCACTGTAACTCTCCTCCTATCCTCCTGTACACACTTCCGGACCTTATCCAACTCTGGATCAGCCTGTTGCTTCTCTATGAACCCTGACCTACTGAGAGTGATACCAACTGACTGCAACACCTTCATAGGCTTCATACCAACTTCTCTACACTTTCTCTGCCGTCTAGTCTCTACAGCTGCCACTGTCTCAACAACTACCTCCTCAACTTCCAACAACGGATCATCTGGAGCCCTCGCCCCTGGAATATTCCCTAACATGACATCAAACAAAGGTGTCTCTAAACACGCTGCCTTTACAGTACCCTTGTAGAAAGGTGAATCCAAAACAACCCAAGCTACAGGCACTGTGAGAACCCTACCATCACCCAAAGTACAGTTGTGAACTTCACCCTCAACAAAACAATCCTCATCCACCAATGACCTCTTAACGATAACCCCATTGCAACCAGAGTCTCGCAAAACATTCACACTTTGTCCACACAATTTCCCTACCCGTACAGGCATAGTACCACACATACCACACATCGTGCCCGACATGACTGCAGCCTCACTTCCATCTGCTACAACCGAAACTGTACTACTCTTCTCTATAATATCCTCCGAACAAACTCCATCAATCACCTCTGTATTCTCAACCATGGACTGATCTGACATCTCACAAACATTCTCAATGATGACGCTAGCCGCCCCTGTATTCCCCTTAGGCCTAGACTTCCACTTAGGACAAACAGCAGACATATGACCCAACTCGCCACAACTGTAACATTTCCTCTCTCCTACTGGTATAAAACCTCTGAAATCCTTCTTTGCCTCCTGCACTGGCTTCTTAACCTGACTGTTTGAGCCCTTCTTGTACTTATCATTTCCCTGACTGAACGGATTACCAGATCTACCCAAACTACCATCTCTAGCCTCGACAAACTGCTCTGCCAAACCCGCCATATCCTCTACCGAATTTGGCTTCCTCTCCCTTAAGAATATACTGAGACCTGGACTAACCCCAAGCAAAAGCTGTTCCCTCAACATTAAATCCCGAACCCCACCAAAAGACTTGACACTATCACTAAGATCTACCCATCTATCAAAATAATTCTTGATCCTGACCATATACATGTACTGAGTAAAAGTCTCACCTGTCTCCAACTTTGCTGTCCTGAACATTTGATGGAAGCCTTCTTCAGTCATCTCGTACCGTTTCAGTAGCGCATGCTTCACCTCCTGGTAATCATCAGCTTTAGCCAGATCAAGACGTGATTAAACTTCAAGAGCCTTACCTTTCAATAAGGTGCTGAGATATGTCGCCAACTGCGCCTCTGGCCATGACTGTGCTTTAGCTATACGCTCAAACCTTTGCAAGTATGCGTCGATGTTGTCTTTGTTGTCCTCAAATGGTGGCATCCTGGGCATCTTCGGTATGCCAGGTGATTTACTTTCCTCATGTTTAAAAGCCTTACCAAGTTTAGTCTTCTCTACCTCTAGTTGTAGTCTATCCCTCTCTAAGTCTATCTTCATCTTCTCAACCTTTCTTGCACTCTCACTCTCTCTCTCTTCCTTGTCTAATTTAAGTTTCTCTAATTCTATAGCACTTTCTCTCTCACGCTCTTCTCTCTCTACTTTCTTTATCTCCCGTGTTCTTTCTCGCTCATCTCTCTCAAGTCTATCTTTCTCTCTATTAATTTCTAGCTCCCGCTGCTCTTTCACAAACTGCTGTAAACTCTCCCCAGTATAACCTAACTCTTTCCCCAAAGCGCAAATGCCTACTAAATCCATGTTGAAATAATACTAGCTAAGGTAGAAATGCACAACCAGTCAGTCAAAAGTATAGTTGAATCTAAGGGACTCGTTACACCAAAGCCAATCTACAGATACTAGTACTAGGCGGAAAAAGGATGAAGAAAATCATCAAGAGCCATCAACTAAAGCCCTAAACTAAACTGAAGAATTTAGAAATTTACAAAAAGCCCTGTCAATCACCCCATATGTGACTAAAAGATTTAGGTATCCCACCGCTGCCACCAAAATGTCACGATACGAGATGAAAAACAAAGTCAGTGTATAAATAAATGAAATTTATTTAAAGATCAAAATATTAATAACCTAAATTCCCCCCTTATTCCCCATTCTATCATACACTCAAACACCTCAACGTACACTATCGCCTCAAACTTCACACTTTCTCATACTCATACTCACATACCAAACTCACACCTTCTACACGTTACACTTGTCAAAAGATAATTAAACACTCTACAACATTTTAATACATCACATTATTTACAAGTCAGTAACACAAACCCGACATGCGTTTCATTACAAGTTTACACTTCACAGAAACAATATACAGTTCCACGTTTTACGTTCCATCACAAAGGTCATGGTGACCTCACACATGGCACAGTCCAGTGTGCAACAGGACACGTGATGTCCTAGTTACTTCCTCCCTACGACCCTCCACGTTGGTCTACATGACACGTGACGTAAGAGCTACGTCATCATCACGGGGTATATATGTCTTCCCACGTTGGTTCACAGACAAGTAGAAGCCCTCTCACCCGGCTCCATATTCGGCCCCGTCTAGGTCCGGACACTATGTAATACCAATATTACAGAATACAGTAAAATCATACAACACGAGTGTTACAACTCGGAATGATTTACACAAATACATGATCATTCAACGTACAACGAGCATACAGCTCAGAATGATACTACAGGTACATATTCATTCAACACACAACGAGCATATAGCTCAGAATGATACTACAGGTATATATTCATTCAACACACAACGAGCATTACAACTCAGAATGATTGATACCATTACATAATCACTCAACACACAGCAACCACCTTAGCTGCGAATGATTATACTTTCCAGCTATTATAGCATAACATGTACTACTCAGAAAAACACTTGTTATTCTTTTACACGACAATGTTCATGCTGATAATATAAACTGAATACTACCACATTGTTACAACAATGCGAAACACTACACTGTATACTGGTAAATCATACAACAATTTCAAGATGTTACTGTGATTTCATAGGAACATGGTAATAATTTTATATGCATAAAATTGTAATACACTTTGCAGAACATTTATAAAACAAAACCATACTTACGCCATGAAAAAGGCCAACAACCACTCTTCAACTTCACCAATTTCTGACTGCAACTTACACCCTCTAACTTTCACCTTTATACCCTCGATGCATGCTTTCCACACACCATGCATGCTTTCCACATACCATGCATGCTTCTCACACCGTCCCTATCACACAGACACTCAATACAGTCTAACCAAACTACAATACACAACATACAGTTCAACCCAGTTGATGTGATCTTGACAGGCAGTGCTGTTCCTTCAAGGTGTTTCCACTCCCAAAGTGCCAAACGTTTGTTATATCATGGCCCGAAATTTTTTGTTGATTAATTTGTTGGAGGACTTGTGATTTGCTACATGAACCTGTGTCAGAACATGCGAGTATACAGGAAGTCATTAGACCGTGTGGAGACGACCACCGAGGGATATGAGTTCGTATCCCGGTAGATGCACTATTTGCAACTTTCTGTCTTCAGAATACGGTATATACAGACTGTATATAGAGAGATGGATACACCCTTCTTCATTCCAGTGGGCATATAATTTGGATCCATGGCGAAGTGTGAAAACTTTTTTTGTTAAATGTTAGATTTGTCAAATTGTCGGCAGAACATAACGGTAATCACAAGGAGTAAGTAAAACAGTAGCCCATTCAAGAAATTGCGTTTACAATTATATATCCTTCATGTACACATGTTTGGAATTTTTACACTCGAGAGAAAACGAGTTTCTCTCACAAAATATGATTTGTATAACTGGTACATGTACATGATACTTTATTTTGGTAATATCAATATGTCACATAAACCTGGTTTACATGATTTTGAAGTAAACGAAAAGAAATCTCTTCACTCGACAGATAACATAAATAAAAAGATCAAGAACATCATGGTTGTAACATGCATCATATTTAGCAGCTATCATGATCTATGGGGGCATCAGCCAAACCTTCTTCACTTAGTGGGATAGTTTCATGTAAGATGTTTGTGATGACATCACTACACAGCTCCGGCTCATGTTCCACTAGGTGTCCCTGGAGTCATCATCAGTGTAGGATGACGCTGTAGAGACGAGCTTCAGACATGGACTCCGGTAGGTGTGATTGTCGTTCTTGATGGGAGAGAGTCACTTCGACATATATTTAGCAGACTACTTTTTAACTTGTGATTCTGTCATAGGCGTTCGAAGCTATGCGTAGAGTTGTTTATATCACCATATAAATATAAACTATTGTGTGTATTACTGTTTCCTTCACTATTGACAGTTGTTGCTTGCATGAAAACAACACGTTAGGAATACTGATTTTTTTTTATACATTTTATCTTGCTTCATCACCCAAATGATGGACAAATTAAAATTTTTGACAAGGCGAAAGTTCGTGACATTGTACTTGTATTGTGTAGTGCTTTATGTAGGACAAATTATATTCATGTAGTTATCGCTGATAAACATGTCAACTTCGATGGGTAGACGACGTTTTGTTAACTCGTTTTCTCAATATTAAGTCTCAAACGGGTATCCACTGTCCTGTTATTACCAGTGTACCTGCTGAAGGCCATTGTTTGACTAAATATCAGTTACCTGGAGGAAACTCAGCTTGTCATGCCGATGTGCTGTGACCTAGTTACTAGTAACTCAAGGCCTGGACTTGACATGCTTGTTATACTATCTGGTTCCATTGTACCCCGTCCTGTGTCATGCACTGGTGGCGCCCTGATAACCTGGGCGAGACTTTAAAACATGTTGAATTAAAATGCATTTCAGATGCTTAAACATATCGTTAAGAATTCTAAAGCCGGGTGTGTTGATTTGAGCTAATTGTATTAAACCATTATATTTTGATAGAAGTAGAGTCTAAACCGATATCATGTTTCGGTAACCAGTATTGCAGTAAATGTTATATGCAAATTGTCTATCATACAGCACACATTGTTTATTTTGTTGATCAGAACAATAACGTCTTCTGATCTAAACATTAATTAACATTTCAGAACATTTTTGGGGTTCTAATTTATATAAAATTCGTATGATGGAAATAGAATATGATCATAAAACATTTTTTTTCTACTAACATAGAAAAAGTAAAACATCATGTTAAACGTTCTTATCTTTAAAACTGTTTATAATTCAGAACAGAGAGGTGTATCCAAACATGCTATTATTGACAATTACTTTTCATCATTTAATCTACGAGTTTCGATATCTATTCATTTATTTTATACACATAGTAATAGTGTAATAGTGAACGGCTTTTCATCTGATTTCTTTGAACTTACAATACGCAGGCAAGGTGACCCATTATCTCCTTACATTTGTATAACGTGTGCCGAAGTGCTAAGTATAATGTTACAAAGTAGTAAGAACATAAATGGAATAAAGATAGGCAATACTGGATAGCTACTATCACAATTTGAAGATGATACCTCTCTCGATACCCTTAACACCTTAAATGAATTCTCATCATTCTCTGATCTTAAATAAATATAACCAAAACCTAAGTCATATGGATAGGGGCATCGAAACACTCACAGAGCATCCTCTGTAAAATCATAAACTAGACTGGAATCAACAAGACTTCACTACCCATAACCTGGCCCAAATGTTGGTAAGAAATAACAAGGACAAACTAGCGATGATCAAAACTATAATGAATCAATAGTTTGGAAGAGATCTCACCCCTCTAGGATGAAATACATTCTTAAAAAGTCTTCCAAAATTAAATAGTTTTTTTTCAATTCTTCCAAACACAAGTGATAAAATCATACAATAATTAACCTCCGTATATGCTTTAACTTTATTTTGCGAAACAGACTAGATAAGATAAGTTGTAACGAAACTACACAATCGCACACAGACGGCGGATTAAGAGTCCCAGGCATAAAAAACCCCCACAATTTTTGCACAAAACATATCATGGATGAAGAGATTTTTCAACGCAGATAATGGTAATAAAATAAGACATCTATATACTCAAAATGTAGCTCCAACATCTGGGCATTGTTACCTCAAATTAGTATATAGTAGATAACATCCTCACACCGCGGACTAACCCATTCAGGCGCGATCTGCTTAGAGCATGGGGATGTTTTATTAGTAACAAAGGTTCAAAGGTTAATGATGTCAATGACGTTTTATCCATACCAATTTGGTGCAATGAAAATATTACAATTGGCAAACAAGAAATACATGTATGTTATAAACATTACATACAACATGGCATATTTATATTTGTAAATGATATCGGGAATGAAAACGGTAAAAATCTTTAAAAAATGTCTATACATGTAAACCAATCCTTTTAGAATATGCTGGTATAGTAAAGTCGATTAAAGCTTACCTCAAGATAAAACATCTCGAGTTATCAAATAAGTTAACCAGCCTCATACTCGATAGTAGATCGTAAAACCAAACAAAGGATGCAGGCTCTTCTAAGATACCCTTCAATATCTGCCAGCGGTAACTCATACAAACATAGACATAAGTGGGAAAAGGACTTAAATAAATCAATAGCTAAAAATTAATGGACCGAAATACATTATACACCTTATTCATCACATCTTGGCAGAAAACAAATTTGATTTCAATATTCGATAATACATAGAATTCTCCCATTGAACGACCTTCTATTTAAAATTAAATTGAAAGACACAAACAAATGTACCCTCTGTAAAGTATCTTTAGAAATTATAGTTCACATATTCTGTGATTGCCCGATAGTGAATAACCTCAGGGATAGACTAAAACCATGGATAGAGCAGAAACAGATTCAATATTAAAACAAAACAAAACCAATATCAAAACAAAACATATGCCTAGGATATTATAAAACAAATTATTTAAAAATATACATGTGCGAGTTTGGGATTTAAAATAGAGAAGTATTACATAGCTACAGTTGTATTTGCAGAGTTTTCAAGATTTTTATCCGAACGATGGTGCAACCCCTTGATATGAATGTGATATTATACAAATCTCTCAATAAAGTTTATCATGCTCTATTGAAGAACTCAAGCACGGGAAACAGCAAGCATCCGTGTCCACATACAGGGCGGACGGTCGACCATGGGCCAGCCTCCGGGAGCACCGCCCCCGGCTTATGTTCCTCCTGGCAATGCTCCGCAAGCACCCCTGTCCACTTCCTCGGTGCTTCCCATCGTGGGTGAATCTACAGGAACGCAGCCCCCGGCTTATAGTGTCACTGATAGTGCTCAGCTACCGGCTTATCTGCAGAACATATTGGAGAGTGGCAGTGTCCAGACTGGCAACAGTGGGTATCCTCCTAACGTCATTGTGGTAAGACGTTTGATACTTTTTAACCTTTTATGTGTGTATGCTCTTAGAAACAGACCCGGTAGGCAGTTTACAGCATAATTTCGACCCAAGTTACAACCATAATGATTACAACCATGGAAAAAAAAATCATTCAACTACCAATTGGAATCCGTTAACAGGGTTAGTATTAAATTCAAGACATGATAAGTCTAGATGATATATATGGTTCCTTGATGTCAATACCCTCTCCCCACAGAGGTTACTCGCGTTATCGTAACCTCTGTTATATTTAGGCTATCGTGATTGGTTGTATCAGAAGTTAGTCGTGATTGGTTGTATCAGAAGTTAGTCGTGATTGGTTGTATCAGAAGTTAGTCGTGATTGGTTGTATCAGAAGTTAATCGTGATTGGTTGTATCAGAAGTTAGTCGTGATTGGTTGTATCAGAAGTTAGTCGTGATTGGCTGTATCAGAAGTTAGTCGTGATTGGTTGTATCAGAAGTTAGTCGTGATTGGTTGTATCAGAAGTTTGTCGTGATTGGTTGTATCAGAAGTTAGTCGTGATTGGTTGTATCAGAAGTTAGTCGTGATTGGTTGTATCAGAAGTTAGTCGTGATTGGTTGTATCAGAAGTTAGTTGTGCAATCACCAATGTGGTTTCAAAATGAACATTCTGTAACTGAATGAGACGCTTGAAAGTTGTTTACAAGACAAAATTTGGGCGCAGATGTAAAACGATGCTTGATTGGATAAACGTAAGGACGTAACTAGGCTTGCAAACTTTCACTGGCAAGGGACTATGTCTGGATAGTGAACTATCGCCTAAATAACAGAGGTTATGAAAGGAAATCTGCTTGAGGGAGTAACATTTGTGGTAGGAGAATGGGATCCTAATGAATGATGATGAATGGAATTATGTTCAAAAGATATTTACATAACTAGTATATATAAATAACTAGAAGAGCGTTTGCGGGACACCGCAAAAGCAGAGCAGCTCCGAAACTTTGGGTCTCGCCTTTCCCTGTTCCGCCTTCTCCTCAGCATAAATAAAATGGGAATTTAAAAAAAAAAAATTTTTTTCATTATTTAAGTTATTCTAACAAGTTGAATCATCACTGGGGTCACTTTTCACAACTTTGTTCTTAAAACCTATTTCTGATTTCAAAATTAGATCAAAAGATTAACATGGCCTTAACCAATATCTCATGACCTTGAACTTTGACCTTCAAGGTCACACCATCAATGATTACTTTTCATTGTGTATAACAATCATGCAATGACTCAAAGTGTTCATTGTTAACATAAGGCATATTCACAATAGCACGCTTAAGTTGTGACCATGCTGTGACCTTGACCTTTGACAGATTTTAGCGAAAACATTTTCAGATCTTGGTCTTTCTCCATAATTGATATATACCAAATACGAGCCTGACAGCACAAAAATGTTTGAAGTTATCGTGTTTACAAGGATTATTGTAGTGATTTCAGAACTCATGACCTTGACCTTTGACCTTGAATGTGAACACGTCAAAATCATTCACCAGATTTATAAGAAAGAAGCTATGTATTTGAGGTGTTAATGCCTTTTTGGAAAAAAGTTACTTAAAGATTTCAGAACTAGTCACCATGACCATATCTCGTGACCTTGACCTTTGATCTTCAAGGTCACACAGTCAATGATCACTTTTCATTGTGTATAACAATCATGTAATGATTCAAAGTGTTAATGGTTAAAATAAGGAATGTTTGCAACTGCATGCTTAAGTTGTGACCTTGCTGTGACCTTGACCTTGGACAGATTTTAGCGAAAACCCTTTTCATATCTCAGTCTTTCTCCATAGTTGATATATACCAAGTAAGGGCCTGATAGCACAGAAGTTGTTGAAGTTATCGTGTTTACAAGGATTTTTGTAGTGATTTCAGAACTCATGACCTTGACCTTTGACCTTGAATGTAATCATGTCAAGATATTTCCCCAGGTGTACAAGAAAGAAGCTATATATATGAGGTGTTGATACCTTCTAGGAAAAAAGTTATAGCAAATAGAAAACGCGCAGGCGGCGGCGGCGGCGGCTGCGACGACGGAAACTGCACAAAAACTGATAGCAGCTCCGACTAAGTCGGAGCTGCTAATTAACCCTTTCTTCTTGTGTGTGTCAATCTTTTATTTTTCAGTAGAAAGGCCTACGGCCCACGTACAAAATCAACAAATCAAATATATAAACAGAGTTGCTTATAGTCAAATAAAAGAATTTCGTACAATCAAGGCATCTTTCACATAATTTGAAATAGCTGTCAAATGTGTTACGTTATAATCTTGAAGTTTATGTATCATTATGTCTTCATTCATGTACATTGGTATATTTTCGAAATATTTATCACGTAAATCATTATAAACTGGACATTTGTAAAGAAAGTGAAATTCATCCTCCACAATGTTGGATTTACATATCTTGCAGTAACGACATTCACGTGGAATACCATCTCGTCTACCAACATTTTTATAGATTTGTAGCTCACCAATTGTGTGTGTCTTCATGGTATGGTTGTGTATGCAATACTTATATATCATAGACGACTTGGCTGTTGAAATAGTTTGATATTGACAGTATTTAAAGGTTACACTAAAGTTATTATTTATTTGACGATTTTACACCATAATCATTTACAGTACACTCCATTGACAGTTTTAGGAACGAGTCAACCATGTCGGTTTAGAGGGGTTTGGAGTTTTCCATGCTATCGGGACACATTTGGGATCTAATTAAGGATCTAATTAAGGAGGTCCCTTTCGAAATTTGAAGAACTTGCTAATATTTCATTATTGACATGAACAGCATATGCTAAATCCATTTCTGTGATACAAATAGGTGTCACCGTGCCAGTTATTGAGATATGAGCTCCCAATGTAGGTGTGGGTGGCGCACAAAGATTATAGTTTCCAATACCATTTCACACCATCATTATAAAATACCATAAATTGTTTAATTATGGCTTTATCTCAATAGAAACTTTAAAGTTACACAACCACTTATCACTAAACAAATACTATATGGCACACTTATACAATGATTGTATTGTCATATTTCAAAACATATGTTTAATTTTCTAAAGAGCATGACTTATACTGTTACTGAAAATATTCACAAAGGCTATGAGGCTAAGATTGCACAATGCTCTGCTGAATCTGAGAGCTGACGAACCTCCTTAAATGTGTCAATTTATTTGCGGTGTCAACAAGAGGAATGGTTGAGATTGCACTGTCCTCACAAGGTTATAACGCCCTCGACAGTACTACACATAGTTATTCAAAAGATATTAATACAAATACACTTTCCTTCGACTTTACTGTGCAGGTGACCCAGGCGACGCCAGCCGGGACCCAGCCCTGCCAGAGAGCTGAGGACTATCTGACATTGTCTCTTATTTCCGCCGTATTCTGTTGGCCAATAGCTATCTGTGCCATCATCTACTCCTGTCAGGTAAGTATGTTCGAGCAGAACAGAATCCTTTAGATTTTAAAGGGGCAGTAGCACGTTTTTTCGTTGAAATGAGTCGATAAAATGTATTTGAAAAATAATGTCACCAATAGTAAAACAACCTTCCCTCTTCGGAAAATTAATTAAAAAAATAGTTTACATGATTCCGTTAAGCTATTGGCATCGTTTTTGTCATTCGAAATAATAAAATGTGTTCACAATAAAATGGGCGCCATGTATTTTTTGCTTAAAACACAACATCGTTTTTACCACATCGGAAAATAAGTTTGTGTAATAAGATGTTTTACCCTCTAAAGTAACTATAAATGACATAAACTATCATTATAAATGGGAAATTTGAAAAAAATAAAATTTGCAAAAAACGTGCTACTGCCCCTTTAACTGTCAACCTGAAAATCTGAATACTTGGAACAATTATTTGCATACCTGAATGGAATCATATGGTTGTTTATTGTAGTATTGTAACCTCATGCTATCTAATATCAATAATTCACATACTCACATACTTATGGAAATATCTGAATGGAAATTTTGTGAAAATGTAAAAAGAAATTGTATAAAGAGGGCGGTAACAACAACAGTCAAAGTCACGGGCAAAGAAACGCTGGGTTCATATTTTCTTATTTAAAGCAAACAAACGAAACAGTATCCAAACGATTATGATTTTATTCAATAGTCAAAAAATCTTTTCAGTTTGAAAAATATCTGATAGTCAAAATATTACTATTTCGAAAATTAAGAGTATTTTTGTTGAATATGTATGTTTGTCCATAACCCAACCATGTCCATTTTCTAGTAATCAATCTAGGGTACAGTTTTCAGCCACATTTGAATGTCAATAACGAGTGTGTCCATCTCTAGCATCTATGCACTCTCTGACACGATATCGTACACACGTTACACGCCTCCTCCCGACGACTGGGGGGATATCGTACACACGTTACACGCCTCCTCCCGACGACTGGGGGGATATCGTACACACGTTACACGCCTCCTCCCGACGACTGGGGGGATATCGTACACACGTTACACGCCTCCTCCCGACGACTGGGGGGATATCGTACACACGTTACACGCCTCCTCCCGACGACTGGGGGGATATCGTACACACGTTACACGCCTCCTCCCGACGACTGGGGGGATATCGTACACACGTTACACGCCTCCTCCCGACGACTGGGGGGATAAGACACCAATCCTCCTGCAGTTCCTCGGTCAACGTCTGTCTGTCGCGTAGAGGATTCTGGCGTTGCCTATCTGTCTCTCAAGATGGTCCTAGAGGTGTTCTATGGAATTTAGATCACGTAATGGGGCTGGCCACGGGAGAACGTATATGTTGTTGGCATTTAAATAGTCTCTTATTATACGTGCAGTATGTGGAGTGGCATTGTCCCGTCCTTGGTTGTTCTGAAGAAATGGAACTACGACTAGAGTCAGGACCTGGTTGATATAGCCGTTATCATTTATAATCACAAGATCAGTCTTGGAGTCACCACAAATACCACCCTTAATCATGACACAGCCACCGCCATAGGCTTACATCTCTTGAACGCTACAACGTGACGTAACCTCTACGCCGGTACACTCGCGTTCGGCCGTCAACACTGAACACCTGGAACCTGCTCTCATCAGTAAAGAGAACAATTTCGTCGTTGCCATTGCTCCACAGTACGGGATCACCTCATTCTGTTGAGACGATGTTGTCGGGTCAAGGTCATTCCTCTCAGGGGTCGATAAGCTCTGATACCGAAAATGCTGAGACGTCTGGCTACGGTCCTTCTGCTGACGGTGTGTTGAAAAGCAGTTTTGCTAATGACGTCACAGCAATGAACCTATTACGTAGATGAAGCATACATAAATAGCTTACAGTGGTCCTCGTTTGCCGTAGTTACCCATGGTCTTCCGCTTCGTGGTCTGTCTGATGCCCGGCATGTATTCCTGAGACGTTTCACCAATCTCTCGATTGTGGTTATGTGGCAGTTCATGATTTCTGCTCTCTCTCGCTGCTCAGGAGCCGCTAATTGCTGCGATATTGCCGAAGCGCCGTTAAACAATAACTCACTCACTCATTCACTCACTCGCTGCTCAGGCGTTAAACGTGGCATACCTTTTGGTGAAATCTAATCGATGCTATGCTAAGGAAGGTGTCTGTGCACAATTTATTTTTGATTATAACACGGATTCTTCCGAATGCATCTTAATGAAAAAGGTTGAAAAAAGCATTTCACGAAAAAATCGCGCCGCAGATCTGCAATCACCCTTCGGAAATGAATATTGCGTTTGTGAGAATGTTTTTATATTTTATCGAATCGTGGTTCTAGGTTTGGATCCGCATTATTATGCAGTTTATCAAACCAGCGTTTCTTTTGCCCTTGAGTTTACATGTTTATACAATAATAGGAAGCATATTTGCCAGAACATGATCGAATTAGCGTTTCAACATTGTATTGTAATAGCGACGGTATAAGTGGAAAACCAGACAGGAACAATTATTTAAACGTACTGACGGCTACTGATAATTACCATGTTAACCTAATCGTTCCAGTAGAGTGACAATGGTAAAAATTCATGTTTTGAAATTTAAAACCTGATAATGTACCGATGCTAGCACTCGCAGATTAATGAACTGTAATTTCGGAAACGTAACTTCAGAAAACAAAAACAAGTAAACGTGCCAAGAGGACTACACTGTGGGTTTATGCACATGTATGAGGCTGGTACTCGATTTTCGAAGTAAATGTCATATATTTGGAATTTTGGATCAACAGACAAGTCGAGTGAGATGATTTAAAGATGGGCATAATGATTCAGCACATAAGGACTTTTGGACACGTAACAAAGTAAAAGAAGAGATCAGAATATTCTATTGGTTTATTGGCTCCCATCGTTCCAGACTTCAAAACATAATTAAGGAGATATGAAATCAAATATTTTAGAATTCGTTTATGTTTTCAAAATAGCAAGTTTATTATGTCTTTCATCCAAAAATGTAAGAAAATTGGGGGGTCACCGAACGATTTAAAGAGTTATCGGCATTAATAATAATACACCCGTCGGCAAATTATGTCATTTTTGACTGATTTGGTGTATTTAAATTAAGCGTTCGCTCTCAACGAATAAACTCCGAATCCTTTCAGATACAGGGGTTCACCGAACGTTTTTCATCACTTTAACGTCATTTTTTAAATTACTTACATAAACATGACGTCACGGCAGTTTTGATAATTTCAAGTGTAACTTTGACGGCATACCGTGTAATCATTATTGAACATTTTATCAATCTAAGAGTGCACGGTGAAAGAATAACTATCAGTTGATTATACCAGGCTATTTAAATTCGTCACTAACTTGAGATCCGCATGTAATTCGAAAAACACACGTAGTAACATATTTACCACGAATATAGGTGATGGTAACGTTATGCGGCATGTCGAAAAAATGACCGTTACAAAGGCGTTACGATAAATTTAATCGCTCCCCGTTAGTGTACAGATAAGCCTATGCCCAAAACAACGTAATCCATATATGTTGAGACTTATTCACAACAATAAATTGTTGTCGCAAAATGTTGCCGTAAGCTAGTTCCATCTCTCCTTAAGCTTTTTGTGGCCGTGTGCTGTGGATATTGTTAAGCGTATTGACGAGGGTGTATTGTTAAATACACTTTCTTCAATAGTGCTAAATACATCCATAATTATACTATGTGTGTTGCAACACGAAATTGTTTTCCCCATTGCAGTCCCGAACCTCAGCAGCGTCCGGTGATTACGCTCGAAGTCTTTCAGAGGGTCACACAGCCAGAAACCTGTCTATTGCTGCCATCGTATTGTGCATCCTCATCATCATCGCTAGTGTGGTGCCAGTCGTTTCCAATGGTTGAAGCTGGTGGGTTAGATCTTAAATAGAGGGTTGACGTCAACCAAACACCAACACAAGACATACTCCCCAGCAATATAACATATGGCATTAAAGCTATGCATTATAAGTACTAATTACGGCCGATATTTTGCTTTAGAGTTTGTATTGTTGACTTGCCTAAACGTCAGTGAATCGTACCATGAAATAATGAACCTAGGCAGAGTTGGAAAGAACACCTTCAATATTTCAGATGTGTCTAATTCTGTGTGTATATGTTATTTTCTAAGTGTATATTGCATATATGTAAAAAGGGGGTCATCGACATAATATAGTCAATTAAAAGTTTGGTTTACGTGATATTTCACGGGAAATCGTAAAGAAACTCACGACCGTTTTTTCAAATATATAACATACATAATGTTAACACAAATGATGTGATTTTAGCGTTGCTAAAATTTAAAAAACAGAATGTTTTGTTTTGACTGAGATAAGGTCACATGTGTCAAGGAATTACACATGTGAATGACTGTCAGTTCTGGGGCATGTGTTGTACATATGTGCACATTCACATTTATTTAGTAGTTGTTTGACTTGTTTATACGGATAATAACATTTAATTGGTTTACACGTGCACATAGCTTAGTTCATAGTTATTTAGTTTCCCAGTATGTGTGTGTGATAACTCGGGCTGATATTCTTTTAACACTAAGTTTAACATCTTGTATCCAATATTTATCTGTTAATCATTTATGGTCGTTATGACAATGTATACACTGCATTATTTAAAAATAAATCTGTTTATGTAGTCAGTGACTGTATATAATTCAACATTTTTTTAAAATGACAATTCTCTGTACAATAAACATTGTTTCATGTTTAATGAGTAAACATCTTTTCAAATAATAACATATTGTTGTTTGTTATTGTTCAACATTAATCACAACTTGTCATGGATTGGAGTCACTAATTCATTTCTACTGAAGTAAAAAAAATTAAGCCATAACAAAATTATGAATGATAACTTAGTTAAAACATCAAACAGGTGGAATGAATAGTTCTTCCCCATTCGTCTAGTCTTGTAGTACTTCCACTGTACCTTTACAACGAATTGCGTTGTAATACGCCCTCTTCCCTGTCATTTTGGTGCTCTAAACCACATCAATTTGGTCTACTTTAATGAAGCTTGCACTTTCAATCAATAAACAGAGAGTCCTTCCAGGTACATGTTAATCATATACAGGGGTGTATAAGTAAGTCAACATTTGTAACATTAGTGTCACTAACCAGAGAAACAAAATGAAAGTTGGCACTCATTAAATAAAAACAGTATTTTGTTTTGCATATTCAACCGGATGTATCACTGACACACATTTTTAGAAATTGCTCTGAAATAGTACAATTGGGTAAACAAACGAATTCAGAAAAAAACTTATTTATAGTTTCGGAGCAAATCTAAAATACTATATGACTTAGTCCATGACACTTTCTTCATCTGGGCCTCCGTGTAGTGGCGCAAACACACTTTCCTCATCTGGGCCTCCGTGTAGTGGCGCAAACACACTTTCTTCATCTGTGCCTCCGTGTATTGGCGCAAACACACTTTCTTCATCTGGGCCTCCATGTAGTGGCGCAAACACACTTTCTTTATCTGGGCCTCCGTGTAGTGGCGCAAACACACTTTCTTTATCTGGGCCTCCGTGTAGTGGCGCAAACACACTTTCTTCATCTGGGCCTCCATGTAGTGGCGCAAACACACTTTCTTCATCTGGGCCTCCGTGTAGTGGTGCAAACACACTTTCTTCATCTGGGCCTCCATGTAGTGGCGCAAACACACTTTCTTCATCTGGGCCTCCATGTAGTGGCGCAAACACACTTTCTTCATCTGGGCCTCCATGTAGTGGCGCAAACACACTACTTCATCTGGGCCTCCATGTAGTGGCGCAAACACACTTTCTTCATCTGGGCCTCCATGTAGTGGCGCAAACACACTTTCTTCATCTGTGCCTCCGTGTAGTGGCGCAAACACTCTTTCTTCATCTGGGCCTCCATGTAGTGGCGCAAACACACTTTCCTCATCTGGGCCTCCATGTAGTGGCGCAAACACACTTTCTTCATCTGGGCCTCCGTGTAGTGGCGCAAACACACTTCCTTCATCTGGGCCTCCGTGTAGTGGCGCAAACACACTTTCTTTATCTGGGCCTCCGTGTAGTGGCGCAAACACACTTTCTTCATCTGGGCCTCCATGTAGTGGCGCAAACACACTTTCCTCATCTGGGCCTCCATGTAGTGGCGCAAACACACTTTCCTCATCTGGGCCTCCATGTAGTGGCGCAAACACACTTTCTTCATCTGGGCCTCCGTGTAGTGGCGCAAACACACTTCCTTCATCTGGGCCTCCGTGTAGTGGCGCAAACACACTTTCTTCATCTGGGCCTCCGTGTAGTGGCGTATAACTGCTATATTTTCAAAGGACTAGAAAAAGAGTCCCATATATGACATTGATGGAAGTTTCTGAAAATACATCGCATAGCTAGCCACAAAATGTTATCCTTTTTTTAAAGTAAAATTACGATTTACATTGAACAAGTGACGATAGGTATTTCTTGCAACTTATGTAAAGTTTACATTATTAATCGTGTTGTCAAGTGTCTCCACTGCGCGCACGTTGTGTAGAGTCAATGGTATGATACAGTGGTAATGAATATGCTCAGTCACGAATGGACATCAGCTATGGTTTGATGATGATGCTAATTAAAGGTGCATTCACTGTGTTTGAAATAGTGAGGAGAAAATCAATATAGATAATATGTTTAAACGTTCTCGGGACGTGTGTCCATATTTTGTTATTCTCTGCGTAACATATATACGTACATGTATCATCAGACGTAGGATTCTTGATATATGCATCACTGTTCTGGGTCTGTAGCTGTATGGACCACAAATAATCACCATTCAATACTCTGTATGACTGTTCTGCGTCTGTAGCTGTATGGACCACAAATAATCACCATTCAATACGCTGTATGACTGTTCTGCGTCTGTAGCTGTATAGACAACAAATAATCTCCATTCAATACTCTGTATGACTGTTCTGCGCCTGTAGCTGTACGGACCACAAACAATCACCATTCAATACTCTGTATGACTGTTCTGCGCCTGTAGCTGTACGGACCACAAACAATCACCATTCAATACGCTGTATGACTGTTCTGCGTCTGTAGCTGTATGGACAACAAACAATCACCATTCAATACGCTGTATGACTGTTCTGCGTCTGTAGCTGTATGGACCACAAATAATCACCATTCAATACTCTGTATGACTGTTCTGCGCCTGTAGCTGTACGGACCACAAACAATCACCATTCAATACTCTGTATGACTGTTCTGCGCCTGTAGCTGTACGGACCACAAACAATCACCATTCAATACTCTGTATGACTGTTCTGCGCCTGTAGCTGTATGGACCACAAATAATCACCATTCAATACACTGTATGACTGTTCTGCGTCTGTAGCTGTATGGACCACAAATAATCACCATTCAATACTCTGTATGACTGTTATGCGCCTGTAGCTGTACGGACCACAAACAATCACCATTCAATACGCTGTATGACTGTTCTGCGTCTGTAGCTGTACGGACCACAAACAATCACCATTCAATACGCTGTATGACTGTTCTGTGTCTGTAGCTGTATGGACAACAAACAATCACCATCAATACGCTGTATGACTGTTCTGCGTCTGTAGCTGTATGGACCACAAATAATCACCATTCAATACTCTGTATGACTGTTCTGCGTCTGTAGCTGTATGGACCACAAATAATCACCATTCAATACACTGTATGGCTGTTCTTCGTCTGTAGCTGTATAGACAACAAATAATCACCATTCACTACTCCGTACCAGGGACACTCTAAGGAATCTCTGTATAGAAAGTCCCTGTCTATACGATGGGTTTTATGTCCTTTACACAAAATACACCCTTCGTCTTCTTCATTGTATTTTCCCGAGGACCGTATTTCGTCATCAGCGTCGTCCTTAAACCTATTCTTATGACGTCACTTTTTTCCGGTCAAGAATAGAGAGTAACTGTTAATGTGTACGTAATTAATATTTGATAAAATGAGCAACAAGGAAAGTATTCAGTACATTCGACTGTCAGTACACATCGCTCTCGCTCGGGCAATACAAAACTCAACGCTTGTTTCGTAAATCTATTTGACACACTTTCATACATTTACCCCAAATATGTTACTCAAGTCATATCTGCCCACATAACCTCTGTAAGAATAGGAGCATTATTTTAGTTAGAAACAGAGAATTCTGATTCTTAGAGGGTAGTGGTGCAATCACCAAGTAAGTATTCAGTCTCCCCGTAACCGTTTATAGATGACTGGAGTCAGGAAGTCAGAATGCTGGTATCTTCATTAGTCATCAGTTTGTGTAGAGTAATGGCACATTTCAAATCACATTGTGGATGTCTTATCTGATGAATGCATCATACCAATGGCTGCACCATTGTTGTGAGTGGATCCTGTCTGCAGTGCTAAATGATCATACCATATACGACTCTAAAATACAGAGAGATGCTATGAATGCTATGATCAGTACAAACACATGATAGACGGACTCTCTCCCAACACGCCTTAATACATGCAAGCAATGGTCGAGGTGGCCATGTTACACATGCGTGAGGCTGAACCTTGTTGAACTATGTAAAGAGATGTACACAACTTCATTCAGGAGAGTATGTTACTTAATATTTCATAACTGTTCAAACACGTGGGGTACTCAAATTACTATTTCAAAGCATTTTTAAAAAAGTTTTTCTTATTTACGGTAAAAAAGGAAATATGGAAATTATGTTACTACAAGATCAAAATGTCGGCATAATGTACCCTCTTGGACTTTAAATCGAGTATGTATGATGTCATAGAACAACCCAGTAAGCCATACTTCATTCGCCTGGTTAAGGAGATTTTAAAAAAAGACAATTTTTAAAAAGCAGTGTTTTTCAGAAATATGAAGAGATAATATTCCAAAAATTGCAACAAGTTTTGTTTGCTTTTAGAGACAGTGTAACTATGTTTCAGGCGTGTTCATCACTCGTTGATTACAATTCCTGCGTGGTTGTTCCTTTGTATATAAACAAACACTAGAAAATAAACTTACGGAATCATCAGGTGATGATAGATAGACACTGTAAAGGCTGGTATAAAATCCTAATAAAATCATTGAGCCAATGTGGAATGATACATTTCATGGAGTTCACGGCAGATTTTTATTTCGGACATTAGAGTGTGTGTGTCTGCCAACAACTACCATACTGCCATATCATGATATGTTTGTGTCCGCCATGCTTCTACAGTCCTATATTGTAGCAGCATCGTGTACATACGCTGGTGGAGCGGGCTGGACAACAGATACGTATTTGTCGTTAGAGGGTTCTTGTTTTGTCTAGAAGATATATTCTACAAACATTTCTTAATATGGTCCACATATTTGCATGTTAAACGGAATCAGAACCATCTTGGTTTAAGATATTTGGTACAACAAATAAATAGACCCGTTAACAGACCATTCGACTAAATACACCTCACCAGTATAGACACAGCGTTACATATAGTATGTCCTCAAATATATGTACGGCCATAAATAAGTAATTTTACAAATGGTTAGATGAGACAGAAAGTAAATACACCACGCCGCATAATGAACAAACACATATGCTACACCACGTTGTCAAAGTGATATCCATGGAGTATACGTTTAAATAAGTTTTTAAAAAAATAGTTTTTAAAAGAAAATGGTAAATTAAAACACCTGTACAGAATAAAGAACAAACAGGTAAATGCATCTCGACGCACGTCACTGAAATGATACCCAGATTGTTAATCAATGATTTTTTTATTATTTTTTATTTATTTTTTTATTTCCCAATCAGTTGTTACAATGTACACAAGTATAAACAGAAAATATGTTGTATACATTCAAGATTGTTCTTCTACAACATAAGCAAAGGTTCCCACGGGTTATTGCAGGTACAGCTGTATCTAATTCAAGCGAGGCTCACAAATGCTGGGCTACAAAGGTTTATAATTACTCTTCTAATAAATCTACAAATAATGTGTGGAGAGATGACCAAAAGGCAAAGAATTTAGGCTGGGTATTATTTGTAAAGGCAATAAATTTACAAGCATGGTAATAATTCAATACTTCATGTTGAATACACCCAAAATTTTTGTTTTGTTTTGTTTCACCAATAAACAAATGGTATAAAGTGGATTATTATTTCTTCATTTAAAACCAAAATTAATATTTTCTGTTGTAAGGTCAATACTTCCTACTGCCAATTTTCCTAGCCATTTCGCCAAGTATTTCCACACTTTCTTAGAATGGATACAATCACACAATAAATGGACAACACTCTCAGACACCTGGTTACAAAAGGAACACATAGGTGAATCAGTGTATCCTATTTTATGTAAATAATTATTTGTCGTCAAGATGTTATGAATTATTTTGTAATGTTACCATTTCAAATTGACACTTTGAGTACATCTACTCGCCATCAAATTTATGTTTTCCCATTTATTCTGTTGAAGCTCTTTTCTAAATATCTTTTCCCATTTTAATTGGCCGTTGGATTTAATAAAGCTCAGTTGGCATAGTGCTTTATAGAAAATATTTACGGTTTGTTATTTTAGAAACATTGTATGGCAAGATAGGCTTTGAATATGATTTCTCCAAATTGTTGAAAATGAAATTTCTCTTTTTTAAATATACATTCAAAGCTCTCTTAACACCTTGGTATGTAAGAAAGTCAACTTGTATATCATATTTACTATTCAATTGTTCCAATATCAGTATATTGCCATCTTCATTAGTAATATTACTCAAATACGTTATTCCTTTTCTTTCCCAATTTCTAAACAATATTGTTTTCCCACCAATCAAAATATTGCTATTGTGCCACAAAGATTGATTTAAAACTTCAACACTAGAAAATTCGTTTTGATAGCATATTGTTAAATAATCTGACCATGCCTCTACTACATTCCTCCAAAATATGTTTGAAATATTTGGGAGCACCATTTGTCTGATATATACTCCATCAGCAACCCATAGTCTCTCAATATTTGGAATACAAAATGATGCATTATCAATCCATGTAGACTTATCATAGAGCAATCTTTTCACCCATGCTAGTTTTTGAGATTTGATAATATTATTTTATAATTGGAACATTGATTCCTCCATATTTAGCGGTAGATGTAATAATATTTCTTTTTATTGTATCTCTCTTACCGTTAATCCATGATGATGACGCCATTCCATTGTTTCTTTTCACGTTGCACATTGACTCTTCGATTACTAAGTTTGGCATCAACTGTTAAGCTGGGAAAAGTCGTTGGACTTGAATGTTAGCTGTACAAGTTATGAAGAATACTTTGACACGGTATATTTAGATAGATCAATATTTCAAAATTGAAAAGTTTCTTTTGAAGTTCTGCTGCCGATTTAACCCTTGGCCTGCTAGCTAAACGCTTTTCTTCATTCGACTGCCAGGGTTCGAATACATTACCAGATTTATTATTTTAAAAACTAGTTCTTATTTTTTGCTAACAATTGGAATAAATAATTTTGAAAAACAAACACAAAGTTCAAAAACAAGAAAAGTTAAACTGGAAAATGAAATATTAAACAAATAACGTTTTTAAAAAAAAAGGTCAAATGACATACTCTACGACTACATTTCGAGAATCCTTCATAAGATATTTCAATTTGATAATGACTATACTTTAAAAATTGCGTCTTCGACAGACTAACAGCTTAAAATACCAGCTTTTCAAAACACAACAAGCACATCGATATACCAGCATTTCTTTCAAATAACACAACTGTCAAATGATTGTGAATAGAGTGCAAAGCAAGCAAAGTCAATAGTTAAGGCAGTAAGAACATTCACACTATCGAAATCGGGAAAATGTCACATTCAATCCAAGTTTCCTGACAATTACAATTAGCTGTGATGACCTCTCTAATGTAAGGAAAACCATTTTATTACACGATTGAGCTCACAAGATTCCAATATGTATTTTAAAATCGTATGATTGAAGCAGGAGTTTTAATAATTGTCAAAAGATGGTGAAACATCCCGCTATAGTCCTTATTATGCATTATGTGTGTAAATTGTGAAAGTGATTGTGAAATTAAGGTTTGGCACCAGATATCACAAAAACAACAGTTCATTCTGGTAAATAGTATCTATTACTTTAAAGAATATGATGATTTATTATAACATTCTCAGAGTTCATAATTTAATTCAATAATAGGTAATAGTCCATTTGTATATCGTTATATCCATGGATGAGCATTCTTAAAGTGCACAGATTTGTTTTACAGAAGGAACTGTACTTTCGATATCCAGGTACCCATTTAAACAGATGGGTGGACTGTGTACAATGTGGATGAAGTGCCTTGTCTAAAGACACAACATTCTTGGCATCTCCACCCAGTAAAAGTAAACCTAGCCTCAATAATATACTCACTACACTCATTCAATATGTGAGTGTTGCAAGTATTATTAAGACTTGGTCTCCAACGAGATTCGACCCCGGGCCTTTGGCATAAGAGGCCAGCATGCTACCCACTACACCAAAATTAAATTTTATGATAAAAGGATGTTGCAGTTTTGTATGTTGTATATTATACACCTTCATTTACTTTAAGAACAAGTTGAAACTTTGCCCTTGTGTCACACTTTATAATCGCTTCTGATGAATCTATGTAAATGTGTTTATAATATTCCTCATACAAGCATAACGACGTCCATATGTTAAAGAAAAAAAATTATGTGGTATACAATCAAAATATGTAGCAAGCATGAACAGGTTAACTTACCTACATGTGTTCCATATCTTAATTCAGTTATTCGTTCATTAGCATGTACATACTTAATTACTTTCTGTTATAATTATTTACAACACAGAAGAACACGAACATTTTGACTTGTCAATTTGAGCTCTGATATAAATGAAAGAAATATTCTATATAATCACACGTACACTATGACAAACCCTATTACATACAATGGGGATCTCCCTTGATGTATGGAGAGCAAGAATTGGGACTTTTGTGCACCCTAGAGGTTGAAAACAGATAGACACAATCCAACCTTACACTGCCCTGTCAGACTGGACGCCGGGTATGGCTGATGCATACCGACTTGTGTTGTGTGGAGTTTTACTCCTTGCTGTAACTTCCCTGGGTACTCTTACAGCAGCATGGATAGAGCATAAAGCACCAGATATGATTCCGTCACCAACCTTGTGTACTTCGGGTGAGATTTGTGTGAGTTTTTCGTCAGCAACGAGTTTGTTTACATTACGAAAACCGGACAATTATGATGGATTTACGTTATCTCTGACCACTTATGTCCCGTATATGAGTCATAGAGCTGGGGATGTCGAGTTGAACCCTGGGCCTGGAAGTTAGGAACTTGAGGAGATGAAACGAGATATAATCATGCGCATTAAGGACTCTGAAAAAAGATTATCTTCTGATATACATGCTGTCAAAGAGGACATAAAATCTATAAAGGATGAACTGACAGTATTACGGACGGATATGAAGAAATCTAAAAAAGATCAAGACTAATGAATAATGAGTAATGAGACTTGATATAAATGCTCTTGATGACAAAGCATTGTTTATGGAAACTCGCTATCAGGACTTAGAGGCAAGATTAGAAGATCAAGAACAGAGAAATAGGCGCAACAACATGGTCATGTATGGGATTCAAGAGTCACCTAAGGAGACATATACGGAGAGCAAACGAAAAGTATTGGATATTCTTAACAGTGCCAGAGAAAGACCCCCCCCCCCCCCCCCCCCCCCACCTCTCACAGCACGGGATATAGAGAGAGCACATAGGCTGTCCTCTCCCAGACAAGACAAAACAAGACCAGTTATAGTTAGGATGTGCCACTGGGAGGACAAGTGGCACTCCGTCAAGCTCCGAGAAGTCCTTAGAGAAAAAGGAATTGGCATAGCCAATGACTTAACACAGTGCCAGCGAAAAGAACTATACAGACTTAGAACGGAAAATCCAGACACACGATATTACTATAAAGGTAGCAAGATACTGGAACAACCCAAGGTATATTCGAACTCAGACTGTAGAACCAGGAACGAGGAGATAGCAGGTGGCCGGAGAGAGTTTTAAGGTCTAGTAGGCCATGGGCCGAACCCCCAAAATTGTGTCAAAGTGCTTCAACATATCTGGTGAATACAAAGTTCGTGTTTTAGAATTATCTCTATAATTTATCATGACCTCTAAACTTTTCTGGTCAATTAAGTTGCACATTAATAATTTAGAAGCCTTAGAATTAAAATAATCTGCAGTAAATCTCCATGACTGCAAATGCATTATTGACCAATCAGAAGACAGGAAGCAGCCCATTCTGTGCGGTACTACAACATGGCCAAGACCAGAGCTTGTAATATTTATGTCACATCAATTGGGATACAATTTGCTGATTTACACCCATTTATAGGTATAACATGGACAAAAGTAAGTCAGTATGATGTTGACCTCTTGTGCGTATTATGCATCTCTTTCTTTCAATTGAAACATGACACCGGCTACTGTCAGCACAACAGCTACAACCATGTACTGACCATCCTCGGTTACCCATGGTTGTATATATGCTCCGTTACGCTCCACTATATCACCCATGGGAAACCTTATCAGGAAAATCTGTACTCAAATTACCCGCCCTTGGCCAGCCTGACGAAGTCAGTAACCAAAGAAAATGCTCAATCGGATAAGACGGAAATGGTCAAGGGAGATAACCGGTGATGGATGGCTAACACAATGACCTCGCTTGCTTTGAAACGAAGTGATATGAATTGTCATTGGCTCGCAGGTCCAAGCTGCGTAGCAGTTTGATTGGATCACGCCGGCCAAGGGCGGGTAATTTCTGTACAGATTTCTCTGATGAAATTTCCCATGGGTGATGTAGTCGAGAGTAACGGAGCATATATAAAACCATGGGTAACCGAGGATGTGTACTGACCAGCTGACTACAAAGTTCTCTTCGCTCTAAACTTAAACTGAAGTATTTACAACTTTGGTTTGGATAACAGAGATAAAGATATTGAGGAAGAAACCATGAAATTATCTCCCTTGGGTAGTACACACACTTGAATTGCTCTCTGACAAAACGACTATTTTCTTCGACTTAAAACATCGCTGGAAAGCTTATTCTCTCAAAGATTCAAGATGGGAGTTGCTTTGGAAGTTTGGCGAGTGAAAATTGGAGGATTTGTCAACCCTAAGGGCACAAGACAGATTGAAAAGATTCACCCCTACAACCCGACATCGCAATGGACGCCAGGTATGGCCATGAGATATAGACTGTTGTTGTGTGGAACGATATTACTTCTAGTGAGCTCTCTTGGCTCACTTACAGTCACATGTGTTGAGAGAAATGCCTTATCCTTGATTCCGCCACCAACTTTGTGTATGAAAGGTGAGATCTGTGATGTATTTACTGCCACGTCAACATGTTTGTTTACATACCGAAAACCGGACAATGTGATCCAAGTAACTGTTTCCATGTCTACTTATATACCATCCATGATACACAGGGCGGGTGATATTGAACTAAACCCCGGGCCTACTATCAAGGAAGTTGATGATATGAAAAAGGCCATAATTAGTCAAATTAAGGAAACAGAGGATAGACTGTCGAAAGATATAAACTCAGTGAAAGATGATGTTAGACTGATAAAGAACGAAATAAGTGACTTAAAGAAAGATGTTATATCTCATAAGCAGGAACAAGAAATGCTCAGGATAGATGTAGACGCCCTTAGTGACAAGTTTGATAAAGTGGAGAGCTACTGTGAACACTTAGAATCAAAACTTGAAGATCAGGAAGAACGTAGCCGCCGTAACAACATGGTAATATATGGGGTACCAGAGTCACCACGGGAAACCTACACCGAAAGTAAGGGGAAAGTGCTAGACATTTTGAACAAGGCAAGAGAAGTCAAGCAATTACAGCCCCTCACCCCCAGGGATATAGAGAAAGCCCACAGACTATCTTCACCCAGACAGGACAAGGTCAGACCCATAATCGTCAGAATGTGCCATTGGGAGGATAAATGGCACTCAGTGAAGATGCGGGAAGTGCTACGAGAGCTGGGGTACGGGATAGCTAACGACCTGACAAAACATCAACGACAGGAACTACATCGTCTGCGGACTCAGAACCCTGATACCAGGTATTACTATAAAGGTAATAAGCTAGTGGAAGAACCCAAGGAAAACTCTTCTCATGCTGATCAGTCAACGCTCACAGACAGGAGTAGACTCAACAGGGAACAGCAGAAGCGTCGGGGTCTGAGATCTAGCCCCCACTCAACCGACAGGGGACAGAGGAGATAGAGGTTAGGCCAGGGTGATTTTACGGCTCATCATGACACACAGCGTGACACTGAGAAACCAACTCACAGCAAGGACGAAGCTAGCTTTATTTTCTGGAATATAGCAGGTGCAACAAGAAAGCTAGCCGATATGGATTTTGTAAATTTTATTAAACAGTTTGATATTATCGGTCTAACTGAAACATGGACGTCAGGTGATAACATTGATCAAGTGTTTTCAGACTATGAAAATATCGTCAAGCCAGCAGAAAAGATCTTTACACGCGGAAGACTATCTGGAGGGATAGTGGTGTTGGTGAAAAAACATTTGGCTAGATATATTCTGTGGTCGAAAATTAATGAAAATTGTGTTTTTCTCAAATTTGATAAGGACCTATTTAAACTTAACCGTGATTTGTTGTATGCATGCGCCTATATACACCCAGAGGGGTCCACGTTTTATAACAAAGCTGGTATATTTTGTAAAAATGGTATCACTTTATTTCAAGAAAATTTACTAGAGGTACTGTCTAATATGCAAGATGTTCATATTTTGTGCGGAGGGGACTTTAATGCGCGTACCGATACAGACCTAGATTTTGTTGAAGATGATATCATTGAATATACGGAGGGCGGAGAGTGTTCAATGTGGGATTTTCTTTTAGACAATTTTAACACCAAGCGGTTTTCTACTGACAAAGTTGTAAACAACTTTGGTAAGTGTCTTCTCTATTTATGTTCTGTATTGAATATACACATAATGAATGGTCGATGTGGCACAGATACTGAAGTAGGTGATTCAACCTATATCGGTGTTAACGGCACGAGTGTAGTCGATTATATCATAGCGTCGTCGACACTGTTTGATAGGGTTCGCGACTTCTCAATTCCCTCCCGCGCAGAATCTGATCATCTACCACTCACTTTGCGGTTACGTGCGCTTCATACGGGTGAGCAGCCCGACTACAATGAACATAAGTCCTATAGATTCATTTGGGAACATGATAAAGTAGAGGAATTTAGACAAAATATTATTTCAGAAAATGTACAAGAACTACTCACTGATTCACTTGATTCAGCTGTTACTGATATAGATAGAAGTATTGACTTAATAACTGAAGCTCTTTGTACAGCTGCGGCCAACATGAAAAAAAGAAATTACCCCGATAGAACATATGAAAATTCATGGCACGACGCAGAATGTAGAACTTTAAAAAAGGAAAGATGTAAATATCTAAACAAGTTCAGGAAAGTAAAAGACTTAGATTCTCTAAACAAATATCATAGCAGTAGGAACGCATATATTGCACTTTGTAGGAAAAAACGAAACCATTATTATAAGATAAAACAACAAAAGTTAGAAAATAGCATACATGATTCCAAAACATTTTGGTCCATGCTGAAGACATTAAACGGAAAGGTATATTCGAGAAATAATATCCAAACTAAAGACTGGTACAAACACTTTAGCAACTTATTTTCCGAGTTTAATAGTGACGTTGATTTATATGGCCAGTGCGATAGAGAAGCAATACATTCTGATCGTACAGATATTGATTCAAGTTTTGGAGAAGATATTCTTGACTCCCCAATCAGTAAGGAAGAAATATTACAAAGTATCACAAACTTAAAATCGAATAAATCCCCTGGTACAGATTCAACAATCTCTGAATTCTTTAAACATTCTGCCGATTTGTTATTGCCACACTTAGAACTGATATTTAATATTATTTTAGAAAGGGGTTACTTCCCTAAAACATGGTCAACTGGTATAATAGTTCCAATTCATAAGAAAGGTAACCAAAATGACCCTGAAAACTATAGAGGCATAACGTTATTAAGCATATTTGGCAAAATATTTACATCTATCATAAATAAGAGATTAGTTGAATGGGCTGACACTTTAGATAAGATAACAGAATCACAGGCTGGATTCAGAAAAGGATATTCCACTACTGATAACATATTTGTTCTTAATTCTATAATCCAAAAATACCTTAATAAAAAAGGACAGAAATTTTATGTTCTATTTGTAGACTTTTCCAAGGCTTTCGACTAAGTAAACAGAAATAAACTATGGAATCTCTTAGATGTACAAGGCGTCAGTGGCAAAATGGGGAAATTACTGCGGAGCATGTATGAAAATGTGAAAATGTGTGTAAGGAATAACAATGAATTATCAGATACATTTGTGAGCCAAGTAGGAGTTAGACAAGGCTGCATATTAAGCCCCTTCCTATCCAAACCAACTGTTCAAACGGTATCCAACTGCATCCAGATATAATACAAATATTCCTGTTATTATTTGCCGATGACATCATATTATTTTCAAGCACAATTAAAGGTCTACAAAAAGAAATTGAGGAATTAGAAAATTACTGCGATAACTGGAAACTTAATGTAAACCAGGCTAAAACAAAGGTGGTAGTTTTTAAAAATGGAGGGAAACTCGCCAAAAACGAACAATGGTTTTATAAAGGAAAAAAACTAGAAACAACCACTTCATATAAATACCTTGGTGTGCATTTTACCAACCATCTTTCATGGTCAGTCCATACATCTCAGGCATCTATTCAAGCAAAGAAAATATTAATAGGTATAATAAAATATATACATATCTTAGGTGACTTGTCCTACAACTCCTTTTTCAAAATATTTGACACCAAAATCAACCCATTGTTGTTATATGGTGCGGAAGTATGGGGTTTTAAATCAGTTGATGTTATCGAAAAAGTTCATTTGTATGCATGTAAAAAATTTCTTGGTGTAAAAACAGCCACTTCTAATTGTATGGTTTATGGAGAATGTGGCAGATACCCATTGTACATTGAGTCTAATATAAAAATAATTAAATACTGGTTAAGGTTATTAAAAATGCTTTCACACAGAATACCAAGAAAATGATATGATGTTACTTTATGATAGCCACGGTAAAAGTAACTGGGTAACACACACGAAACACTTGTTATCATTTATTGGCTTCGGTAATGCCTGGCATGATCAATTTGTAGAATCCCACTCTCATTTTGTCTTCCTAGTAAAACAAAGACTTAAAGATATATTTCTGCAAAATTGGTTAACAAGTCTCTCATTGTCTAATAAATGTTTCTACTACAAAATGCTAAAAGATTCAATTCATGCAGAACATTACCTTTCGATCTTGACAATAAGGAAATATAAATCTTCATTGTCTAGACTACGCTGCTCTTCGCATGATTTATATATTGAAACTGGAAGATATAAAAATATTAAAAAAGAAAATAGATTATGTCAAATGTGCAATTTGAATAATGTCGAAGATGAGTATCATTTTGTGTGTGTTTGCCCAGCATACTTATCGTTAAGAACTGTATATATAAAGAAATACTATTATGAACACCCTGAAACTTTTAAGTTTATATCATTGATGAAAACTTCTTCTAAAGTTCAATTAGAAAATTTGTCCATCTACATCCATAAAGCTTTTACTCTTAGACAAACTGTGTTGCTACCACCAAATGAATAAATGTAATATGTACTACAGGCCTGAGGCCTTTCAGTATGATAATAAAGATTGATTGAGGAAGAAACCTTATCAGGTAAGTGTTTACCCTAGAAATACTCTTAATATTTTAAAATGGATTTGGCCCCATGGATTTAATTATAAAAATCTATTATATTTCGTATTGAGTTATTTTCATAATATTTTGAATTATATTTAGTCTGTTATAGTTACTTGTAATTTTTTTGTAGTTCAGCAGTGAGTTTTAGATATAATGTGTCAAGTTATAAATCATAACATTTACAATCTTTTTACAGATCATTTTAAATTTAAGTGGCCTTAATTGTGTTCTTGATTGTTCATTAACTATATCAAGTTGGTGATGTGTCACTCAAGGATAGTGTCTAATCAACTTAACACATCCTGTCTCTTCCCAAAATTGTATGACCATCTTCTTTCTTCAAAACATTAAGATGAAAATCACACAAAAATAAAGATAAACAGAAGACACTTTTGGTTTTAACATGAGACTTCATTGTTTATTCTATAGGGAAAGAGACACCTCAGAGTGTGTGATTATTCAGTGTGATGCCCCTGCTGTTGTCAGTCCTGAGAGGGAGAGAATGAACCAGAACAAGTTGATCTAACTGAACAGGCCTAGCTTTATTTAAAGGTGCCCATTTGAATTTAAAGGTAAGTCAAGGTATGTACGAAATAAAGACCCAGTCTGAGCGATTAAGACTCCCAAGGCCTTGTCCGAGCCGAATTTATGTTATTTCAATAATGTAGTCCAGGGATAAGGAAAGACACTTTTGACAATTGGCCATTTTATGGCATTTAATAATTTTCGAGATTTTAAATTGGCCTTTCCCCTTTGTAGCAATAGTAAAATTTAAAAATGTAATGGGCTATTTTTCATCCAATGTGCAAAATGGCCCATGGCCCCTACCTTCCCCATTCTCTGGAATGACATGGATTTCAGGTAATTAGACTGCAAAAGCGCTTCTTGATAAAATAATAATTCAGGTTTAAAATCCCAATTTCACTGTATATCAAACCTTTAATTTCTTATTTGAAGATATTTCCCAAATCCTTTTTATTTTGAGTTTGTTGAATATATTATACCGAAAATGATGTTTATAAGATAATCAACCTGCGGAAAGGGAGGTTTAATATAACATATGCTCCAACCTGCAATTTGAATAATAAATAAATAAATTCCTATAGGGTATAATTGCAAATAACAGTCGATATTTTACAAAAATATATTATATTCATAGTTACTTTACAAATGCAGAATCATAAGAGCTCCAGTTCTACCTTGGAATATGTCGATTTAAAGTTTACGTGAAATATATAGAGAATCTCACCCAAGGGTCTTCTGATATCAAATATATCAACACGAGTTGATAAAAGTTACTTTTATCAACGAGTGTTGATATATTTGATATCAGAAGACATGAGGGTGAGATTCTATTTATCATTCAAAATCGTTCTTATTACGTTTAAGTGAAAATAGTCTACATCTCTCAGCACATCTCTGCCATTTGACTTCCAGTGCGATGAGGTCATAGCATTCTGACGTCATCATGTTTTTGACGTCATAACATTGTGATGTCGTAACTCGATGACGTTAAAGCATTGTGATGTCATGTAGTTGACGATGACAGGGCATTGTGCAAAATCTACTGCCAAAAAGATATCACCCACAAGCTATGTCTCCTGTGGAACAGTTTTGGGTGATAAATGTTTAAACTAACATGTTCATGGTGATATGGAAAAAAAACATGTTTGATATTGGTTCGACTCGTATACTATTGATTTTAAAAGGGAAAAGTAGATTTTGAGTAATAACATCCATTTAATTTATTTTTTTTGGCAGGACAGAAACAAGAACTGGTACAAGAAATTCCAAGCCACTGACCAATGACTCAGGAGTCTCCACAGATGTGACAGTGTAGGATAATTACTGAAAGTCTGAAACTCATGTTGATAAATTCAAACTATTAATCAGCCATCATTGAACTTGCTCAATCAATGAGAGTTTCAGCACCCACCCTACTCTCCTGATCTAGCTTTGCCGGACCAACTGTTTCCAACTCGGAAATAATCTTTTCTGGTATGCATTACGGTAATAAAGATGAAATCATTGCTGCTGTAGATTATTTTTAGATGTCAAAGATAGAGATTTCTACAGAACTGGTTGAAAAACGCTCTCACACTGATGTAAAATGTGTATCTCATTTCAGAAAGACTGTTGAAAAAATAAATGGATTTAAATAATATGGTTTTCTTTCTTTTTTATATGAGGCTCACATATGGGCTTGTAGCATGGTGTTCTCTTTTTCGACTTCTTATCAAGAACCAATGTCTCTAGAGAGACTCCTTGCCCAATGGGGTTTATTCATAAAGTGTAGATTTAGTGACACAGATGCCACACCTAATTTTATCCTATTCTCAAGTAGGAAAAGCTCAAGGAAGCTCAAATCTTGTGTACAGATTCCTTAGCCAGACAAACTACAAAGCCACTGGCTTCAATTTTTTCAATTGATGATTCTGAAAGAAGTCTACAACTGTACAATCTGGAAATATATTTGGGATTCTCTTGAGTTTATTCTCTTAAAAAATTATACTCCTTGCTTTAGATAGGTCATTACAAGTCATACTAACTATACTTGTTCAAATGGAAATTTTATTGCATTTGGCTTTCTTATAATCTTGTGAGTTTGAAGGTTCTGAAGTCTGTTACTAATAAGAAAGAGCCTTAGGCTCTGTAGCTTTTCAGAATTTGCTTAATTTATTATCTAAGGTTTGAAGATCTGAAACAACTTATTTCCCAGTTATACATTTGATTTTTTTTTCAAAATACCTTAATTGGCATTAAAAAAGTTAGATTAAAAGTGTGTGTGCATGCTGTCATACACACCATGAAAATAATCCCCCTTCCCACTCTACCACCCCTCCTAAGTTCAATACACATCTCTATTATGCAGTACCCGCTATTCAGGTGACAATAAGGTCATCTGTGATTGTACAAGAATGAATGAGACAGTTTAACTTCATGCAACTGAAACAGAATTTAAAAGTCCTCATATTTTGTCCACTTTAACGGTTGACCTCGCTCGCCGGCATTCTAACCCTCACTGGCCTCACTCGGCACCTTTCGTTCAACAGTCAGTCCGAGGCGAAGAGTCTTTGTTATAAGAAAAATGATTGGATGATATTCTAAGGGGGATAACTCTTATGAATGGAATAGCGTAAACGTAAGGGTATGCGTCGGGTAATTTCGTCCACGATCTCGTAATTTCGTCCACACAGTTTTAAGTATAGGAGACACTGTATTATAATTTCGTCCACCTGTTTATGTAGTTTTCAAGTCTCCCGGGCGGGAAGGTCGTAAGGTAACAGCTTCGTCACGTTGTATCAACCATTCAACATTGCTGTATGTATCATGTGACTAATATCATGTCACTGCTATTCCTAGCAAGAAAAATAACAACCAAAACAATAAAGGTGGTTATTGCTAAGATTTTTCATATTGCGATATATTGCGATTTTAACTCATGTATTGCGATATGAATTGCAATATATTGCAAGACATTTCTTTTAAGAATAAATTACTTGGTTTAGTTATTGCTTGATTGAGATATAATGAAAGTAATATCCTTGGTTAATAGAACTTGAATAAAACCAGAATACATGACTAATTATTGAAAATAAGCGCGTAATTTTGGATTAGGCATGAATAAGAATGCTCTTAGTCTAGTTTCTCTAAATAAATTATAATCGAGACAAAACTTCATTTTAGTCAACTGGACTGGTCAGTCCAAAAGTCCAAATACGGAAATAATTATATAAGACATACGAGTTATATCATTATGAGTTTACAAGACGCACTTATCAACAGTATCATCTGATCTACAGTCCCAGGACTGGAAATTAACACAATTTAGATCTAATACTTAAATGTTTACACAATATGACAAAAACGAGATGTTACCGAGTACATGACAACATATTAACGTGTATATATATTGTTATAAATATGCCCGGTTAATTTGTTTGTAAAAGACTTGCAGTTTGCTGTTTAAATAAACTATTTCTGGCTGTAATGTTAAACTTTGAACAAATATATATTTGTGTTTCAGATTCATGCCATTATTCACGTCATACTCTTGAAACACTCCCCATACCAAAGAACAAAGTGCATGTTATGCAGTGTATAAATAGTTTCAAAATGTTGCCAGTCCAAGGACTAGTTGATCCATAAGCGTGTTAGTCCTTAACAAATATTGCCAGTCCCAGAAACTAGAGCTGACAAGTGTGAGGTAGGTAGACTGGCATTATTGGCATAACTGTGAACATACATGTATATGTATACACTAAAAAAAAGTCACAACGCTTTCGTTTCCATATATCGACGGTCACCTTCGTCTACTAATGCCTACATAGAATAAAAGCTACAGGGAATGATAGCTACACTGTTTGTTGTGATAGTGATACGTTTACCTGAACACAAGTGAACTGTTCCAATAAGGGTGTATTAGAGTGCCTAGTACGGTCGAAAATATTCACACAACCCAAGAGATAAGTGGATTAAGGAGCAATCTTAGCTAATCCTGGACGTTGACTGAGGCACTTTAAAGAATAAGGATAAATCACATTAGAATCGGGGACACATATGAATACTGTGTTTATAATGTGAATAATAATTTATACATGGAACTAAGCAGCGAATAATAACAATTAAGTTTCCCATTTATCACTTAGATATGTGACTTTGAATAAAACTAGGTATTATATACGTATCTCCAACATTTGTCGTCTGGGGAATCAATATTTCTTAAGTTTGACAATAATGGTTAAGTTACGAATGAGTACGTCAGTATGAATTGAAAGAAAATTTCATTGAGTGTCTATCAATATACTATAGATGTTGAGAACTTATGTTACAGGGCTGTACAGTAATTGCATGACGCCTGGAGCCAATATATTATATCATTACGTTTAAGTTATTGTCATGTTTTAAACATATTGAATTCGTTCGTGCGAATTTAAACAAACATTTTATTGAGTATTTAGTTCATATACTAAATAGTCTATAGACCTATAGGGACATATCTTAAATTGATATGACTTTATTAAATGAACTGGAAGGCATTATAATTTATATATCATGATCATATGAGTCAGAAAGTCACAGCAACTATTGAGATTCAGAAGTTGTCCTTCGCCGTTTCAACAACAAGGTAAGTAAACTGCTAAGATAATTTAAATATTGATACGTATTTCACGTATTATGTATGATCATTATTTTAAAGTTCTCTATATAATGTTTCTGATTATCTGACATTTGTGACGATCGATTTGATCTCAAATGGACAATTACAGGCCCGATGTCATTAACAATATAAAGTAGAGTAGATAGAAAAAAGCAAGCGGTGAAAAAGAGGTTTTGGTGTTAAATGTTCACCAGACGTGTCAATTACAGAGCAACATTTAATTTCAAATGACATTATAACTACTTCGAAGCCTGTTTGTGATTTGCAATAGATACACGTGTATCTTATATTAAGGAGAAGGTGAATGCGAATATATAAAACCATAAGAAAAACATAAGAAAACAATATTTTCGTAATAACAATTGCTTCATCAGGGAAGATGATATTCCACCTGATGAAGGACTTTGTGAGAAATATTTCTATACAGAAAAACATCAAAATGTTAAGCAGACATCATTTTCTAACTTCACAGTCATATAGACGCTGCTTCCAAATTATAATCCGTGTAATCCTTCACCGTTTACATGACTTAATTTACGTTTATGCACTCATTACAAAACGTATAGGCTTACATCAGTCCCAATCGTACATTTACTTTGATAACTGAAGAAAACTGCGACACAATAAGCCTTACTATAGTATATAGCATGCCAGTAAATGTGTATCATCTACAATCACCATTTTATGAGAAAGCATGATATTCGATGTGGAAAAAGGGCATTATATCAGAAGATTTCCGAATGCTACAATGTGTTATAAATGTATTGTAAAAACCGGTTTTCAATAAGCATATCGCAATACGTATCGATTTCATCTTTGAACCGGTTAATACCGGTAAACCGTTTATATTGCGCACCTCTACAAAACAACGATTTGAGGGTAGGACAGGCTGTAAATTCGCCTTTATTTGATAAGTGGACGAAATATCAGGACTGGACGAAATTGTAGGACTTTACTCTACTCAAGAGTATATAGGCTTTATTTTGGTTATACAGTGCATTTGAAACGTCATATCAACATCTATATGATTAGATTCTTGAGAGGCGTTATATCTCTATGACTACGTTTTACAAATCTTAGTCTTCATCTATCAAATATCATGTTTAAAAAAATTCAGCTTTTTGGAAATACTGATTCTTGCAGAGAGGTCGGTAAAAGATTTTAGACTGGACCCCCTGCTGCGCCCATATTTAAGGAGGGTGAGGGTCAAATAAACAAACTTTGATCCCTCTAGCTAGGTACCTCCCCTAAACATTTCAGCTTTGGTGGACTAGTGGTTCTTCTGGAGAATCAAAAATGTTGAACGTTTACAGACACCACCGGACGACGACCCATGCCATAAGCACACATGGTCTTTTAGGCGTTAAGAGCTAAAATGACATTTCTTCACTTAAAAGAATAAAAGACGTTAATCACAATTTAGACTTAATTCCCCAAGTATAACTCAAAGTGTTCTTTGACAGTAACATAACTTGTTTTAATGAACTCTAATTGAATTGAATTATTGTTTTTATTAATTTGATAATTACCATAAAACCATTATTTTTCATACACTTTGCCTTCATTATTATTATCAGACACAACTTTTCATAGTGAGAAAAACTGGGTGAAAATATAACTTCTATGTTGTCTTATATATTAATGCAAATCTGAAACTAAGTTTGTTTCATAATTTTGCTAAATTGATTTCATATTGAGTATCTGACTGGATAGCACAGTAAAATGTAATGGAATAACAAATATAGTCGCAAACGACGATAAAAGGATTCAGCGCAGAATGGTTTAATTATTTTAAATGTAATGAATCAAGACATCTTTCCAATGTTATTGCGCATCTTTTAAAACAAGTTGCAAGTTTCTAGGATGTCCCTAGGATTATTGATACCCAATATGTACATGTCAAATTAAAGAATTGTAAATAATATCAAATTGGCGGCTAAACCACGTGAGCTACAACGTCGTCAAGATTTACAGTTTTGCTTGTATTGTTATTGCGCATATTTTGCAAAAGGTTTCAAGTGTCTATGAGGATTTTGGAAATTTTCACTATGTTAAAGTTTTTCTTTATAATGACCGGAAATGACTGTTCGCGAGCGATTTTATTACTGATTCATATAGGCCATAGTCCTGTCTTACTATCCTGAACAAATCTGTAAATTCGATGTTTAGGTTTTTTAATTATCTCCCCTGAAAGTTCGCAATTTTAAAAAATTGCCTGATTTTGAAAGGTCACTGTGAAGAAAGGATTAGGATTTCGCTAAAAAAAAGAACAAACTTGTTATTCCCCAATGTTTCAGCTATATATAAATAGAGTTTCAGCTCTTAGGTGCAAATATCTTCGGAGTGGTGTATCCGCAAAGGTACATGTGGTCAGAAATTTTGAAAAAGTTTTTAAAAATCCAAGATGGCAGCTAAACCACGTAATTGATGAATTCGCCATGGTTTACTTTTATTCTCGCATTGACAATACGCATCTTTGAAAAAAAGTTCCAAGTCTCTAAGTGCATTTTGAAAATTTTCCCGATGTTAAAAATGGACATTTGGATTCGAACTGGACCTCTAATGGCTGGACAAATTGAGCCCAAAAGCTTCGCTGATCTATTCCACATTACGGGCTATCAGCATGTAACATTTGGTTGCATCTGCCTCAGCCGTTTTGGCTGCATTTGTGATACAAAATTCTTGAAATAATAAAAAATAAACACGCCAATAACAATAAGGATTCAGCCAAATGGCTGAATCCTTAATAATGGAATACAAAAGAGTTTCTGCGAAAATGTTTTATTCATTCACGTGGCAATACTGATTTAACACACTGAAAAACAATTGTATTGTGATTTTTTAAAATTCAGTAAATTTCAATAAATATGGACTAATTATGAATTGAGAAAAGTATTTCAACTGTTTTAACAAAGGTATTGCACAAGTACATTGAAAGGCTGGCCAATGTAGTTACCCACAGGCCAAGGTCAAGGCTGAATGATCAGAATCTGCGCAGGGGGTACCCATCTTTCAAGAGCTGTAGATAATTAATGTGCAATTTTTTTTAGCAAGAAAAGTGTTGTTTCTTATCAAGCCCATGCTAGGGATCATTTTGATGTATAGTTATGGTATTCACCAAATACGTTGAAGCACTTTCCTATTTCTAGAGGCCCTAGAATGTTTGGCCCACAGCCTTTAGCTCACACTCACAAAACAGAGGACAGACTAGATAACTTGTGGGCCAGGGTCACCGTGACACAGACACAAACACTGACAATCGGAGTACAACACGTGAAATTGTCGACTTTTTTATTTTGGAATATTACAGATATTTACAGAAAGTTGTGTGATAATGACTTTATTAGCTGTATCAACAAATTCGATATTATTGGGTTATGTGAAACATGGAACTCTAATTCTGTCGATATAGAATCTACATTTCAAGATTATGAAGTCATCTGTAAACAAGCAGAGAAAATATCATCCAGTAGACGTCTCTCGGGTGGAATATCTGTCATGGTAAGAAGAACGTTTAAATAATATATCTTATCGACAAAAATAACCGAAAACGCAGTATTTATTCTTTTTGACAAAAAACTGTTTAATCTTAATCTTGATTTACTGTGTACGTGTACATATATCCACCCGGAGGGATCCACTTTCTACCAAAAAACAGGTTTATATAGCAAAAATGGTAGAACTCTTTTCCAAGATAGTTTATTAGAGGTTTTATCAAACATGTCAGATGTACATATTTTATGCGGAGGAGATTTCAATGCTCGTACGGGTACTAAATCTGATTTCATTGAAGATGACACCATAAAACACACAGAGGGAAAAGATCATTCAAGGTGGGATTTCTTACTAGAATTTTTCTGAATAAAAAGATTTTCAACTGACAAAATGCAAAAGTGTGAATGCTTATGGGAAATGTCTGTTAGACCTATGCTCAGTACTTAACATTCATGTTATGAATGGTCGGTGTGGATCCGATTAAGAAATAGGCGACCCCACTTATATTGGCCACAATGCAACAAGTGTAGTAGATCATATAATAAGTTCATCTTCATATTTTGATAAATTTCTAAACTTTGCAATCCCCTCTCGTACAGAATCCGATCATCTGTCTCTTACTGTAAGATTACGTGCGCTTCACTCGTACCATACAAAACCAGATAATCAGTCTTATAAATTTGTGTGGGATAACGATAAATTCGAGCTTTATAGATCGAATATGTGTTTAGAAAGTATTCAAGATTTACTAATCCAGTCAGCAGACTTTTTACAAACATCGACAAAAGTATAGATCTCATTGTACAAGCAGTGTGAACAGCTGCCTCTGATATAAAAAACAAACTGGGAAGAAACGAAACCGAGCTCAAACTTGGCATGATGTAGAATGTGACAAATTGAAAAAAGAAATAAGTAGATATCTTAATAGGTTTCGCAAATGTAAAGATTCCCGTGCTTTAAATGATTACTATTGCATTAGAAATAAGTATAATGCAGTTTGCAAACAAAAACGAAATGAATATATGAAATTGAAACAACAACAGTTACAAAATACCATCAACGATTCTAAACAGTTCTGGTCATCTCTGAAACAAATTAACGGTAAAGCTAGCCAAACAAATGATATTGATATTAACGAATGGTATTCTTAATTTAAAACATTGTTTTCTACATCTGAAAGCAATGTTACAGTTAATCAGATCAGTGACCTGTCCGATACAAAAAGTGACCAAGTATGTGATAACTCAATGATCAGCGACATTCTAGACGCTCCTATAACATGAGATGAAATCCTTTATAGTATTGGACAATTAAAACTGAATAAATCATCCGGAATAGATAACACCCTTGCAGAATGTTTCATACATTCATCGGATATTTTACTACCGCATCTTGAATTATTGTTTAATGTCATCCTTGAGAATGGGGCTTTTCCTCAGTCATGGTCTGTTGGTATTTTTATACCTATTCATAAGCATGGTGATAAAAATGAAACCGGAAATTATAGAGGCATAACTCTTCTTAGTGTATTTAGCAAAATATTCATAGCAATTATAAATAAACGTTTAGTGTTCTGGGCAGATTCCTGTGATAAGATAAGTGAAGCTCAAGCTGGTTTTAGGAAAGGTTACACTACTACTGATAATATATTTGTTTTGTGTTCACTTATACAGAGATACCTAAATACAAAAGGTTCTAAATGTTATGTTCTTTTTGTAGATTTTTCAAAAGCATTCGATAAATTGTGGAATCTTCTAGATAGCCATTCAGTGAGCAGTAAAATGAGTAAACTGTTAAGAAATATTTATAAGAACGTAAAGATGTGTGTGAGAAACAACAATGAAATATCTGACACATTTGAGAACCAAATAGGAGTTAGACAAGGTTGTATCCTGAGCCCACTTTTATTTTGATTCTTTATAAACGAATTAGCAATACAAATCCACGAAAATTGTTCTAATGGTATCCAGCTACATCCAGATATAAAACAACTATTTCTCCTATTATTTGCTGATGATATAATACTCTTCTCGAGTACCATACGAGGACTACAAGCAGAAATAAATGAATTGGAAACATATTGTAAGGAATGGAAACTAACCGTTAATAGCAATAAAACTAAGATCATTGTGTTCAAGAAGGGGGGGACTTGCTGCAAGCGAAAATTGGTATTATAAAGGTTAATTGATTGAAACAACTACATGCTATAAATATTTAGGTGTATATTTTACAAACCATCTGCCGTGGTCCCTGCATGCTAGAATGCATCTATGCAGGCAAAGAAAATACTGATTGGGGTTATGAGATACATTTATATTTTAGGCGATATGTCACATAAATCCTTCTTTAGTATTTTTGATGCTAAGATTAGCCCAATTCTTCTTTACGGCTCTGAGATTTGGGGACTTCAAACATTTGATGGAATAGAAACGATACATTTGTATGCTATTAAAGGATTTCTCGGCGTGAAAGTTAATACTTCAAATATAATGGTTTATGGTGAATGTGGCAGATTTCCGTTATACATAGAATCAAAAGTAAAAGTAATAAAATATTGGTTGAAAATACTAAATATGCCATCCAATAGATTACCAAAAATGTGTTATGATATGATGATTTTATATGATAAAAATGGAAAATGTAATTGGGTTACAGACGTTAAAAATGTGTTATTTTAAGTGGTTTCGGTAATATATGGATGGAACAATATTTAGACTCTCATTCAAAGTTTCTAATATCCTTTAAACAAAGGCTACAAGATATATATTTGCAAGACTGGCTTAACCTCTTATCTGTATCAAATAAATGTTTTTATTACAGAATGTTTAAACAATCTATATATAATGAAAGTTATTTATCCTCGTTAAATGTTCGGAACTATAGACTCTCCCTTATAAAATTTCGTTGCTCATGTCATGATTTACAGATAGAAACAGGAAGATATACTGGATTAAAAAGAGAAGATAGAATTTGTAAAATGTGCAATTTGAATTTAATTGAAGATGAATATCATTTACTTTGTGTATGTCCAGCTTATCACTCTTTAAGAAATAAGTACAATGTATATTAAGAAATATTACTTTACACATCATAGTATTCATAAATTTGTATCATTATTATCCTGTTCTAGTAAAACACATTTAGAAAATCTGTCAATGTATGTATATCATGCCTTTATACATAGAAAGAATGTACTCTCAACTACCTAAGATATAATTTGTATATGCATGTATGTACTATAGGCCTGTGGCCTTTTAAGTGCAAATAAAGAAAGACTTTTTAAACTCGATTTAAATTGATATAATTTTACAGAGCGTAACGATTCAAACATATATCTCAGGCTTGTCATTTTATAATTGTTATAATAGTTGTTATAATATAAGTAATTTAGATTTCTCTTGTAGACGGAGTTTATTTTCATTCAAATGTTAAATGTTAAAAACTATTATAACCTATATTGTTACCATAATTAGGTTTTATGTCAGAAAATGATATATAACGAGCATGATCACAATTATGAGCGTTCTTTATGCCATTAGTATCCAAATCCCATTCCGAAAGAAACTTAGAGAACACATTGATTATACCAGGTTCGTCAAATATTTGCAAACGTGATGGTCACAGTCGACTATATCCCAGCTGTGTAGTATTAACGTAGAATGTAGGTATATACGTGTACAGGTAGGTGTATATATACTGCATCTGATACAGTACACGTCTTACTGCTGTTGGTCCGACTGCTCTCCGCATCTTAATCTCAGCATCTCTGAAGTCTCAGCATCTCTGAAGTCTCAGCATCTCTGAAGTCTCAGCATCTCTGAAGTCTCAGCATCTCTGAAGTCTCAGCATCTCTGAAGTGACGATGACGAAGATGTTGTTCCTAGCTGTTCTTGCAGTGCTGCCACTAGCTGTTCCTAGCTGTTCTTGCAATGATACGACGCCGCCTCCACTTCTCAAGATAGGGGCCTTCAACATACAGGTGTTCGGGCCTACAAAAGCAAGAAAGACCGTTGTCATGAATAACATAACAAAGGTAATTTTTTGGATAAAAGCTTTTGCTGTTTCCGTGTTACAAACAGCAGTTTAAGGCAACAAGAACCACAAATTTGTAATTGTGGGTACATTTCACCGGTAATTCTTTGTATAAAGTTTTGCCATCATTGTGGCACGGGTCTGCAACAAACAGCAGTTTTGATCAGCTAGAACCATCAATGATGGAACTGTAGCTCATTCTTTCATTCCACCGAGCCTCGACCTGTATGAAAAAGAGCGCGATCGCAGTTACTAGAGATTTTGGCAACGGAAAAATGTAGGGAGTAACCTCTGATGAAAGAGAATGCTTCGAAATAAGTACATTTCAATTAAATGCCCATAATTGAGATCATGCTCACCATAAATACAATTTTTCTTTTAAAATCCATAGAGATTTTGTCAACCTATTTTTAACAATTTTGAGTTTGCGGTTCAACGTACGAGGCCTGCTCAGCGATCTCATTGCGACCAGGAGGTGTTCACGGTACCTTCTTTTGACCGCGAGTGGCCTCAACATGATCGTTTTCTGCGAGCTGCTAGGACCATACTGAGATCTACGGAAGCATCCTAGTGACACAGTCACATTTGTTTTATCTCATAATTAGGAGATGCTAACTCCTAATTAGGACATAAGTAACTCCTAATTAGGACTTAGTTATCACATACTTAGGAGATACTAGGTCCTTATTAGGACATAAGTAACTCCTAATTAGGACTTAAGTTATCACCTACTTAGGAGATACAAGGTCCTAATTAGGAAATAACTATATCCTAATTAGGACATAAATATCTTCTAATTAGGACTTGATTATCACCTAATTAGGAGAAACTATCTTCTAATTAGGAGATACTATCACCTAATTAGGAGATACTAACTCCTAATTAGGAGATACTAACTCCTAATTAGGACTTAGTTATCTCCTAATTAGGACTTAGTTATCGCCTAATAAGGGCATAACTATCACCTAATTAGGACATAAGTAACTCCTAATTAGGAGATACTAACTCATAATTAGGAGATACTAACTCATAATTAGGAGATACTTAGGAGGCACATGATCGTTTTCTGCGAGCTGCTAGGACCATACTATGGAAACGTACGGAAGCATCCTATTGACACAGTCAAATTGTTTTATCTCATAATTAGGAGATACTAACTCATAATTAGGAGATACTAACTCATAATTAGGAGTTATTTATCTCCTTATTAGGTGATAGTTATGTCCTAATTAGGAGATAACTAAGTCCTAATTGCGAAATAGTTTCTCCTAATTAGGTTCTGGATATACTGTTTGGTATTTGAAGTACAATTTAATGAAATATGGAAATAGTGTTAATACAAGCTGTTATCGACTTAATGTAATTTCTTGGACTTACATTTGTTGACACATCATTAATTTAGGAAGTCATAAAACAAGTTAAAAAGTGCTTTTTGTTTTGAAATTTCAAATTTGGTTAAACCCGCTTATGAAACCACAATGAATGTATTATTATGCTTACTAACATAAACAGATTTAAAGTGAATAAAGTATCTATCTGTCTGTCTGCCAAAGTCTGTGACTAAAGGAGTCATAAGAATTTATTAAAAAGGTACACTTATGACTTCTAGCGTGTCAGTCGAATCTGTTTCTTTGTAGAATGAAGTTTGAAGAAACAATTACAATTTTTTCAGAAAAAAGCTATGGAAGCGTATTAGGGTCACATGAACAAATATTTTTGAAAATATTATCTCCTAATTAGTACTTAGTATCTCCTAATTAGGACTTAGTATCTCCTAATTAGGACTTAGTAACTCCTAATTAAGACTTAGTATCTCCTAATTAGTGCTTAATATCTCCTAATTAGGACATATTATCTCCTAATTAGGACAAAACATCTCCTAATTAGGACATAACATCTCCTAATTAGTACTTAATACCTCCTAATTAGGACATAATGTTTTCTAATTAGGACTTAATCATAGTATTGTTTTGAGGTTTAATCAGGTTATTTCTGAAATATTGTTTTTAAAAAATGGCAAACCACTTCTTTATTCACAGACTTCTGAAGACTGTGTTCATGTTATTAATCATATGAATACATAGAGATTCACCGTGGTTCATAAACCAACTTAACTTATTTTAATTTTTTAATTTATTTTATGACGTCCTGAAAGTAACAAATGTAGGTCCAAGATGGTACATTATGCCGACATCATCCCGTAGTTAAAATATACCCTATTCCATAAAGTTTTACTTTAAATACCAAACATTATTTCCAGAATATCCCTTTAAATAGCCACATTAGCTCCCATGTGTGATTAAACAGATCATAGAATCATACTCTAATGAATGAAATTTGTAATATATATTAAAGAAATACATCCTCATTACAGACATTCAAAACCGACTCTATCCGGCAGAAATATTTCTGTATGGCTCTATTAAAATTTGGTACCGTTTCTTTTGCCCCTTTGTGTATGGATAGATGTGAGAACAGCAACGGGATTAGAGAGAAGCCAGCATAGAGTTAATCAGGTGTGAAATAGGTAGTTGATAGCAGAGGGGATGAATAAAAGGGGATATATAAACTCTGAAAGCTAATCCCTGTTCAGATAGTGTGTGTGTATTTGTATTTGTAGTGAATCCATGAGTTTGCGCTTTATCTAATCGTGTTGAAGCTGAATATTATTAACAAATTGTATTTTATAAGCAGATTCAGTCATTTCAATATCATTTGTATACTGTTCATATCTCTGTTTAAATAAGTGATTCAAACATTCTTTTAAGATATCAAATACGTCCCAAAGCTTTCATCCAAGACTCAAACGATGTTGAAAACCAACATTATATTAAATCAATAACTATTGATAAACCCCTTTATACGTATTTATAGGATTCTGTTGTTCTAATTCGGAATGAAGACACGATTAACCTCTTTGACCGAATCTCTATGTATTCGGGTGATTGATTTAAAGATTTTAAGTGAATACAGTATATACCTGTCTGTCAAAGTCAATTAATAAAGAAGTCGAATACCTTTTTTTAAAATGTACTTTATTACAATCATAACTTCTAGAATGTCAGTTGAATCTGTTTAGCTGTAGACGTAATAGTGATTTTTGTTATATCGTATCAAAGATTAAACTTATGACAATTATGCATTACTGATAAATCTATGAAGGCTTTATGCACACTTTTTCCTGGGATGAGAACAATGGCCCAGTTATGAATTTAATGATAAAGAAGGTTACAAGTACTGATTTTAACACTGCTAAAATTAAATTTGAATCAACAATCACAATTATTCAGATATAAGCTGATCAAACCTCAAAACTGCACTATGGTTAACTCCTAATTAGGAGATATAAAATCCTAATTAGGAGATATTATGTCCTAATTAGGAGATACAATGTCCTAATTAGGAGATATTAGGTCCTAATTAGGAGATGTTATGTCCTAATTAGGAGCTACTAAGTCCTAATTAGGAGATACTAAGTACTAATTAGGAGATACTAAGTCCTAATTAGGAGATAATATTTTAAAAAATATTTTTTCATGTGACCCTAATACGCTTCCATAGAATCGTCATATATCCATGAATAAAACAATCATTCTCAAACGTATCTGTGATCGTCACGGCAGTGATACATGTTTATGAAATTTGGCAAAATGAAAAAGAGCGAAGGGGTGAAATGTTGAAAATCGAAATTTAATTGATTTTCAAATAATTGTTTCCATAATGATTAATTCAGAACAAATACATCACAAATATATTGAATGACTGTAAGAGGAAATATATGACCCAGTTGAACACTTGCTGAATATTTCACAGAAGAAAATAAAAACTGTGGTTTTGAAAAGATTGACCCCTCTTTGCTATGATATATAAAATCGCTATTGTTAATAAAGAAGTTGATCATTCATGTAATATTTGTCTTCTAAATCAGATTATGTTATGGACTACTCAACTGTCTTTTTTTTATAAAGCAAAAATGCAAAATGATCGGTCTAGTTTTCGCGTTGATATAATGCTTCAAAGACATATAGAGGATACTAAACGACCTTCTATTTAATACCATTTTTATTAAACGAGTTAATGATTTTGTATAAAACGAGCGAAAGCGAGTTTGATCCTAAATCATTCAGGAGTTTAATAAAAATGGTATTAAATAGAAGGAAGTTTAGTATTCTGTTAATTACTCGCTCACCAATAATCCAGCAAAATAGCCGACATGGCTCCGATGCCACTGTGACGACGGTACTCCCATTGTGACGTCATAACCGCAAACTATTGTGACGTCATACGTACGGCGGTATTACACTAGTTTAATATTGCCATATAAATATTACACTGCAGTATCTTACACGGGCTAGTAATAAGCCACATTACATGATTTTTGCACCAAAACACACCACTTACACTAACACTAAAACAAACTTTCGGTACGCAGTTGTATATTGGTGACCGCACGTTAGCAATAACTGGACACCGTCAACGTAGACGAAGGCGTCGACGACGGGCAGTGACTGTTGGTACGAGTTGGTTCGCAGAACACAGGGTGTACTACCATCTTGTCTAGAAGCAGTCTCTTCCCACAGAGGTTACTCCCTACAGACGTCCGATCCTAACCTCTGTAATCGAGAGCTGGAGCAAACTCCTCTAGCGGAGGAAAGCGGAACCTCATACTCTATCACTGCTTCTTAACCAATGAAAACTCATCTTTCAGCGGCCATGTCGACTGAGTGACATTTTACTCTTGAGAGTCATGCTCATTAACATATGTCCTTCAAATATGTCTGATGTAAATAACACACATGTTTTGGGTATTTGTCTCTGATTTGGTCTCATTTATTCATAAACATGTTTATGATCAATATTTTTCACATTTCACGTTTATTTTATCATAATGACTTGTCATTGGCAAATGTCACTTTTACAATGGAGTCGCTGATGGCACAACTAGATTCAATTGCAACCAATCAGGACACTCACTTTTTGTCCTCGATTTCAACCGAAAAAGAACAGAGGTTAGGGTCGGAAATCTGAAGGGAGTAACCTCTGTGGGAAGAAAATGGGTGTTTCCATGTCAGTGCGATCTCTCAAGACTTCAGCACGATCCTAGTGCGAGAATGTGTGAGAGTGCACGACCGGAAGACAATAAACGTTCGCGGTTGGGTCGTGTGCTCGATGGAATGGGGGTATTACGAGAAATTATTTATCTAACCGTTTTGCCATTATCGTGCTACGGGCTTCCAACAAATAGCTGTTTGGGGCGGCAAAAAACAACTGAGCTGCTACATTGTGGTAAGCATTTTACAAATAGTCATTTTGGAGAATTTGGCGATGATCATGGAATAATGCATCCAAATGCAACAAACAACAGTTTTAGAAAACAAGAACCTACAATAATGTCAATGTGGATAGCATTTCAAGGGTATTGTCCTTTAAAGGGACATCCAATGTCTTGGTTTTTTTTTTCGAAAAGTAATCACCGTTACCGAAAGTTATCGTTATTACGAAAATCGACTCAGTATACACTATGGGCCAAAAGAAACGCCTACTTGATTTTCCTTAAAATTAAAAATGATATACATGTACCTTCTGAAATATAATTAATGGTGGTCTCCCGTTATGCTGAAACAATAATTTATATGAAAGTTCATTTAAATCGTGGACAAACTGTGATTCGAGTCAATAGCATTCATGAAAACCACACACAAAGAAGACCGCTATTTCCGGTTGATTAATTTGCGCACCATAACCGCTTACATATGTAGTGTCATCACCACTTTCATGCGAATGCGCTCCCGTATTGTTGCTAGTGGTTGTTTGAAAATCTGTTTCAAATGGGGTATTTTCTGATCAAGCACTAATCGAAAACTGAACAAGTTCTGTTGTCTCATTTCCACAATCGCCATTCTTTTGTTACAAACTTGTTGACAACTTCTGAAATTAAAATATATTCAGAAATAGTCCAACTTCATAATGCTATAATATTGCTAAGCTGTTCATTTTAGTTTTTACGAAATCTGATAAGATATATGGAAGGCGTTTCTTCTTGCCGACAGTGTAGTGACGATTTGAAGGTGACAGTATGCTGATCGAAATCGAACAATGCACCACGTCTGAAGCGTGCCAAATAGTCAAACGTAATTTTGATTCAGAATAGGAGACTTAAACATTCAGGTTTTCGATTGGCCCAAAACCAGCAGGCTGTGCAAGGGAAAATATCCCCAAACGAAACCCCAACGCTAAAGATATTACAAGTTGTATGTCTAGGTGTCTTGTCTTAATATATATCTTTATTTCAGTACTTAAAAGGCCTCAGGCCTATAGTACAAGATATACAGTGCACTGACATTTCATGGTGTCTTGTCATATAGTGTGATGTCCCCCTGTCTTCTGTCACAGATTGTGTCCCAATACGACATCATGTTGATCCAAGAAATCAGAGACAAGAGCGGGGGTTGTATGACAACACTGCTGAATCTCCTGAACAAGTAAGTTTCTTGTCGACTAGTCAATGTCACATTCCAGACTTAAGCTCGTTATTACGTTTTACATATTAAACATGTGGTTTGCTATAGCGTACAGATTTGCACAGTCTAATTAAAATCAGAAATTTTATAACGTGGTGCAACTTATTACGGTCTGCGTTAAATGAGACTGAGCTTTGCCCTAACAAAAACTTCAAGCCACTCGGTCTCTCGTGCTTTGACTATATAAGTTTTGGGCAAACCTGTATGGTTGGGGAAGCTTTATTTCTTAAATGAAATGCTATATTTTAGTGCTGAAAAGTTGTCAGTTTAAGTTTTCTTCTGTTCAGAGATTCCGATAGTTTCGCTTATGTGGTGAGCGAACGTCTTGGGCGGAGCTCGTCAAAGGAGCAGTATGCTTATTACTACAAGTAAGAATTGTTTCCTCTATTCAAGGAAAATACTCATACATATCTCCACTCTACTTTAAAGGCGCTGTAGCACGTTTTTTGCATATTGTGTTTTCTCAAATTATCATTTATTAAAAGTTTATACAATATATCGATACTTTAAAGGATAAAACATCTCATTACACGACCTGATAATTAATCCGTATCCATAGAAAACGGTTATCCCTATTCGTACACATGGTGCGACGTATAAAGCGACAGTTGTGTGGAACTCTTCAATGTGAGAGGTAGATTTGTAGGTCTCATGCGATTTTGAGAGTTCAGATAGCAAGATGAATGACCATTCCATCAATGTACTATATTCAAAATCTAAGTGTTCAGGTATCGCTACATTAGTCAGATCACTTGAGTTGAGAAATGGCCGCGCGATGAGAAATGGACTCACATGGCTTTACCGTACCATGACTTTTTTGTACATTCGTTTTAGAACTTTTTTTTATTGATTCAGCCAGTAGTGTCATACTTAATAATTAACCTTTTGTAACGCTTATCTATATGTTTTGTGAGCACAGTAAGACAATTGTGCTACAGCGCCTTTAAAGCGTAACTCTCATATGTAGGATATTACTAAGTTCTACTTGGGAGTTTGAAGGATCTTTATCATAGTGGCACTAATACTCTTCCGTACCGTATCAGCTTACAAAACATTCAATATCATTGTGGTTATCAATTAGTTAATTGTACAAACATAATTAATCACCAGTTTTTGAAAATCTGATCACCTGAAAATACATCTGATTCGTTAATATATTGTCTTCTTATGTTTAGTTTATAATAAATTTACATCAATTAATTTTGTTCATTTTTGTTCACTTCATATTTTGTTCATTTATTTCCACTTTGTATGTTTTCCCAATGTGTACTGTGTTCTGCTATTTCCAATGTCAAGTTTGATACATCTTTTCAATTTGTATTTTTTTTATTTCTTTCAATTTTGTATTTTGATAATACATGACTTTGTGTATTTTCAATCCCAATGTTTATATCTGTTTTTTCATTTACAACAGGTTTTGTATTTTTCCTTTCCAGTCATCTTTGTTGAACTAATTGTACTTTGTATTTTATTCATCTATTTCAACGTTTTATTGTTGCATTAATTTTCAAGTGTGTATTTTGTTAATAAAGTTTCACATTGTGTATTGTTCATCCATATCTACTTTGTATTGTGTTTACATCTTACCAAGCTTTATTTGTTGATATCGATGTTTTACTTTGAATAATTCGTCTTTTTACACTTCTTTCTGTAAAAGGAAGGACAAAGTGAGGATCATAGATACACGCCAGTTCAGCGACGAATACGATGTGTTCGAGAGGGAACCCTTCAGCGTCCTCATAGAAGCCGACAATATCAGTAGCGTATTGTGATTCATATTTCAATTTTAGAGCTACACGCTCAGACATAAAGACAAATTTTGGTTCATAATGTTTGGTTGGTCATATAACTACTGGGTGTGTAAATGGGGAGTGATAATGTTTGGTTGGTCATATAACTACTGGGTGTGTACATGGGGAGTGTAGTTTGGTTTCTATGTATGTAAACTGGCAGGCAGAAGAAAGTGAGCACCTCTTTTTAAATCACTATTATTAAAAATCTAGATACGGTAGAAGTTTCAGATAAGGTACATTGGATAGTTCTTTCATTTCAGAAAACATGAAATTCCAAAACTTTAACGTTTAATTAGCACGTTTTGCACACAAGAAATCCAAAAGATGTAGATGGGGAAACATAAGCAAAACACATTAATGTTAATTCTTTCTATTCCCTTAATTCTTTCAATTTGTACAACGTGCGACATGGGTGCCAAATGTGGTCGATTCGTGTGTCAACGCATTATGAAATGCCCTGTCTGATCGATAATTAAAAATGCCTTATGACGTCATCTGACAGCTGTTTCTGTGTTCATGCAAAACCTGCATCGACGCTTGTTCATTAACTGGAGGATGTGTTTTGATTCTAACACGCAATTGTGGACCGTCTGACAGTTGTCCAATCAGCGACAAGTCTTGACAAAATAAAAATCATTTTGAAGCTGTAACGTTGCATCCCAAACCGACGTAAGGAAGAGGGTATCCTAAGTTGGATAACGTGTCCCCAATACGTTTCATCATGAATACAATATGTTTAAACTAACTGACGTTGTCACAGACATAATTACATTAGCCATACACCAAAGTTCAGCGGTCAGTACCTGTCTATTGAACAGTCGAAAAACTTCGACTCTACCAGTTCAAGGTCTTCTTGTGCACGTGTGCATATTGACTCGCCGATCTATGGTGGTCGCCGTCAATGACGTCACTCAGAGATAGCGTTGGCGGCGGTCTAACGTAAGCTGGTATCATCCTTTACGGAGCAGAAAGACCATTGTTTTGTGTGTTCTGGGATTGTCAAATGTTTTTCCAGCTCGGCTGTAATGTGACAACGCATTGACACAAGAATTGAAGGAACAAGGGCTTTGTAGCTTTGCTATCCGTTGCCCAGCTTTTGTAAATTTCAGAAGTTATTCACGTTTTTATGGTTTTGTTTTTGACGGGTTTTAGGTGTTTTGTTTCACAGATGGAATGGGCAACATTAATAATGTGTAGCAATTTTACCTATGTGTCACGTGACATTACACCATTATGAAGGTCACCAGATTATAAATATTTTCCAATTTTCTCCAAAATGTGTTAATATTGTTTTAGTTCAACTAAAAAAAAGTTAATGTTTATGCTCTGTCTATCCGATGCTTACTGTCAATATCAATATTATCAATTTTCCATAATTTCATTTTAAAAAGTGTATACTTTCTTTTGCCTGTCAGTTTATGATGACGTTGATCGAGTTTAATTGATAACTACTAATTATGATTTATGTTACGATGGGGATGATATGCAAGCTGAGTAAACCTATACATGAAATCACCACATGTTATGTTGGCATAAGCCAAAGCCCAAAAACATATTATGCAATTTTAACTAGTGTGATGTTTGCGTATAATTCAACAAATTCAACCAAACATCTCCTGTCTTGTCTGCAGGTGGAAATCCCTTGCAGATGGTACTAACAGGTGTCCACACCAAGCCATCAGATGTTCTAAACGAGATGAATCATATGGAGGATGTGTATCTTGATGCCAAGACTTTCTTTAACAACACCGAGGTACCGTACGGTTCACTTTGAGTCTACAGCTGCATACCGAAAGCTTGTTCACCTACATGTGTATCTTAGTGCAAATATCATGTAAATTGACATTCATTGTAACGTCAATAAAATTACATCACATTCAATTCATCATACATCCATCATAATCCTTCTCAGCTGTCTCCTGTGATCGTCAAGTCAGTGGTGCGTGATTAGGAAATTTGGCATAATGAAATAGTCAGAAAGGGTCAAATTTAGAAAATTCAGATTTCACAAATTCTCGAATAAAGTTTTTCATATCAACCAAATGAGAACAATTTCATTTCAAATACATTGAATGAGTATGAGAGAAAGTATTTGATGTATGTTTGACCCAGTTCATCACTTACTGAATATTTCACAGAAGAAAATAAAAACTGTAGTCACTTCCAAGAGCTGCCATAATTGTAACTGATTACTAAGAGATATCAAATCAGATTATGTTATGGAACACTCAACTGTCTTCCTATAATGCAAAATGCAAGAAATACCAAATTACATGATATTTGCACTGAAATACACAAGTAGGTGAACAAACTTTCGGTAGGCAGCTGTAAAAAAATTTCAAACTTGGTTTCCATATACCCTGTTATTTTCGTTGTATGGACATTTTCGAGGTTCAAAATCTACGCACGAAAACCACGAACATTTCGAGCCACAAAAATGTCATAATAATTCGTTGTACATGGGATCTGTCCCCAACATGTGTAAATCTTTATGTAACTGTTTGTTCTTACAAAATCACAAAGACTTTAAAATCCATCATTACATACGGATATGCAATGTATACAGATCGTCTTTGTCGGGTATTTGCAATTTCGTTTAAAATAACAGAGTAGTGTTTTATGCTAACGTTATCGCGGTGGGTTTTTTTTATCCAGAATTACTGACTGTTGTTAAAAAATAAAATATCAATGATCATCGTAATTTTGTTCACTTTAAAATATTCCGACTTTTAAAGGTCGACTAATATGCCCCATGGTCACTTTCGGGTTTCAATCTGACAAATCTCCGACTTTAACCGCCTAATTCGTGCCGACAAACGATCCACTGAAGTCATTAAAGCGTATCAACCGGGAGTGACGTCACTCTCGGCGCTTGGTTATCCCTGTACATATTTAAACGTATTTTAGCACCGTTTTAACTGTTAATTTAACATACAATGAGTCATGAAAAAATTTCAAATCTTCGATACATAGAATCGTCAGGTATCTAACTTCGTATTTTCTGATTATTGTATGAAAGGGGCAGTAGCACGCTTTTTCGCTGAAATAGGTCGATGAAATGTATTTGAAAAATAATGTCACCAATAGTAAAACATCTTTCTTTCTTCGGAAAATCAAGTTAAAAATACATGTACATAGTTCCGTAAAGCCATGGGAATCGTATTTGTCATTCAAAATTATAAAACGTGTTCACAATAAAATGGCCACCATGTACTTTTTGCTTTATACGGAACGCTGTTATTACCAGTACGGATAATTGGTTTGTGTAATATATAATAAAAATAATCTTTTTCCCTTTAAAGTAAATATAAATGACATAAACTATCATTATAAATAGGAAATTTGAATACATTGTAAACAAGAAAAAAGTAGGTTTTTAGATCATGTATTCTGTGACCCTTTGTACACAACGATTCCGCTCTCTGGATCTTTTGGTATCGGAAAAGAAGAAAATAATAGGTTTTTAAAGTCGTTACCCCTTTGACCATATTTGGGGTCACGGGGTCACAAAATATACAACTTAGAATCCCCATTGACCAAGGAGTCTGCATACAACATTTCAGTTTTCTAGACCTTTTCGTACTGGATAGGTAGATACAAATAGGTTTTTAAGGTCGTGACCCCTGTGATCTTATTTAGGGTCACGGGTTCAGCAAATCTAAAGTTTAGAATCCCTATGGGCTAAGCAGTCATTGGTTCTGGAAAAGAAGTCGAAAAAGCGAAAACTTTTCGGACGGATGGACGGACGGACGGATGCCGGAAGTCATAAGCCCATCGGGCCTTTCAGGACTGATGAGCTAAATGCATAACAGTTGAATTTGAAAGGATTTTCTTTCCAGAACATGCTGATCATAGGCGATATGAACGCCGACTGCAGCTATCTCAACAAGGCGGAACGCGCAGAGACAAAGCTGCTCACCGACTCCAAATATCTCTCACTTATCCCGAATGAAGCGGACACCACCGTTTCCAATACTGACTGTGCTTATGACAGGTGAGTTGTCGCATCCTTGGTGAAACGTTTGTCACAAGGTGTCGCGACTAACATCCTGTCCCATCAGTGTGTTTTCCCCCGCTACCCAATTACAATATTTTTGTAGTAGGAAAGCCGCTAGCGGATAGAAATACACCCAGGGACAAAAGATACGATACCACCAACAATGTGAGATAGTTTAATCAACGAGTGACCAACACGATTAAGACAGAGGTATAGAGTTACAGAGTGTTACCGCACGGAAATTGGGGTCGCAAGTACTTCCAAAGATGTTTTCAGAATATCATCACCTTTTTGGGGTGCCATACAGGTGCCTTACAGGTGCCTTACACATAGCAACCGAGACAACCGAGACTGCTCCAAAGTTTTCACGCGTGTATTCGTGAGTACGCCCGAGCTCGTTTTCCTTCTGGACACGCCTGTGGTCTCCTAAAGCCTACTAAACTTATAAGTTTGTAATATTTTAAAATTACCCGTGCATGCTTCTTAAAAACACGGTTTTGAAAAATCGTCGTTTTGAAATACCTTTAACCAGACGAGATAAGAGAGTGAATTATGGTCATCTGGCTGTTTGATGACTATCTACAGCAACGATGCGTCATCGATGTAAAGTCGAAGAAGGTACACTGTGACGAAAACATCTTGTGCTAACATAATTTCCTTATTTCATGAAATGTTACCTTGATTTCCAAACATAATGTCCAAAGCCCCCTTGAATTAACAATTTCAGCAGGGATCATGTGTGTTTGAACGGTTATAAAATATTAAGTATCATACTCACATGAAAGACATCTTCAAATTCTCTTAATGCGATATATCCTCATCACAGGCATTCACATTTTTTTCCGGCAGAAATAATTATATATGGATCGCTGCAACTGAAATGTATAGTGGGCCCGGATTTCCAAGTACAGAGATCTTAAGGAAATACTGCAAGACCTAAATCAGCCAGAGTTATGAAATACTGGTCAATATGTCACTGCCTATTTACTTACATACCTTTTCTAATTGTCCTATGCCACTACGACTCCTATAAAAAGCCATAACTATTATTGCTTTAATCTCTACATTCAAAGGGTATGCTTATTGTGTGATTTGAACTTGAAATGCGAAACAAGAGTGTATAATGTAATGATTGTACCTGCTTAAAAGAAATAAAATTATAAAAATAAATAAATAAATAAATAAATAAAATAAAAAAAGAGTTATGTCTTGCATCGGGAGGTTGCCATTAGGCGAAATAAAAAAAACGTTATCTGTTGATAGCAAGTCGAGTCAAGTTGATTGAATTCAATGGAACTTATGTATAGATGATGTAAATAATAGACAAACGTATTTTGGTTACTAAATAATCCAAACGCAACGAGGTGTGCAACAATGGTGATGTCTCTTAAAGGTTAACGTAAGTCAACATAAGGATTAAAGAAAGAATATGATTCTATAACATCCATGTCATGTGGGGCATTATTTAAACACGAAAGCTAAGAAAAAGTGACAACGGTGGGGAAAACCATCGAAATATGCTTGCTTGCAAAGTACTAAGAGATGCGGCTGATATTATCTGTGTGCGTCCAAAGTATGTGATGCGCAAATCATGACATTTGTGCATGTGGTATCAAGGACTCTCTCCATTTAGAGAGTCACTGGTGGCATGCATCCCATACGCAGTGAATGCGCTAAGTTCGTAATATGTCCACTTTATGTGCGAAACAAATAAGTAAAATACTTTATATACTTTTTATTTATCGATCACGTTTAAAAAAAATCTTTATGGAACTCATATGCAATTGTAATATGCAAAAGTGCGACAAGGTCCTAAAGATTTCAATACAATATATTTCGCCATTTTAAATGAACGATTTTTTTTATCTCGATGTGGCTGATTACAGGATCATGGTGGCCGGCCAAGCGCTTCAGAACTTGGTGTACAGCTACGGTGTTGAAAACTTTGACGACGAGAATGGACTGAGCCAAACAGAGGTAACTTTTACTGCTATATCTGGTTTAGAGGTACTGGTAATTGAACAACGCCCTCCCTAAACAAATATAACCATTTGAAATGACAAAATGCGTTACTGTTAACCTTTCAAGGAAATTTAAAGCGATGGTTCTATCGGCAGTGATCGCCATCTTGTTTTGTCCATTACTTGAAATAAGAAATACGCTGTATGTATACTAAGTTTACGGCTTTTTGATAATATATATATATATATATATATATATATATATATATATATATATATATATATATATATATATATATATATATATATATATATATATATATATATATATTAATTCATCATTAAATATACTTCCTTTCCAAAGTTCAGACTCATTTCTTAAGAGAGACCCTGGGATCATCAACAATTTTGTCAGAATGTTCGCTGCTTCACAGTCGCCATTTGTTTACAGTTCCTTAGGAGCCAGCAATTCAACTAGTGTCAAATCAGTCTACTATCTTTATTGTATGTCAGGACTCCGGCCCATATACAAGTTTTACCAGATCACATGTTACATAATATTACATGCAATTCACACACAAAATACATTTCTGCTAATAGGCTGCTCCGTAGAATAAAAGCATGCTTTAAAAAGAGCGATAAATTTCATATAACATTTTCATTTTTGGAGGTCAATATTGAAACAAGGGCAGTGGAAGGGTATTTAAGAATGTAATGCTTTGGAATATATTGTTTTCTTAAGTCAGCATAATGTCGGCATACAAATGCAAAGTGAATTTCATCTTCTAAAGCAGAATTACATAATTGACTAGTGTCTGTGGCAGAGCGTCTTCTCATACATATATTACAGGACATGCGTTGTGACTGACAGTGTCGTTAAAAAACTATGCTTATTCAGATTTTGGAAAGTCAGGGAATGTCGCTCAATTGATTTTGCTAACTCTGTTATATGTGAGCTAATGTCACAAAGTGGAGAAAAGGAAAAATGAAAAATGATCCTGAATAGCAACTACCATGGACAGTTATTTTTGAAATTTTCCAGGGATTTAGCAACTACTAGCAATGTGTACAGTTTCAATTTTGCTAACATCTCGTCTTAAATATATATATAAATATTTATTCGCACTGAAAAGGTCTCAGGTCTATGGTACATATGCATATAACATGGGAATATACACGCGTGTATATATTTACATTTTTAAGGTGTTGTTGTTTTTGATCTATAAGACATATCATTGTGAATATATAAAGCAGGATTTTGTAATATAGTTTCATTTGTACTACTCATTAGATTAATGAAGTTTATAGTACTTGGGTGGACACAGAAGTACATGTAGCGTCAATATGCTTTTCACGTAATGTATTATACAATGGGCAAATGAGAAGAAAATGGTACTCGTCCTCAATTTCTTTGCTCACTCATCCACTGTTTTATTTCAGGCTAAGTACGTCAGCGACCACTACCCTGTATGGTTAAGCATCAGACGAGACTTGGACATGTAGACTGTATCCGAGTCGGCATCAGACGAGACTTGGACATGTAGACTGTATCCGAGTCGAATATCCAATAAAAGTGCATATTTGAAATTATATATATGTTGGCGTTTTATATATATAGTTGCTTCTCAAGTGAAGTAAGGTTATACATAGAAAAGATTAAACATCAGATGGTTTTGACTGAATCAATCTTCTTTAATACAATACGATGAGCTATATATATATATATATATATATATATATATATATATATATATATATATATATATATATATGTAAATAAGATGAGTTGCTTCTCACGTGAAGTAAGGTTATATATAGAAAAGAGTAAACATCAGATGGTTTTGACTGGATCAATCAACAACAGAATCAGAATGACAGACCCATCATTGGAAGAGCTTGAGGAACAAACAAACAAACATCCGGCTGTTCTAATGATAAACAGCCAATCACGCCTTCACCAGTGACCCCAACAACATCCCAGCAGCAAACAGACAGACAAACAAGATCGAAGACATCCTACAGAGACAAAACTGTTTATGTAGGCAGTGGTACGCGGGGTGGTATCATAAAGAAGGGTGCTTCTTTTTTAGACAAAATCCAGAGGAAAACAACCCCGTCAGCCACGACGAACCGAGGTCAGCCCCCAAGGTAATCAATCTTTCTTCGTGTGAATTAAATGAAACTCAGATAAAAGTTCTAAAATTAGGTTTGAAATTCACACCAACACCAAAACCTAATCAACAGGAATTAGAAAATGATATAAAAAGTTTTTGCAGAAAAATGAGATTTGCTGACTATTTCTTTAAAGAGGATAATGATGATGATGATGATAATGATAATGATAATGATTCAAATAGTAATAACAAAAACACAGATTCTCTATGTAGAAATAAATCAAAAGCTATTCCCCCTAAAAGCAAAAACAGGCATTTGGAACATTTTCTGGACATTCTAACAAATCAACTACTTTCTAAAAATACGGGAAACATTTAATCCAACATAAACCAGAAAGAGAGACAAGCAATAGAAGAACTTAAAAATAATAGCAATATTATTATAAAAGAAGCAGACAAAGGAGGAGCTGTAGTCATTTTTTTTTAAAAATTTTTATTTCCATTTTTTCGGTTCATTTCCATTCACTTAAGAACAGTATTGACATAGATTACATGCGCATATAAGTACACATACATGTGTCATACAGTTGTCACATTCTGGTTATTATACATGATTTTTAAAAAGCATATGGAGAGATGACCAGAAGGTGTGAAAGCTTGCATATTTACAGTTGGAGAATGCAATGAATTTGGTTGTTTGATAATATTTTAATATTTCATGTTGTATAGGTTTGAAATTTGGTTTCTTCTTCTTGATACTACATCTATAAAGCATCAATTTTGTTATAAGCATTATTGCGTTTAAAGGGTTATTATTAATTCCCTTAAATCCAAACAGTATATTTTCTTCATTAAAATCAATATTTCCTTCAGTGTAATTTGCAAGCCATTCTGTTAATTGTCTCCATATGATTTTAGTATATTGACAAGCATAAAGAACATGCGAGATGGTTTCAGGTGAATCATTACATAATGAGCACGCAGAGGATTCTACGTATCCCATCTTACATAATAATTGATTAGTACTGAGAATATTGTGTATGATCTTAAACTGAAACCACCTTAGTTCACTACTCTGTGTACATCTTTTCGCCATAAGATTGATATTGGTCCACTCTGTGTCAGTGTATTCATTTTGTAAGTGATCTTCCCATTTCGAGAGAGTTTTGATTTTTATGAATTTTGGATTCAATAAAGTCATGTAAATTTGAGAGCTTTGTTTGTTGGTTATTATTGATATGTTAAAAGGAAGAATAGGTCTAAAAAAGGTTTTAACACAGGTTGCGAAGAAAAGAAGACACTGACTTTTTGACTCCTTCATAGGTCAAGAAGTCTGTTTTTATATTATATCTTTTCACAAAATCAGTATAATCATATATTTTTCCATCATCATCTATCATATCTCTGAAATATGTTACACCCTGTTTGTACCATTGTTGAATACAAATAGCATCATTCCCAATTTGTATGTCATTGTTGTACCAGATAGATTTTGACATAATTTCTTCATCACTTCTAATATCATTCTTGTCACAACAACCCAAATATAATGACCATAGGGAGAGAACCTCTTTCCAGAACTTATTAGAAACATTTGGAGTAATCTTCTGTTTAACATAATTTGAATCTGCTAAATGAAGTATAGTTATGTCAATAATACATTCCGAAAACAGTCTAGTCCAGTTTGCATTGCCGTAAATTAACCTCTTTATCCAACTTAGTTTTTTTGCAGCAATAACTGTTTTTACATCAGGAACACTGATGCCTCCAAATTTAGGTGGCTGTTGCATTACACTTCTTTGTATTTTGTCAGGTTTACCCTTCCAAATAAATTTATAGCATTTCTTTTGAAAGTCCTCGACAATTTTTTTGGGGGGACTGGGTATACTATTAAACAAGTGATTTAGTTTTGGTAATAATAGTGATTTTAATACAACATTTCTCCCTAGGGGTGTTAAAGATCTTATTGCCCATGTTGCCATTTCCTTTTCAATTTTCTCAAACTTTTTGGTATAATTCAATTGTATCATATTGTCTAGGTCAACATCAAATTCTATGCCCAGGAGTTTAAATTGAGTTTGTGACCAGTCCATTTTCCACTCTTTACAAAGCTTGTATCTAGTTCTTTTTTTTGAGCCTATCCAAATCAGTTTTGTCTTTTCTGCATTCACCTTTAACCCAGAAAATCTTTCAAAAAAAGATAAAGTGTTCATTGTTGCGTAGAGGCTTTTTTCTGATCCATCTAGAGTTAGTGTAGTATCATCTGCAAATTGCGCAAGAAGAGATTGTATGTTTCCTATCTGTATACCTTGTATATTTTCATTATTTCTAATCATGATAGCTAGTATTTCTGCACATAAAATAAAAATATACGGTGATATTGGATCCCCCTGGCGACAACCTCTAGAAATTTTAAAAAAGGAACTAGCATAACCGTTTACCAATACACAGGATTCAATATTCTCAAAAAGTATATTCACCCATTTTTTAAAATCGGGTCCAAAATTAAAGAAGTTTAGAACATTATGCATAAATTTTCTTTCTACCGAATCAAAGGCTTTCTCAAAGTCAATAAGTGGTAGAAGACCTGGTTTTTGGTAAGTTTCTACATGTTCCATGACATCATAAATCATTCTAGTTACCTCCCCAATATATCTGCCAGCTACAAATCCTTTTTGGTCCTCATGTATAATTGATGGCAGTATATGCTTTATTCTATTTGCTATTGTTGCAGATACCAATTTGTAAGAAGTATTTAGGAGGGAAATGGGGCGCCAGTTTTTCAGATAGAGCTTAGGTTTATTTTCCTTTGGTATACATGTAATCAATCCTTGTCTTTGAGTTATTGACATGGAGCCATTATCAAAGGCATAATTTAATGCCTTAATAAGATATTTATGAAGATCCAACCAAAAAAACTTAAGGAATTCTGCAGTAAATCCGTCAGGGCCAGGACTTTTCTCATTTTTCATATTTTTTAATGCTCTTAGTACTTCATCATAGGAGCTGTAGTCATAATGGACTCTGACTATTATGAAGTGAAAATAATGGAACTACTAAATGATCCTATCTTTTATAAAATCCTTCCTAAGAATATGGATCTTAAAATTATGTCACACCTCGGTAAACTTATCAATAAACATAGCAGTAATCTCACAAAGGAGGAAATTGACTACATTTTAAACTTTGATTTCAAAACAAGTAACTTCTATGACCTTCCCAAAGTTCACAAATCTGACATCATCAAAAGAGAAATTCACCTTCAAAACTCGGAATATGTTCAAACCCTAAGACCCCCTGATCTCAAATTTCGACCAATAGTAGCTGGACCAGCCTGTCCGACACATAGACTAAGTAACATAATAGACATCATTCTGCAACCCTTCCTACAGAATATCAAGAGTTATGTTCGAGATGATCTGGACTTCTTGAATTACATTCCGGACCAAACCCCGGAAGATACACAATTGGTTAGCTTTGATGTAACATCACTTTACAGCAATATCCCACACGAACTAGGCATTGAAGCACTTGAATACTGGATTGATAAACACCCTGAAAAACTGAACGACAGATTTGATAAGTCATTTGTCCTTGAATCAGCAAAATTTATTTTGGAAAACAACACATTCCAGTTTAATGATGTCCCTTTTATACAAACTCTAGGTACAGCTATGGGAACAAAGTTTGCACCTGTTTATGCAAACCTTGTTTTAGGATATCTTGAGGAAAAGTTATATCTACAACTGAAAGATATCTATGGTGATGATTTTGCAAATGACTTTATCTCAAAATGGAAACGTTATTTAGATGACTGTTTTCTGTTATGGCAAACCTCAAAGGGACATATTCAAGATATTTTCAATATTCTTCAGAATATTCATCCAAATATCAAATTTACCATAGAAACGGATAACAATAAGCTCCCGTTTCTAGATATTCTCATCATAAAAGAAGGTACTAAACTATCTACTGACATTTACCATAAACCTACAGACACACAACTTTACCTTCATTTCAAAAGTTCTCATTAAAAACATGTTAAAACTAATTTACCTTATTGTCTAGCAAGACGCATATGCACAATAATTAAGGATGGAAACTTAAGACAAAAAAGGTTAGAAGAGTTAAAATTTGCTCTACTGAAACGAGCCTCTCCTCAAAATATGATTGACAAAGGCATTGAAAAAGCAACCAATCACACCATTTCTGAATTGCGAACGCCCACAAACAAAATAGTACCTAAACGTACTATAACATGTGTAACTACCCATAATCCAAACAATCCAAATGTGTTCCCTCTAATACGAGACAACTTAGACATACTTACACAAGACAAAAAGCTGAAAGCTATGCTTAATAGAACCACTATAATTAAGAGTAAACGGCAACCAAATAACTTGAAAAAAATAATCACTAAAGCAAAGTTCAGCAACAATGACAATCAAGCTGAGGTTTCAAAATGTCAAGATAAGAGATGTGGTACCTGTCCAATTATTATTGAAGGTCAAAAATTACAATTTGAAAATAGGCAAAATTTTATTGTTAAACACAACATGAATTGCAAATCTAAAAATGTAATATACGCAATCCTCTGTCCGAAATGCAATCTCACTTATATTGGACAAACTTCCAACCTTCAAGCTAGGGTACGGGTTCACAAACAGCAAATCAATAATCCTAATCTCCGTCACCTAAAAATTAGTAAACATATAGCAGACTGCAACAATGGAAACTTTCTTATTTTTTCATTTTATAAATTATTCTCCAATTCACAAATTACAAATTTAACATTAGAGACTAAAGAAACATTTTTCATAAATAAATACTGCCCATCACTGAACAGTTAATTCACACGAGAAATTGATTGATTACGACTCCATTGTTTTACATGTAATCAAGGACACACAATGAACTCGTTAACCCTCAGAGACCTCATTGTCCTGGAGTGACACCCAATTGAAGACCTCGAGGCAATTCACGAACATGATTGAAAGACAATGACTTTTTTTGGTGTCAATACATTGACGTGTTAAGATGTTGAGCATTACAACATGCTATTGTTTTTGTTCATACATAAATATGCAATTTTCCAAATGTTAACAGACAGACAGACAGACAGACAAGTATTTTATTAAAGTCTCACTTGTGTACATTATTTCATATATACATAAAAAGGCAATAAATTGCACGGTTAAAAGTACACAACCAATCACTTGGTGATTTATGAGAGACTAAAAGCAAAGTATATTCATATGCATAAGATAAATATAAAACTGTACAAAAGTTAAAAAGAGATAATATTTTAAAAAATCATAAAAGTAAGAGAGCAAAATTACGAATATAAAAGATTACGGCGTTTTGATAAGATAATATTGCAGGTCTTGGCAGTGTGTAAAACAATATTACAATCACTAAAAAGAACGTAAAACTTTAAAGCATCGCTAAAGCTAGTAAAATTAGGAAATATCTGGGCACTTTTCCTAAAAAGTTCATCTCTCTCCTCGTTATACAGTGGGCATTTAAAAAAGGCATGGAATTCATCCTCAATTTCATTACAGTTAAAACAAAGACGTTCTTCCGTTGGAATGTTCTCGTAGCGACCTGTCTCTATCCTTAGAGGGGCTACACCAAAACGGAACTTTGCAAATGAACTTCGGTGTGATTTCGCTATCGGGGCATGTAGATATGACTCTGTGCAGAAGTCCTGTTTAAAGTTCTTGTATTTTCGAAGTTTGTTTCGTCCGTTTCTTGTCTCTTCGCACTGGACATTTTTCCTCCATTCGGCTTTGTAGTTATTGAAAGCTTTCGTCTTTACAGTTCTTACAAGAAGGCGTGACTCTATCCGTTGTTGAGTTCTTAAATGGGAGAGATTATTTTGATCCATGTAGACTTTTACTCTGTGGGCCCAGTTCTTCCTTTTGACACCATCAGACCATAAAAACGTGATTTTATTTATTCTGGTCTCTCGCATATTCTTGTATCTTGCCCACTGCCTAGCTACAGCAGACCACTGACGTACTACAGGTGGAATCCAGCCAGCATCTCCATTTACTGCTAGGTTGGGGGTGTACTTTCCAACGCCAAGATAGAAGCGGATAGCTCGATGGTGAACTGCGTTGATGCATGAAAAGTTTGATGTTCCCCAGATTGACGAGCTATATTCCATAATTGGCCACACCATTGTATCGTACAGTTTGGTAAAAACGTTAAAAGGTAGTCCGCCAAAACTTTTGGATTTGGAGATCACGAGACCAAGCGCTCTACTGGCGGACTTAGCTGCTGCCTTAGCCATAAGTTGGTAGTTCAGGTGTTCCGTGATAAGCACTCCCAGGTACTGGTAACTGTCTACAACTTCCAGTGTCTTGTCTCCACAAGTGAAAGGTGAACTCGTTCTTGCAACTGAAGGGCCTCTAAAGTGTACAACGTTAGATTTAGCTTGGTTCACGTTCATCATGTTACTAGTACACCAGTCGTCAAGGGCAGAGAGTAATATATTGAGATCTTCTTCATTCTCGGCAAGTAGTGCAACATCATCTGCATATGCTAAAACACTAACACGTTGTCCCCCACAGTCCACACCTCTTCCAACTGCGTTTATACTTCTGATGAGGTCGTCTATGTAAAGGTTAAACAGCAGCGGAGATAATATGCATCCCTGTTTCAGACCTCTCTTTACACCGAACCAAGCTGTCTGGAGGTGATTAACTCGAACAGAACATTGAACGTCGTGGTAGAGAGACTTGATTGCTGACATCATTTTCCCCTGAACACCACATTTCATTAGTCTCTCCCATAGTTTCTCCCGATTTATCCCATCGTACGCTTTCTTAAAATCGATGAAGGCTACAAAAGTAGGTTTCCTTAAAAGTTTCCTCGTCTCGATTACATTAGTTAGTGTCCCTATGTGGTCTTGAGTCGAACGGCCGCGGCGGAATCCATTTTGGGCATCACTGATGACGTCATTACTTTCGGCCCATGATAAAAGTCTGTCATTGAGAACTTTACAGTACAGCTTGTAGATAGCAGGAGCAAGGGTCAAACCCCGGTAACTAAGAGGATCTCTCGCGTCTGAAGTTGAGGCCTTTGGTATAGGAGATATAATTCCTTTATTCCATGTTGAGGGTACAGTCGACGATGAGAAGCATATGTTGAAAAGCTTGTGAAGTATATGAGGGATGTTCTCTCCTTTCAATAACTGAACGGGAATCTCGTCTACTCCTGGGGCTTTTCCGTTCTTTGCTGTGTTGATAGCTTTTTTCACCTCATCCAAACCAATGGGGTAGCTCATTTCGTCATCAGGGTAAGATAAAACTTCAGTTACGGTGTCTGTACTTTCGGGAGGGTGGTCATAGTTGAGCAGTTTCTGGTAATCTGATCGCCACCGGTCGAGCACGACATCCTTGTCTGTACAGATATCGCCATCCTCATTCACAATCTCCCATGGAATAGCCTTCCGTCTCCCGTTTCCAACTCCTATTTTCCCAATACATTTCCAAAATTGACCGTTATTATCCTCACACATATCTTCTATCTCATTGTACAGATCTCCGCGATATCGTCTCTTAGCTTTCTGTACACACTTGTCGAACTCTTTCCTCAGCTGAATATACCTGTGTTTTAACTGTAGTTTGTTCCCTGTGATCTTGCATCTGCACCATGCTCTCTCCGCTTGACACATCATGTTCCACCTCGATGATAGGTCGTCGTTCCACCATGGATGTCGTTGACGTCGTTTCTTATTAGTTCTGATGCTGTCCGTAAGATATATCTTTTTCTTTGCAAGCCGCATGTCCATTTCATTATGTACAACACTAACCAAACTGTCATAACACATGTCGATTTCGTCTTGATTCTTGTTACTTGTCTCTAGTTTCTCAACTATATCACGTAGTTGACGTGTAATGTCAGGAGACTGAAGGAAATCTTTAGGTGGTTTCTTTGTCAAAGTTATGTCAATAAAATGATCTCTTTGATCAGTATTGTCACATTCTGACTCAATCCGTTCAAATTCCATATTCCATATGATAATAGAATGGTCAATTTTCAGTAAAACATCACCATCAATTGTTCCCACACATCCCGCTTTATCTACAAGTTCACTCGGGCGTATCACTTCAAAGTTCTGGAACTTTGATAAACATTCATGCGGAACAAAACAATAATCCACAACTGACTTACCAATATTGGAAACATAAGTAAAATCATTTTTCAATGAACACCTTCCATTTAAAATACACATGTTAGATCTAATTAAAAAGTCAAGACATATTTTACCACTCGCATTCAGGGTGTAATCAACCACATTCCTCTCAGGCACAGAGTCCACGCCTTCTATAAAGTCTGCTTCATCTCCACATCGGCTATTAAAATCGCCACAAATATACAAAACATTTTTATATTCATAGAGCTGGGTCAATAAAGTATCAAAAAAAGTCTCAACACATATATTCCTAGTAGAAGAGTCTGGTGGTAGGTAACCCACACATATATAGCTAATAGTGCCATCAGTCTTGTTGCACAAAGATAGCCATAGTATACCCTCATGAGAATTGTCTTTTATACAAACATCGTAATCATGTAAAAGTTTATTTTTAATCAAAAAGCCCACTCCCCCTGAGCCTTTGGGTGCACGCTTATGTAGTTGTACACGGTTATGTCCGAACCATGTATAATCCTCAACTTCTAACACATTATGATCACGAAGGTGAGTCTCTGTTACCCCGATAATATCACATTTCGAGTATTTGACACATAATTGTCGTAAAACATCATTTGGAGAGTCCAGTTCACTTGCCCAGCCTTTCACGTTCCAACACCCGCATGTAGCCTAGTATGAGGACGAAGGGGGCGGGGTTCTGTTGCTCGTGCTTCTATCTTGTCCCTGAATGGATGACCTTTGCCCTGACCTCTCATCTGTCCACGTTCTTGTCCCCTGCGTTGATCTCCGATTGGTCGGGCCCGCGTCACGTGACCAGTCATGCTCGTTGTGTTGATAAACATTGCCACGTGCTCCGGAGCGGCTGCTATCTTGTCTTCTGTTGTCCCGCTGTCTGGTGTTGTGTGTAGTCGATCTGTGGGGGTCAGCAACCCGTCTGTCTGGATCGCCACGTCGCACCCTGCCTCCCGACAGGACTAGGTTGTCACCGATAGACTCGCATAGTACCTTCATGTTTGCTTCCATCACGCGTTGTTGAAAACTTTTGTCAGATGCGATATATATGTCCTTATAGTTCCTTGAATCTTTAAGTTTTCTTTTCTGTTTCAGTATTTCTGATTTTTCTTCCATTGAGCGACACCTTGCTACTATTACTCCCGGGTATCGAGAATGTCGTGATTGTCTGCGATCTGCACGCTCAACCTCAATGTCACGTAGCTTGAGCCCATCTCGGATCAAACCATTTACCTTACTTCTCACGCTTTCGTTGTCGCTCTCAGGTAGATTTCTCACAATAATGTTAAAACGGATGTCGTCTGCAACTGCTTCACCTGTTGTCTGTTGACTCACTGCCTTTATTTCTGACTGGACTTTACTGTTCGATTTCACTTGATCACTGATAAAACAATTCACTTTATCATTTAGTTTGTCAACTCTATCGTCAATCTCACTTCGAAAATCTTGGATTTCTTTTCCAACGATCTTCTTTACTTTATCTTCCCATTTCTGTTCTAAAGTGTCAAATCTATTGTCAAAATGCTTGAACAGTTTATCGATTGCGTTCATGATGTGGGTAACACTCGACTGGTCAATATTTCCGCCATTAGGTTCAAAGTTCAAATTCAATTTCGATAGTGTATCACCTTTTGGACCTCGGCTAGTCGCCTCACCTTTTTGTTTCTTTTGGCTATGGTCAAATATTTCATCCGCTTCATCATCGTTTTGGAGACTTCTTTTACGTTGATTCACCTCCGTGTTGACCGGTGTGTTGTTGATCACCCGAGGGGTCGCCATTACAGCTTCAACAAAGCTCTCTGCTGTGTCCGCGTTCATCGGGTCTCACGGCGTTATTTGTTGTCAAAAAAGTTCAGAAAGTCCACAGAATGTATAGCGAACCTTACTGGTGTATTTGTCCTTGTCCGATTGCTTCTTATTGACTTATTTCATTCAACAATATTATTTTTTCACGGAGCTCGCACATACCACGTCCACTGCTTACAAGGGCACGTAACTCGTTAACCATACTTGAAAAGACCGATATAAGGGTCGAAATGAGCTCATCGTATTGTATTAAAGAAGATTGATCCAGTCAAAACCATCTGATGTTTACTCTTTTCTATATATATATATATATATATATATATATATATATATATATATATATATATATATATATTGGCGGGGGCACGTAGGTTACACACCTTATTCGACCGTTCTCGGTGATTCTTTCAATCTCAATACAATTAGAACACAACAGTGTTTTTTTTATATTAGGTTATACCGTGTTGATCTAAATTTATTTAGATTGTGAAGTTTTCAACAATGCAGTCGCGATTTATGATCCAAAACCGGATAATGGCTCGCGCCATTTTGCCAAAAGATATTTTGGAAACTTAAAAAGTCTATAACATACAAAAAGACAGTATGACAAGTAATAAACATATATTTGGCGATAGGATACGAATATGCAAGTCAAGTACATTTATTTGAACTGAAATCAGTACTTATGGTCATTCGGCACGTATGGAATCCTTATAAATTATGAATCACATTAAACGGCTCTTCAACATGTTTTTTTCCAGGTTGATTTGAAATCTCCAGATATTTTTAAAAAGAACTATCTTAAAGAAACGGTAATTTTTCAGTTATCAAATATTGTTCAACACTACCCAAATTAACTAAAATCATTGCTGGACTGCCTCTGTAGATATACGTTGTTCAGTCGATGTGACCACAGACGGGTTCAGCAACATAGATGATTAACCGGTTCAAATTGGTAACATCTCCAACTAGTTCCATGCTGTTTATTTAACAATATGAAAACATTACGGTAACCTGATCAGAGGCAACTCCTTCACATGAAGGCATTATAATTTGTTTATTATATTGTTTATTGATATACTATCAATGGTAAGGCACGAATACAGTATTTACGGCTTAGACCATATGATTCTACAACATAACCAATTATAACACGAGGAATCTGGGCCACTACGACTCGCTTATTTGGTGATTTATTTGTTACACTTTGACTCGTGACATCTGTTCAGCCATTCTCTTCCCACAGGGGTTACTCCCTTCAGATTTCCGATGCTCGGAAATCATGGAAATCTGAAAGGAGTAATTTTTGTGGGAAGACAATGCTATTCAGCAATATTTTATCATGTAAAATTTTCATAATTATGGTTTCAAATTAAATGTTTTCTTCTGTGCAAATAGAATAAAAAGAGGTTTATAAATAAAAGTGTCATTAAGTATTTCCGTATTTGCAGTTACAGGTCCTCGGTCTGTTGTATTGACCCTCGACGTTTCGTGCCAATACAACAGAACTAGGTCAAGACGGAACAATCTAAATAACAACATTAAAACATTACCCGGAGAAGTGTGTTATTTGGCTTCAATGCAACGGGTGTGATTTCTTGTATTGCCAAAGCGAAAACGAGAGCTTTATACACATTTTCCAGAGTTTCGTAAAAGTCATATGGCACACTTTCGAGTGTAACAATTTTGTTATTTCCGATTTGTCCCCAATGTGGAAATATGGCACACTTACGTTGCGAGAAACTTTGTTATGAGATGATGAAATACGAGAACTCGCGCTGAAACAGTGGTTGCAAGGGAAACATGATATGTGCACATGGGCTAACAGCGAAGATTGTAACTAGGTTATTTCAACCTAAAACCTAAATTAATCATCAATAGTTCGGAAATGGTCACATTTAAAACGTCACTAGTGTCAGGTAACTCGTCATTAGTATTCAGCGAGACGTCAATAGATATAACTCGTCATTATATTTTGCACCAACATATTGACATGCCACTGCATGTTTTTTCATTCTCGATAAGCTTGGATAGCCATGATGTAACCACCAGATCGCTATGACATTAGGTAATGCTGCGTGGAAGAAGAAAACTACAATGTATTAGTTTTACATCATGTGATTCATTGATTATCTCTGCCCTGGGATAGTTAAATGGACAGTTCTATCGGGGTATTTTTTTGGGACGCGAAATTCAAGTGGATTGTCGATTTGATACATATGCGTTATCAATACATGCTCCGAATATTGCACTTAGTAACATGTGTCAACTGTTTTGTTTTTTTATAAACATGCATTAATAACGTATATGTGTCAAAAAGAACGTCCCCTGGAATTTCGTCTCCACAAAAATACCCCTATAGAACTGTCCCTTTAAGAACATATATTTATTCAATAGCCTTCACATTGTGAGAGTCATCTTTGCTCCATTACGCTCGACCGTGAACTGGATGGGTTTCGTGTCATCTCGTGGGGTGGAGAAGTCGGTGCGGGTCCTGGTACTGTGGGGAGAGGAGAAGGGTCAGATGTCGCGCGGTCAGTAGCGTGGCAGGTCCAGGGCGGGTTACAGTTGCCGAGGCTGTTCCTGTCTTCCTCTGCAACAGATTGTCCACAATGCTGAGCATTTCGTCACTCGTCCTCTTGTAACTTTATTAATAAATAATACACAGAATTAGTTGCGAAGGTAGAGTAAATGAGTTTATTGATTCACATACGCCAAATGTTAATAACACGATAAAGAGTTGAGCTAAAAATGAACGGTTACCTAACTGATTTCGATGCAAAATGCATATGGCGACTTTAAACGTCGATGTTTTCGCTCTAAAGCACTGATTTAAAAGTATACTTTTCATAAACAGTATGTTCTCATTTATAAAATAGCATCATTTAGAAATTTGGCATACAGCTGCGTACCGAAAGTTTGTTCACCTGTTGGTGTATTGCAGGGCAAATATCATATAATTTGTCTTGTCTTTGAAACATCGTATCAACGCGAAATCTAGACTGATTATTTTGCAGTTTCGCATTGTAAGAAGACAGTTGATTGTTCCATAACATAATCTGATTTGATATCTCATAGTAAACAGTTACAATTTTGGCAGCTCTTTGAAGTGACCAGGGGTCAATCTTTTCAAAACTGCAATTTTTTATTTTCTTCTGTGAAATATTCAGTAAGTGATCAACTTGGTCTAACATACATTATATACTTTCTCTTATACGTATAATTAGTCAATATATTTGTGATGAGTTTGTTCTCATTTAGTCAATTCGAAAAGTAATGAAATTTGAATTTTCAAAATGTTACCCCTTCTGGGTTTTTCATCATGCCAAATTTCATAAACATATACCACTGACGTGGCGATCACAGAATACGTTTAAGAATGATTGTCTTACTCATGGATGTATGATGATTCAATGTCATTGTACGTGATGATTTTATTGACGTTACAATGAACGTCAATTTACATGATATTTGCACTAACATTCACATGTAGATGAACAAACTTTCGATTCGCAGCTGTATGTGAATCCAATAATTCACTTATTATATTTCTATCTATTCAACCATTTAAACAATACTTGGCATTTGAAATGATATATTCCGGTAAATAAAACAATATAAATAAATATTTATTTATTATCTTTGACAAGGATCAAGATTTACCAAATCATTTTGGTTTTATGAATGAAGTCAACCTGAATATTCCAAATTTATGATATTAAAATATTAAAATTATCATAAAATAATAATAAACTGGCATTTCTTGATACATTGCTGAAAAAAGTCCTTTTAGTATTACATAGCACAATAGTACATAGCTATAGCCTACAAAAGTTACCCCCAAGTGGAACAACAAACCCCATTTGGTCGATCTGGGTACCAAAATATGTAGAATCGCACGCCTGAGAATGAAATGTAAGGACATAGATCTGAAGTTTATCACATTTAGGAGTTTGTGCGCTATTTATCGATGTATATATGTAGAAGATAAGAGTCGTAGTATAAGAAAACAACACTTCCTTTTACTTTATCTTGTTGCCGAGCCGCCATTTTGCTAGGCGATTTGTTGACCGTTCCGTTGATTTGTGGTCCGTTTTGCGGCCAAAATGTCCCTTTCAAGCGATTTGTCGCCCGTTTTAGAGTATATGAAATGAGTTTTCGGGGATTTGAAATGAGTTTTCGAGGATGTGAAATGAGTTTTAGAGGATATGAATTCAGTTTTCGAGGATTGGAATTCAGTTTAGGAAGGTTTGTCGTACTCTTGTTGGGATTTGTGAACTGATTAAGGGTATATTTGAACAGTTTTGAAGTTTTGTGTGCCGTTTGTATGGTAGGCCTGACGACTAATGACGTGTTTTCGGAGTCTATTCTATACATATGGGCAATAAAAGGAAATGTATGATGGCCGAGAGGGGACATCGCTCATTCGCCCTCTGGCAACAACGCGATAAAGCGATATAGACACACGACAAAGCGATATAGCAACACGACAAAGCGATAACGTCGAACGACAAAGCGATAGTGTCGCGCGACAAAACGATAGTGTCGCACGACAAAGCGATATTGCCGCATGACAAAAGCGATAAAAACATTTATATCTCTTTATCGCTCTTTCGCTTTATCGCTCTTTCGCTATTTCGTTTTGTCGCACGACTGTACCTTTTTGGAATATTTGAGAGTGGAGACTATTTTTTTTAAAACGAAATGATTTTATGTATTGTTCTTGCAGTTAAACTTTTTAATTGCATGTACTTGTCTGAAATTATTAATGTTCTAACTAAATGATGATACTTGACCTTTAAGGCTACTTCAAAAGATGTGCTTTATGCTCATTGATTCAAAAACTTGAATTGAGCAGGAAAACCAAAGAGAATACCAATGTCTTGTAATAGAATACCAAGATTTGTAGAGGTATTTAAAAACAGTTCCAGTCAAGCAGAATTCTTTTATATATATATATGATCATATTTTTCGAAAAACGAGAGAGATGTTTTCATTCTGTGTTTTACAAAATGCACAATTCTCGTCATTTACAAACTGCATATAGTTTAAACTCCTTCTTGGTAATAACTATGCTGTGTAATTTTACATCATTTGTACAGCATCTGTACCGCAAAAAAAACCTATTTTCCCATTTTAAAGAATGTAGATCGAAATGCCCACTTTTCATATACATTTGTTCATTTAATACCATTATTCACACGGTCACAACATATCTTGAGCCCTTATAAGCTTTAAATCATTTAAGTTATTAAATGCCTTACTAATAATCAAGGTATATATCCGCATGCGAAATTCATTACAAATACATAACCAAACTAGTACACCTTTATGGATTAATTAATTGACACCCTCAATTTTACAAGTAAAATTCGTTTGATAATGAATTTGATAATAGTTCTACAAACGACTTACAATCTGATAAAATAATTGTCTAATTTAGAAAAAAATAAAGTAGGCCTTTTGCTGTGCAAATAAATGTAATAAGGAGAAAGAAGACACTTGGAGAAACTATATAAACATGGGATATTTAATTCCTATATAGCTAGTGCTTATCACCATTTATTGACGTAATTGTACAATTACATGTAGTTTCATATTTTATTAAATAGTTATATTTCATTTTATTGTGTACTTTATCTATACTATGTACTAAGCTCATTTATTAAATAATCATCCAGTTGCCTTTCAATCAGTCTCAATCTCGTATTCCTTATACATTACATAACATATTAACTGACATCCAATCAATGTCATCAATCAATATATATATATACTTTTTTTATTCCTCCAGTGGAGAGTACATTGAAATGCGACGAGTTTAAGTTACGTTAAAGAGAGTGTTGTTACAGTTCATGCATTACAGATCGCGTAGAAGCCTTTGACAAGTGTCTTTGCATACAGTTCAGCCTCCTCGTCAGGGAGTGGCACAGGAGGACGACAGGACAGTATACTGCACACCAGGTCCACATCAGTCTTGTTGTGTAGTTCAACACTCAGATCGACAGGGCCCACATTGATGATGTCACACCAGAGATCTTCTCTTGCGTCGTCACAGGATTGGCAGGATGTCATTACATGGATCAGAAGGTCATAACAGTCTTGTCCACATTTCTCACAGCGTCCATACACTCGGAAGGGGCGCCAGAGAGCACACATTTGCACCGTGAAGACACACTGCTGTTTTAGTGAAGGCTCTCTTTTAGCAATGATCCAGGCTGGGTGGGGTTCTATGGAGCCGTGTATTGACTTAAGGTGTCTGAGGTCAGGGTCTAATGACAGACGATGGAGCCAAGTGGACGTCTCATGTTGTAGGACCGAGTCTTTTACAATCTTCTTCCATGAGGACTGACTCATGAAGACACCAGAAGTGATGAATTGTTGTAGGAAGTGCGACAGGTTGTATCTGTTCAGTACTTGCATTATATCCGGAATAAATCCCATTCTTGATTTTACTTCACAGTTTCTGAAGGCAAAGAGGCGAGACATGAACAGTTTGTAAGGGAGGTGATGCTTTTGGGTGTTACACAGTGAGCCTAAGAAGAACAACTTCCGGGTGTTAATATAAGCTTCTGCCGAGTACCATCCTATCAGGGAGTTGCATACGTCAGATCTTGTCGTCTTAGGAAGTCCTTGGCACATCTTCAGGCAGAACCGCTGTGCTCGTTCGATTGTGATCAAGTCACCCTTTTTCATATCAGACCAAAGTTCGCACCCAAAGAGGGCTTTGGGTAAGCACACTGACTTGACAAGATTGGCGCTTGTTATTGGGTTCAGACCACTTTTGTGTAGGCCTGTTTTTGTGAGCATCATTGCAGATGCCTTCATCTTCGACTTCGAGTTAGATGTTCGACTGTGACTGTTGAATTTGTAATCCAGAATAATGCCAACATGTTTTGTACTGTTGACATGAGGTAATTCTTTGTCGTAAAGTTTGATATTGCAGTTGGTGTTTTTTCCTGGATTGAAGATCATGACATTGCTTTTTGCAGGGGAGAATGTGAATTGCCATTTGGAGCTGTAGATCTCGCACTCTGTGACCATGGACTGGAGATAGGCTGTGATGGGACTTATCAGTGAGATGTCGTCTGCCTGCGTTGGGGCGGCGAGGTGGAGATCCAGGACGAATGCACCCTTTCTGAGTTGTGATAGCTTAGTCAAGAGTTGATTGCCATAAACTAAGTACAGCTTCGCGGAAAGAACGCTGCCCTGTCTGACTCCTCGCTCAAGGCTGAACCAAGGTGAATATATATTGTTTGAGAAGACACAGCTCTCCATTCCAGAGTATGTGTTGCAGAATATGCGCCATAGTCCAGGGTGTATATTCAGCTCATGGAGTTTCCACAGGAGCCCGTCATGCCAGACCGTGTCGAAGGCTTTACTACTGTCTAAAAACACAACTTTTGCTGAGTCATTTCGCTCCTTGTAATGGTGGACTGTCTCTTGAAGGAGGAATGAGGCGTGAAGAGATGAGAGACCTTTCTGAAAGCCGCATTGTTGTGGATCAGGGAATTCTGTGCAGTCCTTGAATTGAGGAATCCGATTAGCTATCACAAGTTCAAAGAGTTTGGATATTACGGGTAGAAGAGTCACTCCTCTGTAGGAATCCGGGGATGTCCTTGATTTGTCTCCCCCTTTAAAGATTGGTATAATAATGCCTTTCTTCCACTGAGATGGAATAACCCCTGTGGTGAGTATTCTATTAAATAGCTCCGAGAGGTAAAAGTGTAGAGTAGCCCCACCATGCTTCAAGTGTTCGTAGAAGACTCCATCAAAGCCACAGGCCTTGTTATTTTTTAGAGATTTGCATAGAGTGTTAATCTCAGTCTCTGACGTCAGAAGGTTCTCGACATTGATCAATCTATTTGACATGATGTGCTTTAGTTGAGTAACTCTAGCTTCTAGGTAGTTTTTGAAGTTTTCATCGAAGTGATTTGCAGTCTCTTTTTGGAATATAGTCTTCATGTGGTCTGCTATTGCTGTACAGATTTCAAGGGAGTCTGTCGTGTGCTTTCCTGACACGACAATTGCTGCGACCTGGGATTTTTTGTTTCTGTTGTTGAGGGTGGCCCAAAACGTTTTCTGGTCAATATCATACAGTTTGTCCAGATTGCTGAAGTGGTCGTTTTCATAAGCTGTGGCAGCTTCTTTCATGGCTGCTCGAAATTTATCCTTTGATTTCTTATAGTTTTTGAAAATAGTGAAGGACATTCCCCTGGGTTTACCATCCATGATCCATATTTGCCTGTTTGCTGTCATTAGATTGTGGTATTCGCCAACTTCTTCTTTCCAGTATGGTTTCAGATATCGCCTGAAGTGTTTCTTTGGCAAACAATCATATGCAGAGCTGGTGAGGGCTGTAACTATTGTACAGTTGAGGTGTTCAATATCCTCGCTGGTACACTCTAGAGCCGGGAGCTGCTTCCCCCAGAGAGAATGTGAAACAGCATATGTATAATCTTTGATGGAACCATTTTGTCACGCTTTATCCCATTCTGGTCTAGACATCATAGGTTGTGATGTTGTCTTAACTGGTAGGCCTAGCCGGAGGGAGCATAACACTGGGTGGTGGTCAGAGACATTTAAGTGATTGTTTTCCTTTACTGCTGCAGAATCAATGAGAAACATCAGTTCAGTTGGTACAACAATGTGATCAATTGGTGTCTGGGGGCCTCCCACATATGCATAGAAGGTATTTACTGGGCCGGTACAATAGCTCTGCATATTTACAGAGATAAGAGAGTTGGCAGACAGGAACTCCTCAAGTAGTTTAGATCTTTGATCCACAGCAATAACTTTTCTGGGACCTGAAACCTTAGCGTTGAAGTCGCCTAGAATTATCACGGGCCCCCTTTCTAGAAGGGCTGAATATGATTCTTGAAGATCGTCCAGAGACAATTTATAGAGGTCCACAGATCGATTCGAGGGGGGTAGATATATTGAGAGCAGATACAATGGATTTTGATTTGGGATTAAGAGTTCTAGAGCAGTTATTCTGTCGTTTACAATGTCTAGCTGCTGGGCATATGACTTTATGTGTTTGTGACACAGGAAGGCAGTTCCCCCACTTCTCTGGGAACTGTGGTTCTGGGGTTCCTGGGCTGGAGTGGCAATGGAGAAGTAGTTTTCATTAAGAGAGTCCAGGAATGATAGGTTATATTCTCCAAGTTGGTGGTCGGACAGGACACATATCTGAATGTTGTTTTCGGTTAGAGTGTTGTTTAGGTAACAGACACTTGACATTACTCCTCGACAGTTCCAGGACATAAGTGGGATGTTTGGCATATACATTGTTAGGAATGTAGGTCCTGATGTCCATCGTCATTTCTCTGTCTATCCTCAAATTGTTGCCAAAATTTTCTCCTGCTAAGCCATGGTTTAACGATGATATCTTTAGGCCAGAAATCAACGTTTTCAACATGGGTCTTGTCTTCGGCTAGCACGTTTAACTGGGCGGCTGCATAACGTCTCTCGGGTTTCAAGAAGAGTTTAGGTGCGTGACAGTGACACCCCTTTCTTTCATATAGTTCCTGATTGATTGTTCAGAGCAGGACTTGTTGATTCTACCAATGTAGTAGCGACTTGTCCGCTGGCGAGCAGGTCCTGCACAGAATGCATCTTCTTCACAGCTAGAGGGTTGGTTGTTGCTGATGTGGACTTCAATCTGGTTACAAACGTCAGTGTTGTTTGGACATGGTTTCACTTGGTCGGTGCTTACAGTCGATATTCGACTTGAGTGATTGACTGATCCTTTTGTTTTGTTGTTGGTGCCATGTGAAGCAGGAGTGACGTCATCGGGGGCGGGTCCGTCTGGAGGGCGTAGTTCCGGTGCAGGTTGGACTGCAGTAACAACTGGATGTTGATCCACTAGGAGACATTGAGTGTTGTGATAACTGGTATCTGACACATTGCTGGGCTTGCTCTGTTTTGCAGCGTCGGCGTACGAGATGTGTTTGCTTTTCTTTAAATCCTTTTTTTCGATAACTGCCACTTTCTTCTTGAGGTCTCCGAGAGATGAGCAGCAAGATTTACACTGGTCATCCACAGACTTGATGTCATCTTCCATGGAAGTGAGCCTTTGATTTATCAGTGTAACCTTTGATTTGATTGCTCCAATGCCCAAGTGACGTTCGTCAGATATTCGGGTGATATTGAGACAGCCATCATCATACTTTGACTTTAAATCGTTTACCACCTTCCGTAGGTCTGAATGACGGGATTCAAACTTATTACTCGACTTCACTGCCTCAAGAGAAGCTACATCATGCTTTGGTAGTTCAACTTCAATAATTCGCTTAATATCCTGTTTGCAATCAGTCATATTTGATTTGAGGTTTTCAATTGATTCATTGCAGTTATTCAATTTTCCCAGGAAGTCCGTGTTGTCATTGCGTAACTGTTCTACACATTTCTGCATCCTGTCCCGTAACTTATCAACCAAGCCTTTAAGTTTGGTTGACTCTTCACGTGCTGACGCAAGCTGTGTTGTTAGACTGTTATTAGAGTCCACGAGATGTTTGACCTTGTTATGTAAGCAATCAATGTCCTGAGTGTATTCACCCCTGAGCGTAGACAGACAGACAGACAGAACAGTTTATTTCTCAACCAACCAACGGTGGTACATGAGAATGAGAATATATACATACATAAATAGTAATAATATACATGGCAAGTGACTGGACATGAGGTTACTTAAACAATTTAAACAATGCATTTAGAAATGACTTCAGATTCTTTAAATGCTTAGTAGATTTATTGCATAATAATGTCTTAACCATAACTTGACTTCCATATATTTTGGGCAAAAGATATATGTTACGCTGTTGGAGGAGGGCTTCGCATTTAAAAAGGTAATGAAACTCGTCTCCAACAGCATTAGCGTTACACAATTTACACAATCTGTTTTCTTTTGGGATTAATTGCCATCGACCGGTTTCAATTGGTAAATTAGTATTACTTGTTCTCAGTTTTAATATGGGAAAATATATATTCTTTGGTAAATAAAGGTAATTTTCAAAGCAAATTTTAAATTTGAAGCATTTATAAAATATCCCTTTTGAACTGCTCTCTATAGAGCTTCGCCAATGTTGTAAAAACTGATCTCTTTGTATAGTTTCTACCTTTGAAACCAGCCAAGATGTGGGAAAATTCTGTGGGTTTAAAAACACTTCTGATAGTCCACGGCTATCAAGTATTCCGGTAATAAATGACATCCATCGAAGCTGACGTCCAAACTTATAAGTAGAAATAAATTTATACAGCAGTGAAGAAAGTTTACAGTGTAGATTATTTGTTGCTGCTTTATGCCAAAAGGAAATGGTTCGTTTGTAAAGTTTGATGTACAGTGGCTCTCGGCCAAACTCACCGTACACCATAAAGTTTGGGGTAGAGTTTCGGAGGCCAACGGCAAGTTTAATGAATCTGAGATGTACTTTTTCAACTATATTCAAGTTTTCGAATCCCCAGACTTCACAGCCGTGTAGGAGAATCGGACATATCATGGTATCGAATGCTTTTAAGGTACAATCAATAGGTAGATTTAAATTACGGGCTTTTTTCAGGAGTGCAAACATAGCTTTAGTTGCATTTCCTACTAAAGCTTTCATACCTGTCAAAAACCTACCATTCCTATGGAACCGTAATCCAAGATAAGTATAGGTATCAACTATTTCGATTTTATTTCCCCCCAGTGAAAAGGAGAATTTTGAGTTGGCCGTTTTGGATGGCCCTCCTCCAAAAATTATTATCTTAGTTTTAGATAAGTTAACATTAAGTTTCCACTTCGTACAATATTCATAAAATTTATCTAATGAATTTTGTAAATCATTTGGTGATTCACTGAAGATAACAGCATCATCGGCGTATAACAAAATAATAAGTTGTAGCCAAATGTAAATTTCATCATCATTAGAATATTCAAAGTGCACACCTGTGCACCCTGTTTCTAATAAGGAAGATTCAAGATCATTTATAAAAATGGAAAATAATAGCGGAGATAAGTTTTCCCCTTGTCATACACCCTTTTTACATTGAAAGAATGGTGACCTTACATTTCCAGCCATAACACAGGATTTTATATTTTGGTACATATTTTTAACAAGTGTTAAGAATTTTCCATTCATACCTTGTTGTTGCATTTTATACCATAACCCTGTGCGCCATACGGTATCAAAGGCCTTGGTAAAATCAACAAACACACAATAAAGTTTACGTTTAGATAATTTTAGTATTTCTAAGACTATATTCAAAATAAACATGTTATCGACTGTCGAGAACCCTTTTCTAAAGCCTGCTTGTGCAGGTGTGAGTATATTATTGATTTCCGTATATAATGTAAGTCTTTCATTGAGAATGCTCGTAAACAATTTTCCAAAGCAACTAAGTATCGTTATTGGTCTATACGAATCGGGATTATTTCTATCACCGTTTTTCTTATATATAGGCCGAATGATACCAGAAAGCCATGATTCCGGAATATGTCCGGTATTCAGGACCAGGTTAAAAAGCGAAGTTAGAAGAGGTGTAAGAAAATTTGCAGCATCTTTAAAAAAATCGTTTTCAATTAGATCGATTCCCGAAGCCTTATTCCTCTTCAAATGTTTAATGGCAGATTTGACTTCCTTCTCAGTTATATCCTTATTCAGAACTTCATTATCGAATATAGTTTCATCGAATGGGACATCATCACAGTTCTCAGTATTATCATTGTTAGTGTCGTTTAAATTTCTGAAAAAGTCAAAAAAAGTTTCTATGTCGGGGATAGATTCCTCTTTATCACGTTTATTATCATTAAGTAGCTTCCAGTAATCTTTTGGGGAATATTGTCTATCATTCCTGATTTTATCAGTGGTCTTCTGCTTGTATTGTCTAATATTTTTATCAAGACATTTTTTGTATGCTTTCGACATCTGCTGATAAAAAGATCTATTTATAGGATTTGCGGTTTTATTAAATCTAGTTTAAGCTTTATTGAACTTTTTTCTCATATTTCTACATTCTGTATTGAACCAGGGTTTATCCTTCTTTTTTTCCATTTGAAACATTCGTACGAATACGCCTTACACCAAACGCACTGCGTGCAGCATTCACTAGCACGCGCGAGATGCTGTTTGCAATATCATCGACAGAAACTGGGTCAGCCATACTGGCATGTTCGTATTGTGTGCGTTCAAGTAATTTTTGGATTTCTTCAGTATCAATACTTCTACAGAACAGTTCTGATTTCGAAGGATCATAACGTTTTGGTAAGCTGTGCGAACTTTCATTCAGGGATGGATTTACTGTGTTACATTCATTTTCTTGAGGACTTGTGGAAGAACTTAGTGAGAAATGGATAGGACAATGTACATCGGAATAGAAAGGTGAGAAATCAATGACATCAAATTCATGGAAATAGTAAACACATAGGTGAAGAAATAACATAATCAATCAAAGATTTTTCATTGCAGGTGGCTTCGCCAACATACTTGTCGCTCCCAAATCTTCCATTACACACAAACATGTTTAGGTTTTTGCACATTTCTATAAATCTAAAACCAAAATTATTGATATTACTTTTGTCTTGTGAGTACCTATCGAGTGGTAAGTTCAGGGCTTCTAAGAAGCACTGAGATTGTAACTCGTTGCTTAATTCCTCATCATTATCCATATCAAACTCTTTCATAAGGAAATTGTCCATAGGAAGATAGTCACACATATTACCAGTTCGTGCATTAAAATCACCCATTAAGCAGACATAGTCACAGATCACGTTCAAGCCGTGCCATGGTCTCACTGATTGAAGCTATTGTTCTCCGTGTGTAGGTTTCACTCTCAGTGGTTTGTTGTGATACCTTCTTAGGTTGGATATTCAAAACATCATAAATATCATCGGAAATATCTCCACAATAGCATCTAAAAAGTATAAAGCAGTCTTTGGCTAATTTCTCCAATTTCTCACCCTGTTTTGCACGACGGTCTTTCCGACGTTTTAGCACACTTTCTTGAAAAGGGAATGAGTCAAGCTTTTTACACATATTCAGTAACATTAGTCTAAGTTCATCCAAAATATTTGCATCGTCTTGTGCTTTGAGAATAAGGGTATTCACAAACGTGTCCTTTGCATGATTACTGATATTAGACATGATAAAGTCTAGTAGAATCTCACAGGTCATACCTTGTAGATCAGATGAATTGCTTGGGTCGCCATTGCCGGGAGTTGTGTGAGACTGTTGATCACTGATGGGGGTGAAGTTACTGTCCGATGGGGGCTGATAACTCAATCCAGGGCATTCAAACGCATTCACTGTCTGATCAGAAGTAGTTTCCCCAAAGTTTGGGTCATATGAAATCTGGTTCGTTTCGGAGAGCAGAGAGACTAGGTTTACATCGGTCGCCATCTTGTTTGACTCTCTACTTATTCAATTCAAATTTACGTACAGAATGAGTTTATCCGATCATATCATTATTATGCAAAGAACTACCCTCAATATCTGAAAATTCGAAATTAAAATCAAAGCGTTTTCACCGTTAAAGCCAGGAAAAAGCGTTTCATATCTTCTAATTTTAAAATTTTAAAATTTATTTTGTATTGTCCCATGCACTGAGTCAGAATACCATTTTGTATTATTTAGCCATTTCTCAATGTTTTACGAACGACTTTACCCAGATATTACATTGGAATTCCTGGATATGAACAATCTATTCAATTGTTTAACTTTTTAGCGAAATAGATGTAAACAACTAGTATGTCCTCAACAGTCAGGAAAAGTACTTTACTACTATGCACTGTATAATGCCATGGGCCAGCTTTCTGATTAAAACTATCTCGTTATGTGAGCAGAATGAAGCCATTCAAGTGTGAAAGAGATGATTTTGTAACCTCAAATACGTATTCGAATGTCGCTGAGCTCCATGCACTGAAGGCGTACAACCTATTACCATCATACTAATGATTCATGGCGATGCGCGGAGTTGACATTTTCAATAAATTTACCCAAAACGTGCTTTTTCATGAATCAGACCCTTTAGAATTATTCTTGTCGCACATATTAATACACAATGTCACACAAATATTCAACTGTGATGTAGTGTAATAGTGTTATGATGTGCACAGTGTAACCAAGTAAACAAAATTATATATTTGATAGATTATTTTATTCTTTCCTTGATTTGTTAGTGAATGTCTAAATAATATACCAGTGTTGTTACAATAGATTTCCAAACTTGTATCTACATTATGTTGATGAATATATATCAGAAGTTATCAATTTCAATTCTTTAAGTGTAGGCCATCGGCCCGTAACTACATAATGTTATATATGACAAGACATTATGTGTACAGCAACATTCATTCAATTAACATCTTTGGTACATGGGATGAAAAATAAAGCTTGCTAAATTATTGAGGAGTTTACAATTCGATGTTGACATGAGGATTTTAAATTTTGTTTTATTTGGATTTGTACAAACACTTTCCGGCAAATGATTCAGGCGGAGCACTTTAAATTTGGAACACCCAAGAAGGAATGGTATTCATCCTCAATTATAGCCGTCGTCGCATTGTAATTAAACATAATCTATCATTTCTATCTATATTATAAAACCGACCCGTTTCAATTCTTAAATGATGCGAAAAACACGTAAATTGGGCGAATGCTACGCTAAACATTTTAACAACAACCGCATTCAAATATAATTCCTTAGACAGTGAAGCTTCAAAATAAGAGTAAGAATTGAGTTGGTGCCGTTTTGAAGTGAACTATACCAATTCTGTTCAGGAATACATTTTAGTCGACACAGAAATTTTGAGAAAAAATGAAGTAGGCAGATAAACAAATTGTTGGTCCCAAACAAAACCAAAGCCCAAACTGTACAATAAATCTCGAAACTTCGAAGCCCAATTAACTTTATTATTTTCTATACCTTTTAACATCATATAATAACATTTTTTGGGATGCCGAGTGTCAGATATATTTAATGAATTAAAGCTTTATTTGACAGCTTTTATATGCAAAAATATAGAGTAAGTAGAAGAAATCAGAGTGCGTCGATTTAAATTTTTATAAACTTTGTTTTGCTCAATTAAATCTATAATAACCAGTCACATAAAGTATGTCTAAGAAAGTATTTATGTACAGGTTTAGACACACCATGTCAGCGTTTTGAATTAATCTATTAGAGATGCAGATGTCTGTTTTAATTAGCATGGATTTCTCAATTATTCACCGTAAGTTGTTTTAAAGAGAAATCTCATTATATGTTTATTCAAATACTTAATAAAAAATAAACTTGTATTAATTATATTTATATAATAGCGACCTTTGGGGATTTAAAGTGGAATCATTTATCAAAATCATTCTTATGTTATGTGAATCCAAATACCAAGTCAAATGAAAAGAAATTGAATGAAAGCAGTATTCTATTGTTATGTAAAAGATTTAGGTTGACATGTCAATATCGCTCTTTCGCTTTATCGCTCTTTCGTTCCTTCGCTTTATCGCTCTTTCGCTCTTTTGCTTTATCGCTCTTTTGCTCTATCGCTCTTTCGCTATTTCGCTTTATCGCTCTTTTGCTTTATCGCTCTTTTGCTTTATCGCTCTTTCGCTCTTTCGCTCTTTCGCTTTATCGCTCTTTCGCTTTATCGCTCTTTCGCTTTATCGCTCTTTCGCTTTATCGCTTTATCGCTCTTTCGCTTAATCGCTTTATTGGTCTTTCGCTTTATCGCTTTATCGCTCTTTTGCTTTATCACTTAATCGCTTTATCGCTCTTTCGCTTTATCGCTCTTTCGCTTTATCGCTCTTTCGCTTTTTCGCTCTTTCGCTTTTTCGCTCTTTCGCTTTTTCGCTCTTTTGCTTTATCGCTCTTTCGCTTTATCGCACTACTATATCGCTTTTTCGCTCTTTTGCTTTATCGCTTTTTCGCTCTTTCGCTTTATTGCTTCATCGCTTTATCGCTCTTTCGCTTTATTGCGTTTTATTATCGCTTTGTCGCGTTGCTATATCGCTTTGTCGTGTTGCCTTATCGCTTTGTCGTACGGCCTTATCGCTTTGTCGTGTGGCCTTATCGCTTTGTCGTATGGCTATATCGCTTTGTCGTGTGGCCATATCGCTCTGTCGCTTTATCGCGTTGGTGCCAGAGGGCGAAAGAGCGATGTCCCCTCTCGGCCATCATAGAAATGTGTTAACCAGACAATTTACTCAATCACAATAATATCGGGAGCGTTTAAAGCATCATGCAGTTACTCATTGATCAGTTGTGCTAATCGATTACTGCTTAATGGGAATTGAGACTTTCATATTTGCGTATCCATTGGCAATTTACAAATTAGTTACCTGCAATCATATGTATCAGAAGTAAACATCACCATGCAGATGTTTACGCTGTGTAGACGCTCATAAATATATTATAGTCAACGGACATAACAAAATAAGAGTCATTTACGATTGATTGAATGATTTATTTAACGGAATCAAAGCGTTTTGAAGTCGGATTTTACAAGACGGGATATTTGCCTTTTCCATTGCATTCTGACTGGTTTTGATGAGAGTTTACTGTGATGTGATTTCTCTGATGGCAGAATAGGTGTTTTACGCATTGGAGTTAGACTGATTTAGTAGAATAGCTGTTGTTTAACTATCAATAGCAGTTACCAGAGAGGAGACACGTGTCGTTGTAGGTGAGTACAACTGTTCGGGATACATGTCCTAAGGCGTCTGTAAACAAGAACTCAGCTTTCTGGGGTCTGTTTTGATTTTGGACAAGAAAATCAAAATAGTCACTCTATCTACATTTTTGTTGTTGTTAAATTTTAAATGTAATGTGAGTGTTCGTGGACATTTCAACTGAGAAGAGAAGAGGAAGGCGAATGTATTAAGTATATGGAAGGAAAAGATTATGCGCATGAAGGCCTAAATATGTATTGTAAACTTTGGAGTCCATGTCGGCGCTGTACGTTTGTAATTGGTTCAAAAGGTATTTAATCGGAATTTAGTAAGATGATGATTGTAGTTAGTGTAAGTAAAATTGTTATGAGAAAAAGGCTTCATAACAAATAAGGTTATGTCTGAGTATTTGTCTGACGTTGTAACGCTAGTATGGGTGTCACGGTGGTCAGAAAATTCAGATGGACTTAGCATTTCAGGCGACCGTCTGTTGGTTAGTTAACTTTTTGCATTCGACTACTTCTCAACAAACATTAGTCACTGAGAGCTGAACCCACGTGTATTGCGGAATAAGGATTCCGTGGCTTTAATTATGTCAACGTCCTAGAATCATATCTTAGTCGCCTTCTCAAGAACTTAAAACCATCGAAAATAAAATAGAGTCATTGCAGCTTACAGTATTTGAAAGATTTATTATATGTTATATTATTATATATATTATTTATTATAAGATTGAAGATCTCTAACATAGAACCATTTGCTCTGTATGTAATCCCTTTATCGTCTAAGGTAGTTTAAGGTCCCAAAATTTTATGACAAGTAAGACGAACAGGTACTAATTGCTAATTCAGATACTATCAACTGCCAGAGGTTTATGCTATTAAATGTAGTTAATTTGCTGTTAAAGGATGACTCACAAAGACAACTACATGCACAGCTCTGATTTCAAAACACAAACAAATAACATGTTGTCAATGAAACAAACATTAGCATGTAGCTATGCAGTAAACAGTGAGCAATAAAGATACATTCAGCATTTATGTCGACTAAATACAGTTTTCAATCAATGCAAAGTTACCATTTCACTTTATTCTCAATGATACCTTATTCATTTTCAGATACCACAGACGGCAGTGCTTGTGGTACATTTATGTGAGTCAACAAACATATCAACTAGCAACGTGTCAAGTTCAATCAGAGATAGCAACTTCATCTAAAGCAAAAATTCTAATACTCCATCCCGAGGAAATGTGTCGTGAAAGCTGAAAATGAAAATTTATCTGAAAACGATCGCAGCAGTAATTCTCGTTATCCAGGGACTAACGTCAGTTGCTTGTAGGAATGAGACAGGGGAGAGTCGACTGTTCAAGGAAATTATCTGGACCAACAACAGGTATGAACGCCCTGTCTATAACAAGAGCAAGAGCATCGAGGTAGAGCTATATTTCAACATGAAAATCGTGAGCCACTTCTCAGAGTCCCAGCAGAACCTGGTGTGCTCTGGAGTATGTATCATCTCTTGGCAGGACGAGTTCCTCACCTGGGACCCATCTCTCTACAACGCGACGAATGAGATCCGACCCCCAGCATCTTATGTGTGGATGCCAGGGATAGCAGCGTCTAACTCCTTCCAGCAGGTGCAGCTTGTTGGGGGAGACTTTGCAGCTTTGATAGTCGATTATTCTGGAAGGGTTACCTGGATGCCTGGAGATGTTTTCACCATTCCATGTGAAGTAGATATTGAGCATTACCCCTTTGACACTCTTGTGTGTGACATGGAACTAGAACCTTGGACCTACTCGATCGAGGAGGTCGTGATTAGACCACAGGATGATCTTGCAGATATAACTGAGTTCACCCGTAGTGGACAGTGGTCACTGATGTCCACGACAGTCGTCCATAAACCACTCTTTTCCCAGGACAAACTATCTCAAGGGTGGTAATAAAGTTGAACCTGAGTCGTCAGCCAGTCAACTTCGTCTTCAGTTTCATCCTCCCGGTTCTCATCCTGTCCCTTCTTGGCACCTTCGTGTTCCTGATCCCGAATGATTCTGGAGAGAAGATTTCCTTCGCCATCACCATCCCTCTCTCATACGGTGTCTACATGGGATTCCTCACCATCCTTGTACCACAGACATCCAATGGAATCTCGATTTTCTTTGTCTACCTTGGAATTACCCTGTGCTTCTCCGCCGTCTTTGTAATCCTCTTTGCAGTGTTCATGTTAGCAATCACAGTAGCTGTAACATGCATGGTTCTCTATATGAGTGTTAATGCCAAATACAATATTTTCTTTTATATTCACATTCAAGTAAATTAAATTAACTTTCTTTCAATGTGATGTACCGTGGCCTAGTGGATAGCACACTGGACTTCAAATCCAAAATCTAGAGTTCCAATCCAGCTGAATATAAAAAAAACTTTTGTAAATTTATTTGACTTAATATTAAGCCTCACTTTCATAACAGCTGGTCACATGACTGAAGGTTGCACTGAATGCTCATGCATTTGTCGTTTCACTGTGCTAGACAGAGGACCACTTGCCTGTCTACAAATCAATCTGAATTGCAACACAAATGTGAGTACTCTATGCTATATCTCATGTATTTTGTATGATATTTGAATGTAATTGTTGTTTGGGATTAATATTTGGAGTATTTTGACCACTATAATTGTGAACTTTGTATGAATTTGTCATTATTTAGGCATGTACATGAAATGCATGGTTTGACAACCTTGAAGCCTTTACAAAGTAATTTTGAGGTGATGAATTTGATGAATATACTTTCTATATGTTGCACGGTCATTTTAAACTTATTTACTTGTTGAAATAGGAAGTAAAAGATTGTTTTTTGTTTCTTTTAGTTTCTTAAACCTCATCAATGGACTGGTTGAGTCATGTCAACGCCTTAACGTCAGTGACAATGAACAACGAATTATGAATAAATCCCTGTTGATGCGAGTTTGGTGATGTTGTGTTCTTGCATCTACAATGAGCATGTAACAGTTTGAAATTCCGGCCAACGGCGACATCCGTGCAAGTTTCATTACGCTCCTTTTCTGACATGCTCTTCACCAAAGTCCCACCTTTGCGATAGCGCAGATAGCGCAGTGGTAGCGCAGTGGTAGCGCAGTGGCTAGCGCGTTCGGCTTCGGATCAAGAGGTCCGGGGGGGGGGGGGGGGGGGGGGGGGGGGGGGGGGGGGGGATAGCGCATAGCGCAGTGGTAGCGCAGTGGTTAGCGCGTTCGGCTTCGGATCAAGAGGTCCGCAGTAGAGAACTGTTCTACACCCAGTCAGGTTTAGGTGCAATGCTACACTGAATTACAGTGCTGTACCACCCATGGTTCGCTAGTTCCAGCCGATGCTCGCAGGTTTCACCGCAATGCATAGCCACATGGCGTTGCGGGCTTTCTCCCTGCCATAATACTAGCAGCCGCGATATAAGTGAAATACTCATGAAAGCGGCGTTAAACCCCAACTCACCTCACCTCACCTCATGGATTTGGATTGACTACGTCCATTAAAGGTACATCCATTGTGTTGTTTGGGTTCACATATGCTAAACGTTATAAATTGTGTTATTTTATCGAGAAGTACTGACTGTTGCCGAAAATTTACATTTTGATCTTAGCCGACTTAGTCGTATATTGACGATATGAAAAGTAGTGATTTTTTTTTATCGAAAAACGGACAATGTACCGCGTGTGGCGCGCGCCAATGAGTGAAACGTAATTTTGGAATCTTATTTATAACAGAAAAACTGATAAATTTGTGCTGATCATGTTTAATAGGTCATATACATGTAACTACTGTGCATGTACATGGGACGTGTAGTTTCGGTTGCTGCACATGCATAATGATGTTTCCCTATTTTAATTGGAAACTAGTAATTATGATATATTGGCGATTCGGGATGAATATGCAAGCGGAGTGAATTTATTTGCACTGTAAACAGCGCATATGGTGAGGCGGAAAAAGACGTATTAAAGCCTCTTAAAATTTTATAAAACACAATGGATGCACCTTCAATTGTGGATATCAATTGCAAAGCAAATGTGAAACAATTAGACTAGGCTTAGGTACTGCGGTAATGAAGGCTTAGCTATTTTGTGTTGTAAGCGCTGATGTGACTGACAGATCAGACGAGAGGAGTAGAGCTCTTTCTGGGAGTTCCGTTGTAGACTTCTGGTCCCGTGTGAAAGAATAGAAAAGCAATTGTGTTATATAATAAAATCATCTTGAAAAAAAAACATTGAGCCATTGGCTCTATAGCTCATCAGGTGTTGCATTATTGCATTATCGCATTATTGCATTATTATCCCTACGTTTCAAGACTTACCAATCACAAAAAAGGTCTCCGAAGGTACTGGGAGTCAGTGTCAGAACCAGATTACTAATTTTCATTGACGAGGTGAAAGCTGCCGCCACGATAAAATAAATTAGAGCCATTGGCTCTGACGCTCATCAGGAATTATGTTATTATTTATCTCTAAGAAAAAGATTAAGATTTCACATAATAAGGCATTGCCCAGTCATCGAATTTAAAATTTATTATCAAAATTGCTTACACATTAATCCACATTCACTATAAATATTGTAGACTTTTGCATTTTATTGTTTGAGTTTTTATTTGTATACTGGAAATATAAACATTTATTACATAATGACATATTACATAAATATCTAATAAAACGTTGACTCGTATGAATACATTATCTTGAGCATCTGAGTGTCAAACTAAACCAGTCTCACACAAAGACTGTAACGCAGCACAGAAGTTTGAAGTAACCTGAAACCTCTGTGTATTAGCACATCTCTCTACCAATGAGTGGTCACTGCCCAGGTCAACACAATGCAATTACACAACATGCAGACCCAAGACTCATAGCCAGTGAATTACATATTTTAAATGATAGATGTAATGACATATGGTCAAAATTGGATTCATTAAAATGGGATGTCAATTTGACAATTACTCGATTCTAAATTTCTGAAATCGGTCCATAAATTACTTTATCAATTAATTATGTATGGCTTTTTTTTTAAAAAAGGCCTAACTTAGCCCCGGTGACCAGAATGAAAATCTGCGGGGTTGTGGTCCCTGAAGGATGATTCCTGTGACGTCACTGGAGTAATCTTGTTATCGGCGATAGTCATAATTCAGCGTAATTACGCAACATTTTGATTGTTAATTTCACTAACAAATCTTCAAACAAACAACTTACATTTTCCATATATCGAATGTTTAGATGTCCATCTAGGTAATTCCGCAGGTGACAATTACATAATTATTGCATAAACAAGTGTTTTTGGCAATTTAACACGCCTCATAAATTCATCTAACGGCAGTGATAATCATCGTTAATTAATTAATTAATGAGGCTACACGGGGCGAGTCATAGACGACCCGTCGTCTGTGGTTAATCAGTCACGCCTCAATGATTCTTTTCAAAACGTTTCGCGGCGGTGATTACTGCATTGTTAAAGTACCGGGAGGGGTACGTTTTGCAGAAATGATTATGACATCAGTTTAGAAAATAACACTACCAATTCATTTTTTTAAAATCAAATCGGAAATAGTTTAAAATTCGCTTTTAAAATGTACCTCACGAAAACAGTCGGCAAACGTTTCAATTAGCCAATCACGCCTTGCCACGCTTTAGGCACCACGACAACCTAAGCGAGCGTCTCGCTATTGTTATTGATTACATTATTGAATCGAAGGGGTCACGTATTTTCACTGATTGTTTCTGTCACAACAATTACTAAGTTCTGTCAATAGTTAAATAAAGTCGAGAGACATATTGTCATTAAGGTGAACAGCTTTTCTTGTTCCGAACATGTGTGTTTTGAGGCTAATCTAAGATTATGCCGATGAAATCTATTTAGATTTTCGCGATCTCGCATTGAGACATCTAACAAATACTACGGATAGATCTGCATTGAGAACTGTAAAAAATAACGTCAACACACTTTACATATATAATAATGTTAGCAGTTACACGTGTCTTGTTCAAGGGAAATACTGGTAGCTTAATTTCGTTTCGTGTTACGTCCGATATGTTGCACTATACGTACTGTAATGGCTTCTATGATTTCTAAAATTGAAATGATGGAAACAAGGTAAAAGCAAATTGCGCATACGATTTATTTCCCGACAAACTTAAGTTATTCATGTTATAGTACCAACTGATTAAACTAATATCAATTGGATAACTACATATAATTTATAAAAAATATATATTTAAAAAGTAAATGGAAGCGAAAAAAGATATCGATATCTAATTTTTTTATGATAAAAGTATTTAAAGTGGATCAACTAGAATGACATTGACAGCATATTTTAAGTTGTTCATTTTAAGATGCAAACGTAATCTATAACCAATATTGTAACATGATTCCGGTGTATCCTTGATTCTGATTGGTTGATTTGCCTATGTTGAATGACAATGAATACCGCCAAATTACTTGGGGCCAATCACCGCGAACATATTCACAAGATTCGGCCCGACTCAAAATTTTATTTTTTCTATTTCTCTTACTATGTGCTCCTTACTCAAATTTGACAGGTGGCATTGTCATTTTCTAAATTGTTTATAGCAGTATAGGTCACAAATAACTCTCAAAATTAATTAGTTTCAAGTAACTAAAATGTTTTTAACTAGTAAGATTTGTCCAAGTTTTGACGCCTTCTTCGCTTCTTCTGATTACCGAATGCCGTTGCCACCATAGTCATAGTGATCAACCGTTTACACGTCACAATGCTAGCGTCATTGTCACAATGGGTTAAGGCAAGTTTAAGATTTTTATTCCTAGGTAGTTTACCGTGTTGATGTCGTAGATACATATTTATCGCCATCTAAAAGGATACGTGAATAGTGTGAAGTGAACATAATTGAGTGACACTGTTTGAGATTATGTGTAAATTGTTGCCAATGTACATATTACGCCGAGTATTTACATTTGTTTTGACCTGACCACACCTCTTACAAAAATGGAACAGTCGCAAAGTCCTTTCCACTCAGAGATAGATACACAAAAGGAGAGTTCGCTTCAAAACCCCTGATAACTAACGGTCATGTTACAATATCGATAAATAGTTGCGTTTGTTAAATTTCAGCGTTTAAAACCGCAGCGTTTAGATTTTTATGTTTAGAACGGTGAGGGCGTTTTTTTAAAATGTCCACAATATTCAGTTCATAGGCAATTCAATAGTTCTCATTTCACATTGATTACATCAATTTGAGAAACATGTCCATAATACATGGAGACTTGGTCTTCGACATATATTTCACATTCCTACTGAATAAGTTTAACTGCAAAGTTAATTTTTTTCTCAATTTCTGCATTTCTCAAACCCAAGTTAGGCCTCACATATATATCTAAAAGATGAGATGACTCTCCCGCAGGTATTTTACTATTAGGGATAAATTAAATGATTGAAGTACCATAAAATATCAGTTCAAAATTCAATTTCAAAGGGTTTTTTAGGCTGTGGCCCATATTTGGGGTCACAGGGTCACCAACTGTACAAGTTAGAATCCCCATTGGCTAAAGAGTTTGCACACACTATTACAGCCTTCTAGGTCTTTTTGTTCCGGAGAAACAGATGAAAACAGGATTTTAGGTAATGGCCTGTGAGGCCCTTCTTTGGGGCCACTGGGTCACCAAATCTACAATCCATTGGCTAAAGACTCTTTACACAACATGACAGCATTCTAGGTCTTTTTGTTCTGGAGAAGAAGATGAAAATAGTCTTATCTTATCATTTCAATACCAGTCATATGCAGTTCACATATCTCATGTAAAATAAAATAATTCTTAACTCCTCTTCAATTTATTCCTTTGTGGCTTGTCACAATATTCAGTTCATAGGCTATATAATAGTTCTCATTTCACATTGATTACATCAATTTGAGAAACATGTCCACAATGTAGATTGTAATCTTAAGTCGACATATATTTCACATTCCTACTGAATAAGATTAACTGCAATGCTACCTTTTTTCTCCATTCTGCATTTCTCAAACCCAAGTTAGGACTCGCATATCTAAAAGATGAGATGACTCTCCCTAAGGTATTTTATTAGGGATAAATAATATACTGATTGAAGTGCCATAAAATATCAGTTCAAAATTCAATTTCAAAAGTTTTTTCCAGTCTGTGGCCCATATTTGGGGTCACAGGGTCACCAAATGTACATGTTAGAATCCCCATTGGCTAAAGAGTTTGCACACAATATTACAGCCTTCTAGGTCTTTTTGTTCCGGAGAAACAGATGAAAACAGGATTTTATGTAATGGCCTGTGAGGCCCTTATTTGGGGCCACAGGGTCACCAAATCTATAATTTAGAATCTCCATTGGCTAAAGAGTCTGTACACAACATCTCAGTCATCTAGCTCTTTTCGTTCTAGTGCAGAAGATAAAAATAGGTTTTTAGGTTATTGCCTGTGAGGCCCTTATTCGGGGTCACTGGATCAATCAATCTACAATTTAGAATCCCCATTGCCCAAGGAGTCTGCATACAAAATGTCAGCTACCTAGACCCAGTGGTTCTTGAGAAGAAGTCGAAAAAGCGAAACGTTTATGGACGGATGTACGGATGGACGCACGCCGGACGCCATGCCATGCCATAAGCCCATCGGGCCTTTCAGGCCTGATGAGCTAAAAATCAATTATTTTACTTTGAAATAAAATTTCACACACTTTATTTAGCCAAATATTTTATCTTCAAATCAGCTTTGTGGCCAAATATTCGATATATCGATCAGCTCCTCGAGGATAACAGATGAATCGAGGTCAATAGGTCAAATGAATAGATATCAAATTGAAGGTCAATAAGTCAAATGAATATATATCAAATTGAAGGTCAATAAGTCAAATGAATTGATATCAAATTGAAGGTCAATAAGTCAAATGAATAGATATCAAATTGAAGGTCAATAAGTCAAATTAATAGATATCAAATTGAAGGTCAATAAGTCAAATTAATAGATATCAAATTGAAGGTCAATAAGTCAAATTAATAGATATCAAATTGAAGGTCAATAAGTCAAATTAATAGATATCAAATTGAAGGTCAATAAGTCAAATTAATAGATATCAAATTGAAGGTCAATAAGTCAAATTAATAGATATCAAATTGAAGGTCAATAAGTCAAATGAATAGATATCAAATTGAAGGTCAATAAGTCAAATTAATAGATATCAAATTGAAGGTGCTTGAATCTACAGAAATATTTGTATTACTAAACTTCATATCATATTAATAATTAATGCACCCGATTCAATCTTAAGATTGGAAGTCCTAATTAAAATGTTAAATCCTATTTCCGCGGCCCGGTCGGCTTGTTACTGTTGTTATTCGGTGTTTTATATTGTTTACAAAGTATTTTTTCAAAACTTTTCTCCTCCGAGAGGTCAATCCAAACTCTTTCTTTCAGTTGAGGAAACGAGAATGGAAAGCATTGCTCCTTCGATATGAATACATAGAGGAATGGCACCCATTACAACACAGACAATCACTATTATCCATAGTTCTATTCTGAATATGACGTCACCAGCCTACTTTGGGCATGCGCAATGGAACTAGTCCCGCGCACCCGTTTAGGGCCTTCTCGCGGTTGAGTTCTTCAGCAGTCCAATATTTACGCACTTTGAACATTGATATCTCATTAATGAGAGGACCCATCGACACCAAATTTTCAGTATTTACAGTTGAAAGTATTGTCTGTATGAATGCATTGATTAAACTAGAATAGAAATAAGTTTCCAGGTTCTTGACAATGGGTAAATAAAATCGTCTAAATAATCAATTGCAAGTGTATATTGCCTCGATTTTATGTTCAATTGGTTCCGATATATTATGTACGTACAGGTAATAATCTGTCATTCTTGATAAAAATGCATTTCACGGGATCTTTAATTGTTGTTTTCCCCACACTTTAATATGTGGTGTCACTCATATAACTACTTTTAATTGTCTTATCACATATTATCTCATGTAATATTTAAAAAAAACTTAACTCTTCTTCAGTTTATTCACAATATTTCGTTCATAGGCTATTCAACAGTTCCCATTTCACATTGATTACATCAAACATGTCAATAATGTAGATAGTAAGTCGACATATATTTCACATTCCTTTCACGTGGAAAAGATGAGATGACTCTCACTCAGGTCTTTTGTAAAGGATTACTTCTATTCAATGACGCTCACATACAATCTCATGAGTTTCAAAGCTTATTAGACTGTGGCCAATATTTTGGGTCACAGGTTCACCAATTCTAGATTCCCCAGTGGCAGAAGAGACTGTAAATAACAGTTCAGAAGATGAAAATAGGTTTTTAGGTCATGACCCCTGTGACCTACATTTTTGGTCACTGGTTCACGAAATCAAAAATTTAGAACCCCTTTGTCCAAGAAGTCTGTACATAAAATTTCAGCTCTCTAGAGTCACTGGTTCCGGAGAAGAAGTCCAAAATGCGAAAAGTTTACAGACAGACGCCAGACATCATGCCGTGCCATAAGCCCATCGGGCGTTCAGGCCTGACGAGCTAAAATGTGAGGTGAGGTGAGGTGTGTTAGGGATTAACGCCGCTTTCAAGATTAAAACTATTAACAGCATGGCTGCTAGTATTATTGCAGGGAGAAAGCCCGCAGTGCCATGGTGCATATGGGTTGCGGTAAAACCTGCGAGCACCGACTAGAATTAGCGAACCATGGGTGATACTGCGCTGGAATTCATTCTAGCATTGCACCCAAACCCCTTTTCCACAGCAGACAAAGTCGATGAGTCCCTTGGCGGCAGTATAACCCCAGACCTCTTGATTTCAGGATTTCAGGCTTTGAGGACGTTGAGTTCTTTTCAATGAAGTGTTGGCCAATATATCTGTACACACGATTTTAACTCTCTAGAGCAAGTCGAAGATGTTGAAAATTCAAAATGTTTTCTAACAGATGGACACCATGTTATGTCAAGACAGTTTAGGGAAGTCTCCTCTACTTTCAAGCTTGTCTCCAACACATATTCTTAACAAATGGAATTAAGAACGAAGTAACCCATGTCCAGAAATAGAGCTGTTGGGTCTGTAGCTCATCAGGATTTGCATCGTTTATTACACACGAATGATGATCTACAAACAAGTAAAACATTAAAAGTAAATACTTCAGCAAAATAGCTTAAATGGTAAGAACAGGAATATTTTCTGGATAACAACTTCTTTAATGTGAAAATACACGACGTTTCGGAGTATATATCAGGTGGAGTGAAGGAGTGAGTATATACTCCGAAACGTCGTGGATTATAGGTAGAACAATCATTTAGCAGTCCTGAAACGAAAGGTCACTCAAATAACGGGTCACTTTCTTTTGGATATCGGTTGTTACAATAATTTGTTATGTTGGTGTAAAATCCAAGTTCCATTATGAAATGAAATGAAAGTTAATATGTGTTGCTGGAATGTGATAAGTCATTATTTCAAGTGAAGTGACTACACTTTAGTCACTGACTTTTTAACAAAACTCACTCGTTAAAGCAGTATGGACTTTCGAACTCACACAATCCTGAAACTGTCAATTTCAACAAACTTGTCTTAATGAACAAATACGGTCACCACTCACTACTTACGGTATTGGCGTATCATAAGCGAGTAAAAGTGTTTAATAAACATAATCAAATTCTAAAAAAAACTCAAATTCATTCACAGATCAAATGGTTGTATGCATTTTCTCAACAATCGTCAAAAAAAAGGAACTAGAGGTTTAATGTCTGTCTAACTTTTTATCATGCATGATAAAAGATGTTTTTGTGTGTGAATGTAAACTTGGGATCAAAACTGTTGTTTACAATAAAACACTTATATATATGAGTCTGCCCACATACAAGAGATGATGTCTCTTCTTGTTAATGAGTCTGCCCATATACAAGAGATGATGTCTCTTCATGTTAATGAGTCTGCCTATATACAAGAGATGATGTCTCTTCATGTTAATGAGTCTGCCCATATACAAGAGATGATGTCTCTTCATGTTAATGAGTCTGCCCATATACAAGAGATGATGTCTCTTCTTGTTAATGAGTCTGCCCATATACAAGAGATGCTGTCTCTTCATGTTAATGTGTCTGCCCATATACAAGAGATGCTGTCTCTTCATGTTAATGTGTCTGCCCATATACAAGAGATGATGTCTCTTCTTGTTAATGAGTCTGCCCATATACAAGAGATGATGTCTCTTCTTGTTAATGAGTCTGTCCATATACAAGAGATGATGTCTCTTCATGTTAATGAGTCTGCCCATATACAGGAGATGATGTCTCTTCATGTTAATGAGTCTGCCTAATACTAGAGATGATGTCTCTTCATGTTAATGAGTCTAATCATATACAAGAGCTTCCGAGTGTCTGTCACAGGCTCCAGAAAACTAGTTGTCCAAGATCTATCCCAGTTTTTGCCGATGGACTCTGAATTATCTTGAATGCCCTCTCAACCATGGGTCTCTCATGCTCAGTGAGACTAGTCCTTTGGTAGCACTGATGCTGAAAGTAACTTGCTGGCTGTTATTGGACCCTTGACTTGAACGTCTAGAAAGTGAAATCCTTTCCGCAGGAACGCATGTGGATTTGGTTTTATTGTGTTACAAGATTTGGTTTTATTGTGTTACAATATTTGGTTTTATTATGTTACAAGCCTGTATCACATGCTCCATGGATGACATTCTCTGTGTGCCGCCAATATGTCTGATGATCTCTGTTTGCCGCCACAATGTCTGATGATCTCTGTGTGCCGCCAACATGTCTGATGATCTCTTTGTGCCGCCACAATGTCTGATGATCTCTGTGTGCCGCCAATATGTCTGATGATCTCTGTGTGCCGCCAACATGTCTGATGATCTATGTGTGCCGCCACAATGTCTGATGATCTCTGTGTGCCGCCACAATGTCTGATGATCTCTGTGTGCCGCCAACATGTCTGATGATCTCTGTGTGCCGCCACAGTGTCTGATGATCTCTGTGTGCCGCCAATATGTCTGATGATCTCTGTGTGCCACCAATATGTCTGATGATCTCTGTGTGCCGTCACAATGTCTAATGATCTCTGTGTACCGACAACATGTCTGATGATCTCTGTGTGTCGCCAATATGTCTGATGATCTCTGTGTGCCGCCAATATGTATGATGATCTCTGTGTGCCGCCAATATGTCTGATGATCTCTGTGTGCCGCCAATATGTCTGATGATCTCTGTGTGCCGCCAACATGTCTGATGATCTATGTGTGCCGCCACAATGTCTGATGATCTCTGTGTGCCGCCACAATGTCTGATGATCTCTGTGTGCCGCCAATATGTCTGATGAACTCTGTGTGCCGCCAACATGTCTGATGATCTCTGTGTGCCGCCACAATGTCTGATGATCTCTGTGTGCCGCCACAATGTCTGATGATCTCTGTGTGCCGCCAATATGTCTGATGATCTCTGTGTGTCGCCAATATGTCTGATGATCTCTGTGTGCCGCCAATATGTATGATGATCTCTGTGTGCCGCCAATATGTCTGATGATCTCTGTGTGCCGCCAATATGTCTGATGATCTCTGTGTGCCGCCAACATGTCTGATGATCTATGTGTGCCGCCACAATGTCTGATGATCTCTGTGTGCCGCCACAATGTCTGATGATCTCTGTGTGCCGCCAATATGTCTGATGATCTCTGTGTGCCGCCAATAAGTCTGATGATCTCTGTGTGCCGCCACAATGTCTGATGATCTCTGTGTGCCGCCACAATGTCTGATGATCTCTGTGTGCCGCCAATATGTCTGATGATCTCTGTGTGTCGCCAATATGTCTGATGATCTCTGTGTGCCGCCAATATGTATGATGATCTCTGTGTGCCGCCAATATGTCTGATGATCTCTGTGTGCCGCCAATATGTCTGATGATCTCTGTGTGCCGCCAACATGTCTGATGATCTATGTGTGCCGCCACAATGTCTGATGATCTCTGTGTGCCGCCACAATGTCTGATGATCTCTGTGTGCCGCCAACATGTCTGATGATCTCTGTGTGCCTCCAATATGTCTGATGATCTCTTTGTGCCGCCAACATGTCTGATGATCTTTGTGTGCCTCCAATATGTCTGATGATCTCTGTGTGCCGCCACAATGTCTGATGATCTATGTGTACCGCCAACATGTCTGATGATCTCTGTGTGCCGCCACAATGTCTGATGATCTCTGTGTGCCGCCAACATGTCTGATGATCTCTGTGTGCCGCCAACATGTCTGATGATCTCTGTGTGCCGCCAACATGTCTGATGATCTCTGTGTGCCACCAATATGTCTGATGATCTCTGTGTGCCGTCACAATGTCTGATGATCTCTGTGTACCGACAACATGTCTGATGATCTCTGTGTGCCGCCAATATGTCTGATGATCTCTGTGTGCCGCCAATATGTATGATGATCTCTGTGTGCCGCCAATATGTCTGATGATCTCTATGTGTCGCCAATATGTCTGATGATCTCTGTGTGTCGCCAATATGTCTGATGATCTCTGTGTGCCGCCAACATGTCTGATGATCTATGTGTCCCGCCACAATGTCTGATGATCTCTGTGTGCCGCCAATATGTCTGATGATCTCTGTGTGCCGCCAACATGTCTGATGATCTTTGTGTGCCTCCAATATGTCTGATGATCTCTGTGTGCCGCCACAATGTCTGATGATCTCTATGTACCGACAACATGTCTGATGATCTCTGTGTGCCGCCAATATGTCTGATGATCTCTGTGTGCCGCCAATATGTATGATGATCTCTGTGTGCCGCCACAATGTCTGATGATCTCTGTGTGCCGCCAACATGTCTGATGATCTCTGTGTGCCGCCAACATCTCTGATGATCTCTGTGTGCCGCCAACATGTCTGATGATCTCTGTGTGCCTCCAATATGTCTCACGATCTCTGTGTGCCGCCACAATGTCTGATGATCTCTGTGTGCCGCCAACATGTCTGACGATCTCTGTGTGCCGCCAACATGTCTGATGATCTCTGTGTGCCGCCAACATGTCTGATGATCTCTGTGTGCCGCCAACATGTCTGATGATCTCTGTTTGCAGCACGGTTTCACTATAGAGGGTCATCTCTCGAATTTCGCTGAGTTCTTACACCACAGGGGAACGTCATGACTTCAACACTTGCTGGGAGACAGAGTGAATTAATTTACTATAGTTATTACCATATTCCTCACACGACTGCACTTGACTCCTCAGAGCACTAACATTTCTGGGTAATGCTACGGTCACACTTAGACGTGCCTTTTACGAGGTGCGGATTATCGTAGTAAAATGTATTTTATACTGTTTACAAGACCAAAATTCGATGTACCGCGAGTGTATCACTAACACATTACGTTCACATTAAGTGAGACTTACGTTATTACTCAGATTTTCCGTGCGTGTTTGTCAAGAAAGGGGCGTGTTCACAACGCGTGATGAAAGAGCTGCTACGTGCTTAAAACGTTGATATTATGATACGATGTATACGTGTTTTATACGACATAATGTCTCCTTATCAATTTTGGTTTCAGACACGTTACACTACGGTGCAGAATTAAGTACACCGGATTTCGCGAAATTTGCGACCAACGCTAAATTTAAAATTCTTTCTATTCAAACAAGTTTGTTGCAGACAAAAAAAAATCTTTTTCAAATCTGTAAAAGTTGACATGTCAATAAGATTTAATACGTTGTAAGCTTGTCTCTCAGGTCATACGGTCTAATGTTCGCATTTTCGTTGCAGTGTATGCCCTCGCCTTCGGCTCGGGCTATATATGATGATAACACCAGAATGTATTGACCTCGAGAGAAGTTTATAACTTATATAGTAATGATTACCACATATCTTACCTGAGCACTCTTTTTCTATGACCTGGCATTCTCGCTCTCTTGTTCGCTTCTTGGCCAATACTAGAATTGCGTAAAATATATTAATAGACGCAGTTCCCGCCAAATTTCATGAACAGACCCTTTGACATGTAAGAGACTTGTAAACAATGGATACAATTAAGGAATCACAAACTGGCTTTAGACATGGATATACCACCATTGACAATATGTTTATATTACAAAGTCTTGTTCAAAGATATTTGAATACAAAACGGGAAACATTTTATGGCGGGTTTGTAGATGTTGCAAAACATTTGATTCTGTGCAACGGAACAAACTTTGGAACTTATTTCAATGTCATGGTCTTAGTGACAAAATGTGTAAACTTTCATTGAATATGTAATAACGTAAAGGCATACATGTGTTAAAAGTAACCAAAGGATTTCGGAAACTTGGTGTCAGATAGGGATGTATTCTTATCCCATTTCTTTTTTCATTCTTGATAAATGAACTTGCTACCCACATGGAAACTAACTGCTCAAACGGCATCCAACTCCATCCAGAAATTGTCCAAATATGCCTTCTCTTGTTGTTTTATTTTCAAGCACCATACGTGGCCTCCAAAATCAATTAAATGAACCTGAACAATACTGTGATACATGGAAATTAACAGTTAACAGGGAGATAACAAAAATCGCAGTCTTTGAATAAGGGGGTTAACTGTCTAAAATAGAAAAATGGACATTTAAGGATCTTCGCCTAGAATGTGTTAGCTGTTTTAAGAATTTGGATTTGTTGTTCACCAATGGGCTTTCCTGGACCATGCATGTCAAATATGCTGCGCTTCAGGCGTATAAATCACTAATCCGTATACTGAATACAATCAATACACTGTATGAATTATAAAACCTTCTTCAAAATATTTGATGCAAAAATAAATCCAAGTTTGACTTATGGAGCAGACATTTGGGGATTAACTGATTTTCACCAAATAGAAAGAATACACTTGTGTGTTTACGTCGTCTCTTCTCGTGTGATTCAACTGAGCTTTGAGTTCTGCTTTTGTGTAAAGTTCAGATAACATATTCACATATATACACTCATTTGTCTCAACCATCAATCCACGGGTTAATAATAATTTACATAATTTACAAAGTGGTAAATGTAGATTTCGTGATTTTAATAACAACCAATACATTACTGTCAGGCCTTCATCTCTTTGGGCTTTTATGGCAGTATTAAATTTCCTATTCTTATGAAATTCTATTCTAATTCTATAACGTCACCACCAAAATATTGTCGAAAATTCACCCTTGCAGTTCCGGATCCAAACACAACTGTACTTTAGTCTTTTCAATATTCTCTTTCAACCTCCACAGTACACAATATTTTCTAAATACATGTATGCTGTAAGTCATCCGGCGTATTCCTTTACAACAATTAAAATAAGCAGAACCATTTCCCCCTAATGAAACACAAGACTTAATATCATCATACATATTACAAATAACTTTTAAGATCTTCCCTGAAATCACATCATTGATAAGTTTTTGCCAAAGTCCCACCCGCCATATATTATCAAAGGTTTTTTGCAAATCTTTAAAGGCACTATATAATGTTTTCAACAAGAGATGTTTATGAAGAAACTGTTTTCTTAATAAAGCACATGCTTACTCTGTTAACTGCAACTTCTCAATTAAACAAGTTTGTTTTGATAAACACCCACCTTCGCGGGTTGTGTTTTGACAAGTAAATACCCTTTTTCCAGCTATTATTATACTAAACAGCACTTTGCCCCAAACTGAAAGTATATTTGGCGGGACTTCTGAAATTTATATTTTTACTTCCCGGGACGACACCGAATGCACAATATGAAGAATTTCACACACCGTTCATTCAGTCATTGTCTACAAGACTTAAAGATATCTATCTTCAAACATGGAGTGAACAAATTTCGTTATCAAGCAAATGTTTGTATTATTCATTGTTCAAAAATGATCTAATCGATGAATTATATTTATCATGTGTTAACATAAAGAAATTTAGACGTTCATTATCACGATTTAGATGTTCGTTTCACGACCTATCATTTCCTTCTCATTTGTCCGTCGTTTTATACATTACGTTGTAAATATATTTTTTAAATATTACTATGTCCATCCAAATACAATTAAATAATCAACTCTTGTCAGCATTAAAAAACAAACTATATTACAAAAACTTGCCATGTTCATCAAGTATGTGCTGTATAGAAACAACGTATTGTCGATGTAACCCGTATCTATATGTACACATGGCTTTTGGGCGAAGGTAGTATTCAGCTACGAGTGGGTAAAATGTTTTGAACATGCTCAAAACTTTTCCGATCATCGGGAAACATCGTGAAATACACGCAATAAGTGTTACATCCTACTTTACTTTTGCTTATCGTAGCATTATCGTGAGCAAATTGTTATTACGATGCTCCCATCAACTGTACGAATAGGAAGTGCTAATTGCGAATGTGTTACGTTCACTTAAAGAGTTGATTCCGAGCATAAGGCGTCTTTAACAAGACACCATTAAGTGTTTACCACAATATTCAAGTGCGCTTTACAAACAATGTCTTTTTGGCATGTTTGGTATGTAATCAATCTTTATTTCATAGTGAAAAGGCCACAGTTCTATAGCACATACATGATGGATAAATACACAAATAAATACGGGTTACATCGATAATACGTTGTTTCTATATATACAGCATTGCATAATGCATGAACATGGCAAAATTTTGTAATATAGTTTGAGTTGATTATCTAATTGTTTTTTGATGGACATAGTAATATTTTAAAATATATTTACAACATAATGTATAAAACGACGGGCAAATGAGAAGGAAATGATAGGTCTTGAGACGAACATCTAAATCGTGCTAATGAGCGTCTTACTTTCTTTATGTTAACACATGATGAATATAATTCATCGATTAGATCATTTTTAAACATTTAATAATACAAACATTTGCTTGATATCGAAATTTCACTCCATGTTTGAAGATAGATATCTTTAAGTCTTGTAGTTAATGACTGAATGAACGGTGTGTGAAATTCTTCATATTGTGCATTCGGTGTCGTCCCGGGAAGTATAAAATATAAATTTCAGAAGTCCTGCCAAATATAATTTCAGTTTGGGGCAAAGTGCCGTTTATCATAATAATAGCTGGAAAAGGGGTATTTACTTGTCAAAACACAACCCGCGAAGGTGGGTGCTTATCAAAACAAACTTGTTTAATTGAGAAGATGCAGTTAACAGAGTAAGCATGTGTTTTATTAAGAAAACAGTTTCTTCATAACATCTCTTGTTGAAAAAATTAAAAAGTGCCTTTAAAGACTTGCAAAAACCTTTGATAATATATGGCGGGTGGGACTTTGGCAAAAACTTATCAATGATGTGATTTCAGGGAAGATCTTAAAAGTTATTTGTAGTATGTATGATGATATTAAGTCTTGTGTGGTTCATTAGGGGGAAATGATTCTGCTTATTTTAATTGTTGTAAAGGAGTACGCCGGATGAGCTAAAGCATAAATGTATTTAGAAAACATTGTGTAATGTGGAGGTTGAAAGAGAATATTGAAAAGACTAAAGTAGTTGTGTTTGAATCCGGAACTGCAAGGGTGACATTTTGACAGTATTTTGTTGGTGACGTTATTTTTTTTAAAATCAGATAGTTATACTTACCTAGGAATAGAATTTCATAAGAATAGGAAATTTAATACTGCCATAAAAGCCCTAAGAGATCAATGCCTGATAGCAATGTATTGGTTGTTATTAAAATCACGAAATCTACATTTACCACTTTGTAAATTATGTAAATTATTATTAACCCGTGGATTGATGGTTGAGACATGCTTGGTGGCGACAGTAACAACTGTTACTTGCTTAACTAGAGATGAAACGTCGACATCCATGATGGACCTGTACTTGTAGCCAAGAGATGTACCGTGACTACTGTGCACAGTTAAGTACCTCGTGTTCGCGAACATTTCGCGAAATCCGATGTACTTAATTTTGCACAGTAGTGTAACGTGTCTGAAACGAAAATTGATAAGGAGATATTATGTCGTATAAAACTAATACATCTTAATATAAACGTTTTAAGCACGTAGCAGCTCTTACATCACGCGTTGTGAACACGCCCCTTTCTTGACAAACACGCACGCAAATCTGAGTAATAACGTAGGTCTCACTTGATGTACTACGATAATCCGCACCTCGTTATAAGCACGTCTATGACATCGTGCAAGTGTGACCGTAGCATACATGTATGTCCCGCCAGGTGTACCTGTAGTCATGATCAGTGAAGGGTGACACTGTAGAGACGATCTTCAGGCAGGATTCGGGTAGGTGTGTTGATATCTCTTAACAGAACAGTCTTTAACTTGTGAGTATATCACAGTCGTTTGCATCTATACTGATGTGTTTCCTACCTTTTATCTTTCTCCAATATCAAACACCTTTAGCATAGTCAAAATAATCAAAACCACGCTGTAATTTAGTATTTAATTGCTTAAAATTTATTTTAGGTATATATTATAAGTTATTTGCTTCGCGCTAGGGTAATACGGTGTACCAGTGTCTCCTGAGCCTTCAGACGAGGGATGACACTGGTACAAAGATGGCTCATGAGACCATGTTACCCGAGGGAGAAATATACAATGTATTCATCTTTCCGCCATGTCAATAAAATTAGCAGAATTATATTTATGGCATTTTGACTGCCGATCAGCTGATCAGCTGATATCGCTTGAGCGACCTTGACCCTTAACGTACACAAACATGGCGGCATCATGCTCGACAGCAATATTACAAGTTGTGTAACGTATTACTACTATCTTGTAAATGCCTCACAGTGAGTTAATGCACAAACATCCAAGATGGCGACAGAACTCTCCCTTTAAACTGCTTTGTTGCGTTGATAACGTTGTATAGCTGAAAGCCCAACCATGTTCCACACACACCATACTGATGTGGTCCGAAAGATCTAAACAGGAATCTCTCAAATCATAATATGTACTAGTGCGTCTTACTATCTGTAGGCCAATTCACTTATTTCTTTTAGTTTGTAAAAATGCAAATTACTTTGAGGTTGAGTGAACGAAAGTTTTGATAGCTCGTTTTCTTCATGTAAAGTCCCCAAACCGGTTTCCACAGTCATTTTATACACATTTTTCCTGGTTGTGATCTGTGTGGATGAATAACGAGATGACATGGTATAAATATATTCATATATATTTTAGAACTTGCTAAAAAGATTTACGTAAAAACTAAACAAATATCATATTTTGTTTAAGGTTGTTACCTGACACAATTTACTGTAAATTTTATTTAAAACGGGTCTGTCATACACTGTTTACACAGTATAGACTTCCCAAGGAGTTCAGATAAATACCCTCTTGTGATGTATACATTAGTTTGCCATTTTAAAACATTTTGAGGTTATAATTGTTTTATAATTCTTATGATGGAAAGATACAATATGATAATGAAAACATTTCAGTTTTACTAAACCTTCATGATACGAATACAAAAGGGACACAGTCTAATTGATTTTGAACAATTACATAGCTACTTACAAAGATTCCATATATAATACATATATCTATATAAACTATAATCTAGACGACGATTGAACCCCTTGATATGAATCTGATTTTATACAAACTCTCAACTCCCCATGTATCATTTGTTGAAGAGCTCAAGCACAACAAACAGGAAGCACCCATGTCTACTAGGGGACGAACGCAGCCCCCGGCTTATAGTGCCACTACACCCGGGTCCACTTCTAGGGGTCAATCTCCAGGAACGCAACCCCCGGCTTATAGTGCCACTACACCCGGGTCCAATTCTAGGGGTCAATCTCCAGGAACGCAACCCCTGGCTTGTAGTGCCACTACCACTGGGTCCACTTCTAGGGGTCAATCTCCAGGAACGCAACCCCCGGCTTATAGTGCCACTACACCCGGGTCCACTTCTAGGGGTCAATCTCAAGGAACACGACCCCCGGCTTATAGTGCCATTACCAATGCTCAGAAAACTTCCGGGTCCACTTCTAGGGGGCGAACCGTCACTGTTCAATCTCCAGGAACGCAGCCCCCGGCTTATAGGGTCACGGACAGTGCTCAGCAGACACCCAGGTCCACTCCTTCGGTGCTCCCCATCGTTGGTGAATCTCCAGGAACACGACCCCAGGCTTATAGGGTCACGGACAGTGCTCAGCTACCGGCTTATCTGCAGAACATATTGAACAGTAGCTGTGTCCAGACTGGCAACAATGGGTATCCTTCTAACGTCATTGTGGTAAGACTTTTGATACTTTTTAGCCTTTTATGTGTGTATGCTCTTAGAAATAGACATGATTGGAAGTTAACAGCATAACTACGACCCAAGTAACAACCATAATGTTTACAACCATGGAACAGCTACACAAAGCATCAAAAAACCAATTGAAATTGAAAGATCATTACTGGCATTCGTATTTAATCAAAGACATGATTAGTCTAGACCATAAATATGGGTCCTTGATATTAATATTCTCTTCCCAGGTTTCTCCCGTCAGAATCTTTCTTTTTTATCTTAATCTTTGTTAAATTTTGGCTACTTCCTCGTCTGGAAAAGTAGAATTGATTGGTTGCATTAGAAGTTAGTTGTGTAATTACCGATGTTGGTTCACAATGAGCTGTCTTTAAGCGAATGTTAATAACTAGAGTTGCTTGAGAGTTGTTTACAAGACTAAATTCGGGCGCAGATGTAAAATGTTACTTGATTGGACAAAGTATGGACATTACCAGTTTGCAAACTATGTCTGAATAGTGAATTATCGCCTAAATATAAAAGCGGTTATAATGGAAAATCTGACATAAAGGAATAATCACTGTGGTAAAAGAATGAGATGCTAGTCGTTGATAATGAATAAAAAAAACATTTCAAAAGACTTATATATATACTTAACTAGTATAAATATATAATTTACCCTCACTTCTGTTATGTGTTTTCATGGTACGCTTGTGTGTTGAAATAGTTTGATATTGGCATTAATGTTACACTTGAGTTATTATTGCTTTGAGGAAAATACACCATAATCATGTACAGTACACTCCATTGAGATCTTGAGGGACGAGTCAACACATCAGTTTAGAGAGGTGTGGAACAAGAGAGTTTTTCATGCTATCAGGACACATTTGGGACCTACTTAAATATGTCGATTTATAAGAAGAGGAATGGTTTAAATTGTAATCATAATTCAATATCCAATGTTTTAGCCAATTTGGCGAGCAACACATTTCAGATTTTTCAAAAACTTTAAACCTTTTCGACAAAATGAAAATTTTTAATTTTCAAAATCAGCTTTCAACAAAATTTAGATAATTTGCTGGTGTTTTACGGCTTTGTGTCGCTACATTTTGCTTTTGCAATTATTTTCTAAATTAATCAATTTTCCTACATTTCTCGCCACTAATGACTGTGATACTGCAGAAAGAGCGTTAACAATAACTTACTCACTAGAGTATAATCTACATGTCCCCACAACCCCATAAAACCCTCGCCAATAGTACATATAAGTATAAATATAAAGTTATGTCTCATCTGCGTTACTGCTCAGGTGACCCAGCCAGTGATGGCCCAGCCCATCCAGAGAACCCAGGACTGTTTGACACTGTCTCTCATCTCCCTCTTCTTCTGTTGTCCATTAGCTCTCTGTGCCATCAAATACTCCATTCAGGTAAGTTGTCCATCCTCTCCGAACAACGGATATACTCCCCGGCTTAAAATTTTTTTGGCTAAACTTTGCCTCGACCATCTAAAAATGCTAAACATGTTCACTGAAACCACGTCCCAAGGGACGATATTCAAAACAGACCAATCACAGATTGTTTGTTTATCCTTAGAAAATACAGATTTATTAAAATAGGTCCTGGTTGTTTATAATATAAAATTATCAGAAATGTGTGTGCGCGTATAACTTGATGAAGCTGCTCTTTGTGTTCACGTGAATTCAAAATCGAGCTCAAATTTTATTCAACTATTTGTTTTACCGATAACTACTTGAGCCTTTTATGATTTTAGAAGGATGAATATATCCCGTCGAATTTATCTACCAGCCCCTAGAAGTAATTGAGGTATCGTTTGTGGAAATAAATTACACAATGATTCGATTAGGATATTGAAATGTATAAGTGTAAACAACACACCATTATTTTTTTTTTGTAAATAGCTTTATTTCATCGACTGATATGTTCTTGCAATTTATATATTGTAATAATCAGGAAATCTACCCGTAATTGTTTGACAGTGAGAAATAATTGCATCTACTAACGAAATGTGTCCTTTGCCCGATTTGAATACCTTTCTGTTAGCCGTTGCTATAGGGATATGTTTTGATACCAATAACTTCAAGGAAGAAGAGGGCAATGGCAATGGGACGTATGCATAATTCGCCTGCAGATTCGCCTTTGTGGGGAAAATGGTCTGAATCTATGAGGATACAAGAACTTGGTCAATGATTTTAAGACACTTAACGCATTAATTAAAGCAAATGATTTGAGTCATCTGATTGTGTAAATATGTAAAAGCCTATTTATCTTTATACAATTTTTATTCAGTAATCATTCAGCAATGTCAGAGGGAGTATCGCACTGGATTTAAGGCAGGCTTAGGATGTTATAGACCTTATAACGCAGACCTTATAACCGTTTGTATGAAAGGAGGTATTGACAGCTGTCTCAAATAGTGGAGTATCGATTACATTACTAAGACAGATTATTGCGCAGGAAACTGTGTCATACAACGTTTTCAAAACAATTTAGTTGAACAATTTCCTTCTAATTTCATTCCATTTGAATCATACACAAAAACCTTATACAAAATTGTGATGGACCACTTCCGTGGCTTCACGATTAAAGTCAAAAGTTATACCTATATGGAATGTAATATATAAAGGATATATGTCTTTACTTAACTAATACTATGTTAATATTATCAAATGAGGTAGAAAGTTTATATGTTCATGATTGGCGCAGAACAGGATAGCTCTCATGTAGAGCGGGCCGCTAGGAACATACCGCCACGACAGTAATAATAAGCCAATTCACTACCTCAGATCACTGTTTTATGACATCAAATTATATCACTGACCACAATGTAAATATTATACTTTTTAGACAATTTATTTCACTGTTAAATCGAAGTATTTCATTGCTCGTCATACATGTATAATTAATAGGTTCCTTCTATTGTTTCACCAAAAGGTGAACGGTTTAAACTAGTACTATCATGAACTGTTGACCATATTATCGTCATTGGACAATGCTTTACTCCCCTGCATTAAAATATACTATGATATAATTGTCCCGTTTGTTTAAATTCTATTACAGTCCCAAACCTCAGCAGCTTCTGGCGACTACTGGAGAAGTCGGTCGGAGGGTCATACAGCCAGAAACATCGCCATTGCTGCCATCTTACTGGGCATCGTGCTCATCCTCGCTGGTGTTCTGCCAATAGTTCTGCCACGCTGAAACAATTATCACATGTATTAATAATCCATGCATGGATGGTTCGCTATTTGCAAGCGTCCAACATATAACGAGGGTCAAATGTACTTTCTTATGTATAAGCCTCTTCAATTAATTATCGGTCCACACCTCACATGCATCGAAATGTGGCATTATTAATGCAGTTACTGTTAATATGTAATATATATATAGCATATGATTGGCATCTTCGAATGCTTGATTTAGTGAAGCTTGAATTTTGTAACGTTTTGCTTTCCTGCCCTCATATATAGAGAACCTCACCCAAGTGCCTTCTGATATCAAATATATCAACACGAGTTGATACAAGTGACAAATATCCGAGGCTTGCCGAGGATATTTTTACTTTTATCAACGAGTGTTGATATATTTGATATCAGAAGACACGAGGGTGAGATTCTACTTATCATCCAAAATCATTATTATTACGTTTAAATGAAAATAGTGTACATCTCTGAGCACAACTCTGGCATTTTACTTCCAGTGCGGTGAGATCATAGCATTGTGACGTCATCATGTTTATGACGTCATATCATTTTGACGTCATTACTCGATGATGTAAAAGCATTGTGATGTCATGTAGCTGACGGCGACAGGGCATTGTGCAAAATCTACTGCCAAAAAGATATCTCCTAGGAGATATCGCTTGATCTCACACAAGCGATATCTCCTGTGGAACACAGTTTTGGGTGATAAATATATATATATATATATATATAAACTCGTTAATATGTTGTATATAACACTTGTATAATTATGTTACTTACTTACTGTCCATTTTGATGGTCTCCAGCCAGAATACTCGAAGGATGCTTCTGAGGTTTTTGGTATGGAAGGTGGACAGTTTGTTAATGTCACTCTCTGTCATTTTCCAACAGTCTTAGCCGTACAGTTAGGCAGAGGGTAGACAGCTCCGGAACAATTTTAGCTTGGTCTTTGTGCTGTATTGGGATGACTTCCATATAGCATTCTGAAAGCAGTCCTGGCCTTACTGAGGCGGTTCCTGATGTCACATCCTGCCCCGTCATCGTTCCTTACTGTATTTCCGAGGTATGTGAACTCTTCAGTTGTTGACAGCTCTTCTCCATTCAGTTTTAGGGGAGAGAGGGGCAAAGCGCCCCATGGGATCAAAGCCAGGAGTGCATTTTTCTCTAAAGTAGCCGTTAGGAGACGCTGCACACGACGTTCAGCCAATAGACAATAGCCTTGCATATCACGCTAGCCGACGCCTCCGCCATTACACATATCTCATTGCTTCTGATTATGAGGTGAGGTGAGGTGAGTTGGGGTTTAATGCCGCTTTCAAGAGTATTTCACTTATATCGCGGCTGCTAGTATTATGGCAGGGAGAAAGACCGCAACGTCATGTGGTTATGCATTGCGGTGAAACCTGCAAGCATCGGCTGGAACTAGCGAACCATGGGTGGTACTACGCTGAAATTCAGTGTAGCATTGCACCCAAACCTTAATGCGTGTAGAACAGTTCTCTACTGCAGACAAAGTTGCCGTGCCCCTGGCGGGATTCGAACTCCGGATCTCTTGATCCAAAGCCAAACTCGCTAACCACTGCGCTATCCAGCCCCCGCTTCTGATTATGACAATCTTTGAATGCAAGACTTTTAAACATGGTAAGCAACTACAAAAGAAAGACTACACAAGCCAACTACGGCAAGGATGCCTTACTCAAGGCGTTGGATGCAATTACTTCTGGGACATCTGTGTGGGAAGCGTCACGTTTGTACCAAGTTCCACGCAAAACGTTGTATCGACATTTGAAAGGTCAGGTCAAATCCCCAGGAAAACTTGGGAGATTTAGTAATATCTTTGACAACGAGTACGAAGATCAACTTGTGGTGCACATAGTACAGATACAGCAACTTTTCTACGGACTTCAACCTAATGATGTGCGTAGGCTGGCTTTCGAGTTAGCGGATTTGAACAACATAGATCATCCCTTCAATAAAGACCATCAACAAGCTGGACGAGACTGGTTCACAAGTTTCTTAAAACGACATCCTGAACTTTCAATCAGAAAACCAGAAGCTACTAGTTTGGCTAGAGCTGTAGGCTTCAACAAAGTAGCAGCTGAAAGTTGTTTAAACTTGCTTGAACAAGAAATCAAGACAAATGCAATAACTGCCAGCTCAATATGGAACGTCGACGAAAGAGGACTAACAGTTGTGCATCAACCTTCAAAGATTCTTGCAAAACGTGGCGAAAAACAAGTTGGCAAGTTAACAAGTGCAGTACGAGGTAGAAATGTGACAGTTTTGTGCTGCTATAGTGCTGCAGGTACATATGTCCCTCCTATGATGATTTTCCCAAGACTCCCTACTGCGCTTCTGAAAGGCGCACCTGTTGATTGCATTGGTCGCTGCTGCGACAACGGCTGGATAAACCATGACCTGTTTCTGGACTGGCTTAAACACTTTTGTAAGTTTGCAAAACCATAAAAACAAAAGCCCTGCATTCTTATCCTTGATGGACGCTCGTCCCACAAATCACTGGATGCAGTGAAGTACGCCAGGGAGAATGGGATGATCCTGCTGAACCTGTTGAACCTGTTGGTCCTGCTCAACCTGCTGATCTTGTACTCAACAAACCCGCGCTTCAACATCGATGGCAGTCACAGTAGAAGTCCATGCTACTCTTTCACATGATACTCCAGAAATAACAGGCAATGCTGTTCCCCAATGTTCAGACATGGGCAAAAGTTTCAACAACATCGACTCTGCTTGTAGCAATGAATCGGACACAGAAAGTCTACGTGGTGATGGAAATTTCCTATCTGTCAACAAATCTCTATCAGGAAAAAGTATCAGAGATCAGATACGTGCTTTTTCTCCTACCCCAGTTGCAAAGAACAAACGGAAGCAAAAACGAAAAAGTTAAACAACAGTCATTGCTACTTCATCACCATATAAGAACATGTTAGTAGAGAAGCAAGCAGCAATGAACAAACGTCCGGTCCAAAAACATCGTGAGAGGGTAAAAGTCAAAGGAAGCAAACAATCGAAGGTCAGCAAATCCCAAAGTAAAACAGAGGAAACAGACACCAACTGTCTGTATTGCAATGAAATGTACACTGATCCACCCAAAGAAGATTGGCTGCAATGCATCACGTGCCGTATGTGCTACCATGCTGATTGTGGGGATGAACGGGATGTCTGTGACTTATGATCTGACTAAATGAGTAAATGTAAAACGCCAAGCAGTAGTTCATTGTATAATAACCCCGTGTTTGATCCTTAACACAACTTCATGGTTTGAATATTAGTTCAAATTGTTCAGTATTAAAGTTCGATATTATTTTTTCATGTCGATTGTAGCATGGCTATCAATAATTATTGTATTCAAGTATTTTAATTGTTCAAATTCGTTCTCTGTTAATTCGAAGACTGTTTATCGTTACTACATAATGCTGGTAAGCACAGCTAGGCAGCGCAAGACTTCGGACGTATAGTTGCAAGTTACATTCTTCAGCAAACGTTAATATTTGAATGATTCACTACAGAAATGACTTGGTTTCCAGGGACCTGGAAACCAACATGAAACTGGGTAATTCGAGTATCCACTTGGTTTCCGTTCACTGAAACTAAGTAACTTGGTTTCCAACTAGAATCCATTTTGGATTCATTGATTTGTCGATTTCCATACACGGAAACCAACAAGAAAATATGAACGATGGTATCCACTTGGTTTCCAGTTCTGGAATTTATAGTTTATGGTTTCATTAAATAGATACCAACATGAAACTATAACGTTAGAAATGACTTGGTTTCCTGAAACCTGGAAACCAGCATGAAACTGGGTAATTTGAGTATCCACTTGGTATCATTTCACCGAAACTAAGTAACTTGGTTTCCAACTAGAATCCGTTTTGGATTCTTTGATGTGTCGTACTTCCATACTTCATTTCTTATTTTGACCTAAGTTATTAGATGTTAGAGAGGGTTTAGTTTCAATGCGAATATAAAGTTGAATATCTGGTATCCACTTGGTATCCGTTCCCTGAAACTGAGTAACATGGTTTTCTACTTGAATCATTATAGATTCATGTATTCACATATCCATAAATGGAAACCAACAAGAAACCAAGTCATATTAATACCAGTGATATTAGTGTCAGGAATATAACGTTTATATTTTTACATTCAATTAACTTAGAATTGGGGAGTATCACATATATGGTTGAATTTCAAACTGATTGGAAATAAAGAAAACATACATTTTAATTCTTTACATTTTTCTTTATTCATCTTCCACACAAATGGGCACTGTCCAACAATAATAACATGGAAAGATAATTATAATTTGAAGAAATATTAAATTCATAAAGGAAAGAAAACACTGTATTCCCAGTGTACAGCATTCCTCTTGTCTGGATCTTGTCCAACGACTCACGTACTTGTCACAGTGTTGACAGAACACTAGATCTGATACCTGCAAGACACATATTCTGGTTACAGTATCATGCCTTAATATATTACAATCAAATTTAATATACCTAACAGTAATAACTATACTACATTGGAAAGTTTCTTTCCAATCCTTCAGAAGCAGCCAACTATATTACGGACATCCACTTAAGCTTATACACTCTCACACAAATGAGCTTAATATAATCTGACACATTAAAATTATTGAATATATTAAAAATATTTAATTATAGAATGTCTTATTGTCAATTATAATATTGATAATCAAATACCATGCCAAATCCATACAAAATATATTCACATAAAATGTTTTCTTTCACTTAACAAATGTTCACACACACACATATTGACAGATATTGCAAGCTATTGAGATCAGCCCAGCATCTTTCTGCAGCTGATTATTGCTAAGTGTTATATAGATCAATCTATACAGTTTTTATCAATACTTTTGGAAATTCAATATATATATAAGCAAGGGAGGTTTAACATAATTACATGGCATATATATATATATTATTATAAGTAAACTTACCACAGTTGTCAAATCTCCTCTTGTGGTTGTAGGATGCTTTCCTTGAGATAATACTGGTCACAGTGGCTGCAATAAACACTGTTCAGTCTGCAAATAAGGTACACAACATTAATACAAATTATAATTACAATAAGTTGTACGAAGACAATGGGTAATTGTGAAATAGAAATAACACATTAAGTTTAATAGTTGCACCGGAAATCGTTATGCGTGGATTTGATAAAAGAAGGATTAATGTTTTGAATTTACTTTTCATGTTAACAAGAGAATACATTTATTCCAGAAAACTACAAACAAGCTACCCACTTTAACAGGGCTAAAACCCAAACTATAATACAGCTATCTTCTACATAAATCAAATGCATTTTCGCAATGTAGATATGATAGCTTTATCTCATTCTGGTCATCTTGCCACAATCTTTATATTTAAAAAATGATTAAATCTGATTCATTTTATTATGCCACATTTGTGTCTTTGAAAATGTTGCATCCAGATCAAAAGGAAATAAAGCGATAAAAAAAAGTATATTTATGAATCAGGTTATTTCTTTAGCCAATGATTTTACAATTTTCACTGTTATCTAATGATTACAGAGAGCATGTCCTATCGATTATTTATGAAAAGAGTAAATAAATGTATGATTAATGTTGCTTAGTTTGCAAATATATATTATTGCCAACATTAGAGGGAATTAGTTCTTTATTAACTGTCATGTCAATAAAAAATAATATTTTTTCAGGAAAGTTTAGATATATTAACACTAGCAGTCACTGGTGCCGTTGGGATTGAGTAAGTACTAGTTACACATTTTAAGGGAATCATTTGAAGTACTTGAATCGTATACTTACATGATATAATTCTCAATAACCACAATTAAACGATATCGAATGAACCACTTGTACTGTACTTGACAATGTGTGGAGTGAGAAATGTTTGTTGATGATGATTACGGGGATTTAACGAGCGGTTTTCAGCGGAGCTGTTCTCCCACTCGGTGGAGAAATGTTTGTAAATCAAAGCAGTTATTGTTGGAGTTAGTTAATCTGTCATGACACTGAGTTCACCCAATCTACGAGTAATCAGTGTCAAGTCATTTGTCTATCGGCTTCCACTTGAGACCGTTGTGGTAACATGCAGACCCTTATTGTTAAAATTAAACAACTGTATAAACAATAACACTTACCCCTCTTACCGCCATCGTGTGTTGACAGGCGAAACCGGAAGCAATCATTCGGTAATCCCCGGACACGCGAAGTCATTTGATTTTATAAAAGCAATGCCGTTGTAACTGAAAGTGGTCCTTGCCATAATTTTGTTTGAAATCACAAAGAAACTAGTCTCAATAAAGAGATTGTAGTTTGTCTATCAAAAAGATTAGGTATTTGTGTCGGTACCAACAGTGTCCCTCCTGTACCAACAATGCTTTTCCCGACGCCATTTTGTTGAGAAGTTGTTTTGAAAGCGAAACGTTTAGACTGTTTTTACTTTAACACGGTATGGTATTAAAAAAAACAAGCATAATGCATCTGTCTTACGAGCGCATGAATCGAGAAAATGGCAGCAATAATTCCACTAGTAGAAGCCGAAGTAGAAGGTCCCGAAGATTCGGGTGCGAGAACTTGAAGAAGAAAACAGTCGTCGATCACAGCGTGTGAAGTTAGACGTGCCACAACCATGCCAGGTAGGCCTACAGTTTTATTCTCTTGCATATTCTATAATATATTTATGTTAGTTGGCCAACAAAATATGTGTTATTGAATGGAAATGATTTCAGTAGACACAATGACGATAGAATTTTTCGAAAGCTGACTAACTATAATATATTTTAGTCATGTTATCCTTGAAATTCTCCTAAATACCACAAGTACTAGACCTAACTTTACTTGCCAAAAATGTTTTGCTAAATGATAAGCGTTTATTATTTTTGGCATTACATTACTTTTATCAAATTTCCAATTTTCTATTATTATTTGTATCCAGCTGAAAATGATATCATGCCAGGTGACATAATATCTTGTTAAGTAAGGTCAAGTGAGAATCAAAATGACTGATGGAAAACACATGATGCTTGAAAACAGATGACTAAATGTTATATTAAGATTATGTTATCAAAATAGATTTTCTATTAGAAACATAGTGAATGTGTGATATATGCTTTCTATTTATAGCGTTCTGTTAGAGGAGCTGTGGAACAACTGAAGAAGGCGACTGATAACTCCCTGGTTTAGACCTGCAACAGGTATGTGTTGTGCACATTGAATGATCAGTAAACTAAATGATAGTGTTTTTACTTCTGGTTGAATATAAGAAATCCTTAAACATGTTAAAGGATAGATGAAAAGCATTTTTCACAAGAATGACAGATGATTACCTCTACGTATAGTGTATATCGGAATCAATTGAGCATAAAATCGAGACAATATACACTTGCAATTGATAATTAAGACGATTTTAATTCACCCATTTTAACACTATCGCAATTTGTTCGGCGAAACCTTTTGAAAATGCTCACTGAGGCGTGACTGTGATAAGCGATAGACGGGGCGGCTAGATAGCTTCTCCGCCGATGTCTCGTTAATTAATTAATGATAATTATCACTGCCGCTAAATGAATTTATGAGGTGTATTACATCGCCAAAAAGACATGTTTATGTAATAATTGTGTAATTGTCATCTGCGGAATTACCTAGTTGGATATCTAAACATTCGATATATGGGAAATTTAAGTTGGTTTATTGAAGATATCTTTGTGAAATTAACAATCAAAATGTTGCGAAATTACGTTGAATTGTGACTATCGCTGAAAATCAAATTCCTCCACATACGTCACAGAAGTCATCCCTTCACGGGTCACACCCCCGCAGACTTTCATTCTGGTCGCCGGGGCTAAATCAGGCGGTTTTTTAAAAAGCCGTATATAAGTAATTTATGGACCGATTTCAGAAATTTAAAATCGAGCAATTGTCAAATTGACATCCCATTTTAATGAATCCGATTTGGACCATATGTCATTTCATCCATCCTTTAAACAGAACACTATTTGTGACTAAAATGAGGGTCATTATAATTTTTAAATATAAAACTTGTCAGTTAGGGCTAGAAAATATAATATCATGGAACCCATATATTATCATTTCATTACTTCCTGATCAAACAGAAACTTGTAATATTACGCCTATTTAATATAATGTTTTCTATTATGCTTAGGTCACAACTTTCAAAACATATAAAATGGTCTATTATGTTATATATGCTTATTATGATATTCACAATAAGCTCGCTGGTGCCATGTTGGTTTCACATATGTACATAGTGTTTTCTAATATACCTCCATGTGACTACATGAAGTATGGTTCGAAAAATCAAGATTAGAAATTTGCATATCTGATATAATGCTATAATTTGAATTGTTATGTTGGGTTAAATTATTGTGCATTTCCTAACCATAACTTAAAGTTGGTTGGCATAATTTCATCTAAGATAAACCATAAATATTATAAGTGGAACATTTCATTGATACCATTGAGCCACTGACCCTCGCAAATCATGTTGTAAGAAATCCACTTAAAATGCATTTGAAGTTTTTAATAAAAATGTATCCCAAAATTTATTCCAACTATTATTTCTGACTGGTGGATATGTCCAGTATATTGTTTTCTGAAATAGTGAAAAGATATTTTGACAACATGATATATTTAACCTGCAGAACAATTGCACATGATTGTAACTGTTTGCATAACAATTTAATTGCATGTTGGTTTTTACTTGTTATGCAGCAAGGGAGAGGATGAAGAAGGAATGAAGAAGGAATGAAGATGTTGGTTAGAGAGACGAGGAGATTGTTTGCAGATTAGGGCTGGTCAGTGGGAACATGTGAAGGTAAGAATAATGATTTACAAGTTGCAAACAAAAGATTGACTTAATCCTTTTTCTGTATCAAATGATTTTGGATATATATAGTTAACAAAACTATATACAGTGAAAGCGTTTTTTCATGCATTAAGAGTACATCTTTTAAGACATTTAGAATTATCCTTGCAATAGTTCTTGCAACTGACTTCATATAAGAATTTATTAATTGAATTAGAATATTCTAATTTTATGTTCTGCAATCATGGAATAAATGCAGTGTATTTCATGCTATTAAAAGGTTGTTTCTGACTTACTACGACGTAATATTCATTCGATATATTTAAGGACATAGCAGGCAGTTTAGGCAAGGTACCAATTCCTCAATAAATTACCTTCATGGTGTTGGTTGTTGTCTCTACCATTATATAGCGCTGTTGTCCAACATCTAAAGGATGATGGAAACTCCTTCATGGTGTTGGTTGTTGTCTCTACCACTATATAGCGCTGTTCTCCAACATCTTAAGGATGATGGCAACTCCTTCATGGTGTTGGTTGTTGTCTCTACCACTATAAAGCGCTGTTGTCCAACATCTTCAGGATGATGGCAACTCCTTCATGGTGTTGGTTGTTGTCTCTACTAGTATATAGCGCTGTTCTCCAACATCTTAAGGATGATGGCAACGCCTTCATGGTGTAGGTTGTCGTCTCTACCACTATATAGCGCTGTTCTCCAACATCTTAAGGATGATGGAAACTCCTTCATGGTGTTGGTTGTCGTCTCTACCACTATATAGCGCTGTTCTCCAACATCTTAAGGATGATGACAACTCCTTCATGGTGTTGGTTGTTGTCTCTACCAGTATTTAGCGCTGTTCTCCAACATCTTAAGGATGATGGCAACTCCTTCATGGTGTTGGTTGTTGTCTCTACCAGTATTTAGCGCTGTTCTCCAACATCTTAAGGTTGATGGCAACTCCTTCATGGTGTTGGTTGTCGTCTCTACCAGTATTTAGCGTTGTTCTCCAACATCTTAAGGATGATGGCAACTCCTTCATGGTGTTTGTTGTTGTCTCTACCAGTATTTAACGCTGTTCTCCAACATCTTAAGGATGATGGCAACTCCTTCATGGTGTTGGTTGTCGTCTCTACCAGTATTTAGCGCTGTTCTCCAACATCTTAAGGATGATGGCAACTCCTTCATGGTGTTGGTTGTTGTCTCTACCAGTATTTAGCGCTGTTCTCCAACATCTTAAGGTTGATGGCAACTCCTTCATGGTGTTGGTTGTCGTCTCTACCAGTATTTAGCGTTGTTCTCCAACATCTTAAGGATGATGGCAACTCCTTCATGGTATTTGTTGTTGTCTCTACCAGTATTTAACGCTGTTCTCCAACATCTTAAGGATGATGGCAACTCCTTCATGGTGTTGGTTGTCGTCTCTACCAGTATATAGCGCTGTTCTCCAACATCTTAAGGGTGATGGCAACTCCTTCATGGTGTCTGTTGTTGTCTCTACCAGTATTTAGCGCTGTTCTCCAACATCTTAAGGATGATGGCAACTCCTTCATGGTGTTGGTTGTCGTCTCTACCAGTATTTAGCGCTGTTCTCCAACATCTTAAGGATGATGGCAACTCCTTCATGGTGTCTGTTGTTGTCTCTACCAGTATATAGCGCTGTTCTCCAACATCTTAAGGGTGATGGCAACTCCTTCATGGTGTCTGTTGTTGTCTCTACTAGTATTTAGCGTTGTTCTCCAACATCTTAAGGATGATGGCAACTCCTTCATGGTGTTTGTTGTTGTCTCTACCACTATATAGCGCTGTTCTCCAACATCTTAAGGGTGATGGCAACTCCTTCATGGTGTTGGTTGTTGTCTCTACCAGTATTTAGCGCTGTTCTCCAACATCTTAAGGATGATGGCAACTCCTTCATGGTGTTGGTTGTTGTCTCTACCAGTATTTAGCGCTGTTCTCCAACATCTTAAGGATGATGGCAACTCCTTCATGGTGTTGGTTGTCGTCTCTACCAGTATTTAGCGTTGTTCTCCAACATCTTAAGGATTATGGCAACTCCTTCATGGTGTTTGTTGTCGTCTCTACCAGTATTTAGCGTTGTTCTCCAACATCTTAAGGGTGATGGCAACTCCTTCATGGTGTCTGTTGTTGTCTCTACCAGTATTTAGCGTTGTTCTCCAACATCTTAAGGATGATGGCAACTCCTTCATGGTTGGTTGTTGTCTCTACCACTATATAGCGCTGTTCTCCAACATCTTAAGGATGATGGTAACTCCTTCATGGTGTTGGTTGTTGTCTCTACCACTATATAGCGCTGTTCTCCAACATCTTAAGGATGATGGCAACTCCTTCATGGTTGGTTGTTGTCTCTATCACTACATTTGGCGATGTTCTTTTGTTCATAACCGTTAAAGCTAACAACATCTGTCATGGTATTTGAGTTCATATTTTTTATCAAAGTTATCTACATATGGTTTACATACATTACATTTATTGCAGTGCCTTTCGTTGTAGAGGGCAAGTTGATGCTGATGGACAACTTTGATATTTCTTAACATTGCACTATTATTTCAAAGTGTAATCTGATAATACTTCAATCAGTTGATTATGATTCTGGTCATTTTCAAATGAATTTCTTTTAATTACAGACCCTACTTGATATCATCCAAAAATCATATTAAAGGGGCGTTTTTTGCAAAATTTATGTTTTCAAATTTCCTATTTATACTGATAGTTTGTGCCCTTTTTAATTTACTTTAGAGAGTAAACACCCTATTACACAAGCCAATTATCCGTAGTAGTAATAACGGTGTTGCGTAAAAGGCAAAAATTGCATGGCGGCCATTTTATTGTGAACACATTTTATTATTTCGAATAGCAAAAACGATCCCCATGGCTTTACTGGGCTACGAACAGTCATTTTTAACTTGATTTTTCGAAGAGAGAAGTGTGTTTTACAATTGGTGAAATTATGTTTTCAGCGAAAAAACGTTCTACTGCCCCTTAAAATGGTTTTCATATAATAATTCTTTATCACATGCAAAACATAATTCTATGAATATCTTCCTCGAAAACAAATGTGTTAGAATTATAAACAAAACCATGATAAGCTCATGGGAAATAAGGTTACATGAAGCATGGGAAACCACGCCCATGGGAATCTTCGTCCATGAGAATCTTCGTCCATGAGAATCTTCGTCCATGAGAATCTTCGTCCAAGAGAATCTTCGTCCAAGAGAATCTTCGTCCATGAGAATCTTCGTCCATGAGAATCTTCGTTCTTGAGAATCTTCGTCTATGAGAATATTTGTCCATGAGAATCTTCGTCCATGAGAATCTTCGTCTATGAGAATCTTTGTCCATGAGAATCTTCGTCCATGAGAATCTTCGTCTATGAGAATATTTGTCCATGAGAATCTTCGTCCATGAGAATCTTCGTCCATGAGAATCTTCTTCTATGGAGTCTTCGTCCATGAGAATCTTTGTCCAGAGAATTTTTGTCTATGGGAAACATCGCCCAAGGGAATAACTTTCCCTATCTGTTTATTATTCAAAATGTTTTTGAAGTGACAACTCTATGGGAAGTACAAATTCTTTCATGTTTAATGAGTAAACATCTTAAACATCTTGTTTATTGTTATTGTTGAACATTAATCACAACCTGTCATGGGTTTGAGTTAGTAATTCATTTCTACTCATGTCCATTGTTAAGCCATTACATATTTATTAATGTAAACGTCTTTACAACATCAACCAGTTCAATCATATGATGATCTCAGCAACGATAATCTTCTTCTGCAGCAAACATCAAATTTCAAAGCATTATCGGCCTGGATTCATTAATAATAATAATAATAATAATAATAATAATAATGTCCATTTATATGGCGCTAAACTCCACTGGGGCGTGCTAATAGTGCATACAAGAGTCTGAGTGTTTGTACAAAGAAGCTTAGTAGTACAGGTGAAACAGGTGGGGTTAAAAGACTTTTAAAATGTTCCAAAGAGTGTGTATCTGTGAGGGATTCTGGAATTGAGTTCCATTTTGTCGTAGCAGCAACACTGAACTATATATAACCAAATGATTCTCAAGTTTCTGTTGTTTTTCTGACCTCAGAACGCGATGGAATACACCTGCATACAAGGGCTTATAGGTACGGTGGAGCAAGACTAAGACAATCTGATAGTTAAGGTAAAACTCCACTCTAGCAGCTAACGGGAGCCAGTGTAGCGACTTCAGCACATTCCTCTATTACGGACAATCGAAGAGGACACGCGTACGTTTTATCCTATTCAGGCAAAACATAATTATTAGTCAAAGCATGGTCTCAGTAGATTGCATACAATAGCTGCATATCTTTGCAATATTCAAACCTGGCGTTTTGTTAAGTTAAAAAAGTATTTTCGTACAATTGTGTTAATTTGATTATCATAACATCTTAAAACGAATCTCACCTTCTTCTCCAAAAGTAAAATCTCTAGATAGAATGTTGAAAAATTCTTGACAGTTTCCTGGCCACACGAGTGTGACAACTCGTATGGGGGTCAGGGTCTGTAAAGTGTAGAAACGGTTTGTAATTTGACTTATTTGAATTGTGAGACTACCGATTAGGTTAAGTTCCAAGCCAGTAAAACCAATACATACGGTCATCTCTGTTCTTATTGTTTCCATTCATTTATTATTAGCCCCAATTGTCGTTCCACAATTGATTTTGATTGGCAAGTACCGACGGCGTTGTTATCAGTGAATGACATGACCTTATTGACATTGAACCCGTCCATCGGTGCCTGTAATATGTATAAACACTTTGGCTTTGTATATACTATTTCTATATGTAATCCTTGAAACCAATTAAAAAAGAAAGAAAGTATGGATAGCATTTGTTATATTACCATAACATCCATGTTTTAGTTAAATAAATATAGTGATGAGAAAGTGTTCTTTCTAACATATATGTGTTTACACGTGCCTTTTAAAATTGCATTCATAAATGTTTACTTATATATTCAAGTTTGTTTATCTATTCTATTCACTCGACAAATAACGAAAGACCAGGCACACAGAGTCGGTCAAATGGGACACACACTAAGGTTTTTGATTCCATGGAAAAACTAATAAAAACACCCAAAACCAAATTTACCCATGACACTAGTTCCACATAAAGTTTAGTTGAGATATGACTCCTTATTTTGCCCCGGAAAAGGCGCAAAAAAAGATGTGGTGAAGTTTAAAATAACAAAAAGCAATATTACGCATATAATGAGCGTTCCACACACAACTTCTGAACTTGAATGGATTGACGGAGCCCATTTTAGCAGTTATCATATTCATAACATTGTAAATTTTTATATATGAGAATGGGACGAAGACATGATTTAGACTTTTTATTTAGCAAGTTATTTAGTATGTATATATAATATGATTGATAGATTTGCATTGAGGAGAATCGGACAAAGAAATGATTTCGATTATAATTAGTTTATTTTTTAAAAATTATTTTAATAACTTTTTATTATATGACGAGCAATGAAATACTGGTCTTCTTCAATGGAGGTTGCGCTTCCAATTAATAAACTCAGAATCCTGTTTAATCACATACAGGTGTACAGCAGCAATGTATGCTCTTATTAAAGAATAACGGCATTCTTTCTGCAAATTCAACAGGATGTATTACCAAAGCACATTGTTGAAATATTTCTTAAAAGGAACATGATGTACAGTTAAATATACAAACGAATTCAGAAATAATAGGAACATTTTTCGTCACTTTTGGATCATTTTTTAAATTACATCTGTATAAATCCGACATGATGGCAACTGTGATCCATTCAGGTGTGACTTTGACGGTCTATCATGTTATAACAATAACATCTTCAATCTAACAGTCCATAGTGGGAAAGCAACTCTTAGATAATTATATAAGGCAATTCAAATGCATCACTACCTGGAGATGTACGTAATTAAAATAACAAACATAGATTTATGGCGACAAAAGTTGACGGTATATTTAAGTGCTTTCAATGCGTGTACAGGAGCCGTTACTCCAAAAACCTTAATTATATACATGGATGTACATACCTAATGTTTTTGTCTCCATACAAGGTATACGTAGTTGTTAACAAATTTAAAAGTTTATCGCGACCACGTTTTGAGGCCAATGATATTACCTTTCTTCCTACAACATGAGTGAATGTTTCTCCATCACATCAACACGAGTACGAGTCTCTTTACTGCTAGGGTCAGCGCAAACTTTCTTCAGCGCCATAACGTGTACATTTAAGGGACACAACGTGTTTTCCATGCAATTTTATTTGGGTTTGATACATTCAAATACAAATCATCTCACTCGACTTGAATATGTATACCATAAAGCGAAACATTTGACAATACCTTGCTTTCAAAGAAACTCGAGCAGTGGCTAAATACACGATGATTTATTATATGACGAGCAATGAAATACTGGTCTTCTTCAATGGAGGTTGCGCTTCCAATTAATAAACTCAGAATCCTGTTTAATCACATACAGGTGTACAGCAGCAATGTATGCTCTTATTAAAGAATAACGGCATTCTTTCTGCAAATTCAACAGGATGTATTACCAAAGCACATTGTTGAAATATTTCTTAAAAGGAACATGATGTACAGTTAAATATACAAACGAATTCAGAAATAATAGGAACATTTTTCGTCACTTTTGGATCATTTTTTAAATTACATCTGTATAAATCCGACATGATGGCAACTGTGATCCATTCAGGTGTGACTTTGACGGTCTATCATGTTATAACAATAACATCTTCAATCTAACAGTCCATAGTGGGAAAGCAACTCTTAGATAATTATATAAGGCAATTCAAATGCATCACTACCTGGAGATGTACGTAATTAAAATAACAAACATAGATTTATGGCGACAAAAGTTGACGGTATATTTAAGTGCTTTCAATGCGTGTACAGGAGCCGTTACTCCAAAAACCTTAATTATATACATGGATGTACATACCTAATGTTTTTGTCTCCATACAAGGTATACGTAGTTGTTAACAAATTTAAAAGTTTATCGCGACCACGTTTTGAGGCCAATGATATTACCTTTCTTCCTACAACATGAGTGAATGTTTCTCCATCACATCAACACGAGTACGAGTCTCTTTACTGCTAGGGTCAGCGCAAACTTTCTTCAGCGCCATAACGTGTACATTTAAGGGACACAACGTGTTTTCCATGCAATTTTATTTGGGTTTGATACATTCAAATACAAATCATCTCACTCGACTTGAATATGTATACCATAAAGCGAAACATTTGACAATACCTTGCTTTCAAAGAAACTCGAGCAGTGGCTAAATACACGATGAGAAGCCGAATTCATGAGGCCCATTTTCAAGTATACAAGTTATATGTTCCATTGAACAGTACCAACCAATATCTGTCATTGTTTGATACATATACATTTTCAAAATAACATTTGAAGAATTGACGCGCGCCAGCTGTGGAACACTGTCCGGTTTTCGATCATAATCAAGTTTAAACATCTTAATAATGTAACTTTCCTGAACAGATTGGCACTGTAAGGGTAATTTTCGACAACAGTTGTTACTTCTCGATAAAGTTACACCCTTGCAATTGGTTACCTTTGACCTATGATTCTACACTAACATACGGAGTATCCCTTTAAACTTTCATCTTGTTCACCGGACATAAACTCGATAGATCATCTACCGGACCATCTTGGAAACAGTCAGTCAATTATAGACAGCTTAAACTGGCAATAGGAAGTGACGTTATGCGGTGACTAACGGTTTCCATGATGAGATGAGTATATTGACTGAAGTTCAAAGCAACACCACTTCATTGAAATGTTTCATATGTGGTGACCCTACCTGTTTGATATTGTGCTTCAATAAACATAATACATAACATTATGGTTAAACGTTGTGTTGTTTTTTTTCTTTTAAGCGAATTGTCGCCTGTATACTTTCTTTTGTACTCAGTTTATTTTGAGATTTATTCAGAACATAAATTGTTGTTGCAAAATTTTACCGTAAGTGAGTTCAATTTCCGGGTGCCGTCTCGCCTTTAGGCTAATGTTCAACCAGGTGTACCTGGACTCAGTGAAGCCTGACATTGTAGAGAGGAGCTTTAGTCATAGATCCGGGTAGATGTGATTGTCGTTAGTTCTTGGTGGGTTTCTCGAAAGTCACTTTGACATATACATGTAATGCTTGGATAAGTTTTTAACTTGTGTTAAATGTTGAAGTTCTGATGTAACATCGTGTTCGTTCTGTGTAGATCAGACTGTGAAGTTAGTTGAATTCGCAGCACTAGTGGATTTTGCTGGATGATGGTAACATGGTCGCTTGGAATGTTAACATTAAACGTGTTAATAACAATAAGGATTCAGCAAAATTGATAAATCATTAATGATAAATATAGTTGCAAGCGAAGATAAAAGGATACAGCCGCATAATTTTGGCATTCAATGTTTATAAATTTATTTCATCATTCCTCATCATCCAGGCGTATAGGTGCATATCAAGATGAAGTTGCACGTGATACATTGCGGATGACAATGTGTAAGTGTGACCGTAGCAAAACGTCTCCCCTTAAGACGTATGTCCCACCAGGTGTACCTGTAGTCGTGATAAGTGATGGGTGACACTGTAGAGACGATCTTCAGGCAGGATCCGGGTAGGTGTGTTTGTTGATATCTCTTAACATAACAGTCTTTAACTTGTGAGTATATCACAGTCGTTTGGATCTATACAGATGTGTTTCCTACCTTTTATCTTTCTCCAATATCAAACACCTTTAGCATAGTCAAAATAATCAAAACCACGCTGTAATTTAGTATTTAATTGCTTAAAATTATTTTTATGTATAGTATATTATAAGTTCTTTGCTTCGCACGAGGGTAAAACGGTGTACCAGTGTCTCCCGAGCCTTCAGACGAGGGATGACACTGGTACAAAGATGGTTCATGAGACCATGTTACCCGAGGGAGAAGTATACAACGTATTCATCTTTCCGCCATGTCAATAAAATTAGCAGAATTATATTTATTGCGTTTTGACTGCCGATGACTGATCAGCTGATATCCCTCGAGCGACTTGACCCTTAACGTACACAAACATGGCGGCATCATTCTCGACAGTAATATTTCAAGTTGTGTAAAGTATTACTACTATCTTGTAAATGCCTCACAGTGAGTTAATCGCAATGAAAACAAGCAAGCAACATAACATAACTTTTGTTTCCAAACCAAGCAGCAAATACGGCGAAAATAATTTTATTTTATTAATTAACCCGAAACCGTACACCACGTGCGTCATTATATAACGTCATCTGATTGTTTTGCGACTCCTTTTCTTGGCTTAGAGCTCTTACTATGGCAGCGGGGTACATTAAATTTGTACACCGTGAAACTGATGGGGTACATACTGAAACTGCATCGACCATTAGCCAATATATATATATATATATATATATATATATATATATATATATATATCCCACTGTAGAAATAAAGTTTGAGCACTTTGTGCAAATGAGTGGGGCTTTGTTGCGTTGATAAAGTTGTATAGGTGAAAGCCCAACCATGTTCCACACACACCATACTGATGTGGTCTTAAAGATCTAAACAGGAAGCTCTCAAACCATAATATGTGCTAGTGCGTCTTACTATCTGTAGGCCAATTCACTTATTTCTTTTAGCTTGTAAAAATGCAAATTATGTTGAGTTTGAGTGAACGAAGTTTTGGTAGCTCGTTTTCTCCATGTAAATTCCCCAAACCGGTTTCCACAGTCATGTTATTGGCAGTGTACCTGCTGCAGGCCATTATTTGAATGAATAACGATATTCGTGAAACTTAACTTCCTGGTTGTTGTAAGATCTGTGTGGATGAATAACGAGTTGACATGGTATTAATATATTCATACATATTTTAGATATTGCTCAAAATATTTACTTAAAAAATAAACCGACATCATATTTTGTTTAAGGTTGTTACTTGACAAATTTACTGTAAATGTTATTTATATTAATTTAAAGCAGGTCTGTCATACACTGTTTACACAGTATAGACTTCCCAAGGAGTTCAGATAAATACCCTCGTGTGATGTATACATTAGTTTGCCATTTTAAAACATTTTGAGGTTATAATTGTTTTATAATTCTTATAATGGAAAAAAAAACAATATGATAATGAAACATTGCAGTTTTACTAACACAGAAAAGGTAAAAAATCTTGTAAAACCTTCATGATACGAATACAAAAGGGAAAAGGGCTAATTGATATTGAACAATTACATAGCTACTTACAAAGATTCCATATATAATCTATATATCTATATAAACTATAATCTAGACGACGATTCAACCCCTTTTATACAAACTCTCAACTCCCAATGTATCATTTGTTGAAGAGCTCAAGCACAACAAACAGGAAGCACCCATGTCTACTGGGGGACGAACGCAGCCCCCGGTTTATAGTGCCACTACACCCGGGTCCACTTCTAGGGGTCAATCTCCAGGAACGCAACCCCCGGCTTATAGTGCCACCACTAATGTTCAGCAAACACCCAGGTGCTCCCCGTCGTTGGTGAATCTCCAGGAACGCAGCTCCCGGCTTATAGGGTCACGGGCAGTGCTCAGCTACCGGCTTATCTGCAGAACATATTGAACAGTAGCTGTGTCCAGACTGGCAACAATGGGTATCCTCCTAACGTCATTGTGGTAAGACTTTTGATACTTTTTATCCTTTTATGTGTGTATGCTCTTAGGAATAGACATGATTGGAAGTTAACAGCATAACTACGACCCAAGTAACAACCATAATGTTTACAACCATGGAACAGCTACACAAAGCATCAAAATACCAATTGGAATTGAAATATCGTTACTGGCATTCGTATTTAATAAAAGACATGATTAGTCTAGAAGATATATATGGGTCCTTGATATTAATATTCTCTTCCCAGGTTTCTCCCGTCAGAATCTTTTTTTTTTATATCTTAACCTTTGTTTAATTTTGGCTACTTCCTCGTCTGGAAAAGTAGAATTGATTGGTTGCATTATAAGTTAGTTGTGTAATTACCGATGTTGGTTCACAATGAGCTGTCTTTAAGCGAATGTTAATAACTAGAGTTGCTTGAGAGTTGTTTACAAGACTAAATTCGGGCGCAGATGTAAAACGTTACTTGATTGGACAAAGTATGGACATTACCAGTTTGCAAACTATGTCTGAATAGTGAATTATCGCCTAAATATAAAAACGGTTACAATGGAAAATCTGACATAAAGGAATAATCACTGTGGTAAAAGAATAAGATGCTAGTCGTTGATAATGAATGAAAAAACATTTCAAAAGACTTATACGTAACTAATATAAATATATAATTTACCCTCACTTCTGTTATGTGTTTGCATGGTACGCTTGTGTGTTGAAATAGTTTGATATTGGCATTAATGTTACACTTGAGTTATTATTGCTTTGAGGAAAATACACCATAATCATGTACAATACACTCCATTGACATCTTGAGATACGAGTCAACACACGGTTTAGAGAGGTGTGGAACAAGAGAGTTTGTCATGCTACCAGGACACATTTGGGACCTACTTAAATATGTCGATTTATAAGCAGAGGAATGGTTTAAATTGTAATCATAATTCAATATCCAACTACATTTTGTTTTTGCAATTATTTTCTCAATTAATCAATTTTCCTACATTTCTCGCCACTAATGGCTGTGATACTGCAGAAAGAGCGTTAACATTAACTTACTCACTAGAGTATAATCTACATGTCTCCACAACCCCATAAAACCCTCTGCAATAGTACATGTAAGTATAAATATGAAAATAAAGGTATTTCTCTTCTGCTTTACTGCTCAGGTGACCCAGCCAGTGGTGGCCCAGCCCCATCCAGAGAACCCAGGACTGTTTGACACTGTCTCTCATCTCCCTCTTCTTCTGTTGTCCATTAGCTCTCTGTGCCATCAAATACTCCATTCAGGTAAGTTGTCCATCCTCTCCGAATAACGGATAAACTCCTTGGCTTGAAAGATTTTTGGCTAAACTTTGCCTCGGCCATCTAATTCTATGTACACAAGGTGGTAAAAATGTTCACTGAAACCACGTCTCAAGGGACGATATTCAAAACAGACCGATCACAGATTGTTTGTTTATCCTTAGAAAATACAGAATTATTCAAAAAGGTCCTGGTTGTTTATAATATAAAGTTATCAGAAATGTGTGTGCGCATATCACTTGATGAAGCTACTCTTTGTTTTCACGTGAATTCAAAATCGAACTCAAATTTGATTCGACTATTTGTTTTACGGATAACTACCTGAGCCTTTTATGATTTTAGAAGGATGAATATATCCCGTCGAATTTATCTACCAGCCCCTAGAAGCTGTAATTGAGGTATCGTTTGTGAAAATAGTGGAAAGGATATTGAAATGTATATGTTTAAACAACACTGATACTTTCTTGTAATTTATATATTGTAATAATCAGGAAATCTACCCGTAATTGTTTGACAGTGAGAAGTAATTGCATCTACTAACGAAATGTGCCCTTTGCCCGATTTGAATACCTTTCCGTGAACCGTTGCTACAGGGATATGTTTTGCTACCAATAACTTCAAGGAAGAAGAGGGCAAAGGCACAGCTTCCGGTCGAGGTTTACGCAAAAATATGTGTCAATGGGACGTATGCAGATTCGCCTTTGTGGGGAAAATGGTCTGAATCTGTGAGGAGACAAGAACTTGGTCAATGATTTTAAGACACTTAACGCATTAATCATAGCAAATGATTTGAGTCATCTGATTGTGTAAATATGTAAAAGCCTATTAATCTTTATACAATTTTTATTCAGTAATCATTCAGCAATGTCAGAGGGAGTATCGCACTGGATTTAAGGCAGGCTAAGGATGTTATAGACCTTAAACGCAGACCTTATAACCGTTTGTATGAAAGGAGGTATTGACACCTCTCTCAAATAGTGGAGTATCGATAACATTACAGACAGATCATTACGCAGGAAACTGTGTCATACAACGTTTTTAAAACAATTTAGTTGAACTAGGAACATACCGTCACTACAGTAATAATAAGCCAATTCACTACCTCAGATCACTGTTTTATTACATCAAATTATATCATTCACTGACCACAGTGTAAATATACTTTTTAGACAGTTTATTTCACTGATAAATCGAAGTATTTCAATGCTCGTAATATCATTAATAGAATCCTTCTATTGTTTCACCAAAAGGTGAATGGTTTAAACTAGTACTGTCATGATCTGTTGACCATATTATCGTCATACGACAATGCTTTACTCCCCCTGCATTAAAATATACTATGATATAATTGTCCTGTTTGTTTGAATTCTATTACAGTCCCAAACCTCAGTAGCTTCTGGCGACTACTGGAGAAGTCGGTCGGATGGTCACACAGCCAGAAACATCGCCATTGCTGCCATAGTACTGGGCATCGTGCTCATCCTCACTCCTGTTCTGACAATATTTCTGCTCATGCAGCGACTGTAAATATGTAATATATATAGCATATGATTGGCATCTTCGAATGCTTGATATTTCGTAGCTTGAATTGTGTAACGTTTTGCTTTCCTGTCCCCATATTTCTCCTGAAATATATAGATATATATATACAAAAATATGTACAAAAAGTCAAATTTTCAGGTGTATGGCTGCTTCAAATTATCAAAAATTTAGAAACATAACGCCGTGTTTTTTCTCCTCCCGGTTTCATTTCATCTTCAGGGAGAATGGATATATATATCTTGAGTTCCCCTTCGAAAGTCCGACGCCAGGTGTTCTTGGGTTTCCCTCGTTTCCATTTCCCCTCTGGTGTCCAGTGAAGGGCTGTGTATGTGATGTTGCCAGGTTCTCTTCTCAACACGTGACCGATCCATGTCCATCACCTGATGGTCTCAAGCCAGAATACTCGAAGGATGCTTCTGAGGTTTTAGGTGTGGAAGGTGGACAGTGTCGCTCTCTGTCATTTTCCAACAGTCTTAGCCGTACAGTACAGGCGGAGGGTACACAGCTCTGGAACAATTTTAGCTTGGTCTTTGTGCTGTATTGGGATGACCTCCATTTAGAATTCTGAAATGATTCCTGGCCTTACTGAGGCGGTTCCTGATGTCACATCCTGCCCCATCATCGTTCCTTACTGTATTTCCGAGGTATGTGAACTCTTCAGCTGTTGACAGCTCTTCTCCATTCACTTTTATTGGTGCTGGGTTTGAAGCATTCAGCATCATCACCTCCGTCCGAGCTATGTGAACTCTTCATTTGTTGGCAACTCTTCTCCATTCAGTTTTATTGGTGCTGGGTTTGAAGCATTCAGCACCATCACCTCCGTCCGAGGTACGTGAACTCTTCAGTTGTTGACAGCTCTTCTCCATTCACTTTTATTGGTGCTGGGTTTGAAGCATTCAGCATCATCACCTCCGTCCGAGCTATGTGAACTCTTCATTTGTTGGCAACTCTTCTCCGTTCAGTTTTATTGGTACTGGGTTTAAAGCATTCAGCATCATCACCTCCTTTGTCTTCTGGCTGATCTTCATACCCACTTGTTGTGCATACATGCTGGTCGGGGATTTTTTCGTGTGCATGTGCTGAGTCTTGTTGCAAGTCTAGGTCTTCCAGTGTTGAGAAGAGGTTCCACCTGATGCCCCATGGTCGGTCTGAATTTGGTTGTTGTAATACTCAGTCGACTTTCAGGTTGATGAAAAAAACAACATATAGCAACCCTGTGTTACACCGGTCTTTACATTGACCTTTGTGTCAATGCTGTTCTCCAACATCTTAAGGATGATGGCAACTCCTTCATGGTGTTGGTTGTCGTCTCTACCAGTATATAGCGCTGTTGTCCCTGTGCTGGTTCTGAACCTGCCTGATCCTGTCCATCTGCTCTATCTGATTCCTAGTATATGAAGGTTGAAGCGTCTCAGTCTCTCCGTCACTTATGCCAGATTTCCTGTTTTGTCTGTCCTCATATTCCAGAAACCGATCTTGGGCTTGGTTTTGGCACTCAGGACTCCCATCCTCCCAGCAGTGGTTTCCTCTCGGCTTTCATCACTGTCGTTCATTTATTACGAGCACCTTGCGATAACTCTGGTAGCCCATCATGCCCTGTAGTATTGATTTCCTTTGTTGGTGTTTCCTTAACATGATTTTTTTTCGGAAGGTCGTTTGGAGGTTTGATATCAGAGTTTTCCTTCTCCAAGACGGATGCGTGTTAAGGCTATTGAGTTCCGCCCGCCCGGGTTTTAGAATAACAGATTTCCGTCACCTAGACGGATTGCCTATCAAGGTTTACAAGACCCATCTACCTGGGTTTAGGAATAAGAGTTTCCTTCTACGAGGTAACGTTGGTCCGCGGCACCTTATTCCGTATTATTCAGGTGCCTTTTTTAAATCAATGCTTTTGAAAAAGGTTTGAGTTTAAAAATTACCAATGAAATTACAGGAAATCTGTTTGTAATTTGTTTTCATTAATGCTGCACCACAACACCGCTCCATGTTCAAAGGGATATAACTGAAGACCAATTGTCAAAACTGTTTCTCCTCTCTTCACAATTTCCATTTGAGATCAAATTTGCGCTATTACGAAAAATAAGTATTTTGGTTTGGGCCATGTTCTTTTGTTCATAACCATTAACGCTAACAACATCTGTCATGGTATTTGAGTTCATAATTTTTATCAAAGTTATCTACATATGGTTTACATACATTACATTTATTGCAGTGACATGTGACCTTTTGTTGTAGAGGGAAAGTTGATGCTGATGAAAAACTTTGATATTTCTTAACATTACACTATTATTTCAAAGTGTAATCTGATAATACTTCAATCAATTGATTATAATTCTGGTCATTTTCAAATGCATTTCTTTTAATTACAGACTGTACTTGAAATCATCCAAAGATCATATAAAAGGGGCGTTTTTTGCAAAATTTATTTTTTCAAATTTCCTATTTATACTGATAGTTTGTGCCATTTAAATTTACTTTAGAGAGTAAAACACCCTATTACACAAGCCAATTATCCGTAGTAGTAATGACGGTATTGCGTAAAAGGCAAAAATTGCATGGCGGCCATTTTATTGTGAACACATTTTATTATTTCGAATGGCAAAAACGATCCCCATGGCTTTACTGGGCCACGAACACTTATTTTTAACTTGATTTTTCGAAGAGAGAAGTTACAATTACAATTATTTTTTAAATATATGTCATGAACTTTTTTCAGCGAAAAAAACATGCTTCTACCCCTTAAAATGGTTTTCATATATTATTATTTATCACATGCAAAACATAATTCTATGAATATCTTACTCTAAAACAAATGTGTTAGAATTATAATCAAAATCATGATTAGCTCATGGAAAATATGGTTACATGAAGCATGAGAAACCACGCCCATGGGAATCTTCGTCCATGAGAATCTTTGTCTATGGGCACATGAGAAACATAAGGGATTTCATGAAGTATCCTGACCAGGATACTCCGAATTTCAGGACCAGTATACAATAGGATACTCGGAGTATCCAAAAATATCCTGCTCTGGATACTCCGGGTTTCATGATTCAGGATACTTCAGGATACTTCAGTAAACTATATTAAACTATCGGAAATTGTTAGAAATTTAAAAATATTACATATAACATTACAAATTATAACACAGACATACGCGGTTTACCCCTGTCATACAGTTTTGGCATTAGTTGTTTCTGTCAGACGACATTCAATTCATGTAGATGCTTTTTTTGGAGAAAATTATACAATGCATGTGTAAAATCACGTTTGAAGCTTGGTCATTGTTGCTTCCCTATGATATGTATCAGTATCAAATGCATTAGTTACCTGCATTAAAGTTCTTTATACAGGTTCTTTTATAATTGTTGTCTAGATCGTGATAGATTTATGAAAAACCTAAAACTCACCTTTTGAAAAAGCGTATCCGAAAGTACAATATGATTATACATATCAAATTACACGACAGGACATGTGTATCCGCCATTGATGCAACTCTTAGGTGTTTACACGTGTAGTAACTCGGGATAAGTGGTAAATATCTGGCCCAATTGATTATCACGGATTTCAGCTCAAATCTCATTGGTGTTTCACTTAACTGATCTCATTGGATAACTCAAAACAGTATATCATCCATTCGCTGTGACGCGATTCTATTGACAGGCAATTAGTCACCTGCCCATAAGCCACCCGTATGTGTTTTTACAGGTGACAAGTTCACACCTGCTTATCTAGTATTGTCTGAGTAGCTTAATTGACACTAACAAAGAAGTCTGCATTTCATAGACGGTCTTCACAGGAGATGAACACAATGTTATATAACAAACAAGATTCACCCAGACGAGGGATTAATTAGTGTGGTCAATATAAGTACCAACTTGAGGCAAAGCTCATGTCTCTTGATAGATGTTGAAATAAACTGATTCAAATTTTATATGGTTTTAACAATATTTATTCATGTACTCAGGGGAATCAACAAACAGGGTTTACCCTATTCAAATGTTTCTCCCCAATAAAATAGGATAATTATATCATAAATACAATCATACATACATTAATGTAGAAAAACACAACATCATTTTAAAAGATATTTCATGAGAAACTTTGCTATGAGAAATAAACTTATGAACAGCCTGGATTACGGATTATTTGTGTATTAATATGATTTGACAAGGTCTTGTTACCAAATAGTACAGTATTCAGGTCGTAACCATTTACATAAAAGAAGCTTAAATGGCGGATATTTGTATTATTTGGACACATTTATAGATAATGATGTGCATTAATATCTATACAATGTACCATATCCAGACTATAACTCCAGACTATCTGAGCGATCTTGACCAAGAAGGGTATTTGAACAAAGTAATTATAATCTAAGAAACCGTTCTTCCATTTAAGCAAGTAACTGTAGAACTCAGAGGTATTCTCAGTCTTTCTTGCCAAATACCATTATGATGTGGAATTCTTTACCAGACGAAGTCATCAACTCTCCCACCCTTTATCAATTCAAAACTGTTAAATGTTAAACCAAACAGAAACTCAGAATTCTTGTTAATTTAGGGACTAGATTATGTCAAATCATCCATTGTCGCCTTAAGGTCGGTTGTAGTTATTGAAACGCCTACTTTTATAATAGACATATATTGGAAACGTCCATATGTTCATGTGGTCACAATAACGAAGACTTAGTTCGCTATATATCTACTTGCTGAAGCTACTGCCATTTAAGATCAAATATGTATTTTTACAATCAAGGCTATGACATAACAACAGTATTATATGGTAAAAGCTCCTTGAAGGCCACCGCTAACAATAATATTTTGAACTCATTACATCAGTTTATCAGTTAAAGCAACCGGTTTCTTTGAAAGTATCTTGTAGTAATGATTAAATTCTGCACTGCGGCCTACTTCATTATTAGGCACACCTGATTTAAACATATTTTATTCATGAAAAACATGAAGGGATTGGCCAACAAGCTCCGAAGAGCTTATATTAAGGCCGCTCCCATACAGTTACATATATACAAGCACACAACATAAATACAGATGCTAAATCAAAATGATGATACTGATTTGTTACACATTTTATCGAAGAAAGTAGGCGATGCATGGATATCAATTGTTTGGCAGTCGTTATAATAGGTATAAAATTTATGAGATGTCAAATCGGTCAGATTTCAATATGTAATGATGAATGGATTTCAATAATTTGTTCAGATCCTGGCTTGTTAGTGATGTACATCCCTGAAGAACAGTGTTGATACTAAATCCTTTCAGATAGAAAAATGAGTTCATTCGTAATTCAGTATATTTGTTGCATGTGAAGAAATAATGTACGGCGTTTTCGATCGGATGACCACATGAGCACGAGGGGCTGTCAGTGATATGTCTGGCAAATTTATCGGCATTTAGGTCACTACAGCGAAGTCGGAGACGAGCGTGGATGATTTGACAAGATCTTAGTCCAAGGTTCAGGTCGAAGAATATGGTTTTATTTCTAACTCTGCAAATCGAGTTTTTAAATGCAGATAATGAACCAATATTTCGAACGTTTTGGCTCAGATCATTCCATAGTTTTATTGTTTCAGGTAAAAATGACCTAGCATAAGTCGCCGTTCTACATTTCACTGTTCGCACGAATGAATTTTCTCTGAAGTTATAGTTACTAGTGCTGGGTGTTGTAGGTACGAGATCACAGAGATATTGAGGCGAGAGATTATTCTTCATTTTATAAAAAGTTGTCAATTTTGAGATATACCTTCGTTAGGCACACCTAACCACATAACAATATTCATGTGTGATGTTATACAAAATTGTTAATTTTCATTTTTCTGTCTCATTGATCTTGTGACCAGCTTTTTAAAAATATATATATGTGCTGGAGCGGCAAGTGACTTGTTAGCCAATAACTTTTTCATGTTATGAAATAATATACGTTTAAATATGGTTTAAACACATTTATTTCATTCATGAAATGTATTGGTAAACACGCTTTTAAAGTTTATCTGAGAATACAGGAAAGTATGTGTCATGGTGATTTTACACTATATCATAAATTTACAAAAGTCAACAACAATACTTTTAACACATGTTGTGAGCGACAGCCTTTATATTAACTTGCATTGTTAAGAAACACTCAAACCAGTCTTCGAGGTCAAAGGTTACAAGTGTTGTTTGTTGTAAATTGGTGTACTCGGTTAAGCTAAAAGTAAAGTTAGCAGAAGAAGAAGAATAATAATAGTTTATTTCAAAAAAGTGTCACACCCTGAAACAGGGTCCGGCCTACACAGACCTATGAGACACCAATAACACAATGATAAACATTCATTAAAATTGATAAAATGCGGTACATTAACCAATTACAATACATGAACATACCTACATTACATACACACACATAATATACATACATACACATACATACATATACATAATAAACATGGTATACATACATACATACGCTCTTCGAACATATTTACATTCATACATGGTCACACACACACACACACACTCACACGCACACACACACACACACACATATGTATACAATACATACATATACGCACATACCCATACATTAGTACATTCGTGCATTAGTACCAGTCTACACCACATACATACATATACCCATACATTAGTACATTAGTATATTAGTATGCACATACCTGTATACGCTACACACATATACGCACATATCCATACGTTAGCACATTATACATACACACATACTAAGATACATGCATACATACATTCATACATTCATACATACATACATACATACATACATACATACATACATACATACATGCATGCATGCATGCATGCATGCATGCATGCATGCATGCATGCATGCATACATACATACATACATACATACATACATACATACATACATACATACATACATACATACATACATACATACATACATACATACATACATACATACATACATACGTACATACGTACATACATACATACATACATACATGATTTAAACATATTTATTCCATAAATGGATCCGGATTGGCAAACAAGCTGACGCTTATGTCAATGCCGCTCCGGGATACAAAATACATAAAATAAATGTCATGATGAATGTACAATAAATTGTATTACATGTCTGAAAAGAATAATACACCAATCATTGCTAGTCGTCAATGTCATTGAAATTATTTTGAATCAAATCTGCCACTTAAATTTATAAACGTGTGCACGGAATTTAAAAGTTCTTTGTTTACACTGTCTGGAGAGTTTTGGTTTCCGAAAAGAACTGATTTTAGGTCAAATCCATTAGTGTAAAAATACATAGTTTGTCGTATATCGTTATAAATAGGGCATACGAAAAAGTAATGAATAGAGTCTTCATAGTCATGGCCACAGGGGCAGGATGGAGTTTCAGATATAAAGCGTTGGTATTTGTGTGCATTAAGATCACTGCATTCAAGTCGAAGACGACAATGAATGATTTGGCAAACTCTGCTGCCACTGTTTAGATCAAAATGACAGTAGGTATTTTTATTATTTAGAAGTGCATTTTTGAATCCTGAAAGGGACTGTATTTCTCTCTGTTCAGCAGGCAATGAATTCCATAATGTAACCGTATTAGGAAGAAAAGACCGTGCATAATTCGCAGTTTTAGAGTTGATAGTTTGAAGATTCGTGTTATTGCGTAAATTATAACCAGAGACATCCGATAAACTAGGGGGTACAAGATTACTAAGATAACTTGGCGTTATGTTATTGATCATCTTATAAAACATCGTCATTTTTTTAACATATCTTCTTTGAAACAGCGGTTGACAATTAGTTTCTTTATAAATCTTATGATGGCTGGTGCCTCGAACAGCACCACACACGGTTCTTAGTGCGTCAAGATTAAGCTTTTCAAGTATATCCGCTTGCTGTTTGGTACAATTATCCCATATGTGACTGCAGTAATCGAAAACTGGCAAGATGAACTGTTTGTACATGGTTTCTAATGTTTTTCGGTTTAGACGATATTTGAGGCTTCTCAGACAATTTACCATGGGTGCATCTTTTTTTGCAATGTCATTTATGTGTTCGTTCCAGGTACAATCGTGTTGTAGTATGAGGCCAAAGTGTTTATGACTGTCAACAGATGTTATAACTTCATCATTCATTGTTAAATTTGGCATTGTAATTGGTTGACATTTTCGAGTAAAGCGTACTGATTCGGTCTTACTTGGGTTAAAAGATACCTGCCATTTATCCGCCCATTCGGCTATTCGCTGTAAATCCTCGTTCATATTAAGAGTAGTTTCATCAGGATCACCAATGATCGCATATAAAGAGGTATCATCCGCAAAAAGGCGTATATTGCTACTTATTCCTTCAACTATATCATTAATATATACAATAAATAAAAGGGGGCCTAAAACTGAACCCTGCGGTACACCAGCAAAGAGAGTTCTATTATCGGATCTAAAACCATTAATAACAACCCGTTGTATTCTATCCTCAAGATAACTTTCAAACCACTTTATGAGATTACCGTTTATACCATATGCTTTTAGTTTGTATATAATACCTTTGTGCCAAACTTTATCAAAAGCTTTACTAACATCGCAAAATACTGCTCTAATTTCTTTACCTTTATCTAATGCACCGGCAATGAAATCGTATAGATACGTTAATTGGTTAACAGTTGAATCTCCTTGCGTAAATCCGGACTGAAGATTGGAAAGTATATCGTTATCCCTAAAGTAATTAAAGACATGTTTAAAAATACATTTTTCAAAAACCTTTGCTAAACAGCTCGTCAGTGCAACCGGTCTATAATTGGAACAGTCATTGATACTACCCTTTTTATGAATAGGGACTACAGAGGCTTCTTTCCAAACTTGCGGGAAAATCTTTTCAGATAGGGACTGGTTAAACACATTGGTTAAGGGAGAAGCCAGTAATCGGGCATTCATTTTCAGGAACTTATTGCTGATTCCGTCTGGGCCTGTTGCTTTTGTAGTGTTAAGAGAAGAGAGAATATCATAAACTTCATTAGGGTATAGATATACGTCACATAAGGATTTATCAGTGTAGAAAGCAATTTCATCAATATTCCTGTCTGGATAACTTACTTTTGTTTGATTTGTGAAATATTCATTCATAATATTTGCGATTTCAGCGCTATCGTCATACAGTTGATTGTTACAGAGAATAGGGGGAAATGAATGTGATAATTGCTTGCCTTTTTTGTAATTTTTAATCAGGCGCCACCAGATTTTTGTTCCGTGCTTTTCATTAATTAGTGTATCAATTTTATCTGTGTATACATGCATACATACATACATACATACATGCATGCATACATACATACATACATACATGTATACATGTATACAATACATACATATACGCACATATCCATCCATTAGTACATTAGTGCATTAGTACCTGTCTACACCACATACATACACATACCCATACATTAGTACATAAGTATATTAGTATGTACATACATGTATACACTACACACATATACTCACACATCCACGCGTTATCACATTATACATACACACATACTAAGATACACACGTACAAACATACATACATACATCATGCATACATACTCTTACTCCCTTCAAACTCTCATATTAACTCAACATCATTCATCAGGTCCCAACATCCAGCCATACATACTCTGCCACTCACCCACTACTCAGCCCTCATTCTTTACACTTATATATGTACATTCTCACTGTCTACCCATATCAATCACCAACCACCACCAAACGCTCACATTCACACCCTCACAGAACACACTCACATACTCCTTTACACACCGATACAAATCCATCAACTCTCTACCCAATCACTACCCATGCATCCCCCATTGTCAATCATACAGGACAAAGATAACCCAAGTCATACACAACTATGCATTCACTCACACTGACATATATTTTTACACAGTCAAACATTTTTTTAACAAATTCAACATTCATAGTCATAATAAAACTAAAGCTCACGATCAGTCATACTCTCATAAGCTAACATACCATACATACAGTAAATTTACATTAAAATAATGATCATATGATAATAAAAGTTTATTTCTGAGCAAGTCTTCTCCTCATCATGTTGGTTAGAGTTGCTCCACGGAGAGGCTGCAAGTTGGCTGAGTTCAATATTATAATAAGTTTGTCTGCACTTTTCAAGTGGGGAAAATCATACTGTCCTGAGACTGCATTGAAGAATTGAGATTTAAGATCAGTATAGTGTTTACAGTCAATTAAAAAATGAATCTCATCTTCGATGGCACTTACTCCATCTTTTAAACATAATTACACAGTCTATTTTGTAGATCAGGTGAGGAGCAAAAAGATAATCCTGTTTTAATTATGTTATTACAAATAACGAGTTTACTTTAGTTTTACTTTACTTAATTTATCCTTAAAAGTACTATCAATGTTGTTATCCTAACTTTTTCAATGACAAGATTTTCAAATTAATTCAAGTCAATACCATATCCTTATTGTTTCTTTATATACAAACTGTTACTTTTTTCCTGTACTTTGTTTTCATACATTCATTGAAATAACCATTTTGACATGTTCCCCGAACCTATTTTCATGTTTATGTAATAAAATACGTTTAAACCATAATGATATGCATCTTCATCCGCAGATTTGATATTACTTTTAGCTTTACAGAAAATCAACCAAGAGCAAAGAAATGAATATATGTTTTGTTTAAACATATTTTTATTTCCATGAAATGAAATCTGGATTGGCAAACAAGCAAACACTTATGTGAATGCCGCTCCCGTACATATAAGCAGTTACATATAAAACGTGACGTACTAATGGATACAATACAAAAACACATCAATATATACATTTATTAAAACGTTGAAGACAAGTAATATTATAAGAAACAAAAACACCAAACATAGGTGTTATGATGTCAGCAGAATAGATATCAGGATATAGGTAACGCCAGCAAGGCACGGCACAAACATAAAAAAAAGAATCAATACTCATGTAAATTCCAAACATCCCTTTGATGATATTATGAAACTATATATGTACAGATTTTAACAGTTCTAAATTAACATGTTATGATGAGCTAGAATTGCCAAATATAATTTAAGAGAAATTAACCCTTTGGAAAAGAAATGTGCATTTAACCTTATATCACTGAAGATAGGACAGATAAGAAAAAAGTGAAACACATCTCCGTTGTCATTAATTTTCCGCAGTTACATGCAGAGTTATTTGAAATAAATCTTGTGAATCTCTCTCCATTTACTACATTCTCCATTCTCTATTCCACCCAAGCGGAAGACGAGAATGAATTATCTGGCAGAATCTGGATCCATGTGAGATATTGAAGTAGTTTTGTGGCTTTTTGTTTTAGTTTATTGTTAAATTCTCCTAGTCTGCTATATGTTTAAACCAAAGTGATCATAAACAGATAGGTTGAGAACAATGCAGAGAATATAATTTTATTTCTAACAATTATTTCACTTCTTAAACAACTAACTTTATGTAAATATCTAGGTTGAATATAATTTTTACTGAAATCATTATAACAAGGACCTGGTAATATGAAAAGTAATTCAATTACCGGTTTCAACTTTCAATTTCAAAGTTATGTGAGTTGACTCGAAAGTTTGCAAACTACTTTCTTTCTGAATAAGGAACTAATTTACAATTATAATATTGCCGTGTACAGTTGAATGTAGGGACACATGTTACAAGAAAAAAGTCACAAATTATATAATATATTAGTATATATTATGTTGGTGCAGAGTATGATATATTTTAGTTAGTTGTAATGTACATGTTGTATTCTTAAATATTTGGTTCGTTTTAATCTTTAAACACAAACAGATTAACTTTGATCTTGTGTCATATCGACACCTCACCCTGTCACACATCTGTATGTTTTAGGGATTAAGAGGAGTTTAGATGGTTATTTGACTGTGATTGTGGGGCTGTATCCTGTTTTAATTAGTGCCACTTCTGACCAGCTAATGTATAATTTTAGATTATCAGTCTTGTGGTGAAATATTGTACATATGTGGAGATTTCAAAAGTCGATGTGGTGACATGAAGGATTACACCGAAGGTGTTGATAACCTACCAGACAGGGGTGTAATAGACAAAAGTTGTAATTCTCATGGACGCCGTTTTATCGAATTTTTACTTGATGCTAATTATTGTATACTTAACGGTAGGAACTGTGTGCAAAACGATTTTACTAGTGTATCATCAAAAGGTCTTTCAGTTGTGGACTATTGTATTGTACCCCATGAATCACTGTTAAAGATAAGTAGTTTTGAAGTACAGCGTTCTAACGATATGATTACCAAAGCCGGTATAATAGATAAAGTGGACGGTCATATGGTCACCAAGCTTGACCACTCCATGTTGCAGTGGGCGTGTACTTGTGATATGCATGTAGACTCAAGTACAAGTGATAAGCGTGCACGTTCGAATCCTGTGAAAGTTACGAAGTATATTACATCAGACATTCCCAATTTCCCAATGATTTCATGAGCTCTGCTAAATGCCACGATGAGCTGAGTGAGATGATTGAACGCTTGCATAACTCCGAGCAATCTCAGCTTGACCTTAACACAGCCTCTGATAAACTGATTGGCGTGTTGAAATATGAAATGGATGAGAAGCTTGAGAGTAAATCCTACTTACTTAGCTCCCTCTCTTCAAACAAGCGAAGAAGAAAGAAAAAACCTTGGTGGAACGATAGTCTTACTAAACTGTGGAATAGTTTATGTGAAGCGGAGAAGAAATGGTGTAAGTGTCGCACCAGAGCCAACAAACTGTCACTTAAACATGACTATAAAGTTAAACGTAAATATTTTGACAAAAGGGTCCAGAAGGCGAAAAGAACATTTGTGAGAGATACTCTAAATGACCTGGAAGAGCTGTGTACATCAAAAGACAATGAGTTCTGGAAACGCATTGGACGAATTGGTGTTGGTAGTGAGAGAAGTAATACTGTTCCTATGTGCGTGACTATGGAGGATGGTTCGGTGTCTGACGTCATTGATGACGTACTTGAGAGATGAAGGCATGACTATAGCGTACTCTTAAACGGTGACGTCTGTGAAACCAATGCTACTAATGACAGTATACCGAGGGATAGAGGTAACCATGTGCTTTTTAATGATACAATCAGTATATTTGAAGTTAAAACAGCTATCGGTAACGCCAACAAGGGTAAAGCTTCAGGCTGTGATAATATCCCTATGGAAGTGCTAAAATCTGAAACCATCACTACAGCGCTACATCACGTTTTTAATGTGTGTTTTAAGACTGGGAAGGTGCCACATATATGGTCGAAGGGAATCATCAACCCGATCCCGAAGAACTAATCAGCAGACCCGAAGGATCCACTATCATACCGAGCGATTACCCTCACAACTTCAATATACAAACTGTACTGCGCCGTTCTGAATAAGCGATTGCAGCTATGGACAGAATCAAATAATATACTTAATGACTCCCAAAACGGTTTCCGCAAGAAACGTTCAACCGTGGACCATGTACAAACTCTCACGTCAATCATAGAAACTCGAAAAGTCAGCAAAAAGTCTACTTTTGTGGCTTTCATTGATTTTAAAAAGGCATACGACTGTATAAATAGAGACATTCTCTGGGACAAACTCACTAATATGGGAGTTGGCGGAAATATGCTTACTGCTCTAAAATCGCTGTACACTGATGTACAGTGCTGTGTCAGAATAAATGGACATCATACGCCGTGGTTTGAGGTGAATCGTGGTCTTAAACAAGGTTGCTTGCTGTCACCTGTGCTTTTTAACTTATTTATAAATGATCTCCTCAACAATTGAATGATAGTAATATCGGTATTGATATAGACAATGTCAAGATTTCCTCCCTGGCGTATACCGATGACCTAGTACTCTTGGCTGAGAATGAAAATGATCTTCGTGTTTTATTAGTTATTTTACATGCTTGGTGTTTGAAAAATAAGCTAAAAATAAATTTTGAAAAATCAAAAATTGTACATTTTAGAAATCCGTCTAAAGAAAAGACGCAGTTTGTTTTCAATGTTGGACCAGATATGTTAGAAATTGTAAATAGTTATACATACCTTGGGCTTTACCTAACGGAACATTTAGACTTTAAGGCAATGGCGGGTACAGCAGCTAAAGCTGCCAACAGGGCACTCGAGTTACTTATATCAAGGTTTAAGTTACTCGATGGCATGCACTATGATACATATACTAAGCTGTATGATAGTATGGTATGGTCTGTTTTAGATTATGGATCAGCTATATGGGGTACCCAGGATATCTCTGCTGTTAATGCTGTACAAAATAGGGCAATTAGATTCTTTCTTGGTCTGGGGAAGTACGCCCCCAATGTTGCAATAAATGGGGATATGGGCTGGGTACCACCTATTGTCCGACAGTGGAAAAGTGCTGCTAGGCAATGGGTACGCTTTAAGCACATGCCACATAGACTTAATAGTATTGTCTTTAAATGGGCTGAGGTACAAGCGGGATTAAATATTAAAAATTGGAATTTTAGAATAAGGAATAAGTTTCACGTTCTTGGTATGTCTTACGTTTTATACCCTGTATATAGCTTAAGTAAGATAGGTAGTACACGAGTAGAAAATAAATGTATGGAAGAGTATATCTTAAATTGGAAATGTCTTTTAAACAAGGAGGATGGGCGAAAGGGCTCTAATAAGTTAAGAACTTATAGGCTTTTTAAACATGAGTTTTGTCCTGAATTGTATGTTATATCTAATATGCCCAGATGTTACCGTTCAGCAATGGCTAAGTTTAGATGTGGTGTAGCCCCAATAAGAATTGAAACTGGGCGGTATGAAAATGTACCTGTAAATCAAAGGAAATGTTTTAATTGTACTGATTCTGTCGAAGACGAGTTACATTTACTGTTTCACTGTGATATTTATACTGACATTAGAGAAAACCTTTTTAATTTGTTATCGTCCCAGGCTGTAAATGCTTATGTTTTAACAGATTTTTAAACAATGTTTTTATGTCAAAGTCCTGACCTGTTTTACTACTTTGCCAAAACCTGCTTTTTAATTCTGCAGAGAAGGAAACACTTGTTATTCACTATTATCCATTTTATGCTTTTATTAAAGCTGCATATAATTTTATGAATTTTTACATGTTATAGTCTCTCATAACTCATATTGAGTGGTTCTGTACTTTTATCTGTGTTTTATGCCATGTTTTTAATATTTTGATGTACAGAAGTGAGACTCAAATAAAAAATTGTCTGTCTGTCTGTATAATATATAAAAACGTTATTACAAGTCATGTATTACAATATTTTTTACAGAAACCTATCCCAGCACTGTATAAAAGATATTATCGAAGTTTAGACTGTGCTCTCATTCGTTGTCAATTGAAACGGGTAGATATCAAAATGTTAATGTATATGATAGGAAATGTGTTTTATGTAAAAGTGAAATTGAAGATGAATTTCATTTTATTTTGAAATGTCCAATGTATACTGATATTCGGGGAACATTTATAAAGCCATATTATTGTAATAACCCATCTGTTTTTAAACTTGTCCAGTTATTAAGTATTAATAATGTAAAACAGTTATGTAATCTTGGTAAAATATCTTTACAAAGCATGTACATTAAGAAATCAGTTGCTAATCAATTGTAAGTGAGTATGTTTTCTGAAAATGTTCACCTGCATCAACTCATAATGTATCTTTGTAACCGCCGATTAGCTGTAATGCTAAAGGTTAATAAAGAATTGAAATTGAAATTGAAAATTGGCCAGCTCTCACTATTAGAGGAACTCGGTTCACTGTCATAATTAATTTCAAAAACAAAAAAATACTGATATTTAATTAAAGAACTCATAATTTATAAAGAATTTTGTTCATAGTTAGAGTCTTTTTGACAATGTGTGAATCTGTGAAACAAAAATGATCACTCTACAAAGACGAACAGACAAAATCCCCAAGGATATAATCACCTCAGACAATTGATCACTGGACTAACTTTTAATTAATGTGCACTTTCCAAGAACAATCACTTTGAAGTGGTATACCTAAATGCTTCTGATTTAAACTTCTTTGATAATGTCACCATCAAATAATAATATATTTATGTTCACTATCAGTTTGGCTCATGCTGTTATTTTGGCTAGATCCTTATTTATAGTCGCGACTGCTGTGAAATGATCATCTATTTATAACATATATTGATGTATCATCAGCAAATAAACGAATGTTTCTATTACATGTTACCCATTAAATTTGGCCGCTTATATTTGAAATCTTCAATGACATTCAGTGCATCTGATGTGATTGATATTTTCTTTTTTGAGTATGCCAGAGATTTCCCCATTACATATATCCTTTCCCTATGTCGAGGTTGTTTTATTGTTTATTTGGATTGAGATTTTTTTGAGTAAATGCCTATGACAGTTACGTTTTGTTGATTAGCTGCAGCATCCGAGAATACGATAATGTCGTGTTTTTTAGTTTTAAGGTATTCATTAATATCTTCTTTTGAAATTTCTGTAGCCTTTTAGTTCATTATTGGTTGGAATGATAATTTTAAAAATATGTTTAAAAGATGAACTAAATGTATGAAATGGTTGTTTTCTATTTGAAAATTCATCAATTCAAATTTATTTTGTCAATCATGCGATATTTGCATGAAGTTCTTTGGGGCATATCTTGCTTTTTTATGCTAAATTTGTTGTCTGGGTTCTGGCACTTATATAATCCTGTGCAATGTTATTTATTTTGTTTTTATTCCAACCAAAAGTTCTCTTTGTCTTATTAAGTGGTTCGAGTGAGAAACAGAATATAGCTAAATCCCCTCCAAACAAAAGATGTAAGACAAGCGAGGTGTAATTTATTACACACAACACAGGTCGATTAGGCCAGCTAAGTGGATAGACAGTTCACTCATCGCAGTGGATACACACTGTGACACTAATTAGCCCTCCTGCTGTGATCCCCTTTGATGAAAAGGTTCTAAGCCGGGAATACAAAATGCGAGACCAGTAACCTCGTTATGGATGAATAAACCCTGAGCGTATAACTCAGAATTGAATATGATACTTACATTTCACCTTTATTGCATAAGATATTTAATTGCATAATGTCAACTGGCTTTTTTCCCATATCGTGGTCTTCAGCTGTAATTGTTCCTGTGTTTAAAAAAGGAGATAACATGGACCCCAACAATTATCGGGGAATTAGTTTAGTCAGTTGCTTTGGCAAACTTTTCACTACTATAATAAACCAAAGGCTGTTAACATGGTCTGAGGATAACAGTGTCATTACAGATGCTCAGTTTGGCTTCCAACCTAATGTTAGTACGGTTGATGCTATGTTTTCATTACATACTTTGATTGATAAAAGTTTACGTAATGGCAAACGTCTGTATTGCGCTTTCATAGATTTCCAAAAGGCTTTCGACTCTGTCAATAGGTATAAGCTCTGGTATAAATTATCAGCATTAGGTATTAGAGGAAAACTCTTGGGTGTTATCCGCTCCATGTATTCAAATGTTAGATCATGTGTTTCAATTAACGGTTTCAATAGTCAATATTTTAAGAATTCTGTCGGTTTAATGCAAGGGGAGGTTTTGTCCCCCATTTTATTTTCTTTGTATATTAATGATTTTGAAATGACTTTTCTGAAAGACAACTGCATATCCTATGAATGTATGTCACTTAATCTTTTCCTGCTAATGTATGCAGATGATTTGGTCTTATTTTCGAAAAGTATTGATGGACTTCAACAACAACTTAATACATTGTCTGTTTACTCAGAGAAGTGGAGTCTAAATGTAAATATTGATAAAACTAAGATTGTTGTATTTAGAAAAGGTGGTAAAATTAGAAATACAGAACATTGGTTTTATAATGGTAAAATGATTGAAGTAGTAAATCAGTTTTGTTATTTGGGTATACTATTTAATAATAATAATAAGTTTTCCTGTGCTGAAAAACAGTTGTCTGATCAAGCCAGGAAGGCAATGTTTGCTCTTAATAATAATATCAAGTGTTGTTCTTTTAATGCTGAAACAATATTGTCTCTGTTTGATTGCTATATTGGCAGTATCCTTTCTTATGGAGCTGAAATATGGGGTAATAATAAGGGTGTTAATGTTGAACGGGTGCATTTAGATTTTTGTAAACGGTTACTAGGAGTTAAAAAATGTACAAATAATGCAATGATTTATTCTGAATTAGGCCGTTATCCATTAAGTTGTAAAAGACAGTTTGGTATTGTCAAATATTGGTGTAAATTACTTAGGACAGAAAATTGTATTTTGCGTGGTTGTTATGATTATTTATTTGATGAAGCTGAAAACCGGAATGTACATAATTGGGCTTATAATGTTAAACATATACTTTTTTCTTTAGGTTTCAATGACATTTGGTATAAACAGGAGTTACCATCCCATTTCCTGCCTGTAATTAAACAAAGACTTATAGATAACGCTATTCAGTTCATTAATGGCCAATTACAAAGCTCCTCGAAATGTGTAATCTATAAAAACGTAATTACAAGCCATGTATTACAATATTATTTACAGAAACCTATCCCAGCACTGTATAAAAGATATTTATCGAAGTTTAGACTGTGCTCTCATTCGTTGTCAATTGAAACGGGTAGATATCAAAATGTTAATGTATATGATAGGAAATGTGTTTTATGTAAAAGTGAAATTGATGATGAATTTCATTTTATTTTGAAATGTCCAATGTATACTGATCTTCGGGGAAAATTTATAAAGCCATATTACTGTAATAACCCATCTGTTTTTAAACTTGTCCAGTTATTAAGTATTAATAATGTAAAACAGTTATGTAATCTTGGGAAATATCTTTACAAAGCATGTACATTAAGAAATCAGTTGCTAATCAATTGTAAGTGAGTATGTTTTCTGAAAATGTTCACCTGCATCAACTCATAATGTATCTTTGTAACCGCCGATTAGCTGTAATGCTAAAGGTTAATAAAGAATTGAATTGAATTGAATGAGGAGACATATAGTGTTTATTAATGTGTCATACATACAGAGTAATTTATACATGTTGATACAATAAAATGTATGAGCGGGTAGTGATTCGAAGCAGAATGAATGCATACATTACACATGAAGAGAATGTTCATAAACAACAATCATGTCCACAGATGTAACAAATATAGTTTTATATTGTATGAGTCAGGATTGCAACATGTAACCCCTCGATAAGTGACTCATCACGTGTATCAACAGGGCCGTAATAAACGATATAACTGTTTCTCAGTAACACTGCGTGCTCAAATAGACTGCTTGAATGACGATGAGGAGGGAGATCAGGATAGTCCTATTTAAATCTGATAGGTTATGAACCTAAAACAACAACTTAATATATATATATATATATATATATATATATATATATATATATATATTTTTGGAAGAAAATGATTACCTTTTCCTCTTGTATCAAATCGATGAATAACAAAAAGTATTTCCAGAAACTTTCACTTTATATACTATAACTCTAACTCTAACTAAGCTCTAAGGTCCAACGAAAAGTGTTAAGGATAACGCGCCTTTTAGTGTGTGGTGACAATTACCCTAATGCGCCAATTCTTCATAAACGTCGGTACATTTGCATTACTTTCATCGTTAATCGAACGTCTCCACTGTCACCATTGTTCGGCTGTATGGGAATTCATACAGTCACCGCCAAGAAGGCTTCCGATGGTCTGGCACAACCGTTACTAAACTAGTTAACTAAATTATTGTCAATAGTTGAACAACGTCGAGAGATATCATTAAGGTGATTAGCTTTTCTTGTTACGAACATGTGTGTTTGCAGGATAATCTAAGATAATGTCGAAGAAATAATATATTTAGATTTTCTCGATCTTGCATTGCATCGTAGTGATCACTTTAATAAAATAATACAACACACTTTACATAAAGAATAATGTTAGCAGTTATAAATATTCCAAAGATCTATTTTTAACTATAATGTGCGTACTTAGGATACCTTAAATATACATCAATTTCATTTCAGGTGCTTTAACTTTATATTGAATTAATCTACAGAAATAGGTTTATTATTAAACATCATATTACATTTGAATGTTTATAAACATTAAAGGTGCATCCATTGTGTTTCATAAAATTTGATTGGACTTTAATACGTTCGAACACACCATATGTGCTGTTTACAATACGAAAAAATTCACTAAGCTTGCATATTCATCCCCAATCGCCAAATATATCATAATTACTAGTTTCCAATTAAAATCGAGTAACATCATTATGCATGTGCAGAAACCGAAAGTGCATGTCCTATTTACACGCACAGTAGTTATATGACCTATTAAACATTATCAACCCAAATGTTTTATTTTATCTGGTTTAAATAAGATTCCAAAATTACGTTTGACTCATTGGCGCGCGCCACACGCGGTGCATTGTCCGGTTTTCGATCAGAAATCGACACTTTTACCTTCATATCGTCAATATACTAAGTCGGATATCATCAAAATGGTAGTTTCGGTAACAGTTGGTACCTCTCGATAAATTAAGACCATTTATAAAGTTTGGCATATTTGACCCCAAACAACACAATGGATGTACCTTTAAACACAATATGTTACAAGACAGTTAATGCGAAAATTTGGATGTCGATTGTAGATATTATATTGTTGTTGATGAAAATATAAAATACAGCACAGCTTGTAACTGTCGTTATTCGGCGTTTGATATTGTTTTCTAAGTGTGATTAGGTTTATATTAAATACAACGACTGCCAAACAATAATCATTTTTATTGTGAACAACTTTATTTATTTATCCAATTCACACATTGACTCCGCTAGGATAACAGATGAATCGAGGCCAATAAGTCAAATAAATATACATCAACTTGATTTTCATTTCAGGTGCTTTAACTTTATATTGAATTAATCTACAGAAATAGGTTTATTATTAAACATCATATTACATTTGAATGTTTATAAACAAGATGTTACAAGACAGTTAATGCGAAAATTTGGATGTCGATTGTAGATATTATATTGTTGTTGATGAAAATATAAAATACAGCACAGCTTGTAACTGTCGTTATTCGGCGTTTGATATTGTTTTCTAAGTGTGTTTTTCAAAACTGTTCTCCTTTGTGGGGATGCTACACTCTGTCCTTAAATTGAGAAAAGGTTTGGAGAAGGAATGGCCCCATCGCTATGAAAACATAGAGAAATGTGACCCATCACAACACAGTATTGTCACCAGTATCGATAGATATATTCTGTCTATGACGTCACCAACCTACTTCGGTCATGCGCAGTGGAGCCAACCCGCGCACCCGGATTAGAGCCTTTTCACGATTGAAGTCTTCAGCAGTCCAATATTTACGCTCTTAACATTAATATCGCATTAATGGGAGGTCCACTCGACATCACATTTTTTACTATTTACAAGTGAAAGGATTGTATGTATGAATAAATTGTTTAATATAAAAAAAAGTTTACAAGTTCTTTAAAGATGATTTAGCAGGAAATCATGAGTTTATATGGTAAGTGTTATTTTACATGTCCTTCAAATGGCCTAGTTCTTAATGAACATCCACACCTTTTCAAATTTGCAGAAAACGTAATAAACTAATAATCATCATAAATAACAAGTTACACAATAAGCGAAACATGAAATTCAGTATTGCAGTAGTCAGACAAGACAAGTATATTTATAGATGATAAACAAATTTATCAATGGCGACGTTTTTGTATATATCATAATACCGTTATCAATCATGATGTATGATGCCTTACCATTGTTAATAAAGAAGTTGATCATCCATAAACATTACTGTCTCCTCTGTAATACCTGCAAATGCTAGAATGCTTTTGAAAGATTTGAATTGCTCAGATCAAAACCCTAAAGCGGCTTACTTAGGTGGAATATCCTCGTCTTATCATTTCAAATCTTCAAAGTGACAACTTCCCATGAAAACTATGCTATCTGCTACCCTGCCGAAGTTTGATCCTTTTCTTGAACACTTTGAGTTTGAAGTGCTTCGGATACTTTCGCTTTATTATGCTTTCGGTAATAGGGTTTCTAAAAGTGCAACTAAGCACAAGACAAAAAGTGTGGAATCCACCTTGTCGGGTCTGCCTAATTAGGGGTGGATCCGGAAGGATCCGGCAAGCGGATTTTACCCTTTTTGTCCTGTGAAGATAATGAAAAAATAGCTTCCCGGCCGAAATTTGCGGTGGTCAATTGGTAAACCCGCCAACTTCAGTGCGAAGAGTTAAGGGTTCGACTCCCTCTATTCTGTCTTGAAAGTTTCAAACTGTTTTTCGGATCGAGTAATAGGTAAGGCCTTCTCGATAATCCAGAGTATACGCTCCGATACATCTACATGGTATTTACTGTGTAGTTATAGTAATCATTCATGGGTTTATTATAATGGTAGCCCTAATTATAAAACAGCACTGACAGTCATATCTTAAACTTAATACTCCCACTAGACAAGCAAACACCCAGACAAGACCCTCACAATGCATTGTCCACCCGTCTGTACATCGAGGACCAATATTCACAAAAGCCAGCTTCCATTCAAATCATGTTACATTCACTAGATCTGCTCAGTTGCCCCCCCCCCCCCCCCTATCTATTTTTAACTATAATGTGCGTACTAAGGATGTTATAAAAGTGGACGTAGAAGAACATCTTGTGTCTTGTGATTAGGTTTATATTAAATACAACGACTGCCAAACATTAATCATTTTTATTGTGAACAACTTTATTTATTTATCCAATTCACACATTGACTCCGCTAGGATAACAGATGAATCGAGGCCAATAAGTCAAATAAATATACATCAACTTGATTTTCATTTCAGGTGCTTTAACTTTATATTGAATTAATCTACAGAAATAGGTTTATTATTAAACATCATATTACATTTGAATGTTTATAAACAAGATGTTACAAGACAGTTAATGCGAAAATTTGGATGTCGATTGTAGATATTATATTGTTGTTGATGAAAATATAAAATACAGCACAGCTTGTAACTGTCGTTATTCGGCGTTTGATATTGTTTTCTAAGTGTGTTTTTCAAAACTGTTCTCCTTTGTGGGGATGCTACACTCTGTCCTTAAGTTGAGAAAAGGTTTGGAGAAGGAATGGCCCCATCGCTATGAAAACATAGAGAAATGTGACCCATCACAACACAGTATTGTCACCAGTATCGATAGATATATTCTGTCTATGACGTCACCAACCTACTTCGGTCATGCGCAGTGGAGCCAACCCGCGCACCCGGATTAGAGCCTTTTCACGATTGAAGTCTTCAGCAGTCCAATATTTACGCTCTTAACATTAATATCGCATTAATGGGAGGTCCACTCGACATCACATTTTTTACTATTTACAAGTGAAAGGATTGTATGTATGAATAAATTGTTTAATATAAAAAAAATTACAAGTTCTTTAAAGATGATTTAGCAGGAAATCATGAGTTTATATGGTAAGTGTTATTTTACATGTCCTTCAAATGGCCTAGTTCTTAGTGAACATCCACGCCTATTCAGATTTGCAGAAAACGTAATAAACTAATAATCATCATAAATAACAAGTTACACAATAAGCGAAACATGAAATTCAGTATTGCAGTAGTCAGACAAGACAAGTATATTTATAGATGATAAACAAATTTATCAATGGCGACGTTTTTGTATATATCATAATACCGTTATCAATCATGATGTATGATGCCTTACCATTGTTAATAAAGAAGTTGATCATCCATAAACATTACTGTCTCCTCTGTAATACCTGCAAATGCTAGAATGCTTTTGAAAGATTTGAAACGCTCAGATCAAAACCCTAAAGCGGCTTACTTAGGTGGAATATCCTCGTCTTATCATTTCAAATCTTCAAAGTGACAACTTCCCATGAAAACTGTGCTATCTGCTACCCTGCCGAAGTTTGATTCTTTTCTTGAACACTACTGCCAGTGAGTTTGAAGTGCTTCGGATACTTTCGCTTTATTATGCTTTCGGTAAAAGGGTTTCTAAAAGTGCAACTAAGCACAAGACAAAAAGTGTGGAATCCACCTTGTCGGGTCTGCCTAATTAGGGGTTGATCCGGAAGGATCCGGCAAGCGGATTTTACCCTTTTTGTCCTGTGAAGATAATGAAAAAATAGCTTCCCGGCCGAAATTTCCACAGTAAAATAAACTCTATCATAGTGCAAGGAGAACTTTAGAGCTGAAGTATCATCCTGTTTACATCACTACAATATCATGCATACCTGAGTCCAATAACTCCCATCGCTAAATAGCATAACATGTACTTTTTCAGCCAATGAAATGTCGTGATTTTGACCGTTGATCGCTTATTGCTTATTGCCAAGTTATAATGAGTTGATATTCGACGCTTTATTACAGTTGGAAATTTCTGAACAACTTTCAGCCAATGACATACGTTGTCTTTGTATCTTTACACTTCTAATGACCAATGAACAGAGCTGTAGCAAATTATGAACCACGTGACACTGTGGGTAATCCGAAATAATTGGCACAAACAAATGTGGAATTTGATTTTTCTGTATTTGTCATATCAACAGAATATCTCCTTATTTTGCCATTAGAACCTTTCATAAACTTGTTTACCTTAATTGAAAACAATATTACGCAAATGTAGCGCTTTTGTACTAATTCAGTACATGATTTTCCATTCCAGAATCGGAAACCACAATCCTTTTTGATAATAACTGACCCACTTTTCTTCCCGAGTCCCGAGTTGTTTCCTAGAATTGTTTAGGGGGGCATGTTCAATAACGTAAACGCTGAACTCTCATGTTCTGTCCCGTCTGGATTGTTACTGTGCGTACGAAGCTGGTGGTCTGTTTGTGGTCCCTTTGAACAAGTTTTACGCTCGGATCCTGTAATACCATATTTTCTCACTGCAGCATTGCTTTGGAATTAAAGTTCAAAATACATCATTGAACAGTTCCGCACTTTGTCAATGTACTTAAACAACTTAAATTAGCCAAATATGAAATCATCCTATTCCTCTCACATCACTTTCAGTCACCGTAGATTCTACATCAAAACATTTGATTGTAGGCATACAGTTTCCATTCTGCGGCGTAATTGAGAATCTGTTCGCTACTCATAACCACTGGGGGTCTACCTTCATCAATATTACAGACAGTTGCAGATGCAAACATACTGTTTAGAATGAGGGATTCCAAGTGTAATATGCACATTAAAACTAAAGATTCGAAGAAAGCAGAATACATATCAATAATTATTCTATATGTCTTCAGCATCTGCGGTGGTCAATTGGTAAACCCGCCAACTTCAGTGCGAAGAGTTAAGGGTTCGACTCCCTCTATTCTGTCTTGAAAGTTTCAAACTGTTTTTTCTGATCGAGTAATAGGTAAGGCCTTCTCGATAATCCAGAGTATACGCTCCGATACATCTACATGGTATTTACTGTGTAGTTATAGTAATCATTCATGGGTTTATTATAATGGTAGCCCTAATTATAAAACAGTACTGACAGTCATATCTTAAACTTAAGACTCCCACTAGACCAGCAAACACCCAGACAAGACCCTCACAATGCATTGTCCACCCGTCTGTACATCGAGGACCCATATTCACAAAAGTCAGCTTCCATTCAAACCATGTTACATTCACTAGATCTGCTCAGTTGCCCCCCCCCCCCCCCCCCCCCCCCCCTGAAGCAAGGGAGGGACGGAGGCTACATGTAGTCACGTGACTCAAGTTGCTCGAAGTTATATTCAGTTTCTACAACAACATCATGCTATCAACAATAAAAACAGTTGGTTATGTTTGAAAAGTTTTATTAGGCAAAACTTCGACAGAAAAACATTTTCGGAAATGATGACAATGCATCTGGTTTAAACGAATTATAGATATGGAAGTATTTTGTCTATTGTGTTGAGAATATGTACACCAAGAAACATCTTAGAAGTTAAAATGACAAAAACCGAGATGTAATAGATTTTGACGTTTATGATCAATGACGTCATTATGAACTGAGTGACGTCACTAGAACGTTATTGACCTCAATTGTATGTTGATTATCATTTTAAATGTGTTAAGTATTGGTGTAAACTTTTGAGGAATGATAATAATAGGTATCCCAGGCAGAGTTATCTCTTAATGAAACGGTTGGATGAAGCTGGTAGGACAACATGGGCGAGTTGTGTAAGGCAATTACTTTTCAGTTTTGGATTTGGTGATATGTGGCTGTCTCAGGATATTGGAAATATGGATAGGTTTTTGAGGTTGTTTAAAAAAATACATTCTTCTGAAAGGTTAAGATATTATTTTCAAATAAAATCACTTTTCGATACAGAATATTACATCATGAATATTAGAAATAGAGAGTTTAGGAGATATCTGTGTTTGCTAAGATTAGACGAAGTACCTATTCAACCGACTATTGGTCGACGGCAGGGTATAGATAAATGGTTGTGTATCTGTAAGAATTGTAATGGAAATGTAGTTGAAGATGTTATACACTTTATGAATGTCTGCTCTAATTATAATTCAATCAGGAGTAAGTACATTCCACCAATATTTTCTGATAGCCCTACATTTCGTTCTTATAAATTACTTGTATGCAGTACAGATCGTGAAACTGTTATTAATGTTGCCAAATATGTTAAACATTGCCTTTCTCTCCGCATTTAAGACATAGTTTTTGTCACAATCACTATGAACACTTATGTATAATTTATGTTGTACATGGGCCGATGGCCTAAAATACGGAATAAACTATTTATTGACCTCAGAGTACAGTAAACTGAAAATCAAATTATGAATTGATTCCTCATTTGTAGCAAACATATGGAGACTACAAATTAATAGCAGTTTTATTGGTGTTATAAAGTGATTCTAGTTCTGGACAATTTGAACGTAAACTATAGACATAGCAACAATGTCACATAAAAATAATGAGTAATGAATTTACATTAAATAACGTTATTACTGACTACAACTTACACATTAACTACAATTTAATATGTGAGTTTCATTCCGTGTATAAAGTAAGGTAACTAACATTATCAGGTGAGTATATATACAGTTTATATTGTGTTGTGAAATCGGACCAAGAGTGATCTGAACTAAACTGAACTGTAGCCGTCAATCTCGTTGGTCTGTTGTTTATGGTAGAGGTCTTGCCTATCTGTAATAACAAATTCGACACAGAAATTAAACAATATACACATTTTATAAATTAAGTAAAATCGTCTTTGGTATTAGTCAATACAATACAAAATGATGACATATGTTATTCCTCCTGCATCATTGCTGGGCTTTTTATGTCCTCAAACGAATTGATACTTCGTTAGATATAGAAAGTGAGTATCATCCAATATCATGTTTCATTACTTTCAATGAAACCGTACAACTATGAAGAGAGCAGCGACGCAAGACTACAAGAGCGGTGATGGCATAGCGATGTTATCGGGTTTGTGACGTCGTAGTATTGTGAGTCATAACTTGATGATGTAAAACATTGTGATGTCATTAAGTTGACGTTGACAAGGTATTGTCCACATTTACTATTTAGGAGAGCGTTTCTGTTGAACAGAGTATTTGATACTAAATGCAAACGACATCCTCATTTTGGAAATATGGAATGGAAAATAGATTCAATATTTATATAACAAGTGGTTATAAATAAACTTCTAATTGACATCACGAATGGATATCATGTCGTACCGTAACATAAGAAGTAGTAAACTTCTCCAAGTACCTGATGACATCAGTAGACCTGCTTGTATTCTGGATGGAAGTAGTTGCTCGGAGACTTCACCACTGCCCTGAGCAGAATCAAGACTGCCCCAATGACGATGCAGACGAAGTACACCCCTCCTGTTATAGTTCCAACTACGGCTCCGATACTTAAGCTTAATTGGACACCGAAGCTGAAAATATTAAAGGCTTGAGTCATTTCATCGCAATCCAGTCAACACATAGCATAAGTACGGTTAAGTCGTCTAGTTTCAATTATGTCAGACAGGTACTCGTAAGGGGGTTCATTATGTCAGACAGGTACTCGTTAGGGGGGTTCATTATGTCAGACGTGTACTCGTTAGGGGGGGGGGGGAGGGGTCATTATGTCAGATAAGTACTCGTTGGGGGGGGGGGGGGGGGGGGGGGGGGGGGAAGGGGTAATTATGTCAGATATGTACTCGTTAGGGGGGTGGGGGAGGGGTAATTATGTCAGACATGTACTCGTTAGGGGGGTAATTATGTCAGACATGTACTCGTTAGGGGGGTTCATTATGTCAGACAGGTACTCGTTAGGGGGGTTTATTATGTCAGACATGTACTCGTTAGGGGTGGGGGGGGGGGGGGTAATTATGTCAGATATGTACTCGTTAGGGGGGTGGGGGGGGAGGGGTAATTATGTCAGACATGTACTCGTTAGGGGGGTTTATTATGTCAGACAGGTACTCGTTAGGGGGGGTTCATTATGTCAGACATGTACTCGTTAGGGGGTTTCATTATGTCAGACAGGTACTCGTTAGGGGGGTTCATTATGTCAGACATGTACTCATTAGGGGGGGGGGGGGGGGGGGAGGGGTAATTATGTCAGATATGTACTCGTTAGGGGGGTTTATTATGTCAGACAGGTACTCGTTAGGGGGGGGGTGGGTTCTTTATGTCAGACATGTACTCGTTAGGGGGTTTCATTATGTCAGAGAGGTACTCGTAAGGGGGGTTCATTATGTCAGACATGTACTCGTTAGAGGGGGGGGGAGGGTTAATTATGTCAGATATGTACTCGTTAGGGGGGTTCAGTATGTCAGACAGGTACTCGTTAGGGGGGTTTATTATGTCAGACATGTACTCGTTAGGGGGGGGGGGGGGAGGGATAAGTATGTCAGATATGTACTCGTAAGGGGGGGGGGGGGGGTGGGGGGGGAGTGGTAATTATGTCAGACATGTACTCGTTAGGGGGGTTTATTATGTCAGACAGGTACTCGTTATGGGGGTTCATTATGTCAGACATGTACTCGTTAGGGGGGGGGGAGGGGTAATTATGTCAGACATGTACTCGTTAGGGGGGTTTATTATGTCAGACAGGTACTCGTTAGGGGGGTTCATTATGTCAGACATGTACTCGTTAGGGGGGGGGGGGAGGGGTAATTATGTCAGAAATGTACTCGTTAGGGGGGGGGGGGGGGGGGTTCTTTATGTCAGACATGTACTGGTTAGGGGGGTTCATTATGTCAGACATGTACTCGTTAGGGGGGGGGAGGGGTCATTATGTCAGATAAGTACTCGTTGGGGGGGGGGGGGGGGGGGGGGGGGAAGGGGTAATTATGTCAGATATGTACTCGTTAGGGGGGTAATTATGTCGGACATGTACTCGTTAGGGGGGTTCATTATGTCAGACAGGTACTCGTTAGGGGGGTTCATTATGTCAGACATGTACTCGTTAGGGGGGGGGGGGGGGGCGAGGGGGAGGGGTAATTATGTCAGACATGTACTCGTTAGGGGGTTTATTATGTCAGACATGTACTCGTTAGGGGGGTTCATTATGTCAGACATGTACTCGTTAGGGGGGGGGGATGTCAGACATGTACTGGTTAGGGTGAGTTATTTATGTCAGACATGTACTCGTTAGGATAAATTAATTATGTCACACAGGTACTCGTTAGGGTGAGTTAATTATGTCACACAGGTACTCAATAGGGGGAGTTCATTATGTCAGACAGGTAACTCCTTGTGTTGTTTAAACTAATTGTAAGGATTATGGGGTGTAGGGGTAATTGGTTGTAGGGGTAATGGGCTATAACCGAACTCACGTACAGGCATTCACAATCATCCGGTGCAAAGAAGATATAGGCGCAGCAATATTCAGACTTGCAGGAGTATGCATGCATGTAATAACCTTTAAGTCTCTGCCTGCATGCGGTGTGGTTATTTCCTATAGATAAAAGAAAAGGTACATGTAGGTTTAAATTTAAGTTGAAGTTCAGAACTGTCGTCTCCGAGGTGTATCACTCAGTATTCCCCCGTTTTTAATAAAGGTGCCTCGGAGACTTCTTCATTTACAAATACTTATTAAAGGGGCTCGCCGTCCGTTGGCCTAATCCGTATAGACCCGGGCTGAGCAGCTTGTCCGCAAACGAGTCAAACTACGCTTCACTGCTGAGATTGCGAGTTGAGAAGGATTTAGGATTCGCTTCTCGGTAGGGGATTCCCCTCGCGAGTCGTGCGCTCTGATTGGTTAATGTTATCTCGACCGGAACATTTGGTCGTTAAATATAGAAATCAGAGTGACTTGATCTTCACAAACCTAGCAGTGATGGCAAGCGTATGTTCATGTAGAAATTCCTGTAGTCGTGTAGAGAGGAGGGGAGCCTGTCTTTGTAGGCAAGCAGGCAGATCGTGTGGAGAGTTATGCAGTTGTGAGACACATCGAGTCGCTTGTGCGAACAGATGCGTCATGGATACCAACCCCGGGCCAGAGGTTTGTTTTTTGTTGTTGTTTTTGTTTCAACATGATTGATTTTTTAAATTTACGAACTACATAAAATTTATAAAAGTAAGGAGAAAAAATATCTAAAATTATCAATATGTATTACAGATGACGTACCGATCGTACATATAACATACACCCAGGGACCAAAAGTTCTTCCAAAACTGGCATTTTCCATAGAAAACCGTAATTATATCCATAATTAACCGTTGCAAGAATAATTTTCATAATTTAACTGTGTGTAAAATCGTTATCAAATATATACCAAAAGATTGGAAATCACTTCCGCTACATACACATAATTTCCATTTTAGTTTTCGTTGAGTGTCAAGAAAATTGTCTGCATGTAAGCAAAGCATATACATCATACATCAATAATTTAACATGGCGGCCAATGGGACATTGATACATGAACTTGTATATAAGTTCTTCAGTCGGATGTCATTTGATGAGTGATCAACATAAAAGATGAACGAAAATACAAATGCAAAACTAACATAATTTCAAAGATGTTTGTTAAATTTTACAACAATTTGACTAGAATATTCTTGCAAAGGTTAATTAACATGTAAATTTTTAATACTTACCCCACTTCAGATATTGCATATTACCTTGTACTTCCCATAAGAGATTGGAAAGAGTCGAATCCTTGTCCTTTACGAAGTAATAGTGTGAATAACACGTAGACAGGTTGCGCGATCTAGCCGGAAGGCGAGACCAATCTATCACGTGAGAACGTGACGTAATCATATTTCCTTTTATCGGGATTCGGCAAAGACGTGTTTCTTGTCTACAGGTTTTTTGTCTAAGTTTTCGCTATTTGTTGCAACATCTTAACCTACGGTATGTATCTCTATTATCTACAATACCAACGAAGTGTGTGAATAAAGCATTGGTTCACTTACCATATCAACGAAATTTTCATTGTTCTTCACTTTAAAATTTTCACCCTTCCCGCATCTCATCACGTTTTCGGCCCCATTTTGCTTCAATTTTAGCTTCTTAGGGCCCTCTTGTTTCATGTTTCACATGTATAACTTCATTTTCTATCCCTGTTTCACTGTTTTGGGCCATTTTTGACCACGTATACATTCTCGCTGTTTTCCCATTTTTTCCACTTGTGCTTATTCCTACGCCGAAGCACATGTTATGTTTTTCTCAATTTTTTGACTGAGTAAAGCTCGTTTGGCTTTGGGATATGTTCAATGGTGATTATTATATGTTTGCAATCCCTTTTGGGTTTGTTTGTAACTGAAATATTGTTCGTTTTCCCCTTTTTCAAACGCACTTTTTTCTTTTGCTGTTTGGCCTTTTTGGGTAGTTACACGCCCATCTCGGGTGTTGACTGTGTAGCTATTTTTAGCACTTGCTTCACCCTTTGTTTATCTCGCTTGAGATTTGTTTGTATTGGTTGTTTATGATGCTTTCTTCATTTCACACTCGTATGGTAACCATTGTGTTACTGTTTTTTGTGTGTATTATAGCATGCTTGTATTGTTTTGTTTACATTCAATTTTCAAATGGAAAAATAAATTTTTCATTTCTTAATAATTTAAATGTAATTTAAATTTAACTTCTACCGCTTACTACTAAATAATGCTTGCATTTTTGCTTGCTTTTTATTTTTTCTTTTGCTGTGCTTGAGTGTTTGTAGTATTTGGTAAATACTTTACATTGGCAACTGTAAACATACTTCTGTTGTAAGGTTTGTTTACCTTTCTATTTTAAAGGGAATCTATACTCCCTTTATCTTGTGTTTGCCTTTGTTTATGTTGGTTGTTTCTGTTTTTTACAGTCAATCTCTATGCGAGTTTACTGCTCATGTTGCAGATCGCAAAAATCTGCTAGGGACCCCCACCCTCTCTGTCCAGACTGTGGGGTCACAGTGTGACGATTCAACTAAGTGCATATACTGTCGGCCTCTCACCACTGCTCAGTTCAAGGCCTTTACGGCAGCGAGAAGGAAGCGGTTTTCTCAGAGAAAACACAGGACTATGTCGGAAAAGTCTGCTCCTTCCTCCCGGGACGATGTCTCTGTCCCTGGTGATACTGACTGTGTACCAGTGACAGTTGTAGCCTCTAGTGTGTCTTCAGAACCTTCTTCTGCTTCTCAGAAGAGGGTTAGGCATGGGCCCACTTTGGAGGAGGTGGAACAGGGAGTCAACCCAGGTGCCCCTGTGATCGACCCCAACCTCCTGATATCTCTTGTCAGCAGAGAAGTGGGGAGGTTGTTCGAGGCACGCGCTGCGCAGGACGTTCCAGTGCCTGTGCCACCTCCACAGAAACAACCTCCTCCTGTGCGTCCACCCTAGGAGTCAGTGGTTAGAGACGTGTCTGAGGACCAGCTTCGTGTGGAGCGTTCCTCCACTGTGCAATTCAGGGATGCTCCGATGGATTACAGTCACCATCACCCTTATGACCAGCGCCAGGACAAGTGCGCTGGTGATAGCTTCCGTTTTGGGGAGGCTAATGGGGAATTCGTCTACAAGGATCGGCTCAAGATCTCCCAGGCGCTCACGCTCTCCTCGGCGCTCCCGCTCACCTCGGCGCTCCCGTTCTCGGCGCTCCCGCTCTCCTCGGTGCTCACCCCGGCGCTCACCTCGGCGCTCTCACTCTCCTCGGCGCTCTGAGACGAGCATCTAGAGGAGGTGTCGGATGACAACCCAAGTCACACTTGTAATACGGCACCGTATTTACTTGGATTGCAGACAGGCTTGTCACGTGTCCTTCCCCCATCCAGGCGGCGGACAAGAGGTTCGCCATTTGGGATGAGCCAGAGCTCCTCATTCCTCCACGCCCTACCATCAAGTAAGCCATTGAGAACCTCGACGAGGATTTTGCCAAGCTGGACTTGAATCCGTCAATCCACCTTTCTAAGACTACTAGCAGCAGATACAAGGTGCACTCCATGAAGTTGTACCAGTCAGGTGCTGTGCAAGACGACCAGGTGCGTCTGTTGTCAGACGCGTCACAGGCCTTATACAAGGTACAGGACGCCAAGTTAAAGAACATTGACACTGAGCTAAAGCGGTCGCTCATCCCGATGTCGGCGTTGGTCTCCTCCTTGGAGGCAGTGACTCAGGATCTAACTGAGGACAATCCTTCCCGTTTGGATCATCAGGCCACCGTCTTCAAGGGGCAGGCTAACGCCTGCGCAGACATTCTAGGCCATGTGGTCGGCCATTGCGATGAACACGGTCGTTCGTCGCACTGGTTTGCTTCAACCATGCCAGTGGGAGGAAGAATTCAAGAAATCTCTTGTGCTCGCTCCCGTATCATCAGAGACACTCTTCGGTGATAAGATCAAGGAGGTCTTTAAGGAACAGTCCGACAAGGCTCAGGCTGACTTCACCTTTCAAGCCTGTAAGCTCGTTGCGCACACATTTCCAACCAACACCAGGAAAGGCTCCCATGTGTATACAGGATGCAGGAAGTCGGTCCATAGGGCCTACCAAACCAAGCACCGTGCCAACAAGAGGGGAGGTTTCGACTCTGGTCGGGGCCAATACCAGGCCAAGACTCAGGCTTCCCGGGGACGAGCTCCTACGAACCCCGGGAAGAAGAACACCCCGTACAAGTCCAGATGTTGAAGGTCTGGGAACACACGACTGGAAACTCCCGCCTCCAGTCGTCCCTGTTACAGATACACCAGTAGACGGGAGACTGGGGGTCTTCTGGCCAAACTGGACAGATCTAGAGGACCCCTTCGTCACCAACATTCTTCAGACCGGCTACAAGTTGCCAATAGTCAGGTCTCCGCCTCTGACCAACCTGCCCCGGTCACCCGAGTATTCCCCAACCCAGCTACTTCAGCTGTCCAACAACATATCGATTCTTTTGGACAAGTGTGCTTTAGAGACTGTGTCACATCCAGAGAGCACCCCAGGTTTCTACTCTCCCATCTTCCTCGTCCCCAAGAATAACTCGGAGAAGATGCGGATGATACACAACCTGGTGGTGTTCAACGAACTCTGCCTGGCAGAGCCTCCACACTTCCGGATGACGTCCTTGGACCAGCTGCGTTCCAAGCTAGTCCGCGGGGACTGGCTGGTCAGCCTTGATCTGCAGGATGCCTATCTGCTCGTCCCGATCTACAGGCCCCACAGAAAGTACCTGAGGTTTGTATTCCAAAGTATACATTACCAATGGAAAGTCCTCCCATTTGGAATTTCCACGGCCCCGTGGCTTTTTACCCGCATCATGACACCAATCGCGCGGTTTCTGCATCTCCGGGGGATCGAGTTTGATCCTTACATTGACGACTGCCTGATGAGCCATGCTGCTCCTCTCGTGCTACGCAAACAATCGCAGTTTGCAATCGATCTACTTCACCAACTCGGGTGGATTGTCAACGAGGAGAAGTCCCATTTTCCTCACGGACCTAGATCTGGTGAAGGTCCCTCCAGACAGGTGGTCCAAAATTCAGACCTTTGCGACAATATGACACTCAGGGAGTGGCAGTCCCTTCTGGGTCTCCTACTTCCGCTCAGTACCTCACCACCAGGGGACGCCTGATGCTTCGGCCTCTGCAGAGGTTCCTGTCCCGTTCATTCAGCGGGACGATCTGCAGGTGAAGTTCCCTCTCCCAGTAGGTCTCCATCCTTATCTGCGTTGGTGGACGACCCGGTCGAACGTCTGAGAGGGAGTCTCCTTGACAGACTTCCCTCCGGATTTCCAACTGTTTGTGGACGCGTCACACCAAGGGTAGGGCGCCCATCTGGAGGACAGGACGGCAGCAGGGCTGTGGTACGTGCAAAGCCAGTGGCACAGCAACAATTTGGAGTTGCAGGCAATGATTTTGGCAGTCACTCACTGGCTACCGGTTCTTCCGCACTCTCGCCTTCTAGTGGCTTCAGACAACTCCACAGTCGTGTGTAGTCGATAAAGAACCAGGGCACGACGAGCTCAAGGAGGCTTCTAGACCAGACCTTTCAGCTGTTCGAACTGTTAGACTTGAACCACATTCAGATAAAGGCACGTCACATCCCAGGTTGTCAGAACGTGTTGGCAGACGCTCTGTCTCGACAGGACAAGCCATCTCCGACAGAGTGGATGCTTCACCCGGAAGCATTCGACCTTCTGTGCGCAAGTCTGCATCGTCCTCTGATCGACCTATTCGCGACAAAATAACAATGCACGTCTGCCAGTGTATGTGTCTCCCCTGCCCGATCCAGCAGCGTGGGCAGTGGACGCTCTATCTCTAAGTTGGGAGGGTCTGGACGTTTCCTCCTCCCATACTGCTCCCAAAAGTGGTGGCAAAGATAAAGGCAACGAAATCGCTACGATCCAGCTCCGTTACCTCAGTGGCCTCGACTGTTGTTACACCCGAACAGTCGTCTGCCTCACCCAGACCCAGAGCGGTTTAATCTGTCCGCCTGGGTCATTTGCAGAAAGCTTTGAAATCAAAGGGGTATTCGTCACGGGTGGCAAGTGCCATTTCACAGGCTCACAGGGTATCCACTAGGTCACTCTATGATGACAAGTGGTTATCGTTTGAGAAGTTTTGCGCCTCTCGTTCCAGGGACCCCTTGAGTGCTTCTCTGCAGTTCGTGGCGGAGTTTCTTCTGCACCTCTGTAATACGAGACATTTGAAAGGGGGCACCATTTCAACCTACTTGTCGGCCCTCAATTCCGTTTTGTCTGTTAAAACGAACAGAAAACTTTCCAAAACTCCTGAACTTATTGCGATGCTGAAGTCATTCAAGCTGGAGGACCAGAAACAGAAATTATGTCCCCCGGCTTGGGACCTCAATTTGGTCCTTCGGCATCTGCGAGGTTCTCCTTATGAACCCCTAGATGAGGCCTCCTTTGAGGACTTAACACGGAAAACTGCGTTTCTCATCAATCTAGCCACAGCGGCTAGAGTGAGTGAGATCCACGCTCTCGATGTGACGAGAGTGCGTTTTGAGACATCTCGTCATTTGGCTGTTCATCTAGGGCTGCTCTGGAACTTCGTTGCAAAGAACCAACTTCCAGGGCAACCAGACAGAAAGTTTATGATTCCTCCTCTTTCTTCCATAGTACATGACACACAGAGAGAGGAGCTCTCTCTGTGTCCTGTAAGAGTACTCCGAGAGTACATTCGTATTTCGGAGAGTAGGCAGAAAACTCACAAAAGGTTGTTCATACCTTTTTTAGCTGCAGCCAATGGTAAAGTCAACAGAAACACCATTGCGCTGTGGCTCCGCCAAACAATTTTGGCAGCGTATGATGCTGAGGGTTTACCTCACCCACCGACAAATAACCACCATGAAATCCGGGCTCTGGCCTCAACGATGGCGTTCCACAGGAACATTTCTGTTCCTCAAATCATGGAGGGGTGTTTTTGGCGGTCCACTACGGTGTTTGCTAGCCATTATTTGCGTGATCTGGCAGTAGAGGATGTGCACTGATTACAATCCTTTGGACTGTTGGTCGTGGCTCAACAGCTCACCCGACCACGGCTGCACTAGGGACCTATGTTTTACCATCACGCTAGCCTTAAGGTTCTTCCTTGCTGTGTCAGGTTGTTCCTATAAGTGCTCTGACTTATGTCATTCTTCCCCTTACAGGAGTTGGGGTCATTTGTCTTGCCTCCTCTGGTGGGTGGGTCCTCGTCGAGACCTGCCCGCCATCCTCTACTGTCGGATCAACATGCAATATCTGAAGCGGGGTAATTATTAAAAATTTATTAAAATCTAAATATTCTAGATATTTAAAAATACTTACCCCACTTCTAAGATTCAGCCCGCCCAGCGAGGACCGACTCCTCCCCACAGATGTTCTCTTCTTGGACCATAGTCAGGAAATATGATTACGTCACGTTCTCACGTGATAGATTGGTCTCGCCTTCCGGCTAGATTGCACATCCTGTCTACGTGTTATTCACACCATTACTTCGTAAAGGACAAGGATTCGACTCTTTCCAATCTCTTATGGGAAGTACAAGGTAATATGCAATATCTGAAGTGGGGTAAGTATTTTTAAATATCTAAAATATTTAGATTTTAATAAGTCTATTGTATAGGTGATAACGTTTTTATTGACGGAGATAACAATAATCTATATGCTATTTATTTCAGTAGGATTTAGAATCGTAATTGATAAATGTATCACTAAGTAAACAATTACGTTGTAATTCTAATTTATTTATAATTTTTGTTTTATATTTGCAAAAGCTAAAATTTTCAAAACGTTTTTATATGCAGTTGTGTATTATTAGGTTAGCTCAATAATAGGCTTTCTGACCATATTACTAAAGTTTTATTTTTTAAATTCTTTTCGTAGTTTTTATGAAATGGCTTAGAAAGTATTACACAAATATACTTACAAGAAATTGACAATTCTATTAGTTAACCTTGACCATTATTTACTCCTGAATCCTGAATCTACTTCATTCGTAGTTTGAAATAACTAATTCGTCAGGATTTCCACGAGGAGCCAGGTGCCATTTCTCCCCCATCACCATTCTCACCCCCTCAAGAGGCGACGAGAAAAAGAAAGAAGACGAACCCAGGGTCGTGTCCAAAACAGCAAGCGCTTATAATCGCTCATTGAATGCTCAATGTAGCGCTCAAGTAGCGCTTCTTCTCTCCTGAACGATACGGTAAAAAACCTCAAAGTTCGCTCACCTTGCTACGTAGCGCTACATTGAGCAATCGCGTAAAAAGTAATCGCTAATTGAGCGATTACTTTAAAACCTCTCTTGAACACTGCCCTGGTACATCAGTCAAGCGACGTCTGATCGTTGATGCTCCTGCTGCAGAGACTATGGAGTGGGAGGCAACACAACAGCATACTGCCAGAGTGACGGTTTGTATTTGCATGTTTGTATCTTGGCCACATATGAATGACAATGAACACAAGACTGTCATAATATTCAATGAGCTATTTTATTTAGGCATAAATTATACAGAATATCAACAAACAGTAGGAGTTCTAATGAGGAAGCACAAATGTACAATATCATTAGATATTAATTCAACCTAAAACAAGTTCAATGTTGACCAAAACTTTGTGCCTCTGTGTCTCTCTGTGCCATTTGATGAATGAAAATTTGATGAATGAAGTTATTGATTAATTTGAACACTTTGAATGCAATCAATTGTCAGTCTGTCTTTTTATGGGAATTTGTGAGGCACCAGGATCTGTCATCATTGCGGCGCATAACGACAGAGCTGTTCCTCAGAGCACCGTCAGCATTTACGGACTACAGTGCTGGTTACAGCGGACCGACACCAGACCCACCTGGCTCAACAGAACCTTCGCCTGACTGGTGCACGTGTGGCAACTGCAGGCCGATGCCAACCGCTCAAGAAAACAATTGTTGTCATAAGGACCAAAAGGGGACGGTAACAAGGGGCCAATGTGCAACTGCTACAGACTGAACCCTACGTTTGTGAATGCCATGATGGCAGGTTACTTCGATCTACTGCGCATGAAGAAGAGGGAAACAACGTCACCTACAGATATCACGCATACCGGAGTTACATCTTCCTGGCCCATGGACCACTCGAGAGCAGGAACAGACGTGTCGTGCCATCTTGTTGTGTTTTGGCCATTCAACAGCGCTACCCGGATCCAAATGGACATTACACTGGTTATAACCAGTCTAGACTTTCAGAAAGACAGTACTTGAATAATAAAAACACAAAGTAAAATAAGCTAGCATTTCCAGAACGAATAATGGCGTCGCATTTACAGCAAAATTACATGGTAGTATTTTTAATGTGATTATTGATATTCGTTATTGGGAACCATTATTCCTCAATGTACATATTGAATGTAGCTATGTTTTCATGGACAAATTCTTTTTTATGTATTGAGAATCAAATTTTCTCTGGAAGATATTGTTTGAATAATGTTAATTATTCAATAGTCAATGTTGACGTTCTTTTCTCAAAGGAAGGTCGCTTGGTGTTGATCTCATCCTGGAGACATGATCTCTGACAAGCTCTGCGATGGTGGACATGGCCTCTTTGCAATGGAGCGGGATATTTTCCGAGGATCATCATAGGCCAGCTTAATTGGTCTCTTCATGGGCTTGTCATCCTTTGCCTTTTCCTCAAACCCATCACTTGGAGGTCCCATTTGTAGCCATAGCTCTTCACAATCTTAGTGGACCTGGCTGTCCACTTCTTTGATTTCTTGTTGTAGTTGCCACCGAAACTGCAAAAAATAATGAAAATATGCAAGTGATGTCTTCATTACATTAGTACATATATTATATCCATATATTATACATATGTTCTATATGTAATGCTTATAGAATAATTCAAATGGTGTGTTACATGTTACTACAGAATTAAATGATTTATTACCTCTTTTCTCCTGCTTTGTTGATTTGTTGGGGCCTGTTCAGGTGATAGTTATGGTCTATCGCAGCCAGCAGGTTTCCAGCGAGGTATCCAGGGAACCTGAATGACAAAATATAACATTATGGTTGATGTCTATTGACATTAATATTTTATTACCATTTTATTTTAACATTTTATTTTAGAATTTGGTATACAAATGGACACCTGTGAGGCAATTATGTATAACATATACACTTACTGATAGGAGACTCGCTTTGGACAGTACATCAGGAGGTGGCTGTTGAAGTGTACCAGTATGTCTGAAAAGAAAACATATCATAGTAAGTATATAGTATATAGTAAGTAAGTATATACAATTACAGTAACTATTTATTTAACCATTGACAACAATAACAACACGAGATAAATGCAATAATCTTAAAACAGTACCTGTAGTTGCGGAAATAGGGGAACATCTTCAGGAAGCGGGGTTCTGTGACCAGTTGTCTCAAAGTATCCATCTCCGGACTGGACTTCTCCAACCATAGTCGCCCATTCGTGCTGGTTTGTCACATGACACAGCAGTCGCACCCATGTCTCCTGAAATTAAACAATCTAAACATTTAGAACATTTACCTGACCTATGATTTATGACAAATGAAATTTGTCTGTTGAAGAAGCTAGAATAAAGAATCAAGTGATGAATTTGTGGTAATATTATTAGCTAATAAATAGAGAAAATCATTTTACATATTTCTATCAACATTACCTACATTTAACGAGCGAAAGCGAGTTAGATACCAATACCATCCACGAGTTTCATAAATATGTTAATAAACGGGACGGAGTTTAGTATTTTATTTATTACACGCTCTAAATTAATGAAATATGTAATTAAAGTTTACTATTCATTCATGTAGATGTGCATAGGGATCCCGGATACATCTCTTACCATGGACGCATAACGCCATCTTACTAAACACCAAAAAATAGACCAAGCAAATATCCGCTAATAACAGTTTCAATTTTAAACAATACAATTTCAAAACAATCATTACATTGTCTTTATGTTGAACTATAAGAAGCGCAAATTTGCAAATAAACAAAAACATTGTATTGATCTCACTAGATCATATGAATGATGTCAGGTGATTGTGACGTCATCGGAATGCGACTGTTATCAAGCGCGATTCAGTTAGGCTAGTTACAGTTGTATGTAGCTGCAGTTGCTTTGCAAAAATAGCTCTGTAACACCCTGATGACAATGTTACTGGGAAGTAAAGTTACATACAGTTCTGCAGTTAGTTTTATCTAGCGAAATTGTGGGGATCATTGTTGCCGATGAAGTTAACATTGACGGCACAAATTGCTGACATCACCGCCGAAAATGGAGTTCTGACTTTTATAGCAAATGTTAAAATTATATATCAGCATTGATACTTACCTTGAAGCATTTTTATTAATTTATCTTGGTATGTTATCCTCTGTAACAACAGACAGACGTGAACAATGTCTCCACAACCTTGAAAACTTACATGTCGACACGAAGCAATTTTTTTACATTCTAAACAATCAAAACCATTCCTCAAAAGGAGAAGAAAATATCAAAATGTACCTGGATTACAATGTAGTTGCAATAATACTCAACTGACGACTGTCACAGGATACGTGTGTTCAACGTGACGTTTATTCCTTGTAAATTTACATAAACTGAGGCTACGTCAAGTTACATGACGAAGCAAAATGGCGGTCAACTCCCGAAAGCCGTAACGAGATAACATGTGTGTCGAGGGAACTAACTCTGAATCAACCAAGGGATACTGATTGACGGTAAATTGTGATAGAAGCGTCCGTACAATATTAATCATAACGACGTTGCGTGAAAAAACATGTCCCAAGAAATCCAGTGCGATCCCAAAGGCCATATGACTACTGGAAAGTAGTTCCGATTGCGATCGCTTTCACGTGCAATGTTTCACAACAGTGTTGAATAACATTTCGATGTTTCACAACAGTAGTATCTTCAACGAGAGTGTAATAAATAATATTTAATACAGTGATTACAATGTCAGAACAGTAATGCATTATTAGATCACACATTTTAGAAACAAGTCTAATTCAATGTTTACAAAATCTGCCTGTTTGTTCAATGTAGCAATGTAAAAACTTAGAATTTTCACGGATTGTTACTGAAGGACTTCCATACAGGATAGATTAAATGTCGTATCCAGTGGTGTAAAAATACATATTATTTCTTAGGTAAGTAAATTTTCCGCAAATGAAAAAGAAATGTTCAGGATCTTCATACAAATGACCGCATGAACATTCGGGGGTTTGAGAGAGATGTCTTTTGAAAATCGTGGGAATTTAGATCTGAGCATTGGAGTCTCAGACGACCATGGTATATTTGAGAGGTTCTAGAACCTTGATTTAAGTTAAAGTATATATTATTGTTTTTACAGAAACTGGCCTTAAAAGAAGTTATGTTGTTTTCGTTTCTTTTTTCAGGAGGAATAGAATTCCAATCTTCAATAGTTCTAGGTATAAACGTTTTCTTATATTGAGATGTCCGACAATTGAAAGTTTTCAGTTTGCTTTTATCTCTAAAATCCCGATTTGTCGTTGCACCTAATGTAGGCGGCACCAGATCGTTGAGGTGTAATTTTAGTTTGGTAAAATTTATTTTGGTGGTTGGAAGTGCCGCCCCTTATTGCGAGTTATCTCCCTTCTCAAGTATCGCTGCCATGCACAACGTGCTTTCCATGCTCCTTCGCTTTCGCAGTATTATAACCCGCCCCTGCTTCAATGCTTTCAAATTATAAAGCAATATAATCAATGTACCATGGCAATCCAAGAAAGAAAATCTCAACGTATAAATGCAGGTAGCAAACTTGATGAATTGATAGAATTGGAGCGGGAAAATGCCGAGTCGCCTCTGGGTCTGGCTGTACCCAAATTCAACGGTAAGCAAGCAAAACCTTCAAAACGGTCTTTGGAAACGGAGGTCTATCGTCTCGAAGAGGAAATTCGGACACTTAGGCTAGAAAACAAACTCAAAGCCTTACAAAAGGAAAAAGCTTCTCTCTTATTTCCATCTTTGTCACGTGCCGAAGTTACATCCCCACAACAATCCCCTGCTAGACAACCTACCGCAAGTCCAGATGCTAGGCCTACTGAAACTGATTCTGTGGCAACTCTTCAAACAGTGCTCTCCAATACAGGTATAAACACTAATTGTGCATCTACTTTAAAGGGCAAACCTTTACTTATAGTTGATTACGTCTGGGATGTAAAGGGGACGGAAAAAGAAGATAAGGGTCAAGATCAAAATACTCAGAAACATTGGATAGTGGTAACTTTTGAACAATGGGGCTATGCCAACCTGAAAATCATGTCTAAACTTATGCAGGAAGGCCAACTTCAAGGTCAGGCCATGGAAGGTTACCTGAAGTATTCAAGAGACATTTGTCGACTGGCCTCAAAATATACTTGGAGAAGTGTGTTCTGTTATGATAGAGAATACAGTGAACGACAAGTTGAGGATGGCTTTGCTTGGGGTACCTACAGACCAGATCTTCATGATTTTTGTCTTGAGATAAAACACTCAGATTACAACTACAGGGGTACTATGGGTAATGCGAATAAAGGAAGAGTAAGAGGCCCTTTTCTACCAAATGGGAAAGAAATCTGCAGAAGATTCAATTCAGTGGATTGTACGAGTTTTGATTGTAAACTTGCGCATAACTGTGCCCTCTGTTACTCACAGCAACACTCAGCTAAAAATCATAGTACCTCAGTTCCAAGATGGCGGAGTCCCCCCACACCAGGGTTTCAACAACCTTTTCAGCAATTTTCTCAATCAAAAAACTAATGACCACCCCTCCTGAACCTGTGACCTTTATTGACAATTTTGATACACAGTGTAACAGAGTTAATTATGTGGCTCACCCTTATGCAAACGACTTTAACTTGAAGTATGAAGAGTGGGAAGCCCTACTACCCCCAGATGATAAAGATAGAACTTTTATTTTGAATGGTGTTAATGAGGGTTTCAAGATAATTGATGATGATAAACTTTGTAATATAGAACCATGTTGTGTAGAGAACTATCAATCAGCCTTGAGCAGTAGAAAAGCAGTTGACATTCAAATCCATGAGGAGATTACTCATGGGAATTATGTGGTATGTTCGGAGATGGCGACCATATGCAGTGCGATTGGTGCCATTCGGTAAAGTAATGGAAAGATACGCTTGATTCATGATGCAAGCAGACCGATATGATGTGGATTGAACTCTTACGTATCCAATTGTTCCTGTGAGTACATGGACTTGAGGGAAGCAACAAAATTTCTCTCAAGTAACTGTTATCTTGCTAAAGTAGACTTAAGCAGTGCCTATCGATCTGTACCCATTCACCCTTCTTACTATAAGGCAACAGGACTACAGTGGCAGTTTGAGGGTGACAGATACCCGACTTACATGTATGATACAAAACTGCCCTTTGGGGCAGCCAAAAGTCCAAAACCATTTCAAACTTTGTCTTCAAGTGTATGCCGTATGATGAAATATCATTTTGACATTGTGGTTGTTGCGTATCTGGATGACTTTCTGATTATATCCCCTACCGAAGACGAATGTGCACATGGATTACGTCTTCTCTGTGCTGTCCTGTGAAGACTAGGCTTTCGAATCAACTGGTCAAAACTAGATGGTCCTTCGCAATGCCTTACTTTTTTAGGAATCTTAATCAACACCCAAAATATGACCTTAGCACTCACAGAAACAAAACTGGCTGAACTTGTACACACTCTCAAATCTTTCACTTTGCGTAAACGGGCCAGTAAACGTCAACTGCAATCACTTGGGGGATTACTCAATTGGGCAGCTCAAGTTATTTATGGTGGGCGAACATTTCTCCGCAGAGTGATTGAACTACAGGGTGTACTTCAGTTACCAACTCATAAAGCAAAACTGACTAGGGAATTTCATGCTGATATCAACTGGTGGCTGCAGTTTATTTCTGTGTTTAATGGTACTAAGTGTATTTTGGACAATAAGCCTATAACCACGGTTCATACGGATGCATGTACAGTAGGATCTGGTGGTGTGTATGAAGGGGACTATTTTCATGTGAACTGGTCTATAGATATGCCCTGTGTTAAAGATTGGCATATAAAATATAAAGAAGTCATGGCCATTATATGGGCATGTTTCCGGTGGGCTCCCTTGTGGAGAGATAAACACGTGATACTCTTCACTGACAACATGACAGCAAAATCAACTCTAACCAAATCTACATCTGCCATTTCTCAGAGCTTTGTGTTTTATAACTTCAAATTGAGAGTGAAACATATTGCTGGTAAAGGCCCCTTCACAACCCATCGTGCGTGCAATTCGTTCGTACGTTTTTTGGGGAGGCCACGGTCGCTACGTTTTTCTGAAAACGTAGGGTGGATTTAATCAAGAACAGAGAGGGAGTTTGCCAACGCACGTCAAACGCACGTCGTACGTACGTGGCCATCAACACGTCTGGCAGTGAGGAGGTGCGTGCATCGTACGATGCGCACGTGGTACGTGCGTGTGCCGTGCGTACAACGTGCGTACAACGTGCGTGTGATGTGCGATTGTCACATTGTCGTACGGGGGCCGTGCGTCTCACGTACAGTGTCCTTACACCACGCACGTTGTAAGTGCGTGCGAGTGCAATGAGGTTTTTCCCACCCTATTGACAGGTGCTTGGTACACATTGTCAATCCACAAGATGCCGCCCATTCCACCGCTCCGGGTCCTGATGCCCCAAGATCAACTTCAGATGGCAGCTCAGGAGTTGTGCCCAAAACGTGCGTTGTACGTGCTTACTCGGTACGTTGTACGTGCTTACTCGGTACGAACGACGTGAGTTTTCTTTAATTATTTGATAGTTAAACTTTGGACGTGCCGAGTAAGCACGAACTACGCACGTACAACGCACGTTGTACGCACGTGCAACGTGCGTCGTTCGTAGAGAAAGTGTGAGTGGGTAAGCTTGAAAAAAACGCACGATGTCGGTGCGTTGTGCGTGCGGTTGTCGTACAGGGCACGCACGTCGATCGTACGGAGGAAAATTCGCAGCCCGTTCGTAGACTGCACGCAGCGAAAGTTCTGCATGCACTAAAAGTTCTACGACGAGTCTGCGTGCTCCAAATTTGTCCAAAATCGGTACGGCGTCGGTACCGAGGACGCACGAATTCCCCAATTTACCCCACGTTTTTGTCGGTAGACAGCACGCAGCTGCACGTACGACGGGTTGTGAAGGGGCCTTAAGGTAAATACTCAAGCTGATATATGTTCCCGGCTCCACGAGAAAGGTCGTCTATCTGAACTCTATGACGCCCTCCCAGATCTACATCACCAAGAATTCTCTGTGCGAGAATTAACCAGCCATATGTCTAAAACCTTTATTTCTTCCAGGTGGCAGAAGATGGAACAACCACCTGACAACGCGTGTCCAACAATATGTCAGCAAGGCCTGGGCAGCATCAACAAAACAAACGTACCAGACCCACCTTAGGAGCTACCTGGACTTCTGTGAGCTAATGCTATGGAAACCTGTGCCTTTAACGCCAGACCAAGTGATGTGTTATATGGTTTATCTGGCTGATGTTAAAAAACTTAAGTACTACAGTATTAAAAGTTATGTGAATATTGTGTCAATACTACATAGATCTGCAGATATGTGTGACCCGACAAAGGGTAATTGTAAAATGTCACAATTGTGGTGTGGCATGAAGAGGGAGTTAGGTGCAGCTCAATCATGTGTCAAACCTATCACTGCTGACTTGTTGCTTTGTATCAAAGACAAACTTTGTTTTACAAAAATCTGTGATGTGATGTTCTGATCAGTCTGTCTCTTAGCGTTTTTTGGCTTACTTCGGCCAGGAAATTTCCTTCTTAAAGGACCATTCAATCCGGACAAGCATATTCGAAGATTGGACGCAGTTCCTGTCCAAGATGTGTATAATTGTGGAGCTTAGGTGGACAAAAACAATCCAATTCCGCCAACGCATGCTCTACACTGTTCTACCGCGACTAGCCTCACATCCCTTGTGTCCAGTTGCTGCACTGGAACAACTGTTAGATAATAGTGAAAATAAAAAGTGAAAATAGTGGGTTAGGACCACTGTTTTATGAAAAAAACTTTGGGAGCCTTACTTATGCCTATTTCAAGGATAGGTTAAAACGAATGATATCGGTCATAGGACTTGACCCCGCAGACTTTGCAGGCCACTCGTTCAGGCGGGGTGGCGCTTGTTGGGCGCAACACTGGTTGCACACCTGAGGAGATTAAAACCTTGGGAGACTGGGCATCGTCAGCCTTTATGAGATAATGCGATGACAATCTAACGCAGCGCATGTCTGTCATCAAACGATTTGGGGAGCTCTTCCCTCCAGCTATGTGACTCTCATCTCTATAATATTCCTCTGTATACATGTTTAACATCAATTTTCCCACTTGGTACTGGTTGGGCTTGGGATTACCTTTTAATGATTATAAATTCTTTTTATGTAATGCCATATTCCTGGTAATTTCTTAATTCAATTGTTTGTGTAATTAAACTTGCCCAACCAGTACCAGTGTGTTGTTTTATTCTTCATCAGGTTAATTTTCCTTGTATTTTGTAACCTACCAAAGTGTAATTTTAGTTTGGTAAAATTTATTTTGGTGGGTGGAAGTGCCGCCCCTTATTGCGAATTATCTCCCTTCTCTAGTATGGCCGCTGCCATGCACAACGTGCTTTCCATGCTCCTTCGCTTTCGCTATATTATCACCCGACACTGCTTCATTGCTCCCTCCCACCCAGTAGCATTATTGGTGGAGGTTAGTGTATTATCCTTCCTACAGTAATTGGCGATCAACAACGGGGATTACCTTTTAATGATTATAAATTCTTTTTATGTAATGCCATATTCCTGGTAATTTCTTAATTCAATTGTTTGTGTAATTAAACTTGCCCAACCAGTACCAGTGTGTTGTTTTATTCTTCATCAGGTTAATTTTCCTTGTATTTTGTAACTTACCAAAATAATTTGGAGTGAGATTATTGACCATTTTATAAAAAAAAAAAGTGATAGACGTTGTTGGTAGCGTCTCTCCGATAGCAGTATAGATTTTGTTTCATCAAATAATTTACTGTGAATTGGCCACGAACCGCTCCGCTTATCGTACGTAACGCATCAAGATGCAATTTTTCTAATATTAAAGCCTGGCCCCGAGGTTATACAACAAACTCCGTACTCAACTCAACTCTGTGCTCAACTCAGTGAGTTTAGACTCAGTTGAGATCGACTCAGATTTTGAGGTTATAAAACGTCTTGAGTCCTTGCTCAAATGAGTTCGAAATCAAACTCAGCTGAGTATGCTCCGCTTTTTCTTTGTTTATGTTGCGAGCGGCAATTTGGAACTCTTCAGTCAACAAAGGTAGGAAAGCAGTATGCGGAAGTTGTCGTCTCCTTGTTTGTTTACGATGGCGACAGAAGCGTACAGCAATGAGGAGACACCACGGAAGCGGTCGAATGGGTCGACCGAGAGTGAGGAGGTGGCCCTCATTACTTTGGTTTTGGATGGGGAGGAGCTCCTGTTTGGCGAGTTGAAAGGATGTTGGGGGAAGTCTATCCACCGCAAAAGAGGCGAGGCGTGGGAGGAAATTGCGGCCCAATTAAACACGTACGTGACCTGTCTGCAGTAGATCTATTTCAATACTATCCTATGTCTGGTGAATTGCATTTAAAAGAAAGTCGTTTGACGCTTCATTATTCAGAATATCGAAATACCTGAAAATGTTAAAAAGTAGATAAAGCTTTTGTAATTAATGTATTTGTTAAAAGCCCATTCTAAAAAAATATGAATGTCTGTTATAGTCGGTATATGGACGCCAAAAGGGAGGGACAGGAGGCAAAGAAGAAATTCTTCAACTTGAAACAAAGAGGTAGGCTATTGTTTTATTTCGATGCAAATAGTGGGCAAGTATGAAAAAAATCAGGGCAAGTAAAACTACAGTTTACACTTGACCTTGGGCAAGTAAAGATTTTACAAATTGTTTAACCCCTGTATGCACCTGAATATACTGAATGTTATTATTCCATGAATGTGTATATGAAAACAATTAAGTTTAAGATTCTATTAATTTAAGGGCTGCGTTGAGTAATAAAGTGTTGAGATAGAAAAATTAAATTAATTTTGGATATATAATGTATTCAAAGTATTAATAAATTATTAATTATCTTAATTATTGATTAACTGCTTAATCCTCTAGCAAAATCTAAGATCGATGCTATTAAAGCAAGCTGATACCGGACGGGAGGTGGACCTGCCTACTAATGCCAGAAACAAAAGGGACAGATTGTGATCAAGGTAAGCATTAGTCTTAATATAACAAAGTGATTTCATTAATTATGAAGTATTACAGATGTAAAAAAGAAAAATAACTATGTTTATTAATTATTAAGGCTATAATCAGTATGTGGTATTTAATAACAATATAAACACAAACTAGTGCAATTGATAATGCAGCTACATATTCCACTTGAAAATAATATTGCTTATGTTAATAGCAACAAAACATACAGGTTATTATATATGTTATATTCACAGATTCAGTGTTCGCATGGCATACATTATTAATTGTTTTCAATTTAACAGCCAGTACTAGTGAGCAGGTACCTACCTCAACTCCACAGAAAAAACAGGGGATGGTGAGTAAAATATTATTAGGTCAAATCTACCCCTTACTTACAGTATATCACTAGATTTGATTAAAAATAAAACAATGTATTTGTCAAGACAGACAGGCAGGTTTTATTCACTAATGTTGGCCATATGGCCTATATTATAATGAAATTGACAGTATAAATTGAGTCTCATATTTCAAAATTTAGAAGTTAATTTCATAAAAAATTCATTTTGACAATTGACTGTTCAGTAGAAAAATATAGCCAGTATAGCCAGTATACTCATTTTATAATTATTTCATAAAATCTGATAATGATCACAAGTAAAGAATACATGTTGTTTATTTTCAATGCAACCTTATTTACATTAAGAATGCTAAGAAGCACATATGTTTGTATAGCAAGTTTGTGGAGCAATATCTAACAGTATTTCCTGAAATTGATAAATGAATAAGGTAATTTCCTTTTAAAATATTTTTTTTATATTACAGTTGCATCCTCCAAGAAATGATTTTCCCAAAAAAGAAACCAGCCGGAAGCCACTTATGTCAACACTATTTTTGACACCGAAAGAATCAAATTAGAACAAGTGTTTCCACTAACATGGCAATGTCCCCCGCCGATAACATTGAGTTTAAAAGACACATCATTTGGTTGAAAAGAGCTACTTCATATATTGCATTACTGGTAAAAAGTTTCATGATAATCATCAAATTTGAAGACTTTGGGTGCTTGGGTTCATGAGATATTGGTTAACAAGAGTTCGAAAAGTGGTCAAAGTGTCAAAGATGTCAAAGTGTCGTGATGACCTTGAAAATAAGGTCAAGGTCACCAAAATCGACTGGTGTCTGCGTCCAACCACAATGTAGACTGACACCAAATGTAAAGACTTTGGATGAAACGCTTCATGAGATATCGCGTAAACAAGAAATATGACGCATGTGATCAAAGTGTCATAGTCACTGGGAAAATAAGGTCAAGGTCACCAAAATCGACTGCATCATCCCCCAATGTAGACGGACACCAAATTTGAAAACATTGGGTCCATCCAGTCATGATATATTGCGTTAACAAGAGTTCGAAAAGTGGTCAAAGTGTCGAGGTGACTTTGGAAATAAGGTCAAGGTCTTTAAAAATTGACTGGTGTCTGCGTCATCCCACAATATACATGTAGGCTGACACCAAATTTGAAGACTTTGGGTCCATACAGTCATGATATATCGCGTTGACAAGAGTAAGAAAAGTGGTCAAAGTGTCGCGGTGACCTTGAAAATAACGTCAAGGTCACTAAAATCGACTGGTGTCTGCGTCTTCCCCCAGTGAAGGCTGACACCTAATTTGAAGACTTTGGATGCAACGCTTCATGAGAAATCACGTAAACAAGAGTTCGAAAAGTGGTCAAAATGTCGTGGTGACATTGAAAATAAGGTCAAGGTCACCAAAATCGACTGGTGTCTGCGTCCAACTACAATGTAGGCTGACACCAAATTTAAAGACTTTGGGTGCAACGCTTCATGAGATATCGCGTAAACAAGAAATGTGACGTACGTACGGACGGACGCCGCTGAATACATAGTCCCCCGTTCCGCGTTGCGGCGGGGGACAAAAAAGGAAGTTAGTTTTAGAAATAGATTTATTAGAAAAACAAGATGTGTTTGTTAAACACGGATGCCCCCGGATATACCAAAGTTATGGCCAAGGTTAAAGTTTTCTGAATATTGTCCACTGCGGCAAGGTCAAGGTCACAAGGTCAAATATGATGACCTCATCTGAAGGTCCCATCATTAGGTATGAACATGCCAAGTATGAAAGCCGTAGCTTTGAGCAATCTAAAGTTATGGCTAAAGTTAAAGTTTACTGAAGATGTCGACTGCGGCAAGGTCAAGGTCAAGGTCACAAGGTCAAATATGATGACCTCATCTGAAGGTCTCATCATTAGGTATGAACATGCCAAGTATGAAAGCCGTAGCTCTGAGCAATCCAAAGTTATGGCCAAGGTTAACGTTTTCTAAATATTGTCCACTGCGGCAAGGTCAAGGTCACAAGGTCAAATATGATGATCTAATCTGAAAGGTCTCATTATTAGGTATGCACATGCCAAGTATGAAAGCCGTAGCTTTGAGCAATCTAAAGTTATGGCTAAAGTTAAAGTTTACTGAAGATGTCGACTGCGACAAGGTCAAGGTCACGGTCACAAGGTCAAATATGATGACCTCATCTGAAGGTCTCATCACAAGGTATGCACATGCCAAGTATGAAAGCCTTAAGTCTAAACAATCAAAAGTTATGGCCAAGGTTAAAGTTTACTGAAAATGTCAATTGCGGCAAGGTCAAGGTCACAAGGTCAAATATGATGACCTCATCTGAAAGGTCTCATCACAAGGTATCCACATGCCAAGTATGAAAGCCCTAGCTCTTAGCAATCTAAAGTTATGGCCAAGGTTAAAGTTTTTGTGGACAAACACACAGACGGACAGACAGACGGACAGATGAAAAACAATATACCCCCGGAATCTTCGATTCGGGTCCATAAAAAAACAAAGTTGATTCAGAGATACAGCTCAACAACTTAAGAACTGTATACTATCAGTTAAAAATAAACACAGAATTTGGTGTGAATATTGAAATGACAAAAAAAGAAGATTAAATGATATCCATCTTAAAGGGGCAGTTGCACATTTTTTCGCTCAAATAAGTCGATGAAATGTATTTAAAAAATAATGTCACCAATCGTAAAACACCATTCTCTCTTCGGAAAATCAAGTTAAACAATTAGTGTACATGGATCAGTAAGCCATGGGAATAGTTTTTATTATTCGAAATAATAAAATGTGTTCACAATAAAATGGCCGCCATGCAATATATGTTTATTATGTTACACCGTTCTCACCACTACAGATAATTGGTTTGTGTAATAAGATGTGTCACCCTCTAAAGTAAATTTAAATGCCACAAACTATCATTATAAATAGGAAATTTGAAAAAATAAATTTTGCCAAAAAAATGTGCTACTGCCCCTTTAAAACATTGGTACTAGTAATTGAACATTATTCTCCCTGGTGTTTCATCAAGTTGTAGTGAATATACAGTTCTAAATTGTGAATATATCCCAAATAGGAATTATTTATATTCATATATGTTTCATGATATGCTCATTATATATATGGTCATTTTAATAATATAATAAATCTAGTTAGAACTTAAAAAATGAAGTGAAGTCTTGACTTTGTTGAGTAAATATTATAAACAACAACATGTAGTTAATATTTATCATGTAGAAGGAATATTAGCTGAACCATTATGGTTGAATCATCAGTTTAGAAACAGTAATTTCTTGATTGAAAGTTGGTTTAATAGGGTAAAAATGACTTTATGCCTTTTAGTTAAATAAAAACATCAAAGGAACCAATCTTGATTACATTCAAATTGTACACAAAATCTATCCTTGAAGCAAATTCTTCTACTACTTTCTCAAAGGAAAGGAAGTAGAGTCTTCTATGATAAACTCATAGCTAATGCCACTCCACTTAATGTTTGTCAAAAATGGCAGTGTTAACTTGATACACATGGATAAATTTGTTTAAAAAGTACAGTAACTGGACTAAGGATGTGAAATTTTAAGATTTTCAGTATAGATTTATAGAGCAATTTACACTAGAAGAGAGCTGTTGCAAATGAAAATAATAGATTTACATATTTGCTTTTTTTGTGATTCTGAACCAGCATGTTTTCATAAAATGTACCCATGTAAATGAATTTTGGAAGAAAATTGAACGCTTCATGAACAGTCACCTTATAGAAAATAATACCCAATGAATTTCCTTTCAGTCTACATTGAATAAAATATGGTAATTATTTAAAACGTGTTTGGTCTTCAGGTTACATAAAGAAGAGTGACTAGTGAGGCTTAAGTATTTTATGGGCACTTCAAGCAATTCCATTTCATAAGAAAATTATCTGACATGAAAAAAACAAATTCTCAGGTTTTAATTAAAATTATAAGAAAAGTCTCAGGAGAAGAGTATGTTGTCTTATAGTACTTGAAACAAAACATAATATTTTGTCTACAAGCAAAATCTGATGTATATATGTTATTGTATGAGCACAATTCAAACATTTTAATGAATTCTGTGAATGTAATATTACATTAGAGATGGGTATTTAAAAAATTGTCCACCATATGCCAGAAGCATTTTTTACTAATTGACATCAAAGAAAACATGTGATATATCTTTTGAGGTATTTTTACCAAAATGCATACATCATTCACTAATTTCATCTTCAAAAATTCTTTCTTTGCATTTGTTATTATGCAGATACATTAGTATTGAAATTCTAAACAGCTTGTAATTATCTATACATTTCCTATGAAATCCACATTCCAAATTATATCCTGTTGAAAGACAGTATTCCAACTTTCACTACCTTTGGAGTAATGTTTTAGATTGTCAAAGTTGAGAAACTATTTTCAATATAAATATGTTGTGAACTAATAAACAATATCATTTTAAAAGTTTGTTTTTGTCTTCATTTCTATTGATGTTATTTCATTATGGCATTACTTACAAATCAGATAAACTTCCCATGCATGCCATTACTAGCGCCAGTCCCCATCAATAAGTTCAGCCTTGCTGCATTTCTGTAATTTTTCTTTTCTAGCATAGCACTATGAAGCTCAGTATTGCTACTCTAGCACATAAAAGTTAAGGAAATGTAGCAGGGCTTTAATCAGCCAGTGATGACGACTGGTGTGAGTAATGCCTTATAGGGAAAAGTTGACATCAGATGTACATGGCATTTTCATTGAGCAAAGAATGTTGCAATCAGGTGCCGCCTCACATCAGCACCGTCTTGTCTGTCATTATTTGGCACATATACATTTCTGTTATTTACATTTCCATCATCATAATTATCATCATTTGAAATTATATCATGATTATCAATACCAATATTATGAAGGACAACACAAGCCAGCACATAAATTACAGCTTGCTGTGGACTGGTTTTCATTTTATTATGTAGGCACTGAAATCTGCGCTTTAATATACCAAAGGTTTGTTCAACTATAACCCGTGTTCTGCATAAAGCGTTGTTGAACCTCTCCTCGGCTGGTGTAGATGGATTGAAAAACATCAACTGTACTTTGGGCCACTGTGCCTTAAATACTGAATAAACTTGTCTGTCTGTCTGTCTGATGGATTGAGTAATGGCGTCATCAAAAACCACCTGCATGGGTAACCTGAATCGCCCAGGAGAAGTCCTTTGTAGTTACCTGAGGGCATACACAAATTATTGCTCAATTGATAAGCTATTTTACTTCTTTTGTTAATAATTCCATTGTTTCAATTACACAGAATCAATTTGTAATATATATATATATATTATATATGTATTATATATTACCTTATATACATTCATCAACTTTATAAACAGTCAGGATGACTAATTAAATGATCAACAGGGATTTTTGTAATATCCTCAAATGATATTTTACCAACAAAATTTAGACTTACCATTCTCAAAGTTTCGGTTGAGAGCTGACGTCCTAAAAATACGGCTATCATGAACAGATCCCGGCCAGGAAGCATTACAGCTCGTAATTCTAAACCGGGCATCACAGCACATCTAAAAACATAATATGATAAATATACATAAATTCATTCAAATATTGTTTAAATTATGTATTTAAATGTACAATAATCTAATGTAAATATCTTAGTCATGGATGTATGTTTAAATTGTGTCAATAAGTTTTCTTTCACTATCATAATGGTTATAATATTATTAAGAAATTAGAACATGATAAATTCAAATGAAATAATTGATTTTACAGACGCTTCTTTCATGTTTAATTTATAAAATATGGTGATTAAATGTTTTAGACTCAAATCGTATTTATATGGTTTTGATGATTTTAAAAAGAATAACTTTATTGTCTTCTGGTTCAATAAACATTGGTATCGATCAATACCTGTACATTCAAAGAATGATAGCCCTTGCGATTAACAAAATCGGCCTCGTCCGCTGATGGGCGTTGAATTCGGACGAACGTTCCATCAATGCAACCGACGACGCTTGGAAACCCTAAAACCCGAATAACAAATGTTTGCAAAAATTTAAATTTATCATAAATCAATAATAATAATAATAAAATTCTACTAAATGCTTGATTCGATGGAAATAAAATTTAATATTACAACAGTTCGGCCAAGGCCTAGAACTAGAAGTTTTCGGTTTCTAAAATTAGCTGATTTCGACCTTGACCTTAAGCAATGACAAATCGCTTTGATTGTTACAAATTAAACAGTTATTTTGGACATTGGGGAAAACCCATTTACCTGCTGTCTTTCCAAAATCCTTCTTCAATGTTGTCGCTCTCTCGCCGGTCGGGAAACGAACCACCTGGTCAGCTAGGCGACTGACAGCCAAGGCGACCGAACGAATGCATCTCCCGGCAGTTGAACGTGAGATGTTCAAACTGTCCCCTATCAATAGGTGCATCGCCCCAGTAGCCAGAAACCGCAGGCAGACAAGCACCTGTAGTAGTGGGACAGGCACCAAGATCTAGCATGCCGAAGAGCAGCAAGATCGTGTTCGGCTGAAACCTAAACCGAACAAACACGTCTTCCTCATCGAGAGACTCTAACGGATTGCTCCTGTCTCTAAAGTTCCTCTCTACTGGCATACGGCGCCTAACTCTACGCAGAGCTCTAACGTGTGCTGCCATGTTGATAAAGCTGAGTACGACGTTAAGTTAGGGTCGGACCTTACTTGAGTTGAGTACGTTTTCAGACTCAAGCTGAGTTCGATATCGAACTCAGGAAATGTTATAACCTCCATACCCTGAGTCTGAGTTTTGAGTTGAGCACGAAACGTGAGTTGAGCATGAAATCAAACTCAAGAAAATTGTATAACCTCGGGGCCTGGTCTTGGGTACAGTTGTCCCAAATGACAGAATAATAATCAAATTGAGGCAGAATAAACTGTCTATACATTGTTTCTAACGTTTTTCTAGTGAGTTTATATTTCAAATGCAATTTATCATCGGCGATACTTTCTTAACAATCTCAGTGATGTGCTCATGCCAATTACAGTTGGTTTGCATAGTCAAACCTAAATGTTTGTGGTTATTAACTTCTTTAATGACTGTATCTTTCATAATCAAATTTGGATTAAAATTATGATTAAGTTTACGGGAGAATATCATTGACTCGGTCTTGTTTGGATTGAAAGAAACTTGCCAGGATTCGGCCCAATCACTTATTGTTTTAAGATCGGCATTTAACGTTTGGGCAGCTTCCTTTGGATTATCAATAATGATGTATAGAGAAGTGTCATCTGCGAAAAGTCGAATATGGCTCGTTATGCCATTTACGATATCATTTATGTAGATTATGAATAATAGAGGGCCCAATACAGATCCCTGGGGTACCCCAGCAGAGACGTATCGTGGATCGGATTTACTTTCATTTATTAAAACTCGCTGCATTCGGTTTTCTAAATAGCTCTGAAACCAATTTAATAATTTCCCGCGTATTCCGAAAGATTCTCATTTAAAAATAAGGCCTTGTGCCATACCTTATCGAACGCTTCACTAACATCACAGAAAACAGCACGGACTTTACCGTTATCGAGAGCTTTATTTATTGAGTCACACAGATAAATGAGTTGATTGACCGTCGAGTCACCCGGCATGAAACCTGACTGAAGACTGGATAATAGGTTGTTATCTAATAAGATATTGAACACGTGTTTGAATATACAGTGACATGCCAAAAGTATTGCAACAAACGTGTTTGTGGTTTAGTTGCTGGAAGACTTCATTGATAACAAAACTCTCGTTTTTAAAAACCGGTTAATATTTACGTGTAAAATTTGATAGGATAGTATTTTAGAGTATGCTTTTTCATATAACGCCGTTTATGACGTCATCGCTAATGTTTACATCTGTCGCGTGCCTAGCAGACGACATGGCTCGCAATAAGAAAGAATTGGCAGAAGAGAAAAAGAAACTGATCATAGACTTGCATCTTAAAGGTTGGAAAAAAACTAAAATTGCAGGATTTTTAGTAGTACACAGATCTACTGTTGGACGAATTTTGAAGAGATTTTCTGACGGTGAAAGTACGAAAAACAAACATCGAAGTGGTCGGCCTCCTTTGATCGGGTTGAGGGGAGATAGGCGACTTTTCCGTGTGGTTCGTGACAACAGGCGACGATCTCTTTCTGATATAACTGAACATTTTAATTCTCAACATCATGTTCGAGTATCCAGCAGGACAATTCATCGACATTTACATGGTGTTGGTATTAAAAAACGAACGATTAGGAAGAGTATCACCATTTCTCAGGTCAACCGCCAGAAGCGTGTCAGATGGAGTAGAGGAATAATAACATGGGGAAGAAGGTATTATTCACTGATGAAACACAAGTTGTATTGGGAAAAAACAAAAACATTTCCATATGGAGAAAGGCCGACGAAAAGTGGAGGCCGGAATGCTTGAATGTACTGAAACGTCCTGTCAGGGCGAGTGTCATGTTTTGGGGATGTGTTAGCTACAACGGTGTAGGTGTATTGGTACCAGTCGAGGGAAATATAAACTCTACTAAGTATATTGATGTGCTTGATGCAAATTTGTGGCCGGTTGTAGCGAAAGAATTCGGAAACGATCCCTGGATATTTCAGGATGACAATGCGCCCGTACACCGGTCTTCCACTTCCACTTCCTGGAAAACAGACAACGATATTTCTGGAATGGACTGGCCTGCGCAATCCCCGGATATCAACATCATTGAAAATGTGTGGAAGTGTATCAAAATAAAAGAGAGAGATTGCGAAAACATTTACTCACGGGAAGATTTGACAGCTGCTGTACAGCGGATCTGGTCCACTCTCCCACAAGTATATATTCGAAGTTTATACCAATCAATTCCAAAAAGAATTCGAAGTGTCATCATCCAGAAGGGTTATATTACCAAATATTGACAAGTTTTCGTGAGTCATATCATTTATTCATCTTCTATAACATTATTTTATAGAGCGCTTTTGATTGAACACCGGTGACGTCAGACATGTTTGTTGCAATACTTTTGGCACGTCACTGTACACTTTTCAAACACTTCAAACAGGTCGATAATTAGCACTATCATTTTTGTTGCCTTTTTTATGAATCGGAACAACATATGATTCTTTCCAAATAGATGGGAACAGCGAGACGTTTAGAGAATCGTTGAAAAGTTTTACAAGGGGAGAAGATATATTTTCCCCGCAGAGTTTTAATACACGATTGCCGATACCGTCCGGGCCACATGATTTGGAAATATCAAGTGATAAGAGAATATGTTTCACCTCATTTTCTCTGATAATTATTTCAGATAATGAATTATCATACCGATATACATTAGGGGTTTTGCGGTGTGGTTCTAATACAGAAGCTTGTTCAACAAAGTAACTATTCAGGACATTAGCTATATCTCGATTATCATCATAAACAACGTTGTCTTTTATTATAGGAGGAAACTATGAATTCGTTTTATTCTTACTTGTATACATTTTTATCAATTTCCACCATGTTTTAGTACCAAACTCCGAGTTTATTTTTTCTTCTAATTTATGCTCATACTTTCTTTTAGCCATTCTAGTATACATCGTTACGTAACCGGCGAAATGTCGACCAACATTCTTCTGTGTTTCTTCTTTTGACCAATTTATGCTGACGGTTCCGTTTAATGATAAGTCGTCGAATGTCGCGATTCATCCACGGTGAATCATTTTCTTTAATATTAATGATTATATTGGGGATGGGTTTGGCTGATAGTAATAAATGTCGGACAGTGATCACTACAGACCGGGTCAAGAACGCCAGACTCTGCTACAAAATTCATGCCAGATACAAAGATTAAGTCAATCAAGGTAGCCGAGGACTGTGTTATTCTGGTCGGTTCAGTTATGATTTGAGGAAGTCCAAATTGCAGTTCTAATGAATTAATTAGTCGTTTGTTTTCAGAGAGCAAGTGAATATTAAAATCTCCCACAATGATTGTCGACATGTTCAGGTCCATATCATTGCCAAAAGAATCTTCTTTTAGATTCCAGTATTCATTACTTCTGTTAGCTCGGTACAAATTTCCAATTAAATAGTTCCGAGACTTAAATCTTAGTTTAACCCATACTGCCTCAAGACCAGGCAAGTCAAGATTCGGCATTTGTTCAATAATAAGATGGTTGCGAATATATATAGCGACCCCGTCTCCACGACTAGCGCGATCTTTCCTGATTGGTGGGTGAAAACCGTGTAACATGACGTCATTGTCAAGAATTCCACTATGCAACCAAGTTTCGGTTAAACATAAGACGTCGTAATCGCGAAATTCTGCTTCCAAAACATCTAATTTGTTGGTAATACTTCTCACATTTAGATGCAGTATTTAGGGGAATTTTATGTTGTTAGGGCAAGGATTGGGATGAACATCGCCGCAAGCTAAAATGCATATGTTTGCGAGTATCAACAAAATGTTTATGTTATAAAGACAAGTCCCGCGGGTTTTGTAACAAAACGAATTGAACTCATTGACAGATTTAGTATGCATTCTATTTGCAAACAAACCCACCCTTTGTCTATATTGAGATATGTCAATCATCCGTAATCACTAAGATCAATGTTTGTAATGAAAGGTGTGGGTTTGAAGACCATTATACATGAAGCTGTTTCATGTTTCATATAAAGAATGTGTGATATAATAATCCAGTGAACACTGTCAAGCAAACAGTTTAAACAACGTACATCATTGCAATCAACAATGAAGATATGCCTGCAACTTGAAAAACTACATTCATGTTTTTTTTTGTAAGAACAAGAAGAAATAAATAAAAAAGAAAACTCATCTCGAGAGTGAGAAAAGAAAATAACCCTGTTATGATGGAATTTGTTAGATACTATGACTACTTGAATATATCGATCAATTCTGATTATTGCAAACATAAGCGACCTTGACTTTCACAAATGTGTGTGCACGTGCTGCACGAGCGCATGTGAGGTGAGCGATGGAGGCTACGTAGCATGTGAGTGGATACGATCATCAAAATCTTATGATATATTCTGGATTTGTGTGGATTTGGAGATCAACAATGCATTATGTGAGTAATGATATATTGTATTAGGACTGTATTAGTTCGTAAGAATAAGTGTTAGTATATAATTTGGACAATTGGATAATCTCATAAAAAGGCGTACGTTGTTAAATACAAATACTTACATGATAAGGATTTACTATGAATTAATTATTTATTTCAATTATTTTTTCCCAACCAATATTCACCACTAAACAAGTTTACCCGGTTTTGTCACAGTCATGATAATTAATTTAATAACTAAAAAATAACTAAATATTGAAAATAAACATTCATTCATTTGGCAAGTTGTAATTACTCACGTGAAGCAGTAGGTAAGCTTTGGGTCCCTCTGACTGGCGTGGACGCAACAGCATTGGAGGGCGGGGAGAGTTCATCATCTGACAGGACAGGTCCAACACAGTCATCTTGTCGTCATCAAATAAAAAATTTCAGGCGGATACAGTATTTCAAAATTTACATAATGTTTGAATTAGACATCAAATAAAACATCGAATGACATCATGTAACTATTCAACAGGTTTTCAGTCGATAGTTCCGATGTGACAGAGAATTCTATGTGCTGTTTGTAAAAATCTAAAAGGAAAGGCGTAACAATACAGAAAGTATCCAGTCTAAACTTCCTCAAGTAAATAGCAACTGAAGTTGTCTTTTCACATAAGTGCCACAATATAATGCTGTTCTGTCATGATACATGAATAATAATAATAATATGTGTAATGATAATGTGAATGGTTGAATTGAACCTACCTGCACTGACAAAGTCTGTCGTGGATATCAAGCAAATGTTCCGCTAAGGACCTGTGATTTTTCCCACGACGATCGGCTAGATTATTCCACCTTTGAAATTGATCACTGATGTTTATTTTCGTGGCATATCGTTTCCTATACGATTCCCGAACATTTCTATTCTTTGCAAAGTCGGACAACGCCTTTCTTCCCATTTTCTCAAGAGAGTGACGACAATTCACGAACGCAAACGGTTTCATAAATATACACTTTAATTGTCACCTTGATTGGCTTGAGTTGAAGTATTTAGAAATAAAACAACTCACTGTCAGAGTGAGATAACTCAATCAATCGTTATAAATTAATCCGTATTAGCCTATACATGTAGCTAATTAAACGTTGCCACCTTGAAATATTTCTTGTTAAAACAACTCAATCAGAGAGTGGCCTCAATCGACCGAGATCACACAAGCCGGTTTGCAGCCGTCTGTGCTGCGGAGTTCAAAGCTCCGTACAACGTTGTTTTGATAGCAGTGCTCAGAGCCGAGAGGCCTCGCTGTTAGCCGACACGCTTCAATGATTTTATTTCCATGGGACTTATTTTTATAATGAACGGCGAGCCCCCTTAAAAATGCCTTTAAAATATGATCTGTGAAGAAATTTGAGAATATGTGAGTTCAATCTGTTAATTAAACACTTCTTCTCACTTGAGATACGCAATGACCGTATTTGTTCATTAAGACAAGTTTATTGAAATTGACAGTTTCATGATTTTGTGAGTTAGAAGGTGCATGCTGCGTTAACGAGTGACTTTTGTTAAAATGTCAGTTAGTAAAGTGTAATCACTTCACTTGAAAGAATGACACTGATCACATTACAGCAAAAAATATTGACTTTCGTATCATTTCATAATGGAACTTGGATTTTAACACCAAAATACCAAATTATTGTAACAGCCGTTATCGTTATTTGAGTGGCCTTTCGTTTCAACACTGCTAAATGATTGTTCTACCTAAAATCACTAACCGTTTTCCTGACATATTGTCTTCTTTCTCGGAACGATTTTGCTGTTAAAAAAGTTAGGTGTTGCTTAATTCATTTCCAAGTGTATACTTAATGTCCGGGTTTAATGCAATTTCTACTGGACTAACGTGACACGTCTACACCGGGAGATTCATGGGTTACATGCGGAAAATATATCGACTATCAGCAATTGAAAAAATATATTATTTTAAGTATAATCTTCTCTCTCAATATTAATGATTCATCCTGAAAATTCAAAGCTATGGCAATTCTTTGTTTTCAATTAAATCGACCAACTTCCTTTTGCATGTGCAGAAACCAAAATCACATAATAATTAGATGAATAGTCTATCCATATAGCGCCGTTTTCACGCAGTCTGTATGCTCTAGGCGCACAACTTGAAGGGTGTTGGAACAGGTACGTCTTCTATCTTGACTTGAAGGAGTCCATTGACAGGGATTGCTTGGATTCCTACATGTCACGCGTATACTATGAACATATAACATATACCACCTGACAACCTAAATTTGTCTTTTTGTCAGCTACGGATACGTTTTCAAAATTCCGTTTTTGTCCGACTTTTTACCTTGACATTATTGTCACAGAGAACCGTCTATCATTACTATGATACTTATCAGTATCAGTCAGTATGTCCCGATAAAATGACTCCATTTGTCTTACCGTAGAGTAAAATTATATATACTATGTTGGCACGGATCAAAACCAAATAAAATTTTACGAACAATACACTTTGTCACTTGAAGATGGTTTCCGTATTAAGCATGAGATGAGTAAAATAATAGTGTAAATACCTTCAACCAGTCCGATCAGCGCCACCAGGGCCAATATGAGAGAAATCCACAGAACCTTCATCTTTTGATCTGGGTGGAGGGATCTGTTATCGTCGCTGTTGCAGCTGTTGGGACTTTACTACTTCCGAAAGGAGTTGCTAAACCAGTTATATTGAAAACCTTTTAAGTCTATTAAATTATTTAGCCCTCGTACACTTACACTTCTAAAAATTCTGTCGAACACCAAGTCTTGTTATGTGTGTGTTGCATCTCCGTTATAGAACTACCAACAAAGTTGTTGAATCTGAATATGGGCGGTGTCCGCTATCTATTAATGCCCGCTGTAATGTCATTTGTGTCATTTCAAACTGGTTAAAACTGAGCAAACACCACTGGAGGAACGACCGTTCTTTCCACTAGTGGAAAGGCGTTCTTTCGGAGAAGGAAAGAGCGACCTTTCCAATCTTTCCACCCGTGGAAAGAGACAGCTTTCCACGCCTTTCCAAAGACGGAAAGAACGACCTTTCCAGAACCCCTTTGGAAATTCCGACTGTAAGGCGGCCTTTCCACAGCCATCTCGCTAATGAGATGATTACTTTCCTGACGACGAGTTATGTCCCCCTGTAAAGCGCGACCTCTCAACAATGTGTATAGAAATATCTAGATTGTCCTTTGATTTATGTATCATATTAAATGTCATATTGATTTAGGACAATTTTAGACTTTGGTAACTATTTTGACATTAAAAGAAGAAGATGTTAAATATCATTTTCGTTATTCATTATTTTGATTTGATTAAATAATATTTGAATACTAAATTCGAACTTTGATTTTAGATATATTCCAACAAGAGAGTGACTTTGAAATAAAATGAGACAGCAGAATATATTGACTTTGTTAAAATTATTAAAATAATAAAAAATATTTTAAAATATATTTTGATAACAAAAATGATCATGTTGAAAAATAAATGTTATATTTTAGTTTTAAAACATAAAGATGTACAAGGTTTTCACAATAATTAGATAAAATTAATATTATTTTTTAAAATACATTTTGGTTGAATGATTTTTAAAAACCCCATTAATTTTCTATTTTGATTTAATTCGTAAGTATGACTTTAAATGGAATGTGATCAGTCTACAAACAAACACCAGAAACAGGCTTGCTAGAACTTTTTACAAATCCTACTTTAGGTGAAAAAAATGAACGTAAAAGGTTGATTTGACATTGAGTGATTTATTAATATTGTGCTATTTTAAATCCCGTTCAACATTCAACGTTCAAGACATACGTGTATGTAAAATGCACCAGAGGTGTGTTGTTCTGGAAATTCCTTTTAATAAGCATTTCTAAATTATGCTGTTCGACTAGACATCCTTCATCATGCACCTTGTGACCTGTTAACATTGGATTAATTACAACGGTGGAGTTAAACATGAATGGCCTTCATAATACCAAGAAAAATTACCATTGAAAAATTTAACTATTTATTTCTTCCAGTCAGTAATCCAGTTTGCTTACTTAGTTGTCATGCAGTTTGCGCAAATATATATTATGTATTTCAAAGTCACTAACGCTCCTTTACTAAAACTTGGTCTCAAATTTGATTACATTTCATGTTAAAGGGACATACTCATGTTACATGTATGTCCAATGTTATAATTTGGGTTATTTATTTGAGAATTATCAAATTAACAGAAAATAGCCAGATTAAAGTCAGTCAGTTCTTTATAACAAAAATACAACCATTCAAAATCGTGGTTATGATCGAAAACCGGAAAATGAACCTTTGCATGCTGCAGCCATTAAGCTAAACGTAATTGAGGAACCTTTCATAAAGTAGATAGCAAGACAGATTTGCTTCTATAGCGTTTAATAGGTCTATGTATTAAGCATTGATATATTCAGCTTTTGGGGGTGAATATGAAAGTCGAGTAAGAAGATATAACTTAAACCTGCACCTACTGAAATATGTACATTTTAGAACCAAATAAAATCATGCAAAACTGATCGTGCATCTTTAAAGAATACCTTTGCATGTGAACACCTTTACAGGTAATTTTCGTTTCTTTACATATTATATTGTGGAACTGTTTCCATGTACAAAAGAATCGCAGATGTGTTCTGAGATAAAACAAATAACCAATAAGCCTGATGCCAGCATTTAATATTAATACTATGACCATGTCTAAACAATACATAATCCAACAAGGCGAGAAAAATACTCCCCAGCATAATGTGCTTATCTTTTTAATGAAACTAATCACTGATAGAACAGAGGAGAGTGAAAAGATGGTGTTTCCACTTCTTAATTTTATTAGCTAATCAGTAGTTAATAAGTTAAAAAGCAGGTCCTACATATATATACACAAAGAAAAAAGTTAAGCACCCCCTGAAAATTGTGATGATTTTGTTTTCGAGAATATTATAAATAGTTAAACAAGGTTCATTTTTGAGAAGAGTAGTGTTTGTGTGATAGTTCCAACCAGTGATGCGTGACAGTCGCGCCTACGCGTTCGAGGCATGCACGTGCAACATGCTACGCTCGAGGATCACAAAGAGCAGTATGGCCCAACTGCATTTGGTGGTATGTAGCGTTGCTTTCGATAGCCATTCAAGCATATCTATTGAACATGGCACGAAGACGATTGTCAATGGATTTCAGAAATCAAATTATTGGTATGCATTCTGCAGGAATGTCCTTTAAAGCGATAGGACGAGACCTTGGCTACCATTACACTGTTGTAGACAGGAAGTGCAATGGCCCACCAGGTCTGGAAGACCTACTGTCACTACACCTCGAGAGGACCGGCACCTTCTTTGACATGTACGCCGAGAACCCTTCCTGACAAGTCCTCAGCTGAAACGTCTGTGGTAACCAAATCGAAACATCAGCACCAGAACAATCAGAAATCGCCTCAAATCGGCAGGACTAAAGGCAAGAAGGGTAATTTAACGTCTCTTGTTGAGAGACCATCATAAACGTGCACGTTTGGCATGGTGTTTGGACAGACAACACTGGAATCTGAGGACCTGGCGGAAAACACATTGGTCTGACGAGAGTCGATTCATGTTACTGATGGGCGTGCACGTGTTTGGAGACAGAAGAATACAGCCTTTACTCCCAGGAACATCCAGCCAGCTGTTGCGTATGGAGGTGGCTCTGTTATGGTATGGGGATGCCTGTCTCATGACTGCAAGCTGGATTTAGTCACCATCAGGGGCAACTTAACGGGAGCTCAATATATCTGGGACGTGCTACAGCCAGTCGTTGTTCCTCATTTCGATAGCCATGCACTTGATACACGACCAAAATACATTGACGACAACGTCCGGCCTCACCGATCACATGCCGTTGTCAATTACATGCGAGCCAACGCAGTGACAACTTTACCCTGGCCAGCATTAAGCCCAGATCTGAACCCTCTGGAGCTTTTGTGGGATATTCTAGGACGGCGACTCTAGACTCGGAACCCTCCAGTACAGAATTTACATGAGAAAATATATATCAAAAGATATTTTACCTGCAGTTATTCGTATCAAATTAATCTGTATTTGAAATTGAAAGTTAACAATGAGACTTACAACACTCCTCACTGTTATTTTTTTTAGAATTACAAAGACCATGAACCTTGGATACACATTGCTAGGGTATATTGGTGCACCCATAATGTATGTTATCATGGTCTTGTATACAGTCTAGAAAATCTTCTTCAGAAGGTCTACAGCTACATGAATATGAAGTTGAAAGCTCAAAGTTTAATCTATAAAGAAAAATGTTGAATTGTTTGGCAAACTACTGTTATTCCATAATCTATTTCATAAGTTTAATAAGAACATTATAGCGTTCGTTTTAAAAACATCAATATATACAGTAATTGACTGAACGATGGAACGAAAGAGAGAATGAATGAGAGATTGCCATGTTCATTCATATCGTCTAATTTATATCCAGAAAACTCCGAATTCTCACCAACATTTATAACATTAAATGGATATACACAAGATATTGAGATAAATTTGAGGTGTTGTTTCATGAGAGTTTGAGCATTTCATCTGATGTACCAGCTTGCGCAAACAAATTATCCATTTTATCAATTTTTGGATTTTATTTGATTAATGGCCGATTATCAAATTATTCAGTGCATGCTTTACCCAAGCAGTAGTGATCTAAATTATTTTTAATTTGACAGACCTATCCCAAAAGATAATCTTGTATTCTTTCGGCCTGAATCACAAAACTACATTACGAAACACATGTGTGTTATAAATGATGAGTTATAGTAAGAACTAGGATAAGCTTAAATGATTGACCTATCTTACAGTCTGTTTACTGCTCCACCACTGCTTCTTAACTTGCAGATTGGATGCCAATTAAGTTCAATCACTGGTAGATTTTACGTTGATGGTTTTATACCTGTGACACTTGAAAACGATCGTCGTCTTTGATATAAACAGTACGAGAGTTATACAACCAATTAGCGATCCTAATATACCATCATACCTGCACAAACGCTGTGTCCCTCTTGATTGAATTACGTAATTGTTGGTGTTGGAGGTATTTCATTCCAAAACGAAAACAAACAATAAAATATTATCAAGTTGACCAATAAAATATCAGGTGTCACTTTAAATATTCGAATACTATTAGGCACTCGGCAAATTGAAAAACTGGCTACTAAAATTATTACAGACTCCGAAACATTTTTTTCATGATGTATATGTACTTTTACCTTCTAGATGCTGCATCCAATTTAAATGAGTTACATGTATAGGTAAAGATCTGTCTGCCTCTCTGCTTTATACACATCAGTTGTGAAATTAGCTATTTCCACGATATTTCATCCGGTTATTTTCACATGATTTATCATTTTTTACAGTCTTATATTTAATGAATAGAAGAAATGGTTTTACGATTGTACTTTATAATTATGAGTTTATGAGTTTATCATTGGCCGATAGACTCATTGCAACTATCACAGAACTAACTCTTACAAGTGTACACGTTTGAATATGAATGATTAATGATAAAAAGTCAACACATGTTGTTTAAGTGTATTAAATTTGATTACTTATACTTGTTGGTCCACCTGTTCGTTAATTTTTATTTTTTTTATGCGGAAGAGTTTCTGGCATAATGCAAATGAAATTTATGATTGTTATGTCGCAAGTTTAAGCAAAATATGAGTGATTATCATGATAATAATGCTGTCAATTTGTTACATTATATACATCTGTATTTTATTTTGCAATGACTCTTTTTGTCAATCTCATTTTTGCTGAGCTTCACTGACGGTGGTCATCCAGGGAGTCTGTAATCAGACGGAGTCCCTGGCTATATACAGAAACAAGCGTCATGTGTAAATGCCTAACCTAACGCTGCTTTCCGGTCGGTGTTATGTAACATGTGTATTCACTCTTAAACAAGTCTTCCTGGTGGACTGTACCTCGGCTATCTTGTACTGCAGCCATATTGAGCTATTTATCTATCAGCAGTCACTATAGAAACTTTTATATGGGTATCTAATCTAACTGTTATGATGACAAAGAGGTACCAGTTTGTGCCTTTGCTTCAACATCCAGTGTTTGAACATCAAATAGCTTTGTAATTAGACCTGATATGGTAATTTAATGCTGTACAATAGCCCATGAATGTTCATTATCCGTTGAAACAATATTTGAATGTCAAATTGTAGAATTGCAATGACATTCACATGTTATAGATGTGAAAGGTATGACTTATTTTCTAAACTACAATTAAAATTATCAGTAAAAACATACAGACAATATAGACCTAGATAAAAGGTCAGAGTTGTGTAAACATTTAAACTTCAAGGTATTTATAGAAGTTGAACATGTATTACTACAAATCATAAAATCATAAAATGAAAACATAAAATAAGCACATCATTTCACCACAGACCCATGGTTCTGTTCAGCATAGTTTGAGTGGGTGATTTTTCATATTAGTCCTTCTCAAATAAATTCATGGATGGCGATTTATATCTACATGTTCATTATTGTAGACTCTAATACCTACGCTAGATATCTAGATATTACAATTTCCTATAGTTATGTGAATGTCAACTCTTTGTGTATGTGTATTGGTATTTAAAGATAACCCTCTTATCAGAGTTGACGAATATACATCCGAATACACACCCACAGATTATCGCGAATACACGCCATTCCTCATCCCTACAAGCCTAGCTTAACTGCGGGTCATAAACCAGGGGAGAAATTATGCGCAATACTTTGAATATTTCGTAATTAGAAAATCGCTCGGTATTATTACCTTACACAAATAATGATATTTATCTTAATATTGCGTTTCTTATCTCTCTGAGATATTGTTTATTTGTATACGATTCTTTATCGGCGTAAAAGTGTAAAGTATATTTAACCAGTTCAAACTACTCATTATTAAATTTAATATTAAATCATATGATGTCCGTTGTTATTGTATTGCTAATTCTATATATAAAATTACTTACATTATTTACATTTTACTACAGGCACTCTGTTGAAGCCTTTCCTTACCAATTTTAACTTTGGAACTTATGCGTGTGTACCTTACAGTTTTATGCGTCATTGATTTCAAACCTTGTAAAAACGTCTCATCGGTACATTATCCTGAATCGGTACCGTTAGTATGTTTATAATATCATTTATAAAATGTCTGGTAGGACAGACGGACGAACATAATTAATACATGTTATATTGATGCGTCGTTAAAACATTCATGCAATGGTTATTTGCGAAAGAAGCACTGATAGACAGGTTTGTTCAATATATAAGGCCCCATGGCGCAAGGTACAATTCATGTTTCAAAATGACAGCTTGAGATGACGTGACATAGATAATGATTTCCCCGAGAATTTTAAAATGGACATCAAATCTGTTATAAAAATGACATGGTATTTTAAGATATCAATATTATCAGAATTAATGATAATATTGTAAGAAGAGTATACATCGCTTGTGGATTGCAAAAGCGTCACAAACTAACAATTTGTGAAATTCGTCTTCTATTTGACCAGAAGAACATGAGAACATCATAGATCATTCAGCGTATAATAATCCTTTCTAAATTGTTGTATTTTTAAGGAATGTAATGCGATTCTAAATTTACATAGATTTCGTAAGATTGACTTATCACTGAGAAAACATAAATACTATTCCGGTCCAAACCCCAATTTAAAATAATGTAATGACTTAAATAATTTGATGAATTAATTGTTTCGGACCTATTTGTGTAAATATATCCTTAATTCGTTGTTTAAAGATAAAAAGAATACTATTTGCCTGTCACCAACATTTTGATTCAACCAGATATATAATGCAATCCACTTTACAATACATATTTCTCATATCAGTATGCCGCTGACTGATGCGTGTTAACGGGACATATTTATGCGTGCACGTTATTGAAAATGCATCCTTAAACTAATAGTTAAGGGGAAGAAGAAGAAGAAAATTGTTTTATTTCTGTGTCACGTGGTACAATATATATCCATTAAAAAACACAGAATACATGCATTCAATACAAGAACATACAACCCGGCCATACGGCCTACATAAATGTCTAAAATATATACAAATATATATATATATATACAAATATATATATATATATATATATATATATATATATATATATATATATATATATATATAAGGCTCTCAGGATTATCTTTGGAAATCCGGTCGAGTCCGAAGTTTGTCGCGACAATAAAAGTGTTGCGACTAACATTTTTTTACAAACAAATTTCATTATTTAAATGCCCAGCATGAGTTCTCTGGAAATTTTCAGGTTAAAATTATTTTTTTCAATTTTTGAAAAAAAGTTCCAATGGGATTTTCCAATGGAATTTTTTTTTCCAATGAAAATTTTTTTCCCACTGGAAATTTTGTTTCCATTGGAATTTTTTTTTTCCAATGTGGAAAAGGGTGGTGGGATTAGTCATTGAAGGCAGTTTTCATAATAATGAATTTATGAAATATTATAATTCTAATTTTTTTAATGTGGTGAAGTTTTCTATATTGTTGATTTTAATAACATATAGGGGAGAGCGGGGTGCATTGGGACAAAATGTGTTTTTTGAAGCCTACCATCCACTGTAAATGTAACCAGAAAAAAATAAACACATTTTCGTTTGAACACTTTAATGATGAATAACTAACCAAAGTATAAACTTTACAAACATAATACTAATTGAGGCAGAGCCGTTTTTAAAACAGGAAAAAATTGTCCTATTGCACCCCAACCGTGGGTGCATTGGGACAGACGTTGGGGTGGATTGGGACACCCAAAATATCTGAACAAAATATGGATTTAATTGATCAACGAACTTAACATAACTTTAAAACCTTACAAACGTTTGATAAATCATTCAAATTAACTATTTTCCAAATGATCTGTCTGATACTCAACTAATCAAACTTATTTTGTAAATTGTGATTTAATTTCAACAACCAAAGGCATACAAAAAACATAATACTGTCATTTTTAGTAACAAAATTAACACATTTGATCCTAATTATTGATGTATTTTTAAAGTCTAAATAATAATATAATTGTTCAGCCTTAGATGTTGCTTCTATACCACACACCATTAGCAATTAACGGCATAAGCAAAACATAATACTTTCATTGTCAATAAAATAGAAACATCACAAACAATAATTGACCTTAATCCTGGATGTATGTTTAACATAATATTGCCATCTGTGTCAAGAGTGAGTAGGGATGGTGCCGGTCAACAAATTTTAAAATGTTCTCAACCGACAAGTGACCTGACAGTTGTAGAAGTTCAAGAGAGTGCAATTCAGAGACAAGTCCATTTGTCACCTTCTTTGTCAGTGCCACACAGTCCATAAACTTCATTTCCTTCAGAAATTTTTTTCGACTTGCTTGATTCAATATGGAATGTTAGTCTTCATCACCAATGAGTGTACCAGTTAAATTCAGTCTAGTGATGGATTCAAACATGTAAGAAAACTCCTGGAAGACAGTTCCACTTATAAAAGTTCAATGATGAAGACAGAGATTTTGGAGACCAGGTTTGTTTGTCTTCTGTAGCAACACTCCAAATGAAAGGTCACTCAAGAGTAGGTAATAAATGCTAGGTGAATCGACCATCCGTTGGTTCAAACCAAACAAACCATCCACGAACTCTGACCCCGACACCGACCTACGACCCCGGCACCTACGTCAGAGACCTTATCCGTACATGTATATGTAGGTCATAGAATCGATTTTGGATTTGACAGTATTTACTTTGCAATTAAGGTTGAGATATGACACGAAACCAACAGATTAAAATGGAAATAGGTCGATTCATTTTTGCCTATGTGAATATTATATTATGTGTTGAATAGCAATGTGCAATATGCAATGTGCAATGTGCAATGTGCAATCTCGGAACCAGGAAATAATGTAAATAGCTAGATGACGTCACATGGAAATAGATCGATTCATTTTTGCCTATGTGAATATTATATTCTGTGTTGAATATCTGACCATAACAATGAGTTTATTATCCCAAGGAAATAAATTGTTTATAAAGTAGCAGTATAGTGATGATCATCTCATGCTCCTTGTGCAATGTGCAATGTGCAATATCGGAAACGGGAAATGATGTAAATAGATGGATGACGTCACAAATCATCATGCTCCTTGTGCAATGTGCAAAATCGGAAACCGGAAATGATGTTAATAGATGGATGACGTCACAAATTAGATATACTGATGAGATTATGACATCACATACTTTAATTAAAATATTCATAATGGAATGGCAAGACGATAACTGTGATAAACTATTAATAATGATGATAATAAAAATAATGATAATTATCCGAGGTGAGTTCATTTGTAGACTTGCTCAAGATAGTGAACTGAATGAATCAAGGGGTTATACAGGCTTGAATATATTTCGCCTTCAAAATAAATTGTGTAGCCTTCAACTTCATCCCTGAATAATCTAGACTTAACTGGTATTAGTAATCCCTAAACATTATTTATAGCATGACTGTCTCTGGAAAATGAGTGTCAAGTTTATATCCAAAACGTATTTGTTAAAGGCTGAAAGTTTACCAGATAGAAGAGAGGGGTTTGTTGGTTTAACCAAGTAAGCGAAAGTCCAACTCGGCTTGTCAATTTAATGTTTGCTTGACTAGATTCATTCATGGCTGTATGTTTGTCACTCAGAGAGGTATTTAATTTATTCAGTGAATGACTTTTGATAGGTCGCTGTTCTGCTTTTATTGTCATAGCTTACCTTTGAGCGAGATGCTATGTATTGATTGTAAAGCATTCATGAGCAAGTCTAGGTACTTCCATTTCGCCCTCTATATACCGCTTCGCTTTCATAGAATAGGTGTATTCGACTTACACCTTGGGTCTATGCCCTCTCCATACATTATGAAGGTGTTTTATCATTTCGTCATGAATCATTGAGATAGTTCCAATTTATATCATGACATATATTATCTAGCGTAAATGCTTTATGTTAGATTTATCATGAATATTCACTATGACAAGCAAGAGATAAGACTAATGGATAGAACATATAAAAATAATATGAAAGTAATCATTTTAAAGTAATCATTTTAAAGTATGTTGATGCTATGTCATGCGTGAACAATTCATCAACGTTTCCATAATAAGTACTGTTATGTTCCATGATGATTAAGACTGTTATACATGTATAGGTGTATTGCTTTTTGCAAGAACATGTCCCGATCACTCGGTGGCACACACACACACTATCTAGCAGACATAAACTCAATATTCTCGTGTTGTTTCCATAGTAATGGACAGTGTTACCATAGAGTTGGGAGATCTATGGGTAGCAGATACCGACCCTATTATCGATACAAACACGACTCAACAAATTGATCTTCTTCTATGAAAATAGGCAGAAAGCTGACTCTTCCTTCATTTTCGACAGAGACTCTCAACGTATCAGTCGTGTTGAGTTTATGCTTAAAAACGTACGATGGGAAGGAAAGTGTACGTTCCGGATAGCCAGAAGTTTATAGACTTTCTACATCGCAGAAGTAAAGGTGAAAAAATGGTGAAAGCTCGCCCGGGTTCGGGTCTCATCCTCATCACATCACCACCACCACCATCACCACCAACACCACCCAATGAGGACGTGGTCCAGAAAGCAGAGACGAAAGGACAGAAGCGTACTACGAAACGCAAACGAGAGGACGACCTATCTCCTCCACTCGAGGGACATGGTTCTGCCAAACGAAGGGAGATAACTCTCAATCCGAGAGATATATTTGTATAGTAACTATATTGTGTCCCTACAGCGCATGCGCCTCATTTTAACATATAAGCATCGGTTAGAGACTGGTCGTTACTCAGGAGAGACTAAGATGTCCTATTAGTGAGCCACGTGTCGAGGCCTGTTGCCTGTAGATGCTCACGGGGAAGATGGGAGACTAAATTGAAATACACGTATCACCGTTTCATAGTACATAGCGACAAGTGTACGGTGAGAAGAAAATTAGCTATCCACTTTCCTTCATGCTCTTGTGACGACAACAAGATACTATAAAACGCCAGCGCAGAAGGAACAGAATGACATTTTCCCTCTTACCAGCACACGGATAAGACGTTTTTTAAAATGAAGACGAGAACTTTAGAAGATAGTGTTGTTCCGAGAGATATATTCTCAACGTTTGGCAAAACGACCCAACCTAGGAAATCCAAGATTTATAAAGCAAAGTCTTCGGCGAAGAGGCGACAGGTTACCTCTCAGAAGAAACCTGTTACCCATCAGAAAAAGAAGAACAAGAACTCGAAACGGACTGCATCTAAAGGGAGGGAGCATAGGAAACCGACTGTAGTGAACATACAACACATCTCGACGACACAAGGCGTTGTGGACAGGGCTCTAGCTGCGCTTAAGAGACAGAGGCTAGAAAAGTATAAAAAGACTTCTTCTCAACCTCTCCTCACATATCTGTATTAGATCAGAATGGAGCGGGTCGCCTGTCCAGATTGTGGGAAGAGTTTTACACGAAATGACAACCTATTGAGACATCAGAAGCAGAGGCATGGGTGGACTCCTAACACACCTCCACCTCCACCTCCACCTCCTCCTCCTCCTAAGAGTGGCCAGTGGAGCAGTCAGTCTCCACTTCCTCCTCCTCCCCCTCCTCCTCCTCCTCAGAGTGGCCAGTGGAGCGGTCAGTCTCCGCCTCCTCCTCCTCCACCTCCTCCTCTACCTCAGAGTGACCAGTATCAGCCTCCTCCTCCTCCTCCGCCTCCTCATGACGAGCGATTCCAGCTCGAGTTTCCCTCCAACGCTCTCGTGGTCGGGCCAAGCGGTTCGGGGAAGAGTGTATTCGTCTTCAACTTATTACGACATGGTTTGATTCAACCATTACCAGATTCTATCGTTTGGTGTTATTCCGTGTGGCAACCTCTATACGAGAGCATTCGTCAAGTCTTACCCCAGGTCCAGTTTGTGAAAGGACTACCCTATAACCTGGAGGAGGACAACTACTTCGATGCCCGTAAGCAGAACGTGTTGGTTCTAGACGATTTTCTGGCCGAAGCCAAGAATGATAAGCGGATATCCCGTCTGTTTACTCAACTTCCCATCACAAAAATGTATTGATCTTTCTCCTATTGCAAAACCTGTTCCCGAGAGGCAAGGAATCTCGAGACATTGCTCTCAATTCGCATTACGTGACCCTGTTCAACTCGCCTGTAGACAGACAACAGGTGAAGGTATTTGCGAGAAGAATATTCCCTGATGATATAGGTAGATTCATGAGTGTTTACGAGAGAGCTGTTGAAACACCTTATGGAAACCTAACGGTGGATCTCAAACCTTCTACGAGTGAAACAAATAGACTACATCTCAACGTCCTGTCACAACGGAATACAACTAGCCGTCAGCAGGGCGGTGGTGGTTCGCAACACCACCAAGAGATAAAAGAAGTCTCACCTAACTCAGATCTTCAGACAGGTCGTTACGTTCGAGCTGAACACACGTCCCATTCCCTTCTGGACGACACTGCATCCCTTTCGAGCGAAGAGTCTGGACCTTTCACCATGGCAACGGCTTGTACATCCTGCGGCACGTTGCTGAGTGATGTTGATTCGTTGCAACACCATATACGATCTTGGTGCCCGGCAGATCATCAAGGCGCTTTCAAATCCAACAAGAGGAAACGTGTCATCTACGACAGTGACACCGAGGATGAGGGACTACAGCAGAAAGGTCAGAAAGGTGGTGGAAGTAGTGATCCCGCTGTCCAACCTGCTCCTCCGCCTCCACGCCACTGGCCAGTCACCGACACGGAAGCAGAGGAATGGCAAAACGTAGGCTTGCAACGTATCTGGAAACGGGTCTATACCCTTTATCAAGACGTGATGAGAGTCAAACAACAAAAATACCAACGACTAGGTCGGACGGCAGAATGGATAGACAGAAAAATGAAACAGCTTTGGGAAATTAAACTGGCCGAAAGTCTCAACAGTATCCTAGAGTTTACCCAATACTTTAAAGAGGCTCCCCTGTTTCTACCCCTTCTCGTCAGTCTGGGCGACATGGATCCGTCAACGGACCAGTCCACCCTCAAAAGTAAGGTCCGTCGTTTCACGAAACCTAAACTGAGAGACATTCTGACTCACCTGGATATGCCTGAAATTGAGAGCGACTCTGACTCGGATATGGCTACCGAAAACGGCGGGGCTAATGCAGATGACGAGCAGAGTGAATAGGAATAACAAACGATTCCAGAGATATCACTATCAGTCGACTCTTGGCGTTCAGGGAGACAGGATGCGTTCTAAATTAGCCAATTCCAAAACGGTTCACATCATTAAAACATTACATGATCCTATCAACAAGAAGAAGAAGAAAGGTGATAAGAAGCGTCCAATTTCCCTCTATGTGAAAGGAGTCGTGAATTTGGGACCTCGTGGGCGGCGAATAAACACCAAGGATAAGACTTAAGGACGTTCCCTATCCTATTGAATAAGCCATAAGAGGACAGAGACTTTAAATTGTATCAGAGACATTTTTCATATTTCTTATACCGAGTGTCGATTGTGTACTTGTAGAACGTCTTGCTGTGTACATGTCACAAAACAGTTATATATTGTATTTCCAATACTATATGCAGAAAATGTCTGTTGAACCCCTTGCTGTGTATCACTGACTATCTGTCATGAATAAATAAGAGAGTCTTAACTATAGCTATGTGTTTGTTCTCTGTATGAACGGTGATATACAAACAGCCAATGTTCAGACATCGTTTTCATCTGATTATCTATCAGAAATAAGAATGAGAGATGTAATACTCGATGATTACCACGAGACGAGTTCACTTTGAAATAAAAACAAGACAACCATTTAGAAGACATTTACACTATATAACAAACCATGTCGATTTATTTCAAAGCGTTACAATATTTACAATATTTACATATTTTCATCTATATTCATGTATTTATCAAGACATAATAAGACAAGACATTGCACATTACTATGGAAACAACACGAGAATATTGAGTTTATGTCTGCTAGATAGTGTTTGTGTGCCACTGAGTAATCGTGACATGTTCTTGCAAAACGAAATACATCTATACATTTATAACAGTCTTCATCATCATGGAACATAAATTGGAACTATCTCAATGATTCATGACGAAATGATAAAACACCTTCATAATGTATGGAGAGGGGGTATACACCACGATATAGTGCATAGACCCAAGGTGTAAGTCGAATACACCTATTCTATGAAAGCGAAGCGGTATATAGAGGGCGAAATGGAAGTACCTAGACTTGCTCATGAATGCTTTACAATCAATACATAGCATCTCGCTCAAAGGTAAGCTATGACAATAAAAGCAGAACAGCGACCTATCAAAAGTCATTCACTGAATAAATTAAATACCTCTCTGAGTGACAAACATACAGCCATGAATGAATCTAGTCAAGCAAACATTAAATTGACAAGCCGAGTTGGACTTTCGCTTACTTGGTTAAACCAACAAACCCCTCTCTTCTATCTGGTAAACTTTCAGCCTTTAACAAATACGTTTTGGATATAAACTTGACACTCATTTTCCAGAGACAGTCATGCTATAAATAATGTTTAGGGATTACTAATACCAGTTAAGTCTAGATTATTCAGGGATGAAGTTGAAGGCTACACAATTTATTTTGAAGGCGAAATATATTCAAGCCTGTATAACCCCTTGATTCATTCAGTTCACTATATTGAGCAAGTCTACAAATGAACTCACCTCGGATAATTATCATTATTTTTATTATCATCATTATTAATAGTTTATCACAGTTATCGTCTTGCCATTCCATTATGAATATTTTAATTAAAGTATGTGATGTCATAATCTCATCAGTATATCTAATTTGTGACGTCATCCATCTATTAACATCATTTCCGGTTTCCGATTTTGCACATTGCACAAGGAGCATGATGATTTGTGACGTCATCCATCTATTTACATCATTTCCCGTTTCCGATATTGCACATTGCACATTGCACAAGGAGCATGAGATGATCATCACTATACTGCTACTTTATAAACAATTTATTTCCTTGGGATAATAAACTCATTGTTATGGTCAGATATTCAACACAGAATATAATATTCACATAGGCAAAAATGAATCGATCTATTTCCATGTGACGTCATCTAGCTATTTACATTATTTCCGGGTTCCGAGATTGCACATTGCACATTGCACATTGCATATTGCACATTGCTATTCAACACATAATATAATATTCACATAGGCAAAAATGAATCGACCTATTTCCATTTTAATCTGTTGGTTTCGTGTCATATCTCAACCTTAATTGCAAAGTAAATACTGTCAAATCCAAAATCGATTCTATGACCTACATATACATGTACTGATAAGGTCTCTGACGTAGGTGCCGGGGTCGTAGGTCGGTGTCGGGGTCAGAGTTCGTGGATGGTTTGTTTGGTTTGAACCAACGGATGGTCGATTCACCTAGCATTTATTACCTACTCTCAAGTCACTGTCGGACACATCATAATATCTATACAGTGATGGATGTAGGACTATAGCCTGCAGGGAACGACACACCCTCTCTAAGCATAGAAGACTCTTCACAGGAAGATATTGGGCGATCAACTGAATAAGCTCTACAGGAAGGTCCAAGAGTCCCGTCATAAAATCATCTTATTATTATTCATTTATGATTTTTGAGAGATCAGGAAAAAGTTCACAACTGCCAAGTCATTACACTTTCAATTTATAACAATGATAGTATGATGATAAACTACAATCAAAATTGTGGGGTGCATTGGGACAGGTGTGGGTGCATTGGTCAACATGTCCCAATGCGCCCACACCTACCCTTGCATCTTATTAATGGTTGCATGGCATAACCATGTGACAAATGGATTGTATATTTTGGTTGAGTACTTCTAAATAACTACTGTTTTGAGTAGTATTCATACATCAAAAGAATGATGAAACAGTTGTTCACAAATAGCTTTTTTAATAGGTGTCTGAATTTTACAATGAGGTGCAAAAATCCAAGTTTACTTACCACACTGCTGAAATTGTCAACTGCATCCACTGGTGATACAAAAAGTGCCAGGATGTATGATGTCACTCCCTTTAGGGTCTATGATCATGTGATTGCACATCTATAAATAACTGTATTTGGGGGTGTCCCAATGCACCCCGCTCTCCCCTACTGAGTTAGATGAAATATTGATTTTGGAAAAAATATAATGTTTGTGAAATGTTGACTTTGGAAATATTTATTGACTTTGGTGGAAGTTTTACTTTGATAAAATATTGAATTTGATGACATGTTGAATTTTAAAATATTTTTTGAGTTATGTGAATTGTTGACTTTTGAAATATTTATTGACTTTTGTGAAAGTAAAATTTGGAGTTTGTAAAAGATATTTTGAATCTAGTGAAATGTTGACTTTGATCAAGTATTTATTTGGTGAAATGTTGACTTTGAAAATATTCATTGACTTTTGTGAAAGTTTAATTTAAATAAAATGTTAATTTTGAAAAAGATTTTTTTGAATTTAGTGTAATATTGACTTTGATCACATATTGACTTTGGTGAAATGATGTCTTTGAAAATATGAATTGACTTTTACGAAAGTTTAAATTATATAAAATGTTAACTTTGGTGACATGTTGCTTTTGAAAAAGGTATTTTGCATTAAGTGAAATATTGACTTTGATCAGGTATTGACTTTGATGAAATGTTGACTTTGGAAATAATTATTGACTTTTGTGAAAGTTTAACTGAAATAAAATGTTGACTTTGAAAAAGATTTTTTTTAATTTAGCGAAATGTTGACTTTGATCAAGTATTTATTTGGTGAAATGTTGACTTTGAAAATATTTATTGACTTTTGTGAAAGTTTAATTTAAATAAAATGTTGACTTTGATAAAGATATTTTGTATTAAGTGAAATATTGACTTTGATCAAGTATTGACTTTGATGAATTGTTGACTTTGAAAAAGATTTTTTGAATTTAGTGAAATATTGACTTTGATCAGGTATTGACTTTGATGAAATGTTGACTTTGGAAATATTTAGTGACTTTTTTGAAAGTTTAACCTAAATTAAATGTTGACTTTGAAAAAAGTTTTTTTGAATTTAGTGAAATGTTGACTTTGATCACATATTGACTTTGGTGAAATGATGACTTTGAAAATATTTATTGACTTTTGTTAAAGCTTAACTTGTATAAACTGTTGACTTTGGTGACATGTTGCTGTTGACAAAGATATTTTGCATTAAGCGAAATATTGACTTTGATCAGATATTGACTTTGATGAAATGTTGACGTTGTAAATATTTATTGACTTTTGTGAAAGTTTAACGTAAATAAAATGTAAACTTTGAAAAAGAAATTTTTGAATTAAGTGAAATATTGACTTTGATCAAGTATTGACTTTGATGAAATGTTTACTTTGAATTTTTTTATTGACTTTTGCGAAAGTTTAACTTATATAAAATATTGACTTTGGTGACATATTTGTTTTGAAAAAGATATTTTGAATTTAGTGAAATATTGACTTTGGTCACATATTGACTTTGATGAAATGTTGACTTTGGAAATATTTATTGACTTTTGTGAAAGTCTAACTCAAATAAAAAGTTGACTTTGAAAAAGAAAATTATCAAGTGTCCTTCCCCTAAAACATATATTGAGATTATAGATATGTAGTATTTTTTAATAAGACGTTTCCACAATATATTCTCCTATCAAATATTCACCTTTGCGAAATGTTGACTCTTGAAATATTAATTGCGTTGATAAGGTTTCTATCTATTGACTTTTTTAAAGTTGAACACTAATGTCTGGCTAAAGGTGGATGTTTCAGACAGTATGCGTTAGGTCATTTGACTAGGCTATTGCCCACATTACATCAGTCACCATGACTGATTATTTATACACACCTGATTGCAGGTTACATATATATAACGATAAAACAATTGCAATTTCATCATGCAACTGAGGTTTAAGGGATATATCAGACTTGTGTATTGACTCTCAGAATACCCTACGGCGTCCCTCTCGGTATTACGTAACATGTATATTCGATCAACTCATTAAGGCCAACAGGTAAGTAAGAATTTTCCCCAGTGTTGTGTTTTGGTTTGTTTTATGAGAGAGGTTACTTTAATTTTTAATTGCCTAGCATAAGGTAATTTTGAAGTGTTGCGCTTTGCCTTCTTAAAGGCCGCTTTACGCTGTTTGCGCGCAACACTAATTTACTAAAGTCTTAAGGTTTAGAGATTTTTGGGGGGGAGAAGGGGATGGATTGTTCGGCAGCATTTATGATAGCATTAGTGAAGTTATTGGAAAAGGTTTTGGGGTCTTTATTTTCAAGGTCTGCTGGGTTTAGATGGTTGCAAAGTGCATCGAATTTATCCCAGTCAGCCTTGTTGTAATGGAATTTAGGGTCTTGGGGGCAATTTTCAATGTTTGAGTTATTTGATGGAAGAAAGTTATTAATGGTGATAAGAATTGGAAAATGATCACTTCCCCAGGAATCATCGTATACCTGCCACACAGTATTGCTAGCGATGTCCGGGGTGGTGATTGTTAAATCGATAGCGGACATAGTGTCCCTGTAGCTATCGAACCTAGTTGGTATGTTAGTGTTATGGATTACGAAATTGTTATTTATGACCCAATCGGCAATTAGTTTGCCGTTGGAATCGACCTTATCGTTTATTCCCCAATTTGGGTGGTGGCTATTGAAATCGCCCAAGTACATGGAACGACTGGGGGCTGAATTTTGTAGGACATGAAGGTCCTCTAATTTGAATGGTAGTTTAGGTTTATTATATATATTATATATATTAACCCTAGCGTTTTGGTGTTTAATGGTTATGGCATGCGCCTCTAACGAATTTAATTTTAGGTTAAAAGTAGAATGGTTTAAATGTTCCTGGATAAAAATAGCAAGGCCTCCAAAGGAGCGACCGGGATTGGTTTTGGGCCGGTCTAGCCTGTTCAGTTTATATCCTGGAATGTTAAATTTAGTCCTAGGGCCGAAATGGGTTTCCTGAATGGTAATTACATGGGGGTTTAGTTGGTTGAGTTTAATTTTAGCTTTAAGCCCATGGCCGTGTGCCGAAAGGCCATTAGCATTCCATTGGAGAATGTGCATGAATGAAAAAATGAGGAAAAAGTAAAATGGGAGAGTAAGGGTGGTATTTATTTTGTGCTGCATAGTTGATTTAGGGAAGGAGTAAAGTAGGGGGGTTTGTTTATTTATAGAAGTTTACCTATTTGCATAAGTAGGGATTGGTAGTTGCAAGAGGAGGAGATTAATTTGGCTTTATGGGCCATATTGAAAATGTTGAGCGGGTTTAGGTTGGGGTTTTGGTAGGAGAATATGATGATTGCAAGGATTTGGAGTTGGTGTGGGAGGCTTGGGAGGGCCTGGGTTTGGGGTTTTTGGAGGTGAGGAAGGATGGGGAGTTGTTACAGGTTTTTTTGTTACGGGTTTTTTCGGGAGTGGATGGGGGAGATGGGTGACTGGGGTAGGGTGTTAGATAGGAATGGGGTTGCATGCGGGGTTGAGGTAGAGGAGGGTGGGGGTTAGGGGGGTTATGTGGGGGTTGGGTTTCATGCGGGGAGGGGTTTGGAAGAGGGTTGTCAGGAAGGTTCATGCAGGCTGGAGGGAGGTTGGGTTTGGGTATGGGGTTAGTGGTGGAGGGCTCCGTGTCCATAGACTCGGGCTGGTTAGTAGGGGGTTGAGTGTTGTGGTGAGTTGGGGGAGGGTTATAGGTGAAGGTGAGGCCCGTGTTATTTGGGGGAGTCATTCATAAACTAAGATCTTACGTATTTTCGGAAAATTACTTCAATGCTTCGAAAGCTATCTCGGTGACCGATCACAACGCGTCGTTATCAACGGTTATAGCTCCGAATTAAAACCCGTCGCTGCCGACGTCCCGTAAGGTTCCGTTTTAGGACCACTGCTATTTTTTATTTATATCAATGATATCGTTGACAACATTGACAGTAATATACGGTTATTTGCAGATGATACATCACTTTACGAAATAATAAACGACCCTAATGTAGCCGCTCAATGTCTAAATAAGGATTTAGCCGTTATTACCACTTGGGCTAATAAATGGCAAGTTGACTTCAATCCAAGTAAAACCATCTCAATCCAATTTACCCGTAAACAAACCCATTCTATCAAACCAGACCTTTCTATGAATAATACAACTATTAATGAAGTAACATCTCATAAACACCTTGGAATCATTCTACAACAGGACTGCATTTGGCATAATCATATTGACAGCATTGTTAAAAAGGTGAGTCCGATGTTAAATTGTTTAAGAAGTTTTAAATACCGTCTCAACAGAAAAACCCTCCAGACCATGTACAAATCGTTCATATTACCAATCTTTGATTACTCGTGTCATATATGGGACAACTGTACCAAGGAACAGTCTTTACTTCTTGAAAAACTTAATCTCGATGCAATGAGAACTATCTGTGGCACAGTCCGTGGCACAAGCCATACAAAATTGTACTCGGAGACAAGCATTACCATTTTGGAAAAAAGGAGAACTCGCTAAAAATTATATGTATACTATACAAAAAAAGAAACGCATAGGCAATTGCTGTTTTTCAGAAGTCCCATGTGGGTTATTTTGTTACGATATTCATAAATATGTTGTACAATGATGTAGAGAACATGATTTGTACCCTGATAAGTGCAGCTGAAAACGGAAAGGTTGAACTTGAGAGGTTTTTTTCAGGAAGTACGAAACACATCGCCAAAACGCACATGAATGTTCAATGCACGTGCAACTTGCAGCACGTGCAGCATGAATACCGTGGCTATAAAAGGCAGGTTGTTTTCGGAAATGTCATTCGTTTTGAATGAGTTGCAGCGCCATACCAAAATGCCACGTCTCGCCATTGCCACAAGGAACATCGCCATCGGACGAATTCAAGCTGGAGAGTCCCAGTCTGCTGTTGCCAGGCGTCTGAATGTCAGTCAGAGCACTATCAGTCGACTCGTCATTCGCTACAACCAGACCGGTACAGCAAACGACCGTCAACGATCAGGGAGACCAAGACTGACCAATGCAGCCCAAGATCGTTACATCCGGGTCCTTCATTTGCGTGATCACCGAGCCACAGCAGTTAGTACAGCAGCCAGAGTACCAGGACTTAGGAGGATATCCGGCCAAACTGTACGGAACAGGTTGAGGGAAGCATGCCTAAGAGCCAGAAGACCTTACGTTGGGCCCGTCCTACGTCATCGACACCGTGCACTACGTCTCCATTGGTGCAACAATGTGGCCGCATGGGACCTGCAGAACTGGAGACGCCTTTGGTTCAGTGATGAATCACGATTCCTGCTGCAGAGACGTGATGGACGGAACATGGTCTACAGACGAGCTCGTGAACGTTACGCTCCTAACTGCGTCAGGTGGACAGATTCGGCGGAGGCAGCGTTATGATGTTGGCTGCCATATCAAACACCAACCGCACTGATCTGGTCCACGTCCAAGGAAACCTGACGGCCGTACGCTACCAGGATACGATTTTACAGCCACACCTCCTGCCAGTTATCGACGTCCAACGTCACTTGTTTCAGCAAGACAACGCACGACCGCACACAGCACGTGTAACAATGGACTTCTTTGCCGCAAACAATGTCAATGTTCTTCCCTGGCCTTCTCGTTCGCCGGATCTTAATCCAATAGAACACCTATGGGATGAACTTGATCCTCGTCTACGACAACGTCAACGTCAGCCCCAAACTCTCCAAGAATTGGCTGCATTTCTTCAGGAGAAGTGGAGGAGGATTCCTCAGCTGGTTATCCAAGTTTTGATTCGCTCCATGACAAGGCGGGTGAGAACTGTTATTGGAGCACGTGGTGAACACAATAGGTACTGACACTTGGAGAGAGTTATGCGAAAAACGTGATTGTTCTGCCACATGTCAATGACTGTAAGCCAAAGACATTCCCTTCTCCTGTACACATGTGAAAATTCATAATGATTGGAGCATTTGTTCATGAGTTTTTGATGTTTGAAATACATAAAAATTTCTTTATAAAATTAGCCTATGCGTTTCTTTTTTTGTATAGTATATTTTATAAGATGGTAAATAAGTTGGCTCCTGAGTATCTATCAGAGTTAGTACCGGAGAATGTGTCTGACGCAAGTCGATACAATCTGAGAAACCAAGCTGACCTACAAACTATTAAATGTAATACAAGTAATTATTCCAAATCTTTTTTACCAGATACAATTATCATCTGGAATTCCCTTCCCACAGACGTTATCAATTCAAACACGCTCAGAGAATTTAAAAGAAAATTAAAAGAAACCAATGCTAACCCAATAAATTTCAATTTATACCACGGCTCAAGATTTTGTCAGATAATTCACTCCCGCCTTCGGCTTGGCTGCAGCGACCTCAACGGTGATCAGTTCGCGAGATGTATCTCCGATACACCGGCCTGTAACTGTGGACATCAATTGGAGGATGCACTCCATTTTTTCCTTAGCTCTCCCAATTACAACGAAATAAGAATAAACACATACTCATTTACCAAAGGTTATAACCTACCATCTATCCTGTACGGAAATGCTGGCTCAACCAATCAAGAAATTGACAAACTATTACAATCTGTCCATTACTATATTTTACACACTAATAGATTTTCAGATTTTTCGTAATTTACCCCAAGCAAAGATTTGCTTGTTTGCCAATCCCGTCACTTTGTGAATAAATACGTTTAAACCATTTGGGGGAGAAGGGGCGGTGCCAGGGGAAGGAGGAAAGAGTTGGGAGGGGGTTTCGTTATAACGGCGGGTTTTGGGGGGGATGAGAGTGCGAGGAGGGTTAGGGGGAGGATTGGCGGTGGTTTGGGAGGGGTGTTTGGTAGTGGGTTGGGGAGGGGGGTTGGGTGTCGGGTTTGGCAGGGGGTTGTGTAGTGGTTTTGGGAATGGGTTGTGGGAGGGGTTTGGGTGGAGGGTTGGGAGGTTTGTTTTTGTTTCGGGTTTGCTGCCATTTTATGTTTTCGGTACGTAGGACAGGAGGGGTGAAGAGAGGCGTGCTCATCGGACTTGCAGTGGATACAGAACTTGTTGCAGTTCAAACTTTTGTCTGAACTGCCGCAAGACCTGTCGCCGCATGTTGTACATCTCTTTGCTTTCCTGCAGTTTGTACTCGTGTGTGAGTTGTATATTAGGCAGTTGGTGCAGTATGTTATTGGTTTGTCAAGAATTTCGATTTTGCGTGTACTGGCGCCAAACATGATGTTTTTATGAAGTGTGGGGGTGTAGAAAGTTAGAATATTTAGGGTATTTACTTTGTTACCGGAAGGAAGCGTTTTTAGGATGCCCCTGGCGGAAAGAATTTTGGGTTGATGCGCCGAAATGTTTGCTTCCTCCACGTAACTTAAAAGATCGTTCTCATTTTTTGAGAAGCTGATTACCCCTCTAGACTCCGTGAACCAAATTGGACTTTTATAAGCTACATTGTGGCCTGCAATTTTTGGAAGTGTTTTGTGTGCGGCTGCGGCCATTTTAGGAGTTTTAAATTTTACCAAGAAGCCTGGTCCTAGTTGTTTTAGCAAAGTGTAATAGCAGCCCCTATTGTGCAAAATAGAGCCAATCCTTTCACGGCTAAGCAGCTTAGACAGATGCTGTCCTGCAGTAGTCGCCAGTATAACAAAGGTAATTAAGCTAGGTGTTGTTGCGGTGGAGTGCTGAGATGTACCTAGCGGGTTGGGTGTTGTTGCATTAGAGTGGTGAGCTGTGGGCTCAGTGTTAGGGGTTGATTGCTGAGCTGTGGGCTCAGATGTACCTAGCGGGTTGGGTGTTGTTGCATTAGAGTGGTGAGCTGTGGGCTCAGTGTTAGGGGTTGATTGCTGAGCTGTGGGCTCAGATGTACCTAGCGGGTTGGGTGTTGTTGCATTAGAGTGGTGAACTGTGGGCTCAGTGTTAGGGGTTGATTGCTGAGCTGTGGGCTCAGATGTACCTAGCGGGTTGGGTGTTGTTGCATTAGAGTGGTGAACTGTGGGCTCAGTGTTAGGGGTTGATTGCTGAGCTGTGGGCTCATTGTTCGCGGGTGAAAATGCGCGCTTGCATTTGGATTGATGAATAAGAGAGAAATTTGCTGTGGGGTTCACCTCCGGTTGGTGAGTAGAAAGTTTAGGTGGAAAATGCGCGTTGTAGTTGTAGTTGAAAATGGGTGTATATGGTGTAGAAGGTGCCAAATTTGGATTTAGATTTGGGATTTTGAGTTGCGCGGATGAATTTGGTTGGATTTGTGGTGAATCCACATTATTTGGAGCCAAAGGTGTGTTGGTTTTAGAGGCCTCGCCGATGAGTGCCTTGATAGAGAAGGAATTGTTAGTGGAATTAGCCATTGCCTCCGGTGAGGTTGGTGGAAATTACCGAATTTAAAGGTTTTAGTTGGAGAAAAGGGTATACCTTTCCTTTAGGGAGCTGTACGCTGCTGGAACTTCTGAAGGTGGTCCACTGGAGCTCGGGAGCGCTTAAGAGGTGTTGACAGCTCGGCGTACCAACTGCAACTGTGTATACATGTGGATGTGTATTGGTCAAAGAAGAGACTACTGTCATCATAATTCACAAATACACAACCGAATATACATGCATAGCAAGTCGCGAATGCACGCTGTTGTCTCAAGAGAGTTATTATGGGTCATACAACATTATGTCCAAAACACGAGAATGGTAAGTTATTGAAACACTTAAACTGTTCTTACTGACTGTAGCAAAATTAATATTTATTACAACAAACACATATAAGTTTATGTTAATTGTTGGTTAACAGGGTTTTATGAGTGTTTTTGGCGCGTATGTGTCATTTTGGTGACATATTTGAAAACTATATATGCATTATATTACGGCACTTAATCTTTACTTTATGAAATTTCTTTTTTATATTTTACTGTTTTACAAAGTAGTCATCACATCATTTAACGTTGTCTACTTGTTATCGGTGAAAACTTAATGGATTAAAATAATATAAATGTTTTCACATTTTAATCACGTTATTAGTAATTGAGTGTCATATAGGTCAAACCCAAACCTAGCATTTGTTGCATATTTTGTTATATGTTGGTTGACACTAACCTTCTATAGTAAAATGAGTTTCTTCTTCGCCTTATATGTTATATCAGGGACATTATATAATGTCCCTGGTTATATGCATAAGTAAGAAGACAGTGATAACGTTACAGTGGTTTGCATATATATTTACCGGTACTGATTGCAGGCGACGGCAGTCTGGTCGCACTCTGGTATTCAACCATTACATAAACTCACAAAAAGACCTACTCTTTGAAACTGAAATGATTTCTTACGATCATTGTAATTATGAATTTCAGTTGTATTGCAAGTTGCCTGTCTGTCCATTTTGTTTTAATGGAGAACTACGAATTAAAACCAAGTGTTCGTTCTTATTCATGTAGTCAGTAATTTAATTTGGGATGATTTATTGACAATGAAATGTAATTAGGACATTTCATAAGGTCAAGGAAAAGCAGGATGGTAAACTTTATTGAATGAATTTCCTCAAATAAGTTATATATACGATCATTGATGTTTGTTTTTGGTCCTCGATGTTCGAATTCTCTTCAATTTTAATTTATGGCAGCCAAATATATATGGTCACATTTAAAATAAAGTATTCGAGTTAAACACCCAAATGTAACAAAACAAAATCACCAATGACTTCGGTATACTCTAGTGTATAGTGTTGATAATGAGGCAAAGGTGTCGCATATAATGAATAGGGTTATTTATTTCCAGTGTTTAACTACATTTGAAATAAAATGTTTATTTCATTGATGATGATTTGTGAGGTTTTAAATTCAACAATAGCATACCACAAGCTGTTAATTTGTTAGGAGAAATACGTTCATAAGACAGAGAGTCTTTCATGTCTTGCATGCCTTGTTGCGAATCAATCAATCAATTAGAACGACGACAACCACTGAAGCACGGTGTCGCGCCGTTAAAAGTTGAAACAGGTCGGTATATTGGTTGTCCTTTTAATGAGAGAACTTGTTTTCACTGTAAAGATTTTATTGAAAATGAATGTCATGTTTTATTGTATTGTCCTCTATATGTCGATGGACGACTTCAGCTTTTATCAAAATGTACAAGTATGTTAGATAATTTTTTAGAAATGGATGATGTAGATAAGGTTAGTTTTATTCTTAGCTGTCCAGATGTATCGTTTTTATCTGCCAAAACCTGTTTTAATATTCTTAAAAAGCGTAGTGTAAATTTGTATATATCGTAAATGTATATTTGCCTGTTTTATAGTATTTTACAATATTTATTTTTATTTCTGTGTATTTTTTTATGAAATATTAGTCTCTCATAATTCCATATGGAATGGCTCAACGTTTTACTGTGACATTATCTTATGTATTTATTATATATCTTTACCATGTTGAGGCGAGACTTAAATAAAAAACTTGTCTGTCTGTCTGTCTGTCTGAAGCAGTGTGTTTATACCCAATCACAGCGCGTCCTAATAAATAAAGTTGTGTATTCTGTTAATTAACAAATATTTCTCGCCTTCATATACACAAATGTCTAAATAGCAGGCGGATCCCCTCATCAACATATTTCAAGATTTATTGATATCTTAACATATGACTGAAATAAAAGTCAAAACGTATATGTAATTTTACATTCATATGATGTGTTCACATGTAGCCATAGCCTTCTGTTTATAAACCGAAAGCCCTACGAGATTGAAAATGGAAATTGTAAAAATAAACATATATTATTTTGGTAATCATAAACAATGTTGCAGTGCACAGACAAAATCCCACAAATACACACTACTACCCATATTGTGTTATTTACTTCTGAATTTTTGTTTTAAATATCAATCACCAAACCCAAATTTTAAAACTTATCAAACGAAAATCGCAACAATTGTAACAGAATTAAATGTAGGCTGTAGTATAACCATAGACCACAGCGGGTACCATTAATGATTAGTTTTATATATTCCGAATTAATATCTTACAAACCTGAATAAACTAACTTGTTTGCAAGGAATTGCCATCGCTAGTAGTTATATAACTCAGTGTAACAACTGCACATGTGTATCTCAGCACGTATTATGAGACTAAATACACAATCAGTACTTAAAGGGAAAGTTCTATCACCGATCTATCGGCAGCATCCGCCATCTTGGATTTTTCACATTTCTTGAAATGAAAACACGCTATGAATTTACCGAATTTTAATTTTTTGTAATAATAAAACATATACACTGATAGAACATTCACATAGTAACAAATGACGTATCATAAAACTAATAAACACTATGCTGTTAGGCCGTAGCGAAGTTTTTCCCACTCGCAGTGCCGATGAATGGCTTCAATTCTCATTGTGTTTTTATTTTTCAACAAATGTGCGCTTGTCTTTATCAAGTTGTGAAATGTAAAGTCATCAAAGTATTAACTTCATTAATATATTTCAGTTTGACGATGTTTTAATCATATACCCCGATAGAACCCTCCTTTTAACGACTCAAATATGTAATAATTGTTTGCGCTATTGTGGAATGTATTGAGGGAGATTATTATGGCTCATTTCGTACACATAAATACATGTTGATAAAATATAAATGTAACGACATGCGATGGTATGAAGTAAAATGTTGCACGATATCTGTGGAGTACATGTGTAATTAAGATATTTACATTAAAATATATACATTGCATAAATATGTCATTCAACTGAGATGATATCTTTATGTTAATAACTATGAACAAATCCGGAAAAACTCTCAGGACAGCTGGAGAACAATTGGACTTGACGAATCTGTTTAATCGTCGTCCACCCAAGCATTCAAGGATATCGGATCATTAACAAGAACTTGTGTATTTATTTTGACAAACATTCAAATAATTGTGCAGATATTGCAAATTTCTATATTTTCTCGTTGGACTAACTCATTGTGCTTCCTAAATGTGCATATAAATGTGACGATCAGACAGTGAGAGCTTTAATTTGAACGTGTTTTAAATGTCTTCGTCTGTATTTCTTCACATCTCATGTTTGTAAACAAACGCACGCGGTAGTCTATTTTTAGCTTTCTCGGCTTACACCGGATGTTGTTATTGTGCATTGTTGGATGTACGTGTACGGATGAACATGGTCAAATTGGGTTCGTATAATGTTTCCAACTCCTCGTCAATGAAATGGCCATATCTATAATTTACTTTGAAGCCGTGGTTACATGTACATGTATATGTATGACTATATTTCACTCATATTTCTATCAAAGTTGCGGTCAACGCCAGCGCTTGGCCAGCTGATGGCCGCTACTGTATACGGTACTGTACTGAGTAGCATTTAGTTTTGTTATTTTCTCAACACATGACATGTGTGATGATCAAGATTCTAACTGTATTGAGATTGTAATGTTAGCACTTTTGGGTATTGTTACATTTGGCTGGATTTCGATGACACAGGGCATGGTTTGCTCGTTGTTCAGTTTTAGTTATTTCCTCCCTTCTTTTATTTTCTTTCTTCATTTGTTTTCAAAAAAAGGTTTCCAAGGTTTATGTATGCTTCCCAAATTAGTTTATGAGAACTTTTATTTCCTTCCAATTTGCAATGCTTTATCAATACCTAGATGGACTGGCGGTATGTTTATTGATACTATATTTGATAAAATGATACATAAATTCCCCTAATGGATAATATCAAGAAAATTAAGATTATCTCAGCTAATTATAGAGGACTGGCAAACAAAGCGAAGAGAAAAGAAGTAATGAATTTATATAGAAAAAAATTATACTCAATCATATGCTTACAAGATATTCATATTGATGAATCAACTTCCAACACAATGAGAAATGAATGGGGATTACAATCAATTATTGCTCCATATAAATCTAATTCAAGAGGAGTTGCAATCCTCTTTAATAATGGCACTGATTTGACAATATATAGGACCATTATAGATGAAAATGGAAATTATATCATTGTTGATATCACAGTAGAGGATAAAAGGATGACACTTACAAATCTTTATGGTCCAAACAATGATGATCCAAATTTTTACATTAATCTATTTGAAAATATACACAAATTTGATAATGACTCATTAGCTATAGTTGGTGACTGGAACCTAGTTCTTGACCCCTTAATTGATCTTGAAAATTATAAGCATATAAATAACCCAAATTCAAGACAGACTGTATTGGAATTTCTTGAAACATATAACCTCATTGACATTTGGAGAAAACTTAATGATAAAACAAGAAAAGTTTTATTAATGAACATCAGAGGAAAGACTATATCATTTTCATCCTACATCAAAAAGCAAAAAGCTAAAAATACAGAGGATCTGGAATTTAAGATAAAACAGGTTGAAGACAATATTAGAAGAGACTTTCAAAACATTGATGAAAAATTGCTAAATGAACTATCAAAATATAAGAAAGAAATGGAGGACATAAAAAATGAGGAAATGAAAGGGATTCAAATCCGAAACAGAATTCTTTGGTACAATGAAGGTGAAAAACCCTCAAAATATTTTTGCCATTTAGAAAATAGAAATTTTTCAAAGAAATCAATCAATAAGCTGAAAATTAATGACACAGAAATTACTGATAGTAAATCAATACTCAATGAAGTTAAGCTTTTTTACAAAAATCTATATGCCTCTCATGATCAATCAAGAGGAGAAGATTGCCTGAAAGACATTAAAACTCCAACTTTAAATAAAACATTAAAAGACAATCTTGAAAGAGAAATTAGTATGGAAGAAATTACCACTTCTGTTTATAAAATGAAGAATAACAAAAGCCCAGGGATTGATGGTTTTCCCATTGATTTCTTTAAGTTTTTCTGGAAAGAATTAAAGATATGGATTTTTAGATTTATAAATGATGTATCTAAGAGAAATGAAATGTCCTTAAGCATGAAAAGAGGTGTTATCACCTGTATCCCCAAATCCAACAAAGACAGGACATTACTTAAAAACTGGAGGCCCATTACTCTACTAAATGCTGTTTATAAGATTATAAGCTCTTGTATTGCACAGAGATTAAAAACTACTTTAGATGAACTCATTCATTCCAATCAAACCGGTTTTATACCAGGCAGGACCATTAGTGAAAATACAAGGTTACTATATGACATAATGTTTGAAACCAAAAAACAAAACATCCCTGGTCTTCTGATTTTGATTGATTTTGAAAAGGCATTTGACACTGTCTCTAAAGATTTTATCAACCTAGTTTTAAATAAATTTGAATTTGGCCCTGAAATTATAAGATGGATAAATATCTTAACTTATGACACAACATCTTGTGTCATCCAACATGGACATTTTTCTGACTTTTTTTCTAATGAAAGGGGATGCAGACAAGGGGACCCATTGTCGCCATATCTTTTCCTTTTTGTAGCCGAGATTCTTGGGTGTATGATTAGAAATAACGAAGACATCAAAGGAATTGTCATTGACAACATTGAATACAAAATGGATCAATATGCTGATGATACTGAACTATTTCTTGATGGAACTGAGAAAACTTTGTATGTTGCCATTGACACAATTAATACTTTCTATAAGATGTCAGGTTTAAAAATAAATTTAGATAAATCAAAAGCAATTTGGATTGGATCAAAAGCTAAAGTTTGTGAAAAAATTTGTCATGACCTAAACATTGAATGGGTTACTGGTGAGTTTGATGTTCTTGGTATAAAGTTTACACCAAATCTTGAAGACCTATGGGTAATAAACACTAGAAAAAGACTGGAAGAAATCAATAGACTCTTAGCATCTTGGAGAAAAAGACACTTAACTCTGATTGGAAAAATTACAGTAATTAAAACATTAGCAATCTCCAAATTAGTTCATATTTTCAATTCTTTGCCCAACCCACCAGCAGATTTTATCACTTCTCTGGATACAATATTCTTTAAATTCATTTGGAATGATAAAAATGATAAAATCAAAAGAAGTGTAATAAATAACAAATATGAAGATGGAGGATTGAGAATGTTTGACACAAAAAGCTTTATTGATGCTTTGAAGTTATCAATCTTTAGATCCTACTTCCAAAAAGGTGATAAAAACAACCCCTGCAAAATACCTTTTAATGCTATTTTCAATTTTGGAGCAAATTCTCAAACTTTATTAAAGATCCAAAATCCTTTTTGGCATGATGTGCTTAGAGCATGGAAACAACTTCATCAAAAACATGATGTTGAACCAGATAACATTGATGAAATTTTATCTCAACCCCTGTGGTTCAACCACAATTTCAAAAATTCTGAACACTACATAAAGAATTGGGCAGAGAAAGGAATTATGAATATCAGAGACATATGTGATGAAAATGGCCTATTATCTATAGAATCTTTAAAAGAAAAATATCTTGTAAAAGGTTCTTTCTTAGATCTGAGATATATAGTGTATCTATTACCTGATTCATGGAAACATACTATTAGACATTGCCATTCTATCCCAGTCAGGAATTTAGATATTAATCCTTGCCAGATAAACCTCTTGAAAAGATCAAAAGGCTGCAGAACTTTTTATGATAAACTTATTTCGAATGCAAAACAACCTAACATTTGTAATAAATGGCAGAATATATTTCCTGGAATTGGCTTTGAATGGAAAAATATTTTTACAATATATAAAAAGGGTTTACAAGACATTAAGCTAATTGATTTTCAATATAAATTTCTACATGGTATTATCTACACAAAACATGAGTTGCTCAAAATGAAAAAGGTTGATAACAGTTTGTGTTGTTTTTGTAAGGATAAAGATGAAAATCTATGTCATGTGTACTGGGAATGTCAGGTGACCAAAGCATTTTGGAATAACTTACAAATTTGGCTTAATAAGTTTATATATCCACATCCAACTTTTTCAAAATACATGGTCTGGTTTGGTACTTTATATCAAAATAGACTACTGAACCATATCATCATCTCTGCAAAGAGGCATATTTATTTATGCAATATAAAAAATAAACTTCCCAATCTTCACTTATATATAAAAACTCTGAAGCAAATATGTTTTGTTGAAAACTTTATTTCCAAAAAGAAAAATGATTTAGATAATTTCAATCGCAAATGGAACCCTCTCCTACCAGTACTTATGGACCAATAGAACTCTTACTTACATCCATGAAATATCCTATGTCATGTTTATATAACTATTTGTGTAACTAGTATCACAACTGTAACCTTGTACCTTTCAATTTATTGTTATGCCATGACAACTCTATGTGTGTTTATATGTGTAATCTTTGGAACCAATAAAAAAAAACAAAAAAAAACAACAAACAAACAAACAAACTATGAACAACACTGTGAAACGCCATAAGACTTACGAAAAGTTGTTTTTCATTAAAATACTTAAACATGATAAATAACATACACCATAATTCGGTCAGCTTATCTTTCTACATACATACACGTGTGCACACACTCTGTAATACAGAATTACGAGTAGAAACTGGAAGTGCTTGGTTTTGGGGCTGTTTGTTTGTTTTGGGCTGTTTATGAGCAAAATGTATTATTGTATCTGCAGGTATTTACCAATTCCTTGTGTTTTTTTAGCCCGTCATATGTTTAACTTTTATGGGTTTGGTCAGGCAGTTTCCTTTATCATCTGTCATTATACAAACATGCATTAACGTATTGCCACAAGGAAAAGAGAGAGAAAGAGGGTGGAGGCAGAGAGAGGGGGGAGAGGGAGGGGGAAAGGGACGGAGAGAGGGCCGGAGAGAGGGCCGGAGAGAGCGATATGAGACTGTGCAGGTTGTCTGTGTATAACAGTATATAGTTATACCTTCCTAACTGAACAACTGTAGCCAGTTGTTAAAATTCGCCATGACAACATTCTAAACCATTCATCCAAAGTTAGATTTGATATTCAACTGTTTATCCCTAAACGTTTATCCCATAAATATGTAATATATCAATTTTAACTAAAAATGCGTGAGCTGAAACCCAAGATGTATCATTAATTCCCTAGATCTGATTTGACAGCTGATTCAATTAAACATATACTCCTTACAATTTATTTCATATGCATTTACTTGTGTTCTCATATAATTTATAGTGATTCAGATTACATATTTGATCAATAATCAACGAGGAAAATTGAACAGAATCTGTGCAAGACCTTTCACCGCATGCTTTTGTATTACATTACATAATTTACAACATTGATATTCATAATATTCAAAAGCTAAAGTTCAATCAAATGCATTATTTGTCTCTTGATATGTCTCCTATTGGTAGTTGTTAGAAACAAGGGGGAATACGCGATAATGTAAAAGGTCAATTAAACTATGATGTATGGACAAATATATAGAGACTATTTCATTGTTTTTGCCTAATATCATTTCCGCAGCCACGAGTGAAAATGTCACTTTCTCACTCTACGAGATGAGATAGAAATGATATTCGGCAAAAACAATGAGATAGTCTATTTATTATATAACTTTAATCTGCATAAAACAATTAAAACGTGACATTGAAAGCAGAGAGCGGTCTTGATTGTCTTAATCCAGACAACTCCCCGTTATACTTTCACGGTAAATGCAGTGAGAAAATAATTCGACTGAAATAAGTCGATATTTAAAACAGGACAATGTTTTACACAAATAAATCTGTTGTGAATGTTTATTTACGGAACCATCTAGTCAAGTGAAGATGCCTAAGACGTTGAAAAACGCAAGTTGTGTCGTTATTTCAAACGCGAAGTGATACACATCATACAGCGAGTGACGTTCGTTACTGTCTGTCACATACCTCTCGACTCAACAAGTTTGTCACGAGTAAAAGAACTACTATGCAACATATCAACAATAAATCAAGTTCGGAGTGTTAAGGAATGTCGAAAATGTTATTAACACTACAAAAGGTCAACAGTCATTGACTGAAACATCACAACATTGGCGTTCACCGTAAGACGTGGAAAGCAAGGGAGGTAATCACTTTACAAAGGGAGATAATTTCATTTCAAAGGGAGACAATCATGAAAAGTAATTCCGGCCACACGTTAGTCACTGCAATGAAAATATGAGTTATATTTTCACTGCAGTGAAAATATGACTTTCTACTGGTTATGTGCAAATATGGATTATATTTTCATCGTATAATCACATATTTCATTGCTAGTTATATAATAAAATTACATATGCGTAGTCTGTGTTTAAAATTGAATAATATTAATTGTTGTTCGATTCATTACCTTGTGTAATCATTTAATGTACATTTTTCGTCAGTGATGTAACTGTACTATACACAATTGTAACCATCGTGTGGTTTACTACATGACGGATTTGTAGTTCAATTTTAAATTAAATAGAAATTATTTTAAGAAAGATATAGTAAGTGAATGAAATATGAATGAGTGGTCAAAAGCGGGAACAATTTAATTAGATTCATAAGAGATAAGGTAAATAAGACCGTCACTAACATAAAATTGTATAAATTTGCATAGTTTCGAATACCTCTTATGTAGTACATAATGGCAATTGAAACTTACTAACGTGTGACCAAATTACAAAAATAGAAATGTAAGTGTCAATGTACAGGCAATTTATAGAATTGACACTTTTTATAAAGTCTTTGATGAAGTAAGGACATAAGCGTATGTGTGCAAGATCATTATGGAAATAATAATATTGCTGATAATGTGATCCCTACTCTACCAATTGTAAAACAACGAACTGTGATTGTATACATGCTTCATTTAATGATCTTTTCAAATAAGTATAGCTTGTAATTGTGTCTTATATACAAACCATCATAACCAATTAAACCTTTAACCCATAACAAAATATAAAACTATATCCATTACAATGTATGACTCGTATTTGTTGATTAATTTGCTTTTGAAACGAAAAGGCACTGTGCATTTTATGAAGCTTCACTTCTCTGCCAGTTGTGGAAATATGCCTGTGGAAATGCGATCTTTCAGTCTCTTGGAATGAACGCCTTTCCACAACTGAAAGGTCGCCTTTCCAAACGGGGAAAGTTATGGAAATAACGAGATTTAGTCCAGTGCGAGTTACCTCCCTGTAATGTAAAACGAAAGTACTAATGGAATTTACCTCTTTGTTCACAGCTCAAAATGGAAGTAGAAATTGATTGACTTATAATTTTTGTCTCTCATTTGTTATGTATATATAACTTATTAACCTTGTTTTAGTTAGGGTGATATTGTGTCTGTCCAACAAGGCATTAAACAACGCGCTAACATTTTCCATTGTTGAATAATGACATAACAGGTTTATTTTAATTAAAATCACACTTAATTGTGACCTGACTGTTTCCGGAGATTTTTATTATTGATTCTTCAAGAACATGATCTTGTCTCAGCGCTTTTTGAAAGGTCGTCTGAAATTGAGTGCTCACTGTCTAAGTTTTGTGAATTTGCAAATTCTAGAATCAACCCACCCGAATCAGCAATGATGCAGCTAGATTATATTATGTGCACACATGTGATGTCGAATGCAGGTATCGCAGGAGGAGAAACGCTATATAGGTGCATGGGATCGGCAAATGTTACCACTCCCCACTAAAGCTAATATGGAACCGAAACCACGTGACCCACGACTTCGCCATGATTCCCTGTTTTGCTTGCCATGTCATTGCGAATCTTCTAAGTTGCAAGTCTCTAGCATGTCTCTAGGATTATTGTGACCCAAATTTCACTTAGCAAAATTAAACAGAAATTTTACAGAAAATCAAAATAGTGGCTTAACCGCGTGATCTACAAATTCGTGATTATTTACGTTTTTGCTTGTATTGTTAGTGCATATTTTGAAAAACATATTCCAGTCTCTGTGTTGAGTTTGATATATTTCTCCATGATAGAAATCGGAACAGTTATTTTCTGTCATTCTTTATACTTTCGCACTACTGGAAATGACTGTTGTTGAGTTTTATAGTTTGGCTTTTAAGTTGGTAATTTGTTTAAAATCATTTTGAAAGTCATTTAGAGTGGTGCTCAAAAGTGCATAGTGTCGGAAACTTTTAAAAAATTGTCTGCAGCCGTGTTGCTGAATCTTCTATTTAAAATGCGATGTTAGCGTTTCTATTCACACAGTGTGATTTCATGAGACCTATAACTTTACACTATGTTTTGTTTTGACTGACGTCACACGTCTCAAGTACTTCATAGACATCTGAATAACAATCATATGCTACCTGCACATCCTCATCTTTAAAGTAGCAGCCTGGATTGTATATACGGAAAATAACATTTAATTGTTGTACATTTCTTCTGCGTCCAATGTGTGTGATAACTTTGCGGATATTCTTTAACATCATGTGTGTCAGGTTGTATCAATTGCTTATCTGTTAATGAGCTCATATTTACATGAAAATGTATACATTGTATTATGCTTATTATTATTTGCATTCGTTTATGTAATTGGCGAAAAAGAATGTATATTATAAACAAAAGTTTAAACGACGATTCTATGTGATTACAAATTGTTTTATGTTTAACGAGTAAACACTTTTTCAAATCGTAAAATCGTGTTTATTGTTATTGTTGAACATTAATCCCAATCTGTAATTAATGTCTACTCATGTCTATGTTTGATCCATGACAGATTTATGAGTGTGAACCTCTTTACAACATGAACCAATTTTTGTTTCATCATATGTTTTCTTAAACGCAATTCTCCGACGGCATCAAACATCAACTTAAAAGAACCTGGTTAAATAGTAATTTATAGCAATTTCGGCCTAGTTGTTTTTTAGATCTCAGTCAATCAAAGGGAATATGTATTAAGCTTTCCAGCCATCATCTCCTTAAGTAGGAGTTCTCAAAACTTTTTGTTCGTTTATCCGTAGCCCTAATAAGACACAATCCATTAAGTTCCTGGGTACCTGGGCAGGACCATCTACATGTACATTCATACAGGGGTCGGGATATGAACAGTTCCCGGATCCAAGTAATTCAAACTGTGAAGTTAACTGTTAAAATTAGTTATTTTAGTTCTAAAATAATACTGAATCAATAAAAATAGTTCTAAAACGAATGAGCATGGTTCGGTTAAGCCATATGAGTCCATTTCCCATCGAGTGACCATTTTAAGGTCTTCATATCAAAATGGCAGCTCTAACGTAGTTCAAGTGATCTGACTGATGTAGTGATACCTAAACACTCAGAGTAGAGTTTTAAACATGGTACAATGATGAACTGGTCAACCGTCATTCTGTCTGAACTCTCAAAATCGCATGAGACCTAAAACTCTACCTCTCACACAGAAGAATTCCACAAAGGTATCGCTTTATAAGTAGCATCATTTTCATGCAATACCGGTACACTTTTATTATGGGTACGGCTTATCTGCTCTTGTAATGAGATATTTTACCCTCTAACGTAACAATATGTTTGATAAACGTTAATAATAACTGTCAAATATGAGAAAAATTATTATGCAAAAAAGCGCTACAGCGCTTTTAAACTATCTTGCCTTTGTCTAACTTTATGTATAGTTTAGCCGCATATTATAATGAAGATAATTTGGTTTCATGACTATAGATGTTTTTTGTCATTGCATTTTATCGATTTCATATCGTACACGTTCAGGAGGTGATCATGAGGTATTCTTAGCGAACACCAACTGATATTCAACGTTTTATGAATAAAACCATTAATAATGTTTTGCATACATAACACCATTCACCGATTACTGCCAAGGTTGTGTTCAAGGGGACATAGCGACAGAAGTATTTGTTTAAGAATGAATTATGATCTTTATTTGGAAAAAGCAAGTCTACATTGCATCTCACTGTTGGGGTTTCGTTTTGCTATATTCATTTCATATTCACATTGATATTTACGTCGTCATTGAAAAACTCGCTGATTGTTTCCTCACTGCCCTGTAAAGATGTTGATTGCAATAATTTATTTGTTCGTTCGTGTATAAATATATGTACTCTTCCACATTGCACACAGACTTGAGAAGACAGATACGTGTACGCAGATTTGTTTTTTTGTTTTATTGTTTTATTGATCCAGTCAAAGCGTATAATATACTGTAAGCATATATTCTCCTGATTATAAGCTTAAAAAATATATACCTAGTATGGAGAAACAGGTTTGATTGAAAACATATTTTATTCATTTTAGAAATGGATTGCGCACAAACTATAAAACTTATAGAAGCCATCTCCTCGACATATTGTCACGCAGAAGAGAATTTTAAAATCTACATGTGAGGTAGACATATTTTGAGTCGGTAAACATGTAATATACTTTATTAAGGCAACACACAATTAGAAATATTATTCTTATGAACAATACATTATGAATATGGTTAAACACACATTTGTATTAATGTATTAATAAATAAAACGGGAATTACTAATATATGTATGAAGTACATAACTAAATAAAGTGATAAATGGATAAACGCAAAAAAACTGTTATATTCCCACATCCGTGAATATTCATAACCTTTGTTTCTACTTTGTTTGTTTATTTGTTTGTTTGAGTTAGAGCATTGTGATGGAATGGTACACTCAATATATAATTACATTCCAAAACGTCTTTACTGATTATTATGATTATTATGATTTTCCCCCATGTTGGTTGAATTATGTGTATATCTTCAATGAGATAAAAAAAATTAAAAATCCCTGTATTTATATCAGCATACACAATGTCTCTTTAATAAATCGTACCTGTTATATCAAGATATAGTCACACCTTCATAACAGCTTCCTGGTGTAGGTCATCACGACCCAGTGAGTTTACACAACACTGCTCACGGATCCGACATAAGCAGCCAGGTGTATTTATAGTCAGGAGCAGTAAGGGGTGGAGTGACGAGACGATTTCAGCCATGGACTCCGGTATGTCTCTCTCAACTTCAGTCTCGTGATATAGACCCCCTACGGGCTACACTGAAATGATCATAAATACGTGATATATTCTTATTTTTATTTCAAAGTGTCACAGGTGTGTCACGTATTGTCGTAGTTTCATATTCGTCCTTTGTGTGATTCAAGTTAGCTTTTTGACATTGTGATATGGCGGGTAGACGAAGCTTTGTTTACTTTGTGTGTCACTCGTGATCCGTTTTTTATGAAAGACCTTGAAACAATATTTCTCTACCTTTACATGTGTTTCGAATCCCAGTTTCTCTCAGTTGCTGGTTTAATGTGTCGTATACCGTATACCTACTGAATGCGGATTTACTCGATATTTAAATGTAAACATCATATAAATTAGGTGATAACATGTAAATTAGATGATGAAGAATCATTTTTATTTCAGTTATTGCTCCATGGGGACCACCCTTTACTTATTATAAAGCCGCAAACCGATTCACGTTATTATTGGACTCGTATAACTCCATACAGGATGTTGAGAAGTTTATTGATTTGCCTCAGGGACAATCTAACTGGTTCATGGAACGTTTGTTGACGTATGTAGGTGCGCTGACCTAGTTAACTACACGGCATTCACTACCTGGTATACATGTACAATAATTACAGGTCCTTATGTATCCTACCGTTCCCTTTTGAGAGCGTTAGGTGTGTGTGTATATCTTAGCCACGAAAACAATGATTGTGCGAGTTTTAAATCACCTGTGACTTAAAAACAGTAAAGTTAGACAATGATATTGTAAGGGTACAAAATGGCCGACCTCACACACATGAAAATGAAATAATAGCGTTGAATAAATAAACTGAAATATACTAAAAAAGATAATGCCCAAAGACCCAACCTAAATGAAATGTTATAATGCCTCTGAAATCTAATGCATAATACTATGTTTATGTTATGTGTTGTCGAAAAGAACAATAGCTAAATTCACAGAACTTGATTCTTATGACACATTGCAATTTCTATCTAGTTTGTATAAATCCCATATTGTCAATGTGGTCAAAACTTTTGAAAATATCGTTCATTACGTCCCGAATGAACCATGTACAATATTCTAAGAAAAAAAATGTTTAAATCTTTAGAACATGTTAGAAACAGAAAATAATTTTATTGTGCATGACAATCCTGGTCTCTGTTTGTGAAAGTCAGAATGTTTTTAAAGTTTTACAGATTTATATTTGTTAAACTAAAGGTTTTCTATAACTTCACATGTACATTTCCTAACTCCGTGTCCTTCTCCTGTTGTAAATATATAATGCTGTACGATTAATCACAACCATGTGATATTGTGTTAATGATTGACACATATTTTCTTCATTCATTGGCACATTATTATCCAATTTAGAAAAACTCTTTCCAGATGATCACATGATTCATTCTACAACAATAATACAATGTTGTTATTATCGAAGTAAGACATTTTGGCGTATATAATTTTAGACATTTGAAAACTTTACAATAATAGGAACATGAAATAAAACAATTCTTTCCATCAGATATCATCTTTCTATTCATAATATGATAATTATAAATATGTGTTACGGTGCAGCTATCTAGCTACTGGTCACTTTTCGTCAGTTTTTGTCTGGATAGTGACACCAATTTTCTTTTTACAAACACATACCAATCGTAGCCAAATGTTGACAAGTATCCATAGATGAGTAAATGATTTATGCCACTAATGAGATGACTCTTCAACACACACAAAGCAGCGTAGCTGTCTTACGTCGTTATGTCATGCATTATGTTAGTTCATATACACCTTATATTAAAATTGTTGATCTAAATCTATTTCTATTGCTGTATTCCACTAAACAAATATAACATAATTTAGACACCTTAGTAGTAGGTTAGGGCACCTGCGACCTGCTAAGATATATCTTAGCCCCTCATCTTAGCAGGTCGCAGGTGCCCTATGAGAGAAATTTTGCTAAGGTCTTGTTCGTGGTAGAACCTTGAAACCTTGCTAAACTCGGGTTAGCTTGACCCCTTTGAGTCCAGCCGTCGTGACCGATCAATATGGGTACAATAGGTTAATAGCTTAATTGCCCAATTATCGACGCACCGTGCTCTGATCACTACAGGTATAATGGGTTAATTGACCAATTATTGTAGTCATGGGGTTTGGAGGGTTAAACGGACGTGTGCCGAGTCGCGTTAATTGGAGTGTTTATTTTTCGGTGAGGAGGGGTCATTGTAGTCTTGGCTATCGTAACTACCGGTTTATAGACTTCTACATCAAGACATCAGGGGTGGTCCGTGTCGCTCATCACTCTTTGTAAGGAAGGTGTGTGTGACCAAGGCTTACCTTAGCGCAAGCTCAAATGCAAATGACAACATCAACATGTGACCATGCAATCTGCATATTACTCTAGTATCGTCATCAAAATAAGTAAATAAAGTATGGCAGAGAATCGTGTTGATTCAGAGCCAGCCGTATCGCGGCGTATCAATTAGGTAACGTTCATATCTCTAATTATTTTCCCCTCTGGTGACAAATTTCAAGTTTACCGGTACAATATTTCCAAGAAATGTCATTGACGTGTCTTAAACGTCAAATTAAAATTAGGAGGCAAACTCTTGTGTCAATCTGACAATCATGTAGATTCAAAGTCCCAGTACAAGGTACATAATCTTCTTTGGACGATCAGCATAACTTAGCTCATCTTAGCAGTCACTAGTGTCAATTGGGAGGAAAGCTAAGGCGATTATCGAAGCAATGTGCTCTGATCAACACAGGTATAGGGGGTTAATTGACCAATTACTGTAGTCATGACTGTTCGGGTGGTAAACGGTCTTACACCGATATACGTTAATTGGAGTGTTTATTTTTGGTGTGAACGTTGGTATTGTAGTCTTGGCTATCGTAACTACCGGTTTATATACCTCTACATCCAGGCATCAGGGGTGGGCCCGTATCGTTCATCACTCTTTGAAAGGAAGGTGTGTGACCATGGGTAGACTTAGCACATGCTCAAGCTCAATCAACAACACCAAAATACGATCATACGATCTGCGTATTACTCTAGTATCGTTATCAAACTAAGACAGTAAAGTATGGCAGATAATCGTGCTGATTCAAAGCGACCCGTGTCGCGTCTTATCAATTAGGTAGCATTCACATGTCTAAATGTTTTCCCCCTCTAGGGCCAAATTTTGAATTTTACCGGTACACCATTTTAAAGAAATGCCATTGAAGTGCCGTTACCTCGTACATACAAACGATGTGTTTAAATTATTTCGTCAGTAAGCGATTAAGACATAATGACATAGCTATGAAATGTAATATAATGACGTAATGGAAATTGTTATTGGTCATCAAAACAATAATGATATAGGAACCGGATTGTATCAAGTTTCAACGTCAAATTAAAATAAGAAAACAAGGTTCCATGTCAATTTCCCAGTCATGTAGATTTAAAGTCATAATACTGTTACATTATCTTCTTTTGACGAACAATTTCAGTTTTGAAATCACCCTTTGCCTTTTCATAGCAGGGATTATTAACTTCGAGCAAACGCCGTATTTTTCATTAACTTGAACACATTAGTATTAGCTGAATATACATAGGTTTCATAACAACAACAAAAACCACATAATTTAATGTCCAATTCCAAATTCCTTTACGACTGTTTTAATCTCCGATGACCCCACCCGGCAAGGGGTGTGTTAATGGTAACGGGCTAACTATCTGATTGTACATTGATTCACGTATAATCTCTGTATAGGTGTCAACGTGTCGCACGCTTATAAGCGGACTATAGGCTCAAGACTTATTAACTCAACGGGCCGATTTCATTGAAAATAGAAAAAAAATGGTCATGTTATGTAATGTGACGTATCAATTACATGTAACTCACGTGCCATCGGGCCAGTGGGAAGGGGACCTATCGATCAACTATAGACTCAGTACAGATTACTACCGTTTCAAGACTCAGTAACTCCACGGGATGATTTCATTGATAAGGGGTATCAATTAGCACCCGTACTTGGCATCGCGCAGTGGGGAGGGGTCTGTCAATTACCTATAGGCTCAGTATAGATCACTACAGGTTCCAAAAATCCGGTAACTACACGGGATGATTTCATTGAAAAATAAAAATTAACGGCTGTTGTGACATGGCGTATCAATTAGGTAACGAGACATCTCTTTATATTAGCTATTGATCATGTACAGTAATGATATAACGATGCACCTCGGTACGATGGATCAATCAGCATGCAGAGTATTGAACCAGTCTTGCAAGTTGGATCCTCTGTCGTTACCCTCCTGTTCCCTATAAGTAGCAGTCTCTAGTCACAACGAGACATATATACCAAGCTATAGAGCAAAGCAACTCTACGCGGTACAATTCATCCGAGAGAATTTGAAGATGAAGAGAGTTAGCAAAAGTGAAATATTTACGAGTGAATGTGACTCTACTACCACAAATCCCCAACAACCGGGACAGTCACCCTCTAATAGTGATTCTAACGATGAGGGAGATTGTTGGTACATGAATCCTTATTGGGTATTGTTAGAAAGACACATCAAGAAGAAAGTTCTCCAAGATTCTACAACTAGTCAGTCAACATCACCAATATTCAAATGCACGAAGTGTTATGATGTCTACTTTTCAACAAGAACCGACATAAGAGAGCATTCTCACCAACACAGGCGACACGGAGATGGAACACCTCTATATACCATAATAAAACCTAAATTGTCACAAGAACAGAACACACCCTAAACTGTGCAGGAGGAACCAATGATTACGATGGTGCATTTACTTGTGTGTACTGCAAGTGTAAGCTGAAGGACAGCTACCATCACCGTGTAACTCATAGTGGAAAATACCCCTTGAAGAAGCGCGTGATGAACACCACCCCTCCTTGTTCCTGCTACTGCTAGAAAATAAGGTCAATACATAGTCCTTATAAAAGGCCCTTTTCAGGGCCAACCACATTTCTCAAAAGAAAACGTTTGACAATGCAACCATATTGTTTCAGGACATATTCATGGGGTGTACACGTTTGTTGAACAGAAATATAGGGCCGTTTAACTATTTATTGATACGATGTCATCCTATTTCACTACTGCTCCGTATAACATCTCTATAGCTACCGGGATGGGTTGGATAGTAAATAACTCTCTTTAAATAGTGTTCGTATGGAGTCATCTCTGCTTCAGATTATGGATTATACAATTGCGTTGCAACTTCTGTCTTAGATACATACTCGTGATTATTCTTCAGGTTCACTACATCCCCTAAAATTTAGGAACTTTTTGGGAATTATTTTCTGGAAATTTCATTAACCATTTCTTGAAATAATGTAAACCAATTTTCAAAACCGACCTTTGACGGATTTGTATAATTCCGAAGAATGGATCGTATAGTACATGTCGATAAATTTCTGGGAATTATTTTCTCGAAATGTTACATTGTAGAAGTCTCTTTCATTAACCATTTCTTGAAATAATGAAAACCAATTTTCAAAACCGACCTTTGACGGATTTGTATAATTCCTAAGAATGGAGCGTATACCACATGTCGATACTCTCGCTACACCGTCACGATATTCAATTAACTACACGTAGATGTTTAGATCTATACAAAACAAATCAAAACTCACCGACACTCATACTACAAGAATTGTTATTACAAAATGTAAATCACAGTTAAGTAGATATTCTCAAATATCCATTTCAATCAGTTCTTAAAGTTTTCAGGTTGGTTTGAATGAATGGTGACCATTCACATGGTTTAGGATATAGTTATCCCTTATTCCTTTTCAGTCAAAGTTACTTTAATCGAAACACGTCTGAACAGTTCTGTGTAACAGAATAATAACTTCACTACAATTTGTCAAATCTGTCCCTGCTGAAATATAATCATTTCGTATGTGATGTGTTCGCACCATGTATTTACTATAAATATCCGGATTGAGTGCATACAGTGGAGGGTATATAAGAAGTGACCATGAACGTATCAGGTAATAACCATGAGGCTGGGACATATCAATAGATCTCTTCTAAAGTTTCCACAGATTTTTCGCTTATTAATTGGCGGTCCAAGTGGGGCTGGAAAAACTACGTTTGTAAGAAATCTTCTAGCTAATGAAATTGATGGTTCATGGTCACTTCTTGAAGGCTTGCCTTCAGTTATAATATGGGTATTTTCAGAGAAACAGCCCTTGTATGAAGAAATCCAGAATTTATGCATAAAAGCTGGTATTGAAATACATTTCGTTGACAATATTGTAGATACCGACAATTTAATTGATCCTAATGGTTACAGCTGGTTAGTTGTAGACGACGCAGCTGGTGATCTTACTAAGGATAGTGAACGTGAACTACTCAAATGGTTTGTGAAAAGATCGCATCATAGACAAACCTCAATTATTTATATACAACAGAATATTTTTGCAAAGACTCCATTTCATAGAACAATAAGTCTTAACTGTACGCATATTGTAGTGTATAAAAATCCTCGAGACAAAACCCAGGTTGAAAATCTAGCGAGACAAATCTTCCCCGGGAAAACAAAGTTTATTAGGGACGCTTTTCATAAAGCTACCACATCACCACACACCTATTTAATGCTCGACCTAACTCCGACAATACCAGATGATTTTAGAGTTCGAGCAAACCTGTTCAATCGTCCGCACGGAGAAATAGATATCTACATTCCTAAACCATGAATCTGAATGATAGTTTTGAGAGAATAGATAATATGGGTTGTATATCTCTCGATAAAAGTAGACACGCAACTCAAAATGATACCTGTAGTAGTGATGACACTCTTACTTACTCGTCTAGTAATAGCGATACACTAACATCCGACAGTTCATATGAAACAAATTATGAACAGTATTGCGAAGACGAAAAACATATCAATCCTGACCACAAATCATCTACCAGATATAATTTCGTAGACAGTTCATCTGAATATGAAACCGAAACCGATTCAGACGACACTAGCTCTGATGATCAGCAAGATCATTTTACTCAGTATGAACGGTCAGCTATCTTAAAGAAACCACGGCTTTCTAATTCAAAGGGTTACAAAAAGGGAGTAACACGAACAACGACGTCATTACCTCCAATACCTCCTCCGAGATCGTGGCTTAATCGGAGCAATCAGTAATAATGTCAGGGCGAGTACGACGATGTGGAAATAAAGTAAAACAAAATGCTGATATCATACATTACTTGTGTAGGGCAACACCAGCAATTAGAACTAGGGTGATAAATAGTCTACCTAAGCAGGTTCTCGATGCGTTCAGTGAAGCAGCTATTAATATCTACGCGGGTAATGTTCCTATGACACCTACTCAGAGAAATAAATTGAACACACATAGACGGAAACTACATTTGCTTTGTCAGAAAAAGCACTTATCAAACGATACAAGGAAAAAGATTTTAACACAAAAGGGCGGTATATTACCATTCTTGTTACCCGTTTTGGCACCACTTGTGACAGGACTTGTATCGAAGATAGTCGGGGTTTTTAATTAAGCTCATTCGTCTCTTAAGTGATAATAAAATAAGGACATTACATAGAACTCATACAAACCAAATGGCTAGCAGACTAATAGTTTTACCGGAGGTTTCCTATAATAGGTTACTGGATAAAAATAAGGGTAACAGTTTAGAAAGAAATGCTTTACTTCAACGGCAACGCGTTGGTAATTTACGCGAAATTAATCAGGTAACACATGAGCCAAATCTCCATAAGAAGATTGATCATTATAATAAACTTCTTGAAGAAGCACTTGATTTACAGAAACAGTCAAGGGCGATTGAAATGCAACCAATTCTTACAAAGTCGCTACCTATGATTTCAAACAAATCTAAGATAGTCGTTGATAAAGATGTACAAACGTACGATACTGATGGTGAAAGATTAGACAGTGATGGTGAAAGAATAGACAGTGATGATGGTAAAAGACTAGTTACGCCTAATCAAGTAGCGCAAGCACCTTTAGATGATATGTTTACTACACCAACAAGTCATATGGCTGGAGATCAAGTACCGCAACGATTGAATTGGTCAGATTACCGACTGGCTAATTTACAGGGCTTACACCGTCGCCTTAGTCCCAGCTCTGAAAAGACTATTTTGGATAATGCTGTAAGTAATTTACCACGGACATATCAGAAAGACGGCCGTAAAATTGCTTCATTCATTAACGAAAGTAAGGAGCTTGGTGTAAGTGCAGCAGGCAATCTCAGGTTCGGTACTGACACTAGCCCAGGAGGTGACCCTATTGATTCAATATTGTATGAACTTGTAAGACGGAAGAAAGCTTCTGCAGGAAAAACTAAGAAAATTGGAGGAGCTGAAATTGTAAGCGATATGATGCGGGACCATCCGTATGCTCGAACAGCTATAAAGAACGCAGATTATCGAGCGACATCGTCAGATTCTCCAGATGAATATGTACAAAACAGGTATCAAACAGCGAAAACCAAAAGAGAAAAGGGGAAAAGCTGGAAGAACTATTAAACCATACTGGAGAAAATGGTTAAAGAAGACATATTACTCTGCAAATAAAGGATTTACGAGTTATGAAAACTTGCTTAATGGTGTGCAGGAAGCGAAGATAAAGAAAGGAAGTATAAAGCCCAACCCTCATCAACTTCGTAAGTGGATAAGAGCCCAACCCGCTTATTCCTTACATTTACCCCGGCGCAAACATTTTGAAAGAACTCCCTACAGTTCAACCGTCTGTCGCAAAGATCAACTATGGCAAGCAGATTTGTCAGATGTAACGAGCCTTTCCAAAATAAATTCTGGATACAAATACCTACTTTGTGTTATTGATGTGTTTAGCAAATATGCCTGGGTAGAACCAGTTAAAAATAAATCGGCTGATAGTGTAACACAGGGATTCCAGCGTATTGTAAAGAAGGCTCATCCCCGATTATTTGATAGTCTGATGAGTGATAAGGGAGGGGAATTCAATAATAAAACATTTAAGAAATACATTGCCCACCATCTTGGTAAAACATTTTACACAAGTCAAAATGACGATACCAAATGCGGCGTTATTGAAAGATTTCAGAGGACTCTGAAAACAAAATTATGGAGATATTTAACAACAGTAGACAAACCACGGTTTATTGAAATATTACCAAGCCTTGTTAAAAGTTATAACAACACCCGTCACTCATCGATTAATTGCAAACCAGCATCTGTGCAGACACCCCACCATGAAATAGCCGTGTGGGATTATATGCAATATCAGAAGCAGCTAAGCGCTAAGAAACATACCAGCAGACTCGAACACGCACTTTTACCCCCAGGAACTCCTGTGAGAATATCAACTGGTAAGGGAAGTTTTGGAAAAGGATACGAAGCGAATTGGACAAGGGAAATATTTTATGTCATAAGACATGTTAAATACCGGACCCCAGTCGTGTATAAATTGAGAGATTATGCAGGTGATGAGATCAGAGGGACATTTTACGCACCGGAGCTACAACCTGTTACAGAGCCCGCAGCATATGAAATTGAGAAAATCGAGAAAAGACGCGTAAACAAGGAAACGGGTGTTAAAGAAATCCTTGTACGATGGAAGGGGTATCCGAAAACGTTCGACCAGTGGTTGCCAGAAACATGTCTAGTGTAATGAAAAGATTCTCGGTACACTTTGGTGTATTAGTTGTAATTTCACTGATAATTGGATGTAGTACATATATGTCATTGAGTACCAGCATTGGTGATAGCGATGCAAAAACCATAAAAAGGGTACACAGAGTACTTTATCATTTATTAGACCATCTAACCTCCTCACCATCCAGGCCACTACTCTTGTATGGCAATTTCACATGATACAAACAATCAACGATGGATTTTAGTGAAAAGGACAGTTTTTATGTTACACTACCGAGTGATGCTAATCCTACCACCAAGCCTGATAATACTCAGCATTCTTACACTGTAAGTCTACCCCACCCCTTAAAATTAGATAGAAATATGTGGAAAGTCGGCATTAGTTCTATTCAAGTACCGGTAACCTGGAACAACTTATCTTCACCCCTAAATATTTTCTCTATACATGTAACAACTCCTGTTCACGAAACAGTTCATAAGGATGGTGAAATCGTGAAAGAAAAATACCATTTTGAATCAAAAACGCTTACACATATCGTTATACCACCCCGTAATTATACCACTCGACGTTTGTTGTCAGTAATGAATTACCAAGTAAATCGGACTGTCAGAGCATGGGTAACAGAATATTCCAAATCTTTCAAATTATATCAAGGGATAATAACATCTAAAGTACAACTTATCGCCCCGGAAAATCAAGAGTATTTCTATTATAGTAATGATATGGTTTATTTACAAAAGCCAAAATTGAAAGATTTCATGCAAGCAGAGTCAGAGGATTTGGAAGGAGATTTTAGTATTAGCTTTAATGTTTCAAAATACCTAGCTAGTATGCTAGGATTTACAACACTACCCGAGGAAGATGGTATGTGTAGTTTGGACCCCCGGACCCACCCCTCTGCAGATACCTGTGTAAACTTCCTTAAAGAACACATTTTCCATAACATGTATGTCTACACAGACATCATAGAAGATCAAATAGTTGGTCATACAATGGCTCCACTGTTGACCTACGTTCCTGTTAGCAAGACTATGCTAAACGACATTGTGTATACAAAAGATCATAATCCTGTACACTATGTAAACCTTAAATACGACGAGATTCGCTCTGTCGCTGTACTTATAAGGGACGACACTGGTCAACCTGTGCCATTTGAAAGTGGGAGGACAGTAGTGGTTTTACACTTTAGAAAATTATCTGCATTATGAAATACAGTCATATTCCAGTTTATGTGGGTAGGCATTATGGTCAGAGCGGTGCGGGTCTTGGGAATTTGCTAGGTTCAATTGGTAAAATAGCTATGCCCCTACTGAAATCCACGGGGAAAATGTTGGCGAGAGAAGGTGTAAGGGCTGTTGCAGATGTCATGTCCGATGTCACTAGCGGACATAAGCCACTCGAGAGTATAAAACGCAGGAGCAGGCAGGCTCTTAAAAACACGACCTCTGACTTGTTTGGTTCATTCCAACCGAGACAGTTAAAGAGACAGAAAAGACGGCCGAAGTCGAGAGGCAACAATCGTTCATCATCGCGTAAAAGACAAAGAGTTATATTTTAACGCAGACTGTAAATACCCCATCATAACAACTATGTCTGAGTATGTACAATGTGGAAAAAGCGAATTAGATCTGTTTAGTCTCCCTGGTCGTGTAACAACTTTTGAGAATTGTCAGTGGGTTAAATACAGCCCCGTTACAGGCCTTGGAGGGCTTGATGGTACAATTAGATTTGACATAACAAACCCTGTTAACAGCTATATAGATTTAGCAGAATGTTATTTAAGAGTAGTCTATAAAATAACGAGACGAGACGGTACAGATACTCGATTAGAAAACCGGGTAGGTGCAGATGGAGCAGTAGCAGCTCGTAGAGATATAGTTGCACCAGTTAACAACTTATTACACAGCTTCTTTAGGGAAATCCGTGTTATAGCTGGTGCCAATCAGATCGAACTTGGGGATAGCCTTGGAACATATCCCTATCGTGCGTATTTTGAAAACTTGCTGAGTTGTGATGTTTCACAAGAACAGACGTCTTTGATTACTGAGGGGTTCGTTAAAGATAGAGCAGGGTCATTTGACATTCTCACTGTTGGGGCTGAAGATTCGAACACAGGATTTGTATCACGGCGAGCTAAAACATGTCCTTCAAGACCCACTGAACTTGTAGGGCGTGTACATTGCGATCTGTTTATGCAGCATCGGTACTTGATAGATGGTGTCCCCTTAAAGATAGAATTGATACGTAGTCCAGCTAACTTCTATCTTATGTACGATGGTGGAGCTCAGCATAGAGATTACGTAGCTCATATCATGTCCGCTGAATTTTACGTTAGACAGGTCACTGTATCGCCTCAGATACGAGGCGGTCATATCCATAGTCTTAATAGAGGATTATCTGTAAAGTATCCAATTACGCAGGTACGCTGTACAGCGCATGAAATTCCAGGAGGTGTTCGTGATTATACATCGGACCAGCTGATTGCCGGCTATGTTCCCAAAAGAGTGGTATTGGGGATTCTTGATAACGACGCGTTCGCTGGTGTCCCTACTAAAAATCCCTTTAACTTTCAACATTATAACCTTACACACTTAGCACTCAAAGTAAACGGTCATGAGGTCGGTAAAAAAGCATACTCCTTGAATTTTGAGGAGTTCTCCTCTGAATTGTACGAAACATATTTAGATTTATTTCGAAATACAGGTGGTTTACGGCGTAATGCTTGTCATACTGTAACACCCTCTGATTTTGTTGCAGGGAGCTCCATATACATAATCGATCTGACACCAGATTTAGGAGCTGATGAGAGTCACGTATATAATAAGGTGTCGGGAAAAGTGGGGTTAGAATTAAAATTTTCACAAGCAACACCAAGGGCCTTAACATTAGTAGCATATCAAGAGTACGATTCAGTGATCGAATTTGATAGTTTCAGGAACGCTGCTATACGTTAAACATGCTGTACGGGGTTGATATAGAAACGTACGCACAGAATGATAGATTGTTGAGAAAATTTTACAAGGGTACCGTCAGTAGAGATTCATTGATTAAAACTCATAGCCGAGTGGCGCAACAACCGTCACTGGTTTATCCTTCACTGTACGTGTGTAACACTGACAGGGGGTCTCAAGCTGGATCCCACTGGTTCGCTATCATCGTCACGCAGCCTGGGATTGTTGAATTTTACGATTCGTACGGGCTGGATCTATCCAAAATATGGGTAGAGTTCCAGTCTTTTGTAGAGAATTTTGGTCAGAGAGCTTATAAGCATAACACGATATTAATACAGGGTTTATTTTCAACAATGTGCGGGCACCATTCTTTATATTTTTTATCTCGCAGAGTGAGGGGTCTTAACATGAACCAAATAGTTAACTCATTTTCTCAAAATACTACGCTTAATGACAAAAAGGTTTACGAGTGGTATTGTAGGAGTAAATTCACTGGTTAATGGAAATGAGATGAACATGTCATGATATGCACGGAATAAAGACTGTCATTGGCTATTGCTCTAGTGGACTGGTTTTATAAGTTAGATGGCAAGCACCTCAATCATTACTAGCTACGATTTAAGTGAGGTCACATCAGCAAGCGACAATGACGACGAGGAAGAATATAGATGTCGAATATGGGAGTCGCATGTATAGCGAACCATATGCACAATACAGACACAGTAAAATCCAAGAATCAGACGATCTCGCAACTGACAGCTGCAGCGGGCTGGAACGCAGAGGTGTGGATTTGTCATGTTCTCGACACCTAAAGTACGGATATGATATATGTGGTACTAGTGCAAATCCGGAGGTTTGGGACGAAAACAGCAAGCCCAGAAATTCAAAGATGACATGTGCCTCTGCGAGAAAGGATACTTTTGCAAACTGGCCATTACAAATGTCCCAAAAGCCAGCAGATCTAGCGACAAGAGGATTCTTTTACATCGGGCGAGACGACTCTGTACAGTGTTTCCAGTGCGGACTTGAACTGAGTAAATGGAAACATACTGACATTATTGATCTTGAACATAAAAGATGGAGCCCTGATTGCATGTTCCTGAAAATGACAACTCTACTAGATGAGTACTTTATTGATGTATAAAATAACTGAAACAGTTGCATTGATGTGGTGTCCAAATGTTATCGTTTGTAGTGGAATAAATTTGATTTGCTTCCCTGTTTGTCTGAATAAATACCTTTAAATGACCTCAATTTGTTGTGTTGTTTCTGTGATTGTTGAAATATCGTCTCTTATTGAATCGTCAAAAGTAAGCTCATGAATATCCAAGGTCAGATTGACACTCGCGAGCAGGTACTAACCACTGGACAGATGCGCCGTTATATAATTATTATGTATGGTCAATAGCTAATACCCAGCTGGTCTGTAAGACGCTCGTAAGACCTAGTCATGCTAATTGAAGTGTTTAATGTTTATCTAACGCGGGTGCTAACTACTGAGTATCACCAGTCAAAAATAAACACTCCAATTAACCTGACTCGGCGCGCGACCGTTTAGCGCTGCGAACCCCATGACTACAATAATTGGTCAATTAACCCCTAATATATCTGTGTTGATCAGAGCACGTTGCTTCGATAATCGGCTTAGCTTTCCTCCCAATTGACACTAGTGACTGCTAAGATGAGCTAAGTTATGCTGATCGTCCAAAGAAGATTATGTACCTTGTACTGGGACTTTGAATCTACATGATTGTCAGATTGACACAAGAGTTTGCCTCCTAATTTTAATTTGACGTTTAAGACACGTCAATGACATTTCTTGGAAATATTGTACCGGTAAACTTGAAATTTGTCACCAGAGGGGAAAATAATTAGAGATATGAACGTTACCTAATTGATACGCCGCGATACGGCTGGCTCTGAATCAACACGATTCTCTGCCATACTTTATTTACTTATTTTGATGACGATACTAGAGTAATATGCAGATTGCATGGTCACATGTTGATGTTGTCATTTGCATTTGAGCTTGCGCTAAGGTAAGCCTTGGTCACACACACCTTCCTTACAAAGAGTGATGAGCGACACGGACCACCCCTGATGTCTTGATGTAGAAGTCTATAAACCGGTAGTTACGATAGCCAAGACTACAATGACCCCTCCTCACCGAAAAATAAACACTCCAATTAACGCGACTCGGCACACGTCCGTTTAACCCTCCAAACCCCATGACTACAATAATTGGTCAATTAACCCATTATACCTGTAGTGATCAGAGCACGGTGCGTCGATAATTGGGCAATTAAGCTATTAACCTATTGTACCCATATTGATCGGTCACGACGGCTGGACTCAAAGGGGTCAAGCTAACCCGAGTTTAGCAAGGTTTCAAGGTTCTACCACGAACAAGACCTTAGCAAAATTTCTCTCATAGGGCACCTGCGACCTGCTAAGATGAGGGGCTAAGATATATCTTAGCAGGTCGCAGGTGCCCTAACCCACTACTACCTTGCCAGTTATTCTTTTTCATATGGATAAATAGATAGAGGTTACTTATTGGAGTGTGTCAAATTCAAGTTTATGCCATCGAGTGTTGGGTGTATAGTTGTTATTTGATGAGTGGCGCAGTCACGAGCCAAATATAATACTTAATGGACAAAATCCATTCAGTATTATATCAATTATATAATTGTAACAATAATATGTTATTAAAATACTTTACATACGGAAGTAACGCGCATGCATTTGCTAAGTTTATGAAAAGAAGTTCCTGTTACTGACCAGTGACGATATATTAAACATGATGATATCGTCTCTGCTCGTATCACTTGTCATAGTTCACTGCCATGAATATATATTCACTGCAGCTTGATAGACATTTCATATAAGAATTACATGTGAGGGAAACTATGCATCTGAAGGGTTATTATTTAAGGTTAACGCGAATATGTAGATCTAATGTGGGTTATATGATTTCATTTGTGTATGAATGTGAAACTCTTTAAAGCGCGTATAGTTTAACCATCTCCTGTTGAAGAATCTAAGGACAACAGACAGCAAGCACCTGTGATGAACCAGACTTCTGGAGCCCAGCCCCCGGCTTATGTGGCCCCCGTCAATGGTCAGCTGCCACCCTACCTACAGAACGTACTGGCCAATGGTCAGGTGTCCGGCTGTCTCCAGACTGACAACAATGGCTTTCCTCCTAACGTCATCGTGGTAAGACTATATCTATCAACTTCAGAGTAGGTTTATCCAATAAACTTAGTGACCATGTGAAGTTCACCGAATCAAAACGGAGATGAACATCAGTTACTTGCTGAGATTTGAGATTTTACAAGCGCTTCCAGTGGAAATGTAATATATGTCTGAGTATCACTTGTTAAGTTAACTGCTATGAATATACATATTCAGTTGATATAGTAAAGCAAAATAAATGATATAGATATGACTAAAGCAAGCAATCAAAGAAACGTATTAGCCTAATGTAGCCTTAGCCTTGTGCCAAGTATTTGGTACACTGCAGATGTATATAAACCAGTAGGGTCAAACTACTTCTGCTTTAATTTATATATTAAGGGGCATTCCTTGTATAGAAGTAGCGAAAGTACACATACAGTGGAGACGATAGGGAGAACGGAATACCGGTATGTTCTCTTAGCTAGTATAGTAGTAGTGAACAAAATTAAAAACAGAGTATACTTAAAACATCTTCTTGTTGCAGACGAAATATTAAATCGAACTCTTCATATATTTCCCAGGTGACCCAGCCGACGCCAGTTGTGACCCAGCCGACCCAGAGAGCCCAGGACTACCTGACCCTGTCTCTCATCTCCATCTTCTTCTTCTGGCCCATGGCTATCTGTGCCATCATCTACTCCTGTCAGGTCAGTATCCCATCCTCTCCCGACAGCGGACATGTGCAGTCGATACAAATAAATAAACTCAGAGAACACTCCTACAGCATGGGTGATATCTGCATACGAATAGTGCATATATACCCTTGCAACATATCTGGCACACCTTTGCCTCGACCCTCTAACTCCATGAGCCCCATGTCGCTAAAATGTTCACTAAAACAACGGCCCACGGGACGATGTTCAAATCTGACCAACCACAGTCAGTTGTTTTCTTTGTTTGCTTATCCATTATAAATATAGGTCCCAACTGTTTACACAAAATTGAATTGTAAGAAATGTGTGTGCACGTGTCACTTGATGAACTAAAGCTACTCCTAAGTGTTGTGTTTTCTACACAACTCGTTATGTTCGCGTGGATTCAAAACTGAATTGTTTGTTTTTTCGATAGCAAACCCATGACCTAATCTCTCACGATCGACGTCGAAAGTGACATGTGAATATTGGAATGTGATATGTGATATTTATTACCAATATGGTTGAATATAACCGAGTTAATATTATTGATATGAGCACATGTGCATATATCACGTTTGCCTAGCAACCATTGATATCCATACTATGATGAATTGATATATACTTTGATGGAGTTGTCCTGTTGAGAATGTCGTCACCTCTTACCCTTTTTGGTTTATCCCTTTATCGTCATAAGAGTACAGGAATAACTAATTGTATATATTATATTACAGTCGCGAACCTCAGCAGCGTCCGGCGACTACCCGAGAAGTCTGTCTGAGGGTCGCACAGCCAGAAACCTGTCCATTGCTGCCATCGTATTGTGCATCCTCATCATCATCGCCACCGTGGTGCCAATAGTGGTCCTGAACCAGGAGGCCCGCAGACGTTACGATTACATGTATTAGTCAATGCGCAGGTTGTAAGATAATGGGGGATGAATTTACTTGAAGTTTGATTTTCTATATATGTTTTCAATTAAATACCTATATATCTCACACCTTACAAGTGTACTCGAAATGAATATAGACTGGGTATATAAATTCATATGATAATCGGATAACGTTGTTATATTAAGTAGTGCCATACTGTAAATACTTACTTAGCATATGAGTCGCTGTAAATTCTAGGAGCATCTTCAAGTGATTCATATTATGAAGTTTTGAATATAAAATATTTCTTCCTTTCCTTGCCAAGCCTCATATTTCTTCTTCTGTGATATATATATATATATATGTAATAACTCGTTGATATGTTGTATACAACACTTGTGTAATCATGTAGCGTCCATCTATCTATGTATCATCTAAGGTTTTCTTTTGATCTGAACATGTGAACATTGTGCGATGTAACCAGCGGACAAGCTGTGTGTGAATGTTGTTAACTTCTATTTGACATAAATCAATGTTCGATTCATCAGATAATCACAACGGAAATCATAGACGATTTGCTAGCAATTGAATTGTCTCTATTTCTCTAATTACCTTTGTTCAGACGAAGTTGATTGATTTGATCGCATTGATCTGTTCATCTCTGATATGGAATTTATCCTGCCAATTTTATCGTTATAAATGGAACTTTGTAGACGCTTTTATTTTATTTAATAATTATTTAAAAAAATTTAACCTATCATGTTAATCTTGAATTAAACAATACTTTGATTTTGAAACATTGTGTCGTGTCTCAATTCGTGAACTACTAGAGAGAGTTCCATCGGGATATATTCTGTGGAAGGGAAATTCAATGTGGTATACATGTTTATACATTTACATTATACATTGTTATAGCAAAATCCAGTTAAACATATTAGTGAGGTTAATAATGGGTTTTTAGATTTGACAGTTTGACAAAAAAATAACACAGATTCATTCAGAATAAAAACAACGAGAATTGAAGGAACTCATCGGCGGTTTGAGTGTGGAAAGCTATGCTACAACATAGCAGGGAATAATGGATCAGTCTCAATGTATACTTCTATGACGTTTTGGATAGTATATCAATGCTGCATCTGCCTTGTTGAATCGGAACCGTGTAGATATTCTGAGAGGTCGCTCAGATGGAATGGAACCGTGTAGATATTCTGAGAGGTTGTTCTGATGGAATGGAACCGTGTATATATTCTGAGAGGTCGCTCAGATGGAATGAAACCGTGTAGATATTCTGAGAGGTTGTTCCGATGGAATGGAACCGTGTAGATATTCTGAGAGGTTGTTCTGATGGAATGGAACCGTGTAGTTATTCTGAGAGGTTAGTCAGATGGAATGGAACCGTGTAGATATTCTGAGAGGTTGTTCTGATGGAATGGAACCGTGTAGTTATTCTGAGAGGTTGTTCTGAGAGGTCGCTCAGATGGAATGGAACCGTGTAGATATTCTGAGAAGTCGCTCTGTATATGAGCTCATCTCCAACAGCAAACGACAGCGACAGTGAACCGAATGTGACCATACATACTTTCTGTAGTTCAATCACCCGTAATCCTTGTTACAAATATAGGCTTCCTTTTCTTCGATAGCTCGAGAATCCCATAGATTGCAATAACTTTAGTTGTTCAATCAGCACTACTGTTGTAAAATGCGGATTGAGCCACTATCGGTATACGTCGGTAGACTTGAGTTGCTTCCCCTAAATATCTCAGATGAGACACGAGACACATATACCGCATACATTTCTACATATATAAAACACAACATATAGAATATAAGGTTACAGCAAGTAAATTACATTAAATAAGGAGACAATGTGAAGTTATGGACAATATTTATTCAATAAGGACATTACAATTTTATAAAACATTTACAGTTTCACTAAGCTCAGTAGTGTTAAAAGGGAATTCATTTTGTATAAATTTGGTTTCAATATAATAAGATTCATGAACATATATTTCTTTTTCTAACGTTAATTTGGGACATATAAATAAATAATGAAATTAGTCACCAATATCATTTAAATTACAAAATGAAAACTTTCTATTATTAACTGGAATTCGTTGCCAACACAGAGACTTCATTATTTGGTTCCGGTGTTTTCTGAGTAACAGGCAGTCAGTAATACAAACTATTATAGTTCACTCTTCGAAAACACTTATTTACAACTTGTATTTCTTGGAATATATCGAGTTTAATCAGATATGTACACATATGGCTCTTAATGTAAAAACAATTCCTGTTATTGTCATATTTTACACACATATAAATGGTATCAATTTTGTTTATTCAATTCGTTCGGACAATAATTTGGCTGTTAATGACATGTGAGTAATGAATTAATATTGGAGTTACTTCCCTTGGATCACTCAAATACCTGTAATGAAAATTCTATCAAATAGATGTTAGGATGGTATTTCTGATGATGGAATTTGGTATCAATAAGTTCTTATCATTGAGGTGGAGGTGAAAAATAATTCTTTGATAAGAAAAGAAAAACAACAACCATTTTTTGTTCAAATTTATCTTGATAAACAGAATAGAGTGATAGTTATCATAATATGGCTTAATATATAATCCACATAAAATTAAGTTATGCAACTAAACATATCCAATACACGAAACCGTTTTAATAAAGTACGTAGTAAATATATCAAATGTACGAAATGTGTCAAAATTGTCTTCAGGTTATATGACGATGTGGTGATGACATCATGATGTGTTTTTTACATTTCAAATATATTTCTAGTAATTTATTCAAATTGACCATCATTCGTATACTGCAATTTCGAATCGAATATGGAACACTAAAGTACAACCTCAGGAAAAAGATTCGTCCATACACCTGCTCAAATATCTCATGCAAAGCTAAAACTATTTGTGCACATAAACTACACATTCCTGGAACTTCCTTGACAACATTGTAGTGTTCCCAGAATGCAACCCATTTTATTTACGTGCGCTTCATTCTGTATCCGTCGAAATGAAAAATTAAGTATGGTTTAGTTACTGACAAACAATAGTATCTTCTGTCTAACAGCCCGTCCCTCATTCTAATCCAACAGAGGTAACTCCCTTCAGATTTCCGATCCTGACCTCTGTTCTAGATGGCCTCAATCGGCCGCTTAAAAAAAAAGAGTGTCCTGATTGGTTGCAATTGAATCTTGCTGTGCAATCAGCGACGCCGTTGTAAACATGACATTTGCCAATGACACGTCATAATGATAAAATAAACATAGGATAAACGTTTTCTCGTTTAATATATTTTCCTCGAAATATGCTTTTTGATTTTGAGAAAACAATTGATCATAAACATGCTGATAACTGGAGCAGACCTAATCAGAGACAAATACCAAAAATAGTTCATTTGTGTTATTTACATCAGACATATTCGAAGGACATATACTAATTAGCTATACCCTTAACAGTCAAATGCTTAGATATTTTAAGTCACTCGCGATCGGTCGACATGGCCCCTGAAAGATGAGCTTTCATTGGTTAGAAAGCAGGGATATAGTATTAGGTTCCCGTTTCTCCCGCTAGGGAATTTTGCTGGAGCCCAGAAATTCAGAACAGAGGTTAGGAGCGGAAACTGTGCATATTTGAGTTTTGAGGGCTTAAGATTCCATCCAAATACACCAAGATAACATACGCTATCAGTGTATTATTAAATACATGGCACATCTCTTGAATTGGACAGCCAATGCATAACTAACACAGGACAAAAAGTGGTGGTATCCGCTTGCCGGATCCTTCCCGATTCTTCAGGATCCGTCAATATTTGGGGAATCCGGAAGGATCCGGCAAATGGATTCCACCACTCTTCGTCCTGTGTAATCCATTATTAACACAATAATGTTTCCTCATTAACACATATTTAATTTATTCAAGGTTAGGTTTATCATGGAACTGACTAGGACAATATCATTGCTATTGTGTCTACATTAGAAGATTAACATTTCAGGTTTAAGGACCATTGCAAATGTATTGTACTCTGCATTATTCTTTTAATTGATTGCTCTATGCTTTAGATCAGCGCGACGCCTACATGTAATTGATATCGATGGTGATGCTACTGATATCTCTTTTATAAATATTCAGGGGACACGAAGCCAGTCTGGATAAGCCCGTGTCACTGAGTGCTAACATAGAGTCTCCAGGTAATTATCTCCTCCCGCGGATGTCGCTGACGGTTCAAGTCTTCATGTGCTGGGACCAAGCGCCGAGAACTGCAATTTCTGCGTTGTCTTGGAAACAAGAAGGCGGTAATGAGAGATCGCGGTAGGAATTGTCTGTTGTACGTCACCAGTCCTCAGTCTATGCATAACCTACCTCAGCTCTCCAGATCTGACAGTTCACAGGGGACTCGCCTGTATAGCAGCAAGACGGGCACATGGGGATGATGATAGATCAGGTGTTTGTCTGTGGTACGTGGTTTTCTTGTAGAAGGCAACTGAATAAACACTTACAAATTAGTTAAGGCCTATTTTCAAAAGTATACTGTGGCGTTGTGTGAATGTACATATACATTGAATTGATCATTCTTGATTCTTGGTTTTCGAAAGGACAAGAAAAAATATTTAGCTATGCGTATACTGAATTATGCATAAGATATGGTAATGAATTTTACAAATAATTATTGTAAAACTGCAAGATTACTTCAGCATACATGTGTCAAACAACAACAATGTTCCTACCAAGTTTAATTTCACAATTATAACCATGATGTATTACGCCTGTATGTAATAACTAATCATCTGCATTTTGAAGTTTCGACCCTGTTGTAAATGATTACTGAGGAAAAGGTTACAATCAGAGGATTGGCTAACCTTGATTACTGACACTGTTTATGTACATTTGTAAGACCAAATTGATGGGAACATATGTGCTAAGTGCTCTAATGTGATGGCCGACAGGGGACATCGCTCTTTCGCATTCTGGTATCAACGCGATAAAGAGATAAAGCGATATGGCCACACGATAAAGCGATATTATGATGGCCAAGCCGAAAGAGCGATGTCACCTCTCGGCCATCATAGCATTTTATTTTCCCTTACAATTCATCAACGGTAGAAACTTGAAGTAGTACTAGTAGTACTGGAAGTTAAACAAAGCGGAAGTGAACATCTGCTCATTTGTAAAAATAAAATTCCGACAGTCTTCAAGACCACACATCATCAATCGAACCACGACAAGCAGCGACCAGGTAGTACAAGAAGCTAGTCCCTCGTATTTGTAATGCCTGGCAAATTGATGGCGACTTTCTTCTCTCAGCATTTCAGCATTTCAGCATTGTTATCATCACTCCCAACAGAGGTCACTCAAGTCAGTTCTCCAGTTATTTGAAAATACGCTGACTTCAAGAGTAACCTCCGTTGGGGAGAATGGACAATCATTTTTTTCTAAACTTACGATCACGTTATAGAGACGTGATGTACAGACCGATGCGCCTGGAGCCTGAAAGTGAGATTGGACTACTGATCAGACGTGTATCTTCAACATATCTCAGAGACAAACACCTTTAGTTCTGTTCTGTTGTAAGTAATTAAATATATTTCCATATTTTCCCGTCTAAATCGGACTGATTACTGCCTAAAAGAGATGTTAAATGTATCAACAGTATGAATTCACAATAACCATTCGTCTATGAATGATATCTCGTCTCATCGTTTGATTCCATTCCGGGTCGGGCTGAAAGCTACATGTTTAATGCCGTGAAATGTATTTGCAATGAGTGAAACAGCTCCTACATAACGTTATGACTCGGTTCCTGTGACGGATCTTATACCCGTGATATATACGCTTTTATTACCCACGAGGGCAATCGTATCTGGGTTCATATTTTCATACGATGCCCTAGGGCAAAATATCATTCCTTCCTGGTGACGTGACGTCATAAACAATGCTATGACGTCACGCTTCGTCTATGACGTTGCGTTTTATATGCAGTGAAGGCGGGTCAACAGCCTATGGTTGAAAGTGGATATTCATTCATTTTACCAGCATCGCTGTGCTAAAATGTAATTAATGTTAATGTATTTGATATGTTGGTAAATTGGGTAAAATTATTAACGTGACCAATAAAATAGAAATATCAATGAGGTTTGAGAAAAGTCCTAGTGACCTGAATCGATAGTCAGTAAGTCATACGGTACAGACATAATGAAGCCATTGCAACAGACAAACTAATGTCAATGGGTAGGATCCGGGGCGCTCTACAACAGCTTGTACAGACACCGAGTACATCATTATTATTTACTGCTCTTGACAGACGAGTTAACAATCTCTTGTAGAAAGAAGTATCATTGAACATAGACATTTCAACATCAGCTCAGATGACTTGGTGCCATTTAGATATATACTCACGGGCAAAAGAAAGTATACTTTATTAGTACCTTCTTGGCGCACCGTTGCTGAAGGATGTCACACAATAAGCCGGAAACCCATAGTTCACTCTGCTATCAGGCCTGATTTTTATATTAAAATGATATTATCATTACTTTTGATTTGAAAATAAAGTAATAAAATAGAATTTTTGCGTAAAAGTTGATTTACCCATGTTCCGTTAACCATCTCACATGAGTTGTACATGCTGTATATGGGTAATATGGTCTGATGTCTCAGGTTTATAACAGTGTCTTCAGAGCCGTAGGGCGAGGGTGAGACCTATACAAAGACGGTGCATCTGATTTATATATTACCAGCGGTAGAAGCACACAACGTATTTACCTTACCGTTATAGCAAAAATTGCCAATTAATTATATCCATTTTAATTGAGTGTCGATAACCAATAAGCGGATACCGTTTGACCGACCATGACCCTACATTTAACAAAATGGCGTCATACATGAACGTCTCCACTAAAATGTTACAAGACATGTAATGTAATACTACAAGCCTTCAAATGCTTTAAAACGATCGCGAGTTAATGTTCGTTGAATTGAATGTGCAAATCTAATGCAGCGAGAAATGCGACATCACGAGAAGAACTGTTTCTAAGGAAACGGAGAACATGAAATAACTACGCGGTTTTTACAATGTTTCGACTGTCAGCCAATAAAAAGGTGTGTAATTTACATTAAGGAAAGATAAAACATTTTGGCGCACTCTAATCTTAAACAAAACATTATTTCAATTACTAGTATTTTGTTATATATGATAGGGCATGCATATAGACCTCGTAAAACTATTTTAACAGATAGGCATAGAATGTACACGAAATACACAAATTCTAAGAAGAAATTATACAAAGAGCTATCTTATCTAAAGGAGAAATGGAAGTTGTAGACAATGATTTATGTTCATTATCTGATTCATGCGAGAATATTTATCATATATATATATATATATATATATATATATATATATATATATATATATATATATATATATATATATATATATATATATATATATATATGTTGAATATCCTACCGTTCGACTTTTCTGGAAATAATTCACAGACTTCATTAATTGAGCCCTTAAAGGTGGACCTTGCGGGTCATTAACACGACCCACAATTAATTATTATTACAGCGTGGCGAGCCTGAAATCTCAATTGGTGTTCTCTCTGACATGCGCGCTCAGCCTTGCGCCAAGACAGATCGGAATGTCAACTCACGACATATCATTCTGCACGAACAATGGTCACATGCTGAACCATATACTATCATTAGGTCAACACCATATTTCTGTCATGAACTTTAAAGGTTGATATAAATTTCATCAATTTATACAAGGGTTTTGAAAGATGTTTTGAGATCGAGAAATAAATTGCAAGAACAATATCAAAATGAATTATTTTGAAAGAAAATAGAAGATATTTTAACTGTTTTTGTTTTTGACTTTGTTATAGCTTTCGATTAACTCTTATTCCCACTGGCTATTGTATAAAAAATATGCCATCACAGATTTTATCAAATCATTCAATCTCGTCTCGTACACACAAGAATGAACGATTAATATCACAAACTATCGCTTGTTCCTGTGGCTATAAACATGAAGACTAAATTCACGTTTTCTTTTCACGTCTGACAAATACTAGTGCCTATCAGAAATCGCCAGAAACGACGTCATCATTTCCAAGGGGGGGAGGGGGTTTACTCATAGCATTCTTATCGTGACGGCATCGAAGATAATCGATTAAGTCGGCGAATCTATAACCGAATCGTGACGTCATATCGTCACGGTATATCAAATCCAAAAGTGTGGGATTGTTACATTTACTCCAAAGTACTGTATACACACCATGACTCGCCACATTCGTGAGAATTTGAATATACTCCACAAACTGAGAAAGTCTTCGAAACTAAAAGCTATCCTCAAAAGTCTGTCTATGATTCAGCAATTTGCGATTGTTTCACTGTTCTGCAACGTCTTGATCGGCAAGATTCCCTTGACGGAAAAAGAGGACAAGAAGTTGAGTCGATACAGAAAGGCTATGCGTTTATTGAGCTCTGGGAAAACGGAATATAGGTCGAGACAACTGCTCCAACGGGCAGGATTCAAACAGAAAAATCTGGTTGAGTTGTTATATTCAGTTTACTTTATTATACCCACGTGTGTGAAGGCCCTGGACCGCTACTTGCAACGAGGCGAAAGCAATGGTCCTGTTGATTCACGAGGCCTACCAACGACTGATACGAGCGTTTCACAAGATGGCAGGGAGAAGGATGCCATCCCTATTCAACCAAAACAGACTAAAGAAGAACTTTAAACGAAACGTGTCAGTCAAGGCACCACCACTCGCACATTTTCGCCCATGGACGTGTGCGGAAAGGACTTGTGTACCGACTCCGCGGGAACTATGAGTTCCCCGTCTCCTCGTAAGTACAGTAAGTACGAAGATCGACTGTTATCTTTTGACAAGTGGCCAATACAGATGAAGTAGAAACCTTCATAGATGGCATGTGCTGGACTGGTGTATACCAATTGCGGAGATAAAGTGTATTGTTTTTCCTGTCACATTCGTTTGAAAGACTGGACACCGAATGATGATCCGTGGATGATCCTCACGAAAAATGGTCTCCATCCTGTTATTACGTTAACATGGTAGGATTACATCATCAACAGCCCAAGCATCGGATAGGATCTTTTAACGGTATAACGTCTTTCGCATTCGGATGTAAGGAAGACAGCAATTCTCAACAAAACTAAGGTTGAAAACGAAAATGACGTCATAATTTTTCGATCATAATCGGGAGGGACCATAACTTTGACAGTCAAAAGTACGACCAATCAGTGAACGGTAACCATTCCCTATATAGACGAGTAAAGGCTTGGAGGTCTTCAATCTGCAGAGAGATTCTACGAGCAGCATCAAGACCAGCGCATTATCGAGACTCATTATGGCTACACACGGAGCAGAGGCTAATACGTCCGTTGAAAAGTGCTGACTAGATATTGGACAAAATGAGTACGTCGTGGAGCAAGAATGGCGAGGACAAATGATGATCCAAGGAGTGTCAAGATGACAAACTATGCGGACATTTAGGCGCTAACTCATACGTTAGCATGAACAAACATTTTGCAGGCGTGGGTCTTCGTAAATGGTGTACGTGCGACGATATATCGGCAGTGAAACCGTCCAAGAAAGGCATTTTTCTACGTTTACATCAGTGGGAACAACTTAAATGCGTTATGAATGTCATCCGTGATTTTGTTCCAGAGTTAAACGACATCACCCCTTGCGCTATGCAGGAAGATCATCAAAATCAATTAGGGTTCTTAGCGTATTTGTTTTGTAATCCAAATGGATGTCACGCATTGCACTCGTATTGATATGTTAAAAAAATATTGCTCGTGAAAATTTGTGTCAATACTGAAAAAAAATGTTGAATTCAATATTTGTCGGTTTTTCTTGTTTGGTTTAAATAGAGCATGAGTAGTAGGGAAGAATCATTCAGTATTGAGGTGTCGCCTTGGGAAAACTATTTGGAGAAGGTCTATTACGACCCCTCTCATCCGGGGAGTTGGCAGGCCCTACAACATTTTACGAGGCGGTGAAAACCGAAGGAAAATTTCGCATTGCTTTACATCGTATCAAGAAATGGTTGAAAGGTCAGGAAACCTATACGATGACACGTCAAGTAAGGAGAAAGTTTCAGAGAAACGAATATATGGTGGAAGGACTAGATAGCCATTGGCAAGCCGATACTGTAATGATAAGTCTTTGTGACAACAGAGGTTCACTACATCATATTGAGTAGTTGTCACCCTACCAGTATCCTGCAGTGAGGAGTGAGAGTGCTCCCCCTTGACTTGGAACCAACATGGCCACCATGCTAAACACATGGTCTCAATAAAGGACTTTTTAACAAGAAGTGCCTTTCATTTAAAGAAGTTACAAACCACTACAGATACTATGAGCATGGATAGTTTAGCCGAGTACAATGACGGTAATAAATACGTTTTGCTCATTATTGATCTATTCTCGAGATATGTGTGGGCTTATCCAACGCTTAGGGGTCGAGAACTCGTGGAGTCTCTAACAGATCTTTGGAAATCGCAAAAGCGACGTCCAAACTTATTTCAATCCGATATGGGTTCCGAATTTATAGATCAAAACGTCGAAGCGTTTTTGAAGAAACACGAGATAACGCAATTGTTTACCTTAAACGAAACCAAATCCCCTTACGCCGAAAGAGTGATCAAAACGATCAAAATACGTCTGTATAGATACATGTTAAAAAACTTTAATTATAGATACGTGGATATCTTACAAAAGGTGGTTACGAGCTACAATAACACAAACATAGAATGTTAGAACAAGCCCCTAAGAGCGTAAACGTCCGAAACGAAGACGAATCGAGATTAAATCAGTACCTGAGAGGTCTATCGGAAAGAACCCGAAACGAAAATAAACGTTCAAAGTAGGCGATAAAGTTAGAGTAAGTCATCTCAGACAACCTTTTGACAGGGAATACCGAGAGAAATGGTAGTGCGAAATCTTCACCGTCAACAAACGTTATTGGTTTCAAGACAAAGACCTGTACGAACTGAAAGATTGGGGTGGTGATCCCATCGTCGAAAATCCGGATCAAGAATGTAGGATACAAGATATTGTGTAAAAGAGAACGAAAAGCAAATGGAAAGAAGCGATGGTTAAATGGATGCATTGGCCTAAAAAATACAATTCCTGGATTCTAGAAACGGACGTAAAACGCTATCGATAGGTATACAAGCATACGCGAATGCAAAAAATATTTCAGTACCATGAACAACGAGGAACGGAGGAAACCTTTTAATCGTAGGTCCTCCGAGGATAGTTGGACATTTTTAGGCAGAACGGAAACGGTTTTCTTTTGGCAGACTATTATCATTTACGTCGTAGTCATCACGTGTATAGTCAATCTTTCCTTGGGCAGAGGCTATTCGAATGTGTAGACGGCACTCCTTAGTAGCACTTTAGAATACCTACTTCCCAATCCTAAAATCAAGAAACATGGATAAATAATGATTGTAAGGATCTTTACCCCGACAATACTGGAAGTAAATTCAAGGTTGTTCTAAACGAACCGTTACAGTTAGACGATACGTCGTGGGTCATGGCACTGTGCGATATAACCGTAGCGAATTGGGAAGCCGAAAAAGGAATTGATCAGAACATTTACGTGGGGTCTTCCATTTGCAATACGTCGTACATGGATACGAGTCAGGACTCATTCTTAAGGTGTCTATCTTTAAGAAGTGGCAAGAGACAGAAACAGTACATATCCCCTCAAAATTATTACATACCGATTAAGCCCCGGAAGTTGAGTACCCTCGACCTCTATAAGGATCAGAAGGCTCATTTGGCTCCATTTATCACTGGGACGGCAACGCTACATTTGAAACCGCTCCCGTTTTGGTTCTATGCATGATTTATGTGTGCCATATCATGCAAAGTAGGCACCTTTTATACCCTGTAGAAGAATTTGGTTCATGCAAATGCTGCTTTAATTTTGCTACATTTGAGTGATAATGCGTTACAGTGATAAATAAACAAATTTAAAGTTTTCATTTTCAAGCAAAACGTTCACATAAATAATCGTCTGTGTTCCTAAATACTATTAAGTCATTTGACAACACAGTAAACTCGTTTTCACTAAGGTAAATTACAAGAAAAGATCGTTAAAAACTTACTCAATAACAGTATTTTTCATCGTTTAGGGGTTATGATGTAAAGCATACAGCCTTTTTGTCTAGTCACAAAAGTAAAAGTTTACTTTCAAATTCTTCTGGACATCTAAATCACATTTATTGGTTACTACAAGCCTGGTCGAAAACCGGACAATTTTAAACTTCTTAAGCAAGCTGTATTTTGCCACAATATGAATCCATTATGAATATTAAACGTGTTATAAGTATAAAGCTACGTTATCCAGCTTTCTTTTGAACCATTCATTTCTCAAATATCTTTGATACTTAAAAAGTTATTTAAAAAAGAAGTGGGGTAACGTTTCTTTTGGCGTTTAGTGTACTGTGCCGAAAAATAACGGGCCAGTGATTTTGAAACTATGATATTTTTCATTAAGGCATCTAGAGAACGTTCATTGCTGGAGTTGAAGTAGTATGTCAATTATTCGTTGAAACTGAGGAATTGTAGATCAACAATTCATGCATTTACAAATTCTGCTTGCCCCTTTACATGTCGAATTGTGTATTACTTTCTGTTGATAGTCCTTTCTTATTTTATTCTTATTTTTCAAAGGACTCGCTCACATATTGTCAACAACTACGTTCTTTTCCATCAATCCGTTCAAAATACATGCATGCTTCTTTCAACTTCTATCCTTGCATGGCCTCCTAAGTATCTTAACAAGCTGTTATAGACATGCATGTTTCATTTAGATGTAAGATTGATCACACTAGCTTGACAAGCTTCTTCCTATTCTACAAACTAGCCTAGAGTAGAGATTACTTCGCCAGAAATAATACATGTCTCCATTATCAATTACACAACGTCAGATCGATGTCTCTGAATGTCTCTGATTTCAGAAATGATTGAAGAGTAGCGTCCTCCAGTTAATTATAGCTTTACCTTCTCACATCACAGCATATGGGGATCAAGGAAGGTAGAGGGGGAGGGTAGTGATGGGTTCATCAAAAGAGGTTTTGGTAAACAGATATATTTCGAAAAACCATATCTGTCTTAACATTGATTCACAACAAATGATAACGCCATGCAAGCCTGGTAGTAGCAATATTACTGATTATCTCCTCTGTCACAGCGAGATTATCATTGTACAGACACTGGGCCCCTGCATCGTGTACACTAATAAGTCCTTAGTGTCTTGAGCATTATTCCTTTATTTCCTTATATCTTAACATTCCATTTACCGACCATATAACATCATCTGTGTTGGACATATCCTAAACATTCAAGTTTAAAGACGGAATTCTGTCGGGAATATCCGCCATTTTGATTTTGAGCATGAGAAAAACGCTGTATTTTACTAATTTTTAATAACATCTTTTTAATACACGAATATCCACAATGTAACAGATAACTATAAGACTGATAAACAATATCTTTTCATGTCATAGAAAACTTCCCTAGCAGCACCGAAGACTGGCGTCACTTCTAAAAGTTCTTATTGTCCAATCTAAAGCCAACAGTCGCAGTAATGTGTTTCAACTGAGTTGTGTTATGGTCGTATTCGGGAATGATCCCTCGAATTTCGTTTCCACATGCAAAAAAGCACGATTATAAAAACTTCTCTTAAAAATTAGGAATATTTGCTGATCAGAATTTTCCCCACTCGTATGATACATAGACACATATTTGAACACGTGGCCTGAAAATGCTTGTTCAGCATTATCCTTCAACTTCATCTCGTTGCATAGGTAGACATATCTTATTGTGCTTGATTTGATTCATCACTTATTGAGGAATGATGTGACTCTGTACCAGTAGATATATCCAGTAGATGTCCTGCCTCTGTGTAACCAGGAAGTAACCATAATGATGTGACTCTGTACCAGTAGATATATCCAGTAGATGTCCTGCCTCTGTGTAACCAGGAAGTATCAAGAATGATGTGACTCTGTACCAGTAGATATATCCAGTAGATGTCCTGCCTCTGTGTAACCAGGAAGTATCAGGAATGATGTGACTCTGTACCAGTAGATATATCCAGTAGATGTCCTGCCTCTGTGTAACCAGGAAGTAACCATAATGATGTGACTCTGTACCAGTAGATATATCCAGTAGATGTCCTGCCTCTGTGTAACCAGGAAGTAACCATAATGATGTGACTCTGTACCAGTAGATATATCCAGTAGATGTCCTGCCTCTGTGTAACCAGGAAGTATCAAGATTCACAATCCCTCAGAATGATGTGACTCTGTACCAGCATATCCAGTAGATGTCCTGCCTCTGTGTAACCAGGAAGTATCACGAATGATGTGACTTTGTACCAGTAGATATATCCAGTAGATTCCTGCCTCTGTGTAAACAGGAAGTATCAAGATTCACAATCCCTCAGTATAATCTCACTCTGTACCAGCATATCCAGTAGATGTCCTGCCTCTGTGTAACCAGGAAATATCAAGAATGATGCGATTCTGTACCAGCATATCCAGTAGATGTCCTGCCTCTGTGTAAACAGGAAGTATCAAGATTCACAATCCCTCAGTATGATCTCACTCTCTACCAGCATATCCAGTAGATGTCCTGCCTCTGTGTAACCAGGAAGTATCAAGATTCACAATCCCTCAGTATGATCTCACTCTGTACAAGCATATCCAGTAGATGTCCTGCCTCTGTGTAACCAGGAAGTATCAAGATTCACAATCCCTCAGTATGATGTGACTCTGTACCAGCATATCCAGTAGATGTCCTGCCTCTGTGTAACCAGGAAGTATCAAGATTCACAATCCCTCAGTATGATCTCACTCTGTACAAGCATATCCAGTAGATGTCCTGCCTCTGTGTAACCAGGAAGTATCAAGATTCACAATCCCTCAGTATGATGTGACTCTGTACCAGCATATCCAGTAGATGTCCTGCCTCTGTGTAACCAGGAAGTATCAAGAATGATGTGACTCTGTACCAGCATATCCAGTAGATGTCCTGCCTCTGTGTAACTAAGAAGTATCAAGAATGATGTGACTCTGTACCAGCATATCCAGTAGATGTCCTGCCTCTGTGTAACCAGGAAGTATCAAGAATGATGCGACTCTGTACCAGCATATCCGGTAGATGTCCTGCCTCTGTGTAACCAGGAAGTATCAAGTTTCACAATCCCTCAGTATGATCTCACTCTGTACAAGCATATCCAGTAGATGTCCTGCCTCTGTGTAACCAGGAAGTAGCAAGAATGATGCGACTCTGTACCAGCATATCCAGTAGATGTCCTGCCTCTGTGTAACCAGGAAATATCAAGAATGATGCGATTCTGTACCAGCATATCCAGTAGATGTCCTGCCTCTGTGTAAACAGGAAGTATCAAGATTCACAATCCCTCAGTATGATCCCACTCTGTACAAGCATATCCAGTAGCTGTCCTGCCTCTGTGTAACCAGGAAGTATCAAGATTCACAATCCCTCAGAATGATGTGACTCTGTACCAGCACATCCAGTAGATGTCCTGCCTCTGTGTAACCAGGAAGTATCAGGAATGATGCGACTCTGTACCAGCATATCCAGTAGATGTCCTGCCTCTGTGTAACCAGGAAGTATCAGGAATGATGTGACTCTGTACCAGCATATCCAGTAGATGTCCTGCCTCTGTGTAACCAGGAAGTATCAAGAATGTTGTGACTCTGTACCAGCATATCCAGTAGATGTCCTGCCTCTGTGTAACCAGGAAGTATCAAGAATGATGTGACTCTGTACCAGTAGATATATCCAGTAGATGTCCTGCCTCTGTGTAACCAGGAAGTATCAGGAATGATGTGACTCTGTACCAGTAGATATATCCAGTAGATGTCCTGCCTCTGTGTAACCAGGAAGTAACCATAATGATGTGACTCTGTACCAGTAGATATATCCAGTAGATGTCCTGCCTCTGTGTAACCAGGAAGTAACCATAATGATGTGACTCTGTACCAGTAGATATATCCAGTAGATGTCCTGCCTCTGTGTAACCAGGAAGTATCAAGATTCACAATCCCTCAGAATGATGTGACTCTGTACCAGCATATCCAGTAGATGTCCTGCCTCTGTGTAACCAGGAAGTATCACGAATGATGTGACTTTGTACCAGTAGATATATCCAGTAGATTCCTGCCTCTGTGTAAACAGGAAGTATCAAGATTCACAATCCCTCAGTATAATCTCACTCTGTACCAGCATATCCAGTAGATGTCCTGCCTCTGTGTAACCAGGAAATATCAAGAATGATGCGATTCTGTACCAGCATATCCAGTAGATGTCCTGCCTCTGTGTAAACAGGAAGTATCAAGATTCACAATCCCTCAGTATGATCTCACTCTGTACAAGCATATCCAGTAGATGTCCTGCCTCTGTGTAACCAGGAAGTATCAAGATTCACAATCCCTCAGTATGATCTCACTCTGTACAAGCATATCCAGTAGATGTCCTGCCTCTGTGTAACCAGGAAGTATCAAGATTCACAATCCCTCAGTATGACGTGACTCTGTACCAGCATATCCAGTAGATGTCCTGCCTCTGTGTAACCAGGAAGTATCAAGATTCACAATCCCTCAGTATGATCTCACTCTGTACAAGCATATCCAGTAGATGTCCTGCCTCTGTGTAACCAGGACGTATCAAGATTCACAATCCCTCAGTATGATGTGACTCTGTACCAGCATATCCAGTAGATGTCCTGCCTCTGTGTAACTAAGAAGTATCAAGAATGATGTGACTCTGTACCAGCATATCCAGTAGATGTCCTGCCTCTGTGTAACCAGGAAGTATCAAGAATGATGCGACTCTGTACCAGCATATCCGGTAGATGTCCTGCCTCTGTGTAACCAGGAAGTATCAAGATTCACAATCCCTCAGTATGATCTCACTCTGTACAAGCATATCCAGTAGATGTCCTGCCTCTGTGTAACCAGGAAGTAGCAAGAATGATGCGACTCTGTACCAGCATATCCAGTAGATGTCCTGCCTCTGTGTAACCAGGAAATATCAAGAATGATGCGATTCTGTACCAGCATATCCAGTAGATGTCCTGCCTCTGTGTAAACAGGAAGTATCAAGATTCACAATCCCTCAGTATGATCTCACTCTGTACAAGCATATCCAGTAGCTGTCCTGCCTCTGTGTAACCAGGAAGTATCAAGATTCACAATCCCTCAGAATGATGTGACTCTGTACCAGCACATCCAGTAGATGTCCTGCCTCTGTGTAACCAGGAAGTATCAGGAATGATGCGACTCTGTACCAGCATATCCAGTAGATGTCCTGCCTCTGTGTAACCAGGAAGTATCAGGAATGATGTGACTCTGTACCAGCATATCCAGTAGATGTCCTGCCTCTGTGTAACCAGGAAGTATCAAGAATGTTGTGACTCTGTACCAGCATATCCAGTAGATGTCCTGCCTCTGTGTAACCAGGAAGTATCAAGATTCACAATCCCTCATAATGATGTGACTCTGTACCAATATATCCAGTAGATGTCCTGCCTCTGTGTAAACAGGAAGTATCAAGATTCACAATCCCTCAGTATGATCTCACTCTGTACAAGCATATCCAGTAGATCTCCTGCCTCTGTGTAACCAGGAAGTATCAAGATTCACAATCCCTCAGTATGATGTGACTCTGTACCAGCATATCCAGTAGATGTCCTGCTTCTGTGTAACCAGGAAGTATCAAGATTCACAATCCCTCAGTATGATCTCACTCTGTACAAGCATATCCAGTAGATGTCCTGCCTCTGTGTAACCAGGAAGTATCAAGATTCACAATCCCTCAGTATGATCTCACTCTGTACAAGCATATCCAGTAGATGTCCTGCCTCTGTGTAACCAGGAAGTAGCAAGAATGATGCGACTCTGTACCAGCATATCCAGTAGATGTCCTGCCTCTGTGTAACCAGGAAATATCAAGAATGATGCGATTCTGTACCAGCATATCCAGTAGATGTCCTGCCTCTGTGTAAACAGGAAGTATCAAGATTCACAATCCCTCAGTATGATCTCACTCTGTACAAGCATATCCAGTAGCTGTTCTGCCTCTGTGTAACCAGGAAGTATCAAGATTCACAATCCCTCAGAATGATGTGACTCTGTACCAGCACATCCAGTAGATGTCCTGCCTCTGTGTAACCAGGAAGTATCAGGAATGATGCGATTCTGTACCAGCATATCCAGTAGATGTCCTGCCTCTGTGTAAACAGGAAGTATCAAGATTCACAATCCCTCAGTATGATCTCACTCTGTACAAGCATATCCAGTAGCTGTCCTGCCTCTGTGTAACCAGGAAGTATCAAGATTCACAATCCCTCAGAATGATGTGACTCTGTACCAGCACATCCAGTAGATGTCCTGCCTCTGTGTAACCAGGAAGTATCAGGAATGATGCGACTCTGTACCAGCATATCCAGTAGATGTCCTGCCTCTGTGTAACCAGGAAGTATCAGGAATGATGTGACTCTGTACCAGCATATCCAGTAGATGTCCTGCCTCTGTGTAACCAGGAAGTATCAAGAATGATGTGACTCTGTACCAGCATATCCAGTAGATGTCCTGCCTCTGTGTAACCAGGAAGTATCAAGAATGATGTGACTCTGTACCAGTAGATATATCCAGTAGATGTCCTGCCTCTGTGTAACCAGGAAGTATCAGGAATGATGTGACTCTGTACCAGTAGATATATCCAGTAGATGTCCTGCCTCTGTGTAACCAGGAAGTAACCATAATGATGTGACTCTGTACCAGTAGATATATCCAGTAGATGTCCTGCCTCTGTGTAACCAGGAAGTAACCATAATGATGTGACTCTGTACCAGTAGATATATCCAGTAGATGTCCTGCCTCTGTGTAACCAGGAAGTATCAAGATTCACAATCCCTCAGAATGATGTGACTCTGTACCAGCATATCCAGTAGATGTCCTGCCTCTGTGTAACCAGGAAGTATCACGAATGATGTGACTTTGTACCAGTAGATATATCCAGTAGATTCCTGCCTCTGTGTAAACAGGAAGTATCAAGATTCACAATCCCTCAGTATAATCTCACTCTGTACCAGCATATCCAGTAGATGTCCTGCCTCTGTGTAACCAGGAAATATCAAGAATGATGCGATTCTGTACCAGCATATCCAGTAGATGTCCTGCCTCTGTGTAAACAGGAAGTATCAAGATTCACAATCCCTCAGTATGATCTCACTCTCTACCAGCATATCCAGTAGATGTCCTGCCTCTGTGTAACCAGGAAGTATCAAGATTCACAATCCCTCAGTATGATCTCACTCTGTACAAGCATATCCAGTAGATGTCCTGCCTCTGTGTAACCAGGAAGTATCAAGATTCACAATCCCTCAGTATGACGTGACTCTGTACCAGCATATCCAGTAGATGTCCTGCCTCTGTGTAACCAGGAAGTATCAAGATTCACAATCCCTCAGTATGATCTCACTCTGTACAAGCATATCCAGTAGATGTCCTGCCTCTGTGTAACCAGGAAGTATCAAGATTCACAATCCCTCAGTATGATGTGACTCTGTACCAGCATATCCAGTAGATGTCCTGCCTCTGTGTAACTAAGAAGTATCAAGAATGATGTGACTCTGTACCAGCATATCCAGTAGATGTCCTGCCTCTGTGTAACCAGGAAGTATCAAGAATGATGCGACTCTGTACCAGCATATCCGGTAGATGTCCTGCCTCTGTGTAACCAGGAAGTATCAAGATTCACAATCCCTCAGTATGATCTCACTCTGTACAAGCATATCCAGTAGATGTCCTGCCTCTGTGTAACCAGGAAGTAGCAAGAATGATGCGACTCTGTACCAGCATATCCAGTAGATGTCCTGCCTCTGTGTAACCAGGAAATATCAAGAATGATGCGATTCTGTACCAGCATATCCAGTAGATGTCCTGCCTCTGTGTAAACAGGAAGTATCAAGATTCACAATCCCTCAGTATGATCTCACTCTGTACAAGCATATCCAGTAGCTGTCCTGCCTCTGTGTAACCAGGAAGTATCAAGATTCACAATCCCTCAGAATGATGTGACTCTGTACCAGCACATCCAGTAGATGTCCTGCCTCTGTGTAACCAGGAAGTATCAGGAATGATGCGACTCTGTACCAGCATATCCAGTAGATGTCCTGCCTCTGTGTAACCAGGAAGTATCAGGAATGATGTGACTCTGTACCAGCATATCCAGTAGATGTCCTGCCTCTGTGTAACCAGGAAGTATCAAGAATGTTGTGACTCTGTACCAGCATATCCAGTAGATGTCCTGCCTCTGTGTAACCAGGAAGTATCAAGATTCACAATCCCTCATAATGATGTGACTCTGTACCAATATATCCAGTAGATGTCCTGCCTCTGTGTAAACAGGAAGTATCAAGATTCACAATCCCTCAGTATGATCTCACTCTGTACAAGCATATCCAGTAGATCTCCTGCCTCTGTGTAACCAGGAAGTATCAAGATTCACAATCCCTCAGTATGATGTGACTCTGTACCAGCATATCCAGTAGATGTCCTGCTTCTGTGTAACCAGGAAGTATCAAGATTCACAATCCCTCAGTATGATCTCACTCTGTACAAGCATATCCAGTAGATGTCCTGCCTCTGTGTAACCAGGAAGTATCAAGATTCACAATCCCTCAGTATGATGTGACTCTGTACCAGCATATCCAGTAGATGTCCTGCCTCTGTGTAACCAGGAAGTATCAAGAATGATGTGACTCTGTACCAGCATATCCAGTAGATGTCCTGCCTCTGTGTAACTAGGAAGTATCAAGAATGATGTGACTCTATACCAGCATATCCAGTAGATGTCCTGCCTCTGTGTAACCAGGAAGTATCAAGAATGATGTGACTCTGTAGCAGCATAACCAGTAGATGTCCTGCCTCTGTGTAACCAGGAAGTATCAAGAATGATGTGACTCTGTACCAGCATATCCAGTAGATGTCCTGCCTCTTTGTAACCAGGAAGTATCAGGAATGATGCGACTCTGTACCAGCATATCCAGTAGATGTCCTGCCTCTGTGTAACCAGGAAGTATCAGGAATGATGCGACTCTGTACCAGCATATCCAGTAGATGTCCTGCCTCTGTGTAACCAGGAAGTATCAAGATTCACAATCCCTCAGAATGATGTGACTCTGTACCAGTATAACCAGTAGATGTCCTGCCTTTGTGTAACCAGGAAATATCAAGAATGATGCGACTCTGTACCAGCATATCCAGTAGATGTCCTGCCTCTGTGTAACCAGGAAGTATCAAGATTAACAATCCCTCAGTAGGATCTCACTCTGTACAAGCATATCCAGTAGATGTCCTGCCTCTGTGTTACCAGGAAGTATCAAGATTCACAATCCCTCAGTATGATGTGACTCTGTACCAGCATATCCAGTAGATGTCCTGCCTCTGTGTAACCAGGAAGTATCAAGATTCACAATCCCTCAGTATGATGTGACTCTGTACCAGCATATCCAGTAGATGTCCTGCCTCTGTGTAACCAGGAAGTATCAATAATGATGTGACTCTGTACCAGCATATCCAGTAGATGTCCTGCCTCTGTGTAACTAGGAAGTATCAAGAATGATGTGACTCTGTACCAGCATATCCAGTAGATGTCCTGCCTCTCCGTAACCAGGAAGTATCAAGAATGATGTGACTCTGTAGCAGCATAACCAGTAGATGTCCTGCCTCTGTGTAACCAGGAAGTATCAAGAATGATGTGACTCTGTACCAGCATATCCAGTAGATGTCCTGCCTCTGTGTAACCAGGAAGTATCAAGAATGATGCGACTCTGTACCAGCATATCCAGTAGATGTCCTGCCTCTGTGTAACCAGGAAGTATCAAGATTCACAATCCCTCAGAATGATCTCACTCTGTACAAGCATATCCAGTAGATGTCCTGCCTCTGTGTAACTAGGAAAAATCAAGAATGATGCGATTCTGTACCAGCATATCCAGTAGATGTCCTGCCTCTGTGTAAACAGGAAGTATCAAGATTCACAATCCCTCAGTATGATCTCACTCTGTACAAGCATATCCAGTAGATGTCCTGCCTCTGTGTAACCAGGAAATATCAAGATTCACAATCCCTCAGAATGATGTGACTCTATACCAGCATATCCAGTAGATGTCATGCCTCTGTGTGCCTCGGGGTGAATATATCTCTATCATGTGATGATGTATAGCACTCGTGAGTCTCTCGGGATGAATCTATCTCTATCATGTGATGATGTATAGCACTCGTGAGTCTCTCGGGATGAATCTATCTCTATCATGTGATGATGTATAGCACTCGGGGGTCTCTCGGGATGAATATACCTCTATCATGTGATGATGTATAGCACACGTGAGTCTCTCGGGATGAATATATCTCTATCATGTGATGATGTATAGCACTCGTGAGTCTCTCGGGGTGAATATATCTCTATCATGTGACGATATATAGCACTCGTGAGTCTCTCGGGGTGAATATATCTCTATCATGTGATGATGTATAGCACTCTAGGACTCTCGGGATGAATCTATCTCTATCATGTGATGATGTATAGCACTCGGGGGTCTCTCCGGATGAATATATCTCTATCATGTGATGATGTATAGCACTCGTGAGTCTCTCGGGGTGTATATATCTCTATCATGTGACGATGTATAGCACTCGTGAGTCTCTCGGGGTGAATATATCTCTATCATGTGACGATGTATAGCACTCGTGAGTCTCTAGGGATGAATATATCTCTATCATGTGACGATGTATAGCACTCGTGAGTCTCTCGCGGTGAATATATCTCTATCATGTGATGATGTATAGCACTCGTGAGTCTCTCGTGGTGAATATATCTCTATCATGTGACGATGTATAGCACTCGTGAGTCTCTCGCGGTGAATATATCTCTATCATGTGATGATGTATAGCACTCGTGAGTCTCTCGTGGTGAATATATCTCTATCATGTGACAATGTATAGCACTCGTGAGTCTCTCGCGGTGAATATATCTCTATCATGTGACGATGTATAGCACTGGTGAGTCTCTCGCGGTGAATATATCTCTATCATGTGACGATGTATAGCACTCGTGAGTCTCTAGGGATGAATATATCTCTATCATTCGACGATGTATAGCACTCGTGAGTCTCTCGGGATGAATCTATCTCTATCATGTGACGATGTATAGCACTCGTGAGTCTCTCGCGGTGAATATATCTCTATCATGTGATGATGTATAGCACTCGTGAGTCTCTCGTGACGAATATATAGAGAATCTCACCCAAGTGTCTTCTGATATCAAATATATCAACACGAGTTGATTAAAGTTACAAATATCCGAGACTTGCCGAGGATATTTTCACTTTTATCAACGAGTGTTGATATATTTGATATCAGAAGACACGAGGGTGAGATTCTATTTATCATCCAAAATCATTCTTATTACGTTTAAGTGAAAATAGTGTACATATCTGAGTACATTTCTGCCAATTGACTTCCAGTGCGGTGAGGTCATAGCATTGTGACGTCATCATGTTTATGACGTCATAGCATTGTGATGTCATTACTCGATGACACAAAAGCATTGTGATGTCATGCAGTTGACTGTGACAGGGCATTGTGCAAAATCTACTGCCAAAAAGATATCTCCTAGGAGATATCGCTTGATCTCCCACAAGCGATATCTCCTGTGGAACACAGTTTTGGATGATAAATCTCTATCATGTGATGATGTATAGCACTCGTGGGTCTCTCAGGATGAATATATCTCTATCATGTGACGATGTATAGCACTCGTGAGTCTCTAGGGATGAATATATCTCTATCATGTGATGATGTATAGCACTCGTGGGTCTCTCAGGGTGAATATATCTCTATCATGTGATGATGTATAGCACTCGTGAGTCTCTCGGGATGATTATATCTCTATCATGTGACGATGTATAGCACTCGTGAGTCTCTCGGGATGAATATATCTCTATCATGTGATGATGTATAGCACTCGTGAGTCTCTCGGGATGAATATATCTCTATCATTTGACGATGTATAGCACTCGTGAGTCTCTCGGGATGAATATATCTCTATCATGTGATGATGTATAGCACTCGTGGGTCTCTTGGGGGGAATATATCTCTATCATGTGATGATGTTTTGCACTCGTGGGTCTCTGGGGTGAATAAATATCTCTATCATGTGATGATGTATAGCACTCGTGAGTCTCTCGGGATGAATATATCTCTATCATGTGACGATGTATTGCACTCGTGGGTCTCTCGGGATGAATATATCTCTATCATGTGACGATGTATAGCACTCGTGGGTCTCTCGGGATGAATATATCTCTATCATGTGATGATGTATAGCACTCGTGGGTCTCTTAGGGGGAATATATCTCTATCATGTGATGATGTATAGCACTCCTGAGTCTCTCGGGATGAATATATCTCTATCATGTGATGATGTATAGCACTCGTGAGTAGATAGTGTTGCTTCATTCATTTAGTCAATGCACCGTCCATTGTATATTAACATCATAACCTGAAGTTTAACATGTGACGAGTGCTACCGGAAAGGCACGACATGATTTCGACAGTCGACGTCCCTTATTCTAATTCATGCATTAAAAATAACTCCGATTGACTTTGTATATTCTTGTGATCTTGAAATTGATTGTACCAAACGGTTATTTCAGGTTATTTTATGGATGCGTGTGATTTCAATCAATGTTATTAGAAGGCAATAGACATGTAGTTGTTCTGAATGTAAACACATTGAGCTGCATTATTGTTTGAAACGAATTTCCTTCTAATTTGATTATTTGATCATGGGTATTAAATTTAACTGAATACATTATTACTCGACCGAGTGTGTCATACGACTTTTACGATACGAGTATTCGGTTTATATAAAGATCGGGAGCGAGGGCTATACAACAACGTCTTTTGATAACAACCATTCTTTAACATTGAACTAAGGTTACCTTAGTGACTTACGATCACCTTAGTGCTTTGTGAAAAGGAGGCCCTGGACAACAAAGACGGTAATAAAATAGTCAGTGCCTGCTCCGATACAACACGTGAACTCGCGTTGTAACATTGGCAAAACATTAAACGTGCATTGAAATATATAAATGACATTGAATATGTTTTATCTTAAACAAAACAGAATATGACTCTTGATACGCAGATGGTATGTGAGCAAAATCGAAAAGAAGCTGTAATCAAGCTCATGAAGAGCATCTCTCTGCTTAGACTGGATCAAGCTCTACCCACAATTCTCAAAGTTTTGGAATGTTAGTCACGTGATCTTAGTCTATCTTAGGGGGTGGGTTTTACACATGGAATAATCGTCAATTATAAAGATTGTAAACAATATTTTTATTTCCAAATTATTGGAAGCAGAATGATCATTTGGCATCTTAGAAAAGAAATAAAGTTCGCTGTACCCCAATGTGTTTTGTAATAAAGTATAGTTTTGCCCTGAACTATTATAACGTCAAAGCACTCGGACTAAGCACTCGGACTAAGCACTCGGACTAAGCACTCGGACTAACGAACTTTATTTCTTAGATATGATGAATTGTTTTCTATATACGTAGGTTACCGGCATCGATAGGAAAACCGTCCAGAACTGTTGCTTCTGAAAAATGTGCTTCTCTGATGGATCTGGAGGACAGAAACAGTTAGTAAAATATAGAAATTAACTTTGTTTTGATCAAAGAATATCTTTTTCACTTGAAATATGTAACTATTGCCACAGAACGTAAATACATTCAATAACATGGGTGAAGACAAAACGTATTTTAAATTATCAATCAACGGCTGTAGGAAAGATGTATAGAGGATATCATATGAGTGTCTTTGTCATACTTCGTTTGCGACACGAGTGCCTGAATATTAGTATTTCCAAAGCGAGAGCGAGAGCGAGGCATATACCGATATTCAGGCACGAGTGTCGTAAATACAGTATGGCATAGGCACAAGTCATAAAATTAATGAAAATACGCTAAAAACCACTTTCAATTACAGGCTCGCAGCATTTAGAACGCAACGTCATAGACGAGACGTGAACTTATAGCATTGTTTATGACGTCACGTCACAATGACAAATTTATGTTTTCCCTAGGTCATCGATGAAATATATGAATATGATTGTCCTCGTAGGTAATAAATGTTGATAAGGCAACCTATTTCGCTACCTTGGAGGATACCACAGTGTATACGATAATTAATAAGACCGCCTCCTCGTGACAGAAAGTGTGTATACTTCTTTGCAAAACATATTCTTATTACACACATTCAAAATCAACAGTAAACGGCAGCAGATTTTCTTTTAACCCGTTTGGTAATTTGATATTTTGGGATAGTCTGGGAATTGAAGATCATTTGATGATTCGCAAATAAGAAATATATTTCAGGAATATGTAACCGAAGAAATCCTCATCATACAGTTCATAAGAATACAATTACGTCTGTGACATTTGCAGTGATCTTATTTAACAACAAAATTGATTTACGTATGATGTTTGACCTTTTACGAGTATCACTACACTCCTTTCATAGCTTGCTGTCACATGTCTTCCATTTTTCATATGTGTCAAAATCACAACGTCACTTTACACATTAAGAAGACACCAATGAAATGACAGTAGATATTTTCCTTTTAAAAATACCATTTACATATATACTAGTTGAAGGCCTAGTGACACTACCAACACAAATCTGCCTTTTTATTTCTTACAGATGAGTTTCCAAAATAACGTTTGACTAATTAGCGCGCGCAAACCGCGATGCGTGGTCAACCTTTAGACTACAATCACGACTTTCGCGTTTATAATGCCAATTTGCCAATTAGTCTATGTCTGCCATTGATAGTTGCATATTAACATATTTCTATCCTTAGAGTCAAAATATTATTTTGCATAGTTGCATTCAAGATAAAGGCAATGTCATTTGAAAATGTCAAAAGAGTAACTGTATCTTCGGTTTTCGTTTACCTTTGAAAACGGTTTATGAATTGTTTAGTTAATATAGTTTAAACACCCAAATTAGTTATTGTTCCAAATACCTGACGATGATAAAGAGTTCCTATTGAAACAGAAAAGATCAGGTATACCTTGCACTTAGACAACCACACGCTCTCCGTGAAAATGAACAGTAATGAACATGCAAGCCTTTTTAAGTTTTATTATTATTTTTCAGTAATCCGTCTCTAGAATTAAAGTTCCCTACCCGCATGCATTTGCGGTTTAAACATTTTTTTATTCATTATTGAAATGGATTGGCAAACAAGCTGAAAACTTATGTAAATGCATTTCGTCATGATTAATTAACTCGCTACCTGTTACAATGGTTATAAGAAATATGATTCTATAATCTATTGATTGATTTATTGATTCACATTAATACCATCTTTTCCATCAAATTGTGTATCAGATAGGTAGACAACCATACATTGTACAAATCACAGATTCCAAACTGTTCTCCTTATTGGATATTTACATTCCACGATATATATATATATATATATATATATATATATATATATATATATATATTTAATGTGACAGGATCAAATGACTTACACGCATAGCAGTGTGAACGTAAATTGAGTCCAAAGTATTAAAAAATAGGGCTAGGTGCTAAACTTGAATTTGATTCCAAAGTATTTTTAACTGACGTGATTTACCTCCCAAACCGTAGGTCTTTTCAAAATGAATTCTTTAAATTACTTAATTAATACACGTGTTTATGAATTATATAAGTACATATATGTAGTAAATGCTCATCAAGAACCTGCTTGATGAATATTCAAATGGACGTGTCCAGCCAGTACAAGAAAACAAGTTATTGTATGGCAGAAACTAAAACGAAAAGAAAGGGAACATGACTTTAATAATAAAAAAAACACATCTTTTTTATTTCTGCTAAAGCATGCCTAGCGACAACTAAGAGGATAGATAATATGCTTTATTCGATATTGATATTGGTTTGTTATTACTTTATCTTTTACAGTGATCCTGTCCAGTTGAAATGTACATGTAACAAAACTCCATTTATACATATGATTGCTTCAACTGATGCTTAAACAGTACCATTTCCAATGTAATCACGGAGTGAGATGCGTCTGACGGGAAAGTAATTGTATTCCTGTCCTATTTCTAAGTGACCTCATTTCTAGAGCACAGAGCACTGTCCTGTCGCTGAGTGGCTCATAAGATCGGAAGAATATCTAAATGAAAAACAAAAACCTGGGAACCGATTTAAACACATCTTTAACTCCACTATCTGAGAGTATGTGTCATCATATTCAGTGCAGTCTTGTTCAATAAACTCTAAACAATTTAACGCCACTATCTGAGAGTATGTGTCACCATATTCAGTGCAGTCTTGTTCAATAAACTCTAAACAATTTAACGCCACTATCTGAGAGTATGTGTCACCATATTCAGTGCAGTCTTGTTCAATAAACTCTAAACAATGTAACGCCAATATCTGAGAGTATGTGTCACCATATTCAGTGCAGTCTTGTTCAATAAACTCTTAACAATTTAACGCCACTATCTGAGAGTATGTGTCACCATATTCAATGCAGTCTTGTTCAATAAACTCTAAACAATTTAACGCCACTATCTGAGAGTATGTGTCACCATATTCAGTGCAGTCTTGTTCAATAAACTCTAAACAATTTAACGCCACTATCTGAGAGTATGTGTCACCATATTCAGTGCAGTCTTGTTCAATAAACTCTAAACAATGTAACGCCAATATCTGAGAGTATGTGTCACCATATTCAGTGCAGTCTTGTTCAATAAACTCTTAACAATTTAACGCCACTATCTGAGAGTATGTGTCACCATATTCAATGCAGTCTTGTTCAATAAACTCTAAACAATTTAACGCCACTATTTGAGAGTATGTGTCACCATATTCAGTGCAGTATTGTTCAATAAACTCTAAACAATTTAACGCCACTATTTGAGAGTATGTGTCACCATATTCAGTGCAGTCTTGTTCAATAAACTCTAAACAATTTAACGCCACTATCTGAGAGTATGTGTCACCATATTCAGTGCAGTCTTGTTCAATAAACTCTGAACGACTTTCATTGTAGCAGAAAACTAGGACATTTATTTAATGACAACATTGGAAATGCAACTTTCACTTTTTCATTATAACCAAAATGAGAACACTCAAACACTGTAACAATGTACCAATGCCAAGATCTCAAGACACAAGGAATGAACTCTTTTGACTAAATTTAATTTTTCTGATATTTCCCTCCCTTTATATTTTAAAGTACAAGTGGAGAAATAGCAATTGCTCAAGGACACTATTCACAAAAAGACATCCAGTAATTACATGTTTTACCAAAATAATAATCGAAACTGATACGTTATGTTGTTTATATAACATTTCATTCCTATACCTATTAAGGGTGTCAAACCAATTTTACCATGAGTATATTTGAAATGTATAGTTCGTCTACAATAACATGTCCTACATATATGATTTCTTATGGAGTAGAGTATTGATTTTGTTTAAAATTTGTTCAAGTTAGATGGATGTCTTGGGCACTTTGTGCACTTAAATTAGGTTGTTTATTTTACAGCTCTTATTATGTGGTAGTGGCTTCTAAGAAACAAAACGCCACAGCACAGTGGCTGATATCACATCTTCTATTTCATTAATTATATTGCTACATCTGGCGACAATATAACACACATGTTCAATTTCGGCTATTTTATCTAATGATTTTGTTCATTAAGAGTTCCAATTTTGCATTACATATCTTGTTTTCTAAAGACTTAATACTATTTATAAATCTAAAAAATATATTAACACTTTTAATCAAGAAATAATAAATAACATTACACTAGACAGGCAAACGCATCTAAGAATCTAAGTCTGTTTTTGTTTGAGATTAAGTTTTCTTATTACTTATGTATCTACTACTCTTACTCATCAACTTTTTTCTTTTCAACATGAGTTTAGGAAACAACTTGTTTACATACACATTACTAATCTAATAATCAAGTATGTTTTAAAGACATATTTGATTGCAATTTCTAAATGATAGATAGAATCCGAATCCGAAGCATCCTTGAAAATCCTATTTCTATGAGATTTCCCTCGAATCGTTAAAGAAAGAACTGGATGCATGGCAACTCTAGACATGAGGCCGTGTAGTGAGTCCAATGTTTAATGGTAAGCAGCAGTTTATCAGAAGCAGGTTAATGTAAGTAAACCATTTAGAGATGTGATGTTGTATGGAAGTCTGTATGGACATGTTAGGATGCGTACACGATGTATTTTGAATGTGGTATGCACAATGAAATTTACAAATCAATACAATAATGACATTATTGATAAATAAGTTTAAAACATAATTATTTAAATACGTTCACCAGACAAAACAAGTAACCATTAAAAGCAGTTGACCCCCACTAATCACAATGGCAATGACATTTGACGGGCACATCTATTTCCCCATTCACAATCACGTGTCTCGTCATCAATGAGCCGTTGGAAATGAAAAAGTCTGTTCCTTTTTCATGATTCCTTGGTACCTATTGAGTTAGTGTCAGTGAAAATGTCATGATTGACGTACTTTAAATGTGCCATCGAGTAAAAGTTGCACAACATGTTAAGGGTGTCGGTTATTTCCAGCATATGCGTTCAAGCTTAAATGTCAGTTGTGTCTTGAACCCAGTGTCACATACTAGATTGGGTATTACACTTGATGTGATAAGGAAAACCAAGATATATTGATAGTCAACTTCGTTATTGCAATGAATGCGTGTTAATGCTAACATCGTTTTCAAGATGGTCCATACAACTACCACAAATGCCTCTCACTTTGATAAGAGAGATATTCTTTATTTCCTCCAGTTTATACCGAAGATCAGCAACAATTATACAAATACATTAATAAGTGAACATGTACAATTTACAAATTGGAGTATATACACATATTTACAAAACTGTTAGGCAAGAGTATGGCCGCTAGTGGACATTCAACATGTATAACATGCATATACCAGCTCTATATGAGTATGGGACATATCGAGTTTCCGAAAACGAATAAACAATATATATATACAACATCAGACATTCTAAGATTTAGTTTGAAAAGATTCATTAATTCATCAGTATCATGAAAACACTTTGACTGAAAACTTGATTTGTTTTTGCTAAGTAGGTGACCAGAATGTATACTGTCATGATGTTCTTAATGCGTTCAACGAAACCTTCTTCATAAAAAAATCATAACATTCGTTCGCCGTACAGAGAAATAATAGTGTGATGCCATAAAATAGTGTTGTCATATTCTTATGCCTTTTTTTTATTAATTTACTTATCATATTTGAATGACGCATCGTGACACTACCAGTAGCAAATATAAGTAACTCTAATCTACAAAAAGTATCATGATGGATGTAGTTATATGTTTTTGGTGTAGGACAGAATGTAATTAAAAGTGAAGTATATTTAAATTCAACATGTCACCCAAAGTTCTCTGCTGTTAATTGTAACCACCACTATAAGTCGATCTGATGAAAGTTTCAAGTAGCTAATCATCAAATTGCGTGTCCTTGCCTCTCACGTCAACAAACCGTCTTTACAATTGATTGATTTATCGGGAAATAATCTATTTTTAGCCTCCAAATACTTCAGGCTCACTATCAATTACAGAATTGCAAAGGTTGTCATGGGTATTAACATTTTATTCGTGCATAGGATTAAAACTAATTGTTTTTAAAGTCAGGTGTGAGCTGACAGGTGTTAATACCAGATTTCATGTGATTAAACATTTTCGGTAACATATAATGTTAATTAACATGATAAACATGATGATCTGTGTTTGTCATTCGTGAAACGTTAATCGATACATTTTTACCATTATAGTTTTACAATCATTGAATACAGGTGTTTATTACTCACCCGTGTAAGATACTGCAGTGTAATATTTATACGGCAATATTAAACTAATGTAATACCGCCGCACTTATGACGTCATAATAGTTTGCGGCTATGACGTCACAATGAGAGTAACGTCGTCACAATGACACCGGGCTTGCGGGAATCATAGTTTTGAGAGCCATGTCGGCTATTTTGCTGGATTATTCGTGGGCGAGTAATAAACAGAATACTAAACTTCCTTCTATTTAATACCATTTTTATTAAACTCGTGAATGATTGGTATCAAACTCGCTTTCGCTCGTTTTATACAAAATCATTAACTCGTTTAATAAAAATTGTATTACATAGAAGGTCTGCAGTGGAGAAGTGATCTACACCAGTAAGGTTTGGGTTTAACGCTACACTGAATTTCAGAGTAGTACCACCCACGGTTCGCTAGTTCCAGCCGATGCTCGCAGGTTTCATGCAATAATACTAGTAGCCGGAATATAAGTGAAATACTCTTGAAGGCGGCGTTAAACCCCCAACTCGCCTCACCTCAAAAGAGCAGCTAACTGCGAACATGTTTTGAACAACGTCTCAGATTTGGGAAAGTCATGGGTTATAATTGAGAAACCTCACATTTAATATTTCCTTTGACTTTACATGTAAGTGACCCCCGGTGTTTTCCAAATATACTTCATGCATCGTTTGAGACTATTTTATTTTGGAATATTCAGTTATTTGATTTTTGTTCCGTTTGTATTCCTTCTAATGCTTTAATATAAGGAGAAACCATGATACCGAGGTTTTCCTGATTGTCAGGGTCAACAACCTTACCATATCCGAGGTAGAATGGTTTCTCCATATTATCAACCGTATTAAGGTGTAAAACAGGCTTTTCGATTGTTAACGCGTTATATTGAGGATCCCTGGTAAATAGAGTCGTTCATAAAATCCTTGTTTGAACCTGAAATCATCAAATTAACACCCGCGCTATATGAGTTGCTTTTGTACCGTGGAATCTCATCTGCCTCGTTGGCACAGTAGACTAAAGCGCTTGCTCACTTACTACTAACTTACTCAAAATTAGTCAAAGTTTCTTCAGATCTTTACTTTCAAGCCTTAGTCTTAGCAAATATATGATGATGATACGGTTTAGAAAGGTCGTTTCAAGTATCATGTTATATTTTTAGTAGGTTGATATTTGGAATTATATTACGCTTAGAGCCTTGAATTAACTATGAAAGACCTGAGGTTGTGATATTTCAATAAATCCATGAATACATTGAATATTCATTTTGTATACAGGACAACATATTGAGTTGTTATGTGAATCCCAACATTTGAATAACGACTACAAATATAAAAAAAAATGAATTAAACATCTTAAATGTCTTGTATCTTAAGAGCTTTTGGTTACCACGGTAACATACGAAATAGCATGAATAAGAGGTTTAAACCATTTAACTTAATTCCCTGATGATGTGATGGATGGTGAATTAGAATTACAATCGTCAGACTAAAAGTGATGTCACTCAATGGAGAAGGAATTGTTCTAAATCGTGTCATCTAAAGTATTATCCCTGAGAAAATATGTGATTATTCCTTGCGTTAAAATGTGATATTGTATTCATTGATAATTTAGGTTTGATTTTCACGTTTCGTTCGGGTTTCCGTGCACACATGAATCATTTATATGTAGTAAATCAGTGGGACGTCAGGACTGGTTCTTTGAATTTGAATTTAGCTGCCCTTATTGCTTGGACGCCTCCATCCTGTATACACAGTTGAAAGTTCACCCTATATTACAGTATATATATATCCAACATAAACTCTCAACCTATCATGCTTGGACGCCTCCATCCTGTATACACAGTTGAAATATCATCCTATATTACAGTATATATATATCCAACATAAACTCTCAACCTATCATGCTTGGACGCCTCCATCCTGTATACACAGTTGAAATATCATCCTATATTACAGTATATATATATCCAACATAAACTCTCAACCTATCATGCTTGGACGCCTCCATCCTGTATACACAGTTGAAATATCATCCTATATTACAGTATATATATATCCAACATAAACTCTCAACCTATCATGCTTGGTCGCCTCCATCCTGTATACACAGTTGAAATATCATCCTATATTACAGTATATATATATCCAACATAAACTCTCAACCTATCATGCTTGGACGCCTCCATCCTGTATACACAGTTGAAATATCATCCTATATTACAGTATATATATATCCAACATAAACTCTCAACCTATCATGCTTGGACGCCTCCATCCTGTATACACAGTTGAAAGTTCACCCTATATTACAGTATATATATCCAACATAAACTCTCAACCTATCATGCTTGGACGCCTCCATCCTGTATACACAGTTGAAAGTTCACCCTATATTACAGTATATATATCCAACATAAACTCTCAACCTATCATGCTTGGACGCCTCCATCCTGTATACACAGTTGAAAGTTCACCCTATATTACAGTATATATATCCAACATAAACTCTCAACCTATCATGCTTGGACGCCTCCATCCTGTATACACAGTTGAAATATCATCCTATATTACAGTATATATATATCCAACATAAACTCTCAACCTATCATGCTTGGTCGCCTCCATCCTGTATACACAGTTGAAATATCATCCTATATTACAGTATATATATATCCAACATAAACTCTCAACCTATCATGCTTGGACGCCTCCATCCTGTATACACAGTTGAAATATCATCCTATATTACAGTATATATATATCCAACATAAACTCTCAACCTATCATGCTTGGACGCCTCCATCCTGTATACACAGTTGAAAGTTCACCCTATATTACAGTATATATATCCAACATAAACTCTCAACCTATCATGCTTGGACGCCTCCATCCTGTATACACAGTTGAAAGTTCACCCTATATTACAGTATATATATCCAACATAAACTCTCAACCTATCATGCTTGGACGCCTCCATCCTGTATACACAGTTGAAAGTTCACCCTATATTACAGTATATATATCCAACATAAACTCTCAACCTATCATGCTTGGACGCCTCCATCCTGTATACACAGTAGAAAGTTCATCCTATATTACAGTATATATATCCAACATAAACTCTCAACCTATCATGCTTGGACGCCTCCATCCTGTATACACAGTTGAAAGTTCACCCTATATTACAGTATATATATCCAACATAAACTCTCAACCTATCATGCTTGGACGCCTCCATCCTGTATACACAGTTGAAAGTTCACCCTATATTACAGTATATATATCCAACATAAACTCTCAACCTATCATGCTTGGACGCCTCCATCCTGTATACACAGTTGAAAGTTCACCCTATATTACAGTATATATATATCCAAAATAAACTCTCAACCTATCATGCTTGGACGCCTCCATCCTGTATACACAGTTGAAAGTTCACCCTATATTACAGTATATATACATCCAAAATAAACTCTCAACCTATCATGCTTGGACGCCTCCATCCTGTATACACAGTTGAAATATCATCCTATATTACAGTATATATATCCAACATAAACTCTCAACCTATCATGCTTGGACGCCTCCATCCTGTATACACAGTTGAAAGTTCACCCTATATTACAGTATATATATCCAACATAAACTCTCAACCTATCATGCTTGGACGCCTCCATCCTGTATACACAGTTGAAAGTTCACCCTATATTACAGTATATATATCCAACATAAACTCTCAACCTATCATGCTTGGACGCCTCCATCCTGTATACACAGTTGAAAGTTCACCCTATATTACAGTATATATATCCAACATAAACTCTCAACCTATCATGCTTGGACGCCTCCATCCTGTATACACAGTTGAAAGTTCACCCTATATTACAGTATATATATATCCAAAATAAACTCTCAACCTATCATGCTTGGACGCCTCCATCCTGTATACACAGTTGAAAGTTCACCCTATATTACAGTATATATACATCCAAAATAAACACTCAACCTATCATGCTTGGACGCCTCCATCCTGTATACACAGTTGAAATATCATCCTATATTACAGTATATATATCCAACATAAACTCTCAACCTATCATGCTTGGACGCCTCCATCCTGTATACACAGTTGAAAGTTCATCCTATATTACAGTATATATATCCAACATAAACTCTCAACCTATCATGCTTGGACGCCTCCATCCTGTATACACAGTTGAAAGTTCATCCTATATTACAGTATATATACATCCAAAATAAACTCTCAACCTATCATGCTTGGACGCCTCCATCCTGTATACACAGTTGAAAGTTCATCCTATATTACAGTATATATATCCAACATAAACTCTCAACCTATCATGCTTGGACGCCTCCATCCTGTATACACAGTTGAAAGTTCATCCTATATTACAGTATATATACATCCAAAATAAACTCTCAACCTATCATGCTTGGACGCCTCCATCCTGTATACACAGTTGAAAGTTCACCCTATATTACAGTATATATACATCCAAAATAAACTCTCAACCTATCATGCTTGGACGCCTCCATCCTGTATACACAGTTGAAAGTTCACCCTATATTACAGTATATATACATCCAAAATAAACTCTCAACCTATCATGCTTGGACGCCTCCATCCTGTATACACAGTTGAAAGTTCACCCTATATTACAGTATATATACATCCAAAATAAACTCTCAACCTATCATGCTTGGACGCCTCCATCCTGTATACACAGTTGAAAGTTCACCCTATATTACAGTATATATACATCCAAAATAAACTCTCAACCTATCATGCTTGGACGCCTCCATCCTGTATACACAGTTGAAAGTTCACCCTATATTACAGTATATATACATCCAAAATAAACTCTCAACCTATCATGCTTGGACGCCTCCATCCTGTATACACAGTTGAAAGTTCACCCTATATTACAGTATATATACATCCAAAATAAACTCTCAACCTATCATGCTTGGACGCCTCCATCCTGTATACACAGTTGAAAGTTCACCCTATATTACAGTATATATACATCCAAAATAAACTCTCAACCTATCATGCTTGGACGCCTCCATCCTGTATACACAGTTGAAAGTTCACCCTATATTACAGTATATATACATCCAAAATAAACTCTCAACCTATCATGCTTGGACGCCTCCATCCTGTATACACAGTTGAAAGTTCACCCTATATTACAGTATATATACATCCAAAATAAACTCTCAACCTATCATGCTTGGACGCCTCCATCCTGTATACACAGTTGAAAGTTCACCCTATATTACGGTATATATATCCAACATAAACTCTCAACCTATCATGCTTGGACGCCTCCATCCTGTATACACAGTTGAAAGTTCACCCTATATTACAGTATATATATCCAACATAAACTCTCAACCTATCATGCTTGGACGCCTCCATCCTGTATACACAGTTGTAGGTTCACCCTATATTACAGTATATTATATATCCAAAATAAACTCTCAACCTATCATGCTTGGCCTCGTCATATTTTGGAAATAGTATATGACAAATGGACACAGCTTTAGCTAATGTTTAGCCACGTGACGATGTGGGTTATCCGAAATAATTATCCCCTTTAACGCGAAAAGAGATTTTGTCTAAATAACTCAAATTTAAACGGCCGTTGTGTTATTTTGAATCTGAACGTTGGTAAACATAAGATGTTTTCAACTCAAAACCATTTTACACCTGAATGAGAAGACATGTACCAATTCAATGCATAATTTCGCACTGCAGTTTCGGAAAATCCAAGAATCTTTACAAGCAAACGTTAACCGCTCGACGCAAGTATGTCCATCTGGATAACATTAGCGGTCAATGAATTCCAACCTTTCACTCAGTTATCAACTTGTTCAATGCCAATAAGACTTGAATATGAAGTGTACTCAATGTACTGATTCATTCAGTGAAGCGTGTACATGTATAAACAAATATTGGATAGAACCATATTTATGTACAAACTGAAACGCCAAGCATGGGGATACCGGGCCATTATGATGGGACTAAAAACAGACCCATCTGCCTTCCTTCCAAGATGAACCGAAATTTGCTTAATAATCAATCAATTGGTATATTTTAGATAAGCACTGTTTTTAACAAATGGTTGACTGCTTGTTTCGGGGAAAATAGGTCTACATATTGAGTACATGAGTATATGATTAAAGGCATTGTTGTGCACAACTGTAAACAAATTTATTATTCTGTAATAAAAAAAAAATGAATAAAACGTATTCACCAATATAAGATGTTTTCTCTGCGCCAAACCAAGGGATCCTACTTACAGCTTTCAGATAAAAAATGTATTGTCTTGTTTGGGTCCTTATTAAAAATAATTCATCATTTTGTATTAAAGTATTCGTTTAACGTACGGATAATGGGATTTCTGGTCGGACTGTAATTCTTATCTCAACGCCCTCCTTGAACAGACATTGACTATTTTTTAACGAAATTGTTTGTTTCAATCGCTAAAGAAAGTTTTCATCCCCAACATGGAGTATGAGAAATAAGTTTAGTATGAAGACAACCAGATGTAATTTAGCTTCCTTGATACACACACTTTCGATTACCGTGGACCACTGTCTTTAGACGACATTTCCTTTATTGCATTATATAATCCTCTGTAATTTAGTTTACCGATCTGTAGGTTTCTCTTGTCACTCATTGGTGGTCATGGCTATATAAATTATATCAAAATACAACATTAAAATATTCAAATATTTTGTGAAAGTGCACACAATTTACCTTTTACCTGTAACATTCTTGTGATTGTACCAGCAATCAATGACACATAAAGTTGTATTTATCCTCCTTGATTATAGGATTCAAGCAAAATGTCTTGTTTGGTAATTACAATATATGTAGGAACTACATAACTTAATTAAATGATAAACAGATTAACGAAAAAAAACTATATTTAACTTTTCCGTGAGAACTCATATACTTTGTTTTGTGTTCGCACCCGGGGAGGACATTGTGCACCATTTAGCCTGGTGGAGGGCGGTGGACAATGTTTTCACTGGAGCGCCTCTCCGGCCACCTCACATCTGTTCGCGGACGCCTCGACTCAAGGGTGGGGAGCTCGGCTTCGCAGTCGAAGCGCCACATTAACGCACTGGAACTTACTGGTCGACCCGCCTGGAAGGCGAAATCCTGCTTGTCCACACAGACATCTCGACAGCTACGTGGGCAATCAACGAGCAGGGATCGACCAGGGCAGACTCCATTCTGCAGCTGGTGATAGACCTGTTTCGTCTGGTGGACAGTCTCAACCTCTCCATCCGAGTAGTGCACATCCCGGGAGCCAAGAATGTTTTTGCAGACGCTATGTCTCGCCCGGACAAAACTCCGGCAACACAGTGGATGTTGCACCCGAGAGTATTCGAGACTCTGTGCCTTCAGCTCATAAGGCCGCACGTAGACCTCTTTGCAACTCGGCTAAATCACCAGGTGCCGAAACGTGTCCCCAGTGCCCGACCCGGGGGCTTGGAGACTAGATGCTCTTTCATTAGAGTGGGAGGGGATGGACGCCTACGCTTTTCCCCCTCCGGCGATACTGACTCAGGTAGTGGCCAAGATCCAGACCACTCGGACGCTATGCGTGCTTCTCATAGCCCCGGCGTGGTACGTCCCTCTCAGGAGACTATGCGGACAGCAACCGGTTCCCCTGCCGCTCAAGTGGGACCTACTAAGGTGCAAGCCAAGCGGATGCGTACGCAAAAAATCTCAGGTTCTGTGTCTTCACGCGCATCTTCACGCTTGGCTTGTCTCGAAGAGGGATTTAGACACAATGGCTTCTCGGAAGCGTTGACCCATACCGTATCTCGCAAAGGGAGTCAACCAGGAAGCTCTATGACTACCAGTGGAACGCCTTCGCAGGCTTTTGCGCGGAAAAAGGGTTTGACTTCCTGGCAGTCTCGATTCCCCAAGTGGCCAATAACTTGGTTCATCTCAGGACGCAGATAGGTGTGAAGGCCTCCTCCATCAATACGTACTTGGCCACGATCGTGCCCGTTCTTCGCAAGCGGGACCCGGGTATTGACATATCTGTCCTGAAAGAGATAATTAAGAACTATCGTCAGGTTGACTGACTACAGAAGTCGCGGCCTCCGGAATCGGATTTGGCGATGCTGATGAACCAATCAAGTCGGACTACTTTGAGCTTCTCTCCGAGGCGACCATCTTACGCCTCTCAGTGAAGACAGCCTTCCTAGTAGCCATGGCATCGGCTGCCAGGATATCGGAAATGCACGCGCTGCAAGCTGACTTGCTCCGTTTCGAGGTGAGGGACCGCGGTGTGGCCACGCTGGGCCTGGCGCCAGACTTCATCTGCAAGATTACAAAGCTGCAGACGAATGCTGCAGGACGTTCAGCATCCCTGCTATACCATCCGCAGTAGTGGCCGCTGATGAGGAAACCGTCTTCTCTGTCCGGTACGGGCTCTACGTATATACACGGAGCGCACACGGACTCTATGTCAGGGCAGACACAGGGGGTGTACCTGAGTTCGGCAGTCCTGGACGCCTACAAGGCGGCGGACCTCCCTCCTCCTGCTCGCTCTAATCCACACGAAATTAGAGCAGTGTCGGCTAATATGGCTCTCCATAGTAATATACCTGTATCGGACATCATGGCAGGCTGTTTTTGAAAGTCCAGTTATGTACGCGAAGTATCTACGGAAGATCTGGAAGACGTGGCGAGGCTGGGGCCTCAGGTGTTCGCTCAACACTGTACCTCCTCCGGACACCTATCTAGGGGTTCTCATCGTCACGATAAGGGGTTCGTCCCTGTCTCTGAGTGCATGCAATAAACTTCGCATCACACTTTTCTTCGGTGTTGTGTTGTGTTTTTAGTTAATTGACGACCCCTATGGTCGTAACCGTCGACCGCTCAGTGGCGAGGGTAGTGGAACCCTTAGGGTTGTGACAGGCTCTTAACACTGTGCCTTACGGTCTGCTAGTTCTAGCAGATCAATCGCCAATTCACCCTTTAACGAGGAGAGTTACCTCCTCTGCTCTCGGGTTGTCTCGCAGCCGACCTCCTGCAGTGGCATGCTGGCTACGGTGAGTTATCAACTAGAGTATGTAAATAAAAGTAAGTTTTTGAGTAAACGTCATTATTTATACTCAACGTTGATAACTCACCGGTCTTTATACTCGACCCAACTCCCCTCCTGCGAGTCTGAGAGCTACCTGCGTCCAGGCTCCAGGAGAAAGAAGTGACGTCACTGGGGATGAGCACTAGAGAGCAACGATGGGGGAGGTAACTCTATTCATTTTAGTGTGTTATTTTGATCGAGTGATCAATTGAGAAAGACTCAATGGCTACGGTGAGTTATCAACGGTGAGTATAAATAATGACGTTTACTCAAAAACGTACTGTTATAGTCCTGGCAGATCCAGCGTTGTCTATTGTTTTCAAGGAAAGTGTGAAATGCACAACTACCAGCTGGATGTTTGGTGGTTAGATGAGATGGAATGATCAGATCTGAATCCAGTCCAAATGGTTCACTTCCTGATGATTTATTGGACAACGTGCGAGTAATTAGTTGTCAGTGATATTCGAACCTGTCACATGATAATGGTCGGTATTGTTTCCTGGTTACTATGGGAACCAATGTTTGATGTACATTTCAGATGTGAAAACCATTAATTAGCACTTCTGTAACATGAGATATGTGCGTTTTGTTCAAAAATCGATCAAATCTGTTCTAAAGAGGATGTTGCATTTTGATACGAATCTATCAATGATGATCACAAAACTACTTCTGAGTAGTTATAACTTGGTGGAAATATGACAACTTAGATTATGTGTATCGAACAAATATTATCGAAAATATATACATTGGCTAATTCGTTGAAATGAAAAGAAACTACACGTACTCCAAAGAAAAGAACCTTCCATAAAGTTAGCTAGCTTTTTCCCTCAACAAAAATGTTAAAGAAAATGTAAGTGCAATATGTTATAGGGCTTTTAAGCCTCGTCGTTTCATTCCATGATGTGCAGCGGTTATTAGTATCATACATGTTATTACCGTTTTGTTTTTGCATTTCGTCAGTTGATGTGCGCCAAGTACTAGTCTCCTCAATCTGTTTGATGAAGTTATATGCTGTCTCAACCTCACTGTTATCATCATTATGTCATGATTCGTCTCTGTCAACCTGATTATGATGAGACTAAATGCTATATTCTCTTGACATATAGTCAATCCTTGCCGTGGTTACTCTGTTAGAATGCCAGTAAGTACCAATCTGTCTTATATTATTTTTTACACGATGTCTTGTATACCTGATGTAATAGTACTCTATCCATATACTACTCGGTTGGTGTTAAAGGGGCAGTATCACTTTTTTGACAGATTTTATTTTTTTTAATTTCCCATTTATAATGAAAAGTATGCCATTAATATTAACTTAAGAAGGTAAAACATCTTATTACATAAACCAACTATCTGTAGTGGTAATAAAGGTGTTGCGTATAAAGCAAACATTGCATGGCGGCAATTTCACTGTGAACACAGTTTATTATTTTAAATTACAAAAACGATTCCCATGGCTTAACCAAACCATGTACACTCATTTTCAACTTGAGTTTTCGAAGAGAGAAGGGTGTTTTAATGTTGGTGATAATATTTTTGAAATACATTTAATCGACTTATTTGAGCGTAAAAACGTGCTATTGTCCCTTTAACAAATGACAAAGAATGTTACAATGGTAGAGTAATATTAATGTTTATTGACAGTAACCAGTAGTCTTGAAAATAACGGCGAATTTGATCCACTTGAGTTTCTTAATGAGCTTCTTAAAAAACTAACACTTCATCCAACTATACAGGCACCGTGACTTGACTGAATATTGTGCTGATTATCAATATTTAATCTGTGGCATATACATTCGTAAGGTGCGTGATATATGGTATGATGAAAGTTTGAGTGATAATTAATAGGATCAGAAACTCGCTGGGGACAACGACAGTCTATGCATATATCGGTTGACCTGATCCCATTAAAGTTCTCAGATAATGTTCTAACAAAACTGAAATGCCTCATCAAGTTTAGTCTTTCTCCCAGAAGTACACCGCAAAACTAAATGAAACAAGTTTAAATAAACATTAATAAATATGAATTTATGGAGATTAAAGTTGACAGAAACGCATCAACTCTACGAAGGCTCTTCCGATGCTTCCAAAAGGGTTTTGTCATGCGCTGGTGTATCTTAGAGTAGACATTTAAGCAAACTGAAATTATTTATCACATTTGGCATCTTGGTTTAATGATTTGCTGATAGGATAGGATAGGACGTAGAACTGTCCACTTATACATCGTGCTAAATTACTTCAAAGTTCACAATCTGATGTTGACATGACGATTTTTCTTTAATGGTGACAACATGCTTACTAAACACTATAGTCGTAATACGGTGAGACAAAACTGCTTTACTTTTTCTGAATAGTGTCGTTGTTGGTTAAACATTATAAGAAACGTATGATCTTTATAAGTGTGTTCTAATGATTTTAACAGTTCATCGTTCATTGCGAAGCTTTCACATTTAAAATAACACTTTATTTCTAAACACCTAAATCATTTACCCTAAAACACATGTAATGATACACTTCTGTGAAGAATAAGTTAGCTGAATTCCATTACATGTTGGGACGTCATTTAACATCACAAGACATTATCACTAGAGACTCTACATAACATTTATATAGCGCCAACAAAATATCCAGCCCTAATGCTTAAAGGGATTCTTCACAATGTAATCTGTCTTCATAACAGGCTATGACGTGCTTGTTTACTTTGAAACTTTACCAGTTATTTTCAAATATTAATTGTTATATTCACTTAACGATCACAAACTCTATGATGCTTTGCAATTATGTATTTGATGATAGTGATTATTCTTGCTGTAACATTCTAAATAACATAATATAAACTATTATGACATAACAAAATATTCCTCTTATGCACTTTGTTTCCAATTGGTTAAATTAGATCATATTACATATCGTAACATGCTATAATTGTTAATAGGAATGTAATCCTGCCCAGTGACTGTGTATAAAATAAAAGCCTTCAATACAATCTAGCTCCTTATTCAGCAAGTCCGGAAACACTTGGAACTGGAATCTTAAACACTTCGAGTCACATGTATAAAGGTAGAGTAATAATAAAATTCCATTGACTATTGACTAGGTTGTAGTCTTATATGAACGTTATGGGTGATGTTCATGAGAGAGTCAACGCAACTTTGAAAAATAGAATTATAACAAAACCGGCAGTAAAAACTACTATTTACAGCATTATCTTGCTTTCAAGTGTATCTTGTGATGGAAATACTTCAGTGTATCTCTGCTTGGCTCCTAAACATGGGACAAGCTCTGTGTTGAGTACTGTGTCATTAGTATGCATAGATCACTAACCCAATTATTTACGTTGATAGGATTCTGTACCACGATAGGGAATTCTTCTCATTAGAAGCTAAATAATCTACAGGCTTGTGTAATATATTACATAACACCCACCAGTGTATATGGATTATTCATGAATGTAATCACTCAAAGAGTATTGTTGATCAGATCAAATGTAACATCGGCACATGACCAAATTAGTTAGAGTTTAAGTATGTGGAATTCTGAATAATAATAGTGGTTACTTGAGTTATTTAAATATCGAAGCTTTCTGTTTTGCATAGAGTACTTAAGGGGGCAGTAGCACGTTTTTTTCAAAATTTTATTTTTTCAAATTTCCAATTTAAAATGATAGTTTATGCCATTTATATTTACTTTAGAGGGTAAAACATCTTATCACACAAACCAATTATCCATAGTGGTAATAACAGTGTTGCGTAGTAAGCAAAAAATGCATGGCGGCCATTTTATTGTGAACACATTTTATTATTTTGAATGACAAAAACGATTCTCATGGCTATCTGGAACATGTACACTCATTTTTAACTTGATTTTCTGAAAGAGAGAAGGGTGTTTTACTATTGGTGACATTATTTTCTAAATACATTTCATCGACATATTTCAGCGAAAAAAACGTGCTACTGCCTCTTTAAAGGGTATTTGTAATGCTTATTTGATTTATGTGTTGATTAAATGGATCTCACTTCAAAAAACCTATTTTCAAAATGACTTCTTCCTCAGAAAAGGGATGATAAAGGCTCTGCATACACTCCTTATATTGACTTATGTTCAAGGTATGTTATCACCTATGTGATAACGGTGCTAGATTATGTAACGAATAGATGATTATCCATTTATATTAAACATGTTTTGAGAAATACATGAAGTAAAATTATCACATTTAACTTCCAAGTACATCAATTAAAATAAACCGTGTTAACTGATTAGATCTATTCTCATACATATGTAATGAAGCAAGTCTAGCGCAATATTGATGATGATTGTATTGTGTCTAAGTATTCACACATCAGGAAACCAATCTGTATGGATATAACCCAGGAGGGCAGTAGGTAGTTAGTGTTGATATAGATCAGTGAAGTGACTGGACTCCAGTAGGTAGTTATTGTTGATATAGATCAGTGAAGTGACTGGACTCCAGTAGGTAGTTAGTGTTGATATAGATCAGTGAAGTGACTGGACTCCAGTAGGTAGTTATTGTTGATATAGATCAGTGAAGTGACTGGACTCCAGTAGGTAGTTATTGTTGATATAGATCAGTGAAGTGACTGGACTCCAGTAGGTAGTTATTGTTGATATAGATCAGTGAAGTGACTGGACTCCAGTAGGTAGTTAGTGTTGATATAGATCAGTGAAGTGACTGGACTCCAGTAGGTAGTTAGTGTTGATATAGATCAGTGAAGTGACTGGACTCCAGTAGGTAGTTATTGTTGATATAGATCAGTGAAGTGACTGGACTCCAGTAGGTAGTTATTGTTGATATAGATCAGTGAAGTGACTGGACTCCAGTAGGTAGTTATTGTTGATATAGATCAGTGAAGTGACTGGACTCCAGTAGTTAGTTATTGTTGATATAGATCAGTGAAGTGACTGGACTCCAGTAGGTAGTAAGTGTTGACATAGATCAGTGAAGTGACTGGACTCCAGTAGGTAGTAAGTGTTGACATAGATCAGTGAAGTGACTGGACTCCAGTAGGTAGTTATTGTTGATATAGATCAGTGAAGTGACTGGACTCCAGTAGGTAGTTATTGTTGATATAGATCAGTGAAGTGACTGGACTCCAGTAGGTAGTTATTGTTGATATAGATCAGTGAAGTGACTGGACTCCAGTAGGTAGTTATTGTTGATATAGATCAGTGAAGTGACTGGACTCCAGTAGGTAGTATTGTTGACATAGATCAGTGAAGTGACTGGACTCCAGTAGGTAGTAAGTGTTGACATAGATCAGTGAAGTGACTGGACTCCAGTAAGTAGTTATTGTTGATATAGATCAGTGAAGTGACTGGACTCCAGTTGGTAGTTATTGTTGATATAGATCAGTGAAGTGACTGGACTCCAGTAAGTAGTTATTGTTGATATAGATCAGTGAAGTGACTGGACTCCAGTAGGTAGTTATTGTTGATATAGATCAGTGAAGTGACTGGACTCCAGTAGGTAGTTATTGTTGATATAGATCAGTGAAGTGACAGGACTCCAGTAGGTAGTTATTGTTGATATAGATCAGTGAAGTGCCTGGACTCCAGTAGGTAGTTATTGTTGATATAGATCAGTGAAGTGACTGGACTCCAGTAAGTAGTTATTGTTGATATAGATCAGTGAAGTGACTGGACTCCAGTAGGTAGTTATTGTTGATATAGATCAGTGAAGTGACTGGACTCCAGTAGGAAGTTATTGTTGATATAGATCAGTGAAGTGACTGGACTCCAGTAGGTAGTTATTGTTGACATAGATCAGTGAAGTGACAGGATTCCAGTAAGTAGTTATTGTTGATATAGATCAGTGAAGTGACTGGACTCCAGTAGGTAGTTATTGTTGATATAGATCAGTGAAGTGACTGGACTCCAGTAGGTAGTTATTGTTGATATAGATCAGTGAAGTGACTGGACTCCAGTAGGAAGTTATTGTTGATATAGATCAGTGAAGTGACTGGACTCCAGTAGGAAGTTATTGTTGATATAGATCAGTGAAGTGACTGGACTCCAGTAGGTAGTTATTGTTGATATAGATCAGTGAAGTGACTGGACTCCAGTAAGTAGTTATTGTTGATATAGATCAGTGAAGTGACTGGACTCCAGTAGGTAGTTATTGTTGATATAGATCAGTGAAGTGACTGGACTCCAGTAGGAAGTTATTGTTGATATAGATCAGTGAAGTGACTGGACTCCAGTAGGTAGTTAGTGTTGATATAGATCAGTGAAGTGACTGGACTCCAGTAGGTAGTTATTGTTGATATAGATCAGTGAAGTGACTGGACTCCAGTAGGTAGTTATTGTTGATATAGATCAGTGAAGTGACTGGACTCCAGTAGGTAGTTATTGTTGATATAGATCAGTGAAGTGACTGGACTCCAGTAGTTAGTTATTGTTGATATAGATCAGTGAAGTGACTGGACTCCAGTAGGTAGTAAGTGTTGACATAGATCAGTGAAGTGACTGGACTCCAGTAGGTAGTAAGTGTTGACATAGATCAGTGAAGTGACTGGACTCCAGTAGGTAGTTATTGTTGATATAGATCAGTGAAGTGACTGGACTCCAGTAGGTAGTTATTGTTGATATAGATCAGTGAAGTGACTGGACTCCAGTAGGTAGTTATTGTTGATATAGATCAGTGAAGTGACTGGACTCCAGTAGGTAGTTATTGTTGATATAGATCAGTGAAGTGACTGGACTCCAGTAGGTAGTATTGTTGACATAGATCAGTGAAGTGACTGGACTCCAGTAGGTAGTAAGTGTTGACATAGATCAGTGAAGTGACTGGACTCCAGTAAGTAGTTATTGTTGATATAGATCAGTGAAGTGACTGGACTCCAGTTGGTAGTTATTGTTGATATAGATCAGTGAAGTGACTGGACTCCAGTAAGTAGTTATTGTTGATATAGATCAGTGAAGTGACTGGACTCCAGTAGGTAGTTATTGTTGATATAGATCAGTGAAGTGACTGGACTCCAGTAGGTAGTTATTGTTGATATAGATCAGTGAAGTGACAGGACTCCAGTAGGTAGTTATTGTTGATATAGATCAGTGAAGTGCCTGGACTCCAGTAGGTAGTTATTGTTGATATAGATCAGTGAAGTGACTGGACTCCAGTAAGTAGTTATTGTTGATATAGATCAGTGAAGTGACTGGACTCCAGTAGGTAGTTATTGTTGATATAGATCAGTGAAGTGACTGGACTCCAGTAGGAAGTTATTGTTGATATAGATCAGTGAAGTGACTGGACTCCAGTAGGTAGTTATTGTTGACATAGATCAGTGAAGTGACAGGATTCCAGTAAGTAGTTATTGTTGATATAGATCAGTGAAGTGACTGGACTCCAGTAGGTAGTTATTGTTGATATAGATCAGTGAAGTGACTGGACTCCAGTAGGTAGTTATTGTTGATATAGATCAGTGAAGTGACTGGACTCCAGTAGGTAGTTATTGTTGATATAGATCAGTGAAGTGACTGGACTCCAATAGGTACGTAGTTATTGTTGATATAGATCAGTGAAGTGACTGGACTCCAGTAGGTAGTTATTGTTGATATAGATCAGTGAAGTGACTGGACTCCAGTAGGTAGTTATTGTTGATATAGAACAGTGAAGTGACTGGACTCCAGTAGGTAGTTATTGTTGATATAGATCAGTGAAGTGACTGGACTCCAGTAGGTAGTTATTGTTGATATAGATCAGTGAAGTGACTGGACTCCAGTAGGAAGTTATTGTTGATATAGATCAGTGAAGTGACTGGACTCCAGTAGGTAGTTATTGTTGACATAGATCAGTGAAGTGACAGGACTCCAGTAGGTAGTTATTGTTGATATAGATCAGTGAAGTGACTGGACTCCAGTAGGTAGTTATTGTTGATATAGATCAGTGAAGTGACTGGACTCCAGTAGGTAGTTATTGTTGATATAGATCAGTGAAGTGACTGGACTCCAGTAAGTAGTTATTGTTGATATAGATCAGTGAAGTGACTGGACTCCAGTAGGTAGTTATTGTTGATATAGATCAGTGAAGTGACTGGACTCCAGTAGGTAGTTACTGTGATATAGATCAGTGAAGTGACTGGACTCCAGTAGGTAGTTATTGTTGATATAGATCAGTGAAGTGACTGGACTCCAGTAGGTAGTTATTGTTGATATAGATCAGTGAAGTGACTGGACTACAGTAGGTAGTTATTGTTGATATAGATCAGTGAAGTGACTGGACTCCAGTAGGTAGTTATTATTGACATAGATCAGTGAAGTGACTGGACTCCAGTAGGTAGTTAGTGTTGATATAGATCAGTGAAGTGACTGGACTCCAGTAGGTAGTTATTGTTGATATAGATCAGTGAAGTGACTGGACTCCAGTAGGTAGTTATTGTTGACATAGATCAGTGAAGTGACTGGACTCCAGTAGGTAGTTATTGTTGATATAGATCAGTGAAGTGACTGGACTCCAGTAGGTAGTTAGTGTTGATATAGATCAGTGAAGTGACTGGACTCCAGTAGGTAGTTATTGTTGATATAGATCAGTGAAGTGACTGGACTCCAGTAGGTAGTAAGTGTTGACATAGATCAGTGAAGTGACTGGACTCCAGTAGGTAGTTATTGTTGATATAGATCAGTGAAGTGACTGGACTCCAGTAGGTAGTTATTGTTGACATAGATCAGTGAAGTGACTGGACTCCAGTAGGTAGTTATTGTTGATATAGATCAGTGAAGTGACAGGATTCCAGTAAGTAGTTATTGTTGATATAGATCAGTGAAGTGACAGGACTCCAGTAGGTAGTTATTGTTGATATAGATCAGTGAAGTGACTGGACTCCAGTAGGTAGTTATTGTTGATATAGATCAGTGAAGTGACTGGACTCCAGTAGGTAGTTATTGTTGATATAGATCAGTGAAGTGACTGGACTCCAGTAGGAAGTTATTGTTGATATAGATCAGTGCAGTGACTGGACTCCAGTAAGTAGTTATTGTTGATATAGATCAGTGAAGTGACTGGACTCCAGTAGGTAGTTATTGTTGATATAGATCAGTGAAGTGACTGGACTCCAGTAGGAAGTTATTGTTGATATAGATCAGTGCAGTGACTGGACTCCAGTAGGTAGTTATTGTTGACATAGATCAGTGAAGTGACAGGATTCAAGTAAGTAGTTATTGTTGATATAGATCAGTGAAGTGACTGGACTCCAGTAAGTAGTTATTGTTGATATAGATCAGTGAAGTGACTGGACTCCAGTAGGTAGTTATTGTTGATATAGATCAGTGAAGTGACAGGATTCCAGTAAGTAGTTATTGTTGATATAGATCAGTGAAGTGACTGGACTCCAGTATGTAGTTATTGTTGATATAGATCAGTGAAGTGACAGGACTCCAGTAGGTAGTTATTGTTGATATAGATCAGTGAAGTGACTGGACTCCAGTAGGTAGTTATTGTTGACATAGATCAGTGAAGTGACTGGACTCCAGTAGGTAGTTATTGTTGATATAGATCAGTGAAGTGACAGGATTCCAGTAAGTAGTTATTGTTGATATAGATCAGTGAAGTGACTGGACTCCAGTAGGTAGTTATTGTTGACATAGATCAGTGAAGTGACTGGACTCCAGTAGGTAGTTATTGTTGATATAGATCAGTGAAGTGACTGGACTTCAGTAGGTAGTTATTGTTGATATAGATCAGTGAAGTGACTGGACTCCAGTAGGTAGTTATTGTTGATATAGATCAGTGAAGTGACTGGACTCCAGTAGGTAGTTATTGTTGATATAGATCAGTGAAGTGACTGGACTCCAGTAGGTAGTTATTGTTGACATAGATCAGTGAAGTGACTGGACTCCAGTAGGTAGTTATTGTTGACATAGATCAGTGAAGTGACTGGACTCCAGTAGGTAGTTGTTGTTGACATAGATCAGTGAAGTCACTGGACTCCAGTAGGTAGTTATTGTTGATATAGATCAGTGAAGTGACAGGATTCCAGTAAGTAGTTATTGTTGATATAGATCAGTGAAGTGACTGGACTCCAGTAGGTAGTTATTGTTGACATAGATCAGTGAAGTGACTGGACTCCAGTAGGTAGTTATTGTTGATATAGATCAGTGAAGTGACTGGACTCCAGTAGGTAGTTACTGTGATATAGATATGTGAAGTGACTGGACTCCAGTAGGTAGTTATTGTTGATATAGATCAGTGAAGTGACTGGACTCCAGTAGGTAGTTATTGTTGATATAGATCAGTGAAGTGACTGGACTCCAGTAGGTAGTTATTGTTGATATAGATCAGTGAAGTGACTGGACTCCAGTAGGTAGTTATTGTTGATATAGATCAGTGAAGTGACTGGACTCCAGTAGGTAGTATTGTTGACATAGATCAGTGAAGTGACTGGACTCCAGTAGGTAGTTATTGTTGATATAGATCAGTGAAGTGACAGGATTCCAGTAAGTAGTTATTGTTGATATAGATCAGTGAAGTGACTGGACTCCAGTAGGTAGTTATTGTTGATATAGATCAGTGAAGTGACTGGACTCCAGTAGGTAGTATTGTTGACATAGATCAGTGAAGTGACTGGACTCCAGTAGGTAGTTATTGTTGATATAGATCAGTGAAGTGACAGGATTCCAGTAAGTAGTTATTGTTGATATAGATCAGTGAAGTGACTGGACTCCAGTAGGTAGTTATTGTTGACATAGATCAGTGAAGTGACTGGACTCCAGTAGGTAGTTATTGTTGATATAGATCAGTGAAGTGACTGGACTCCAGTAGGTAGTTATTGTTGATATAGATCAGTGAAGTGACTGGACTCCAGTAGGTAGTTATTGTTGATATAGATCAGTGAAGTGACTGGACTCCAGTAGGTAGTTATTGTTGATATAGATCAGTGAAGTGACTGGACTCCAGTAGGTAGTTATTGTTGACATAGATCAGTGAAGTGACTGGACTCCAGTAGGTAGTTAGTGTTGATATAGATCAGTGAAGTGACTGGACTCCAGTAAGTAGTTATTGTTGATATAGATCAGTGAAGTGACTGGACTCCAGTAAGTAGTTATTGTTGATATAGATCAGTGAAGTGACTGGACTCCAGTAGGTAGTTTTTGTTGATATAGATCAGTGAAGTGACTGGACTCCAGTAAGTAGTTATTGTTGATATAGATCAGTGAAGTGACTGGACTCCAGTAAGTAGTTATTGTTGATATAGATCAGTGAAGTGACTGGACTCCAATAGGTAGTTATTGTTGATATAGATCAGTGAAGTGACTGGACTCCAGTAGGTAGTTATTGTTGATACAGATCAGTGAAGTGACTGGACTCCAGTAGGTAGTTATTGTTGATATAGATCAGTGAAGTGACTGGACTCCAGTAGGTAGTTATTGTTGATATAGATCAGTGAAGTGACTGGACTCCAGTAGGTAGTTATTGTTGATATAGATCAGTGAAGTGACTGGACTCCAGTAGGTAGTTATTGTTGATATAGATCAGTGAAGTGACAGGATTCCAGTAAGTAGTTATTGTTGATATAGATCAGTGAAGTGACTGGACTCCAGTAAGTAGTTATTGTTGATATAGATCAGTGAAGTGACTGGACTCCAGTAGGTAGTTATTGTTGATATAGATCAGTGAAGTGACTGGACTCCAGTAGGTAGTTATTGTTGATATAGATCAGTGAAGTGACAGGACTCCAGTAAGTAGTTATTGTTGATATAGATCAGTGAAGTGACTGGACTCCAGTAGGTAGTTATTGTTGATATAGATCAGTGAAGTGACTGGACTCCAGTAGGTAGTTATTGTTGACATAGATCAGTGAAGTGACTGGACTCCAGTAGGTAGTTATTGTTGACATAGATCAGTGAAGTGACTGGACTCCAGTAAGTAGTTATTGTTGATATAGATCAGTGAAGTGACTGGACTCCAGTAGGTAGTTATTGTTGATATAGATCAGTGAAGTGACTGGACTCCAGTAGGAAGTTATTGTTGATATAGATCAGTGAAGTGACTGGACTCCAGTAGGTAGTTATTGTTGATATAGATCAGTGAAGTGACTGGACTCCAGTAGGTAGTTATTGTTGACATAGATCAGTGAAGTGACTGGACTCCAGTAGGTAGTTATTGTTGACATAGATCAGTGAAGTGACTGGACTCCAGTAAGTAGTTATTGTTGATATAGATCAGTGAAGTGACTGGACTCCAGTAGGTAGTTATTGTTGATATAGATCAGTGAAGTGACTGGACTCCAGTAGGAAGTTATTGTTGATATAGATCAGTGAAGTGACTGGACTCCAGTAGGTAGTTATTGTTGACATAGATCAGTGAAGTGACAGGATTCCAGTAAGTAGTTATTGTTGACATAGATCAGTGAAGTGACTGGACTCCAGTAGGTAGTTATTGTTGATATAGATCAGTGAAGTGACTGGACTCCAGTAGGTAGTTATTGTTGACATAGATCAGTGAAGTGACTGGACTCCAGTAAGTAGTTATTGTTGATATAGATCAGTGAAGTGACTGGACTCCAGTAGGTAGTTATTGTTGATATAGATCAGTGAAGTGACTGGACTCCAGTAGGTAGTTATTGTTGATATAGATCAGTGAAGTGACTGGACTCCAGTAGGTAGTTATTGTTGATATAGATCAGTGAAGTGACTGGACTCCAGTAGGTAGTTATTGTTGATATAGATCAGTGAAGTGACTGGACTCCAGTAGGTAGTTATTGTTGATATAGATCAGTGAAGTGACTGGACTCCAGTAGGTAGTTATTGTTGACATAGATCAGTGAAGTGACTGGACTCCAGTAGGTAGTTATTGTTGACATAGATCAGTGAAGTGACTGGACTCCAGTAAGTAGTTATTGTTGATATAGATCAGTGAAGTGACTGGACTCCAGTAGGTAGTTATTGTTGATATAGATCAGTGAAGTGACTGGACTCCAGTAGGTAGTTATTGTTGATATAGATCAGTGAAGTGACTGGACTCCAGTAGGTAGTTATTGTTGATATAGATCAGTGAAGTGACTGGACTCCAGTAAGTAGTTATTGTTGATATAGATCAGTGAAGTGACAGGACTCCAGTAGGTAGTTATTGTTGACATAGATCAGTGAAGTGACAGGATTCCAGTAAGTAGTTATTGTTGACATAGATCAGTGAAGTGACAGGATTCCAGTAAGTAGTTATTGTTGATATAGATCAGTGAAGTGACTGGACTCCAGTAGGTAGTTATTGTTGATATAGATCAGTGAAGTGACTGGACTCCAGTAGGTAGTTATTGTTGATATAGATCAGTGAAGTGACTGGACTCCAGTAGGTAGTTATTGTTGATATAGATCAGTGAAGTGACTGGACTCCAGTAGGTAGTTATTGTTGATATAGATCAGTGAAGTGACTCGACTCCAGTAGGTAGTTAGTGTTGATATAGATCAGTGAAGTGACTGGACTCCAGTAGGTAGTTATTGTTGACATAGATCAGTGAAGTGACTGGACTCCAGTAGGTAGTTATTGTTGATATAGATCAGTGAAGTGACTGGACTCCAGTAAGTAGTTATTGTTGATATAGATCAGTGAAGTGACTGGACTCCAGTAAGTAGTTATTGTTGATATAGATCAGTGAAGTGACTGGACTCCAGTAGGTAGTTATTGTTGATATAGATCAGTGAAGTGACTGGACTCCAGTAAGTAGTTATTGTTGATATAGATCAGTGAAGTGACTGGACTCCAGTAAGTAGTTATTGTTGATATAGATCAGTGAAGTGACTGGACTCCAGTAGGTAATTATTGTTGATATAGATCAGTGAAGTGACTGGACTACAGTAAGTAGTTATTGTTGATATAGATCAGTGAAGTGACTGGACTCCAGTAGGTAGTTATTGTTGATATAGATCACTGAAGTGACTGGACTCCAGTAGGTAGTTATTGTTGACATAGATCAGTGAAGTGACTGGACTCCAGTAGGCAGTTATTGTTGATATAGATCAGTGAAGTGACTGGACTCCAGTAGGTAGTTATTGTTGATATAGATCAGTGAAGTGACTGGACTCCAGTAGGTAGTTATTGTTGACATAGATCAGTGAAGTGACTGGACTCCAGTAGGTAGTTATTGTTGATATAGATCAGTGAAGTGACTGGACTCCAGTAGGTAGTTATTGTTGACATAGATCAGTGAAGTGACTGGACTCCAGTAGGTAGTTATTGTTGACATAGATCAGTGAAGTGACTGGACTCCAGTAAGTAGTTATTGTTGATATAGATCAGTGAAGTGACTGGACTCCAGTAGGTAGTTATTGTTGATATAGATCAGTGAAGTGACTGGACTCCAGTAGGTAGTTATTGTTGACATAGATCAGTGAAGTGACTGGACTCCAGTAGGTAGTTATTGTTGACATAGATCAGTGAAGTGACTGGACTCCAGTAAGTAGTTATTGTTGATATAGATCAGTGAAGTGACTGGACTCCAGTAGGTAGTTATTGTTGATATAGATCAGTGAAGTGACTGGACTCCAGTAGGAAGTTATTGTTGATATAGATCAGTGAAGTGACTGGACTCCAGTAGGTAGTTATTGTTGATATAGATCAGTGAAGTGACTGGACTCCAGTAGGTAGTTATTGTTGATATAGATCAGTGAAGTGACTGGACTCCAGTAGGAAGTTATTGTTGATATAGATCAGTGAAGTGACTGGACTCCAGTAGGTAGTTATTGTTGATATAGATCAGTGAAGTGACTGGACTCCAGTAAGTAGTTATTGTTGACATAGATCAGTGAAGTGACTGGACTCCAGTAGGTAGTTATTGTTGACATAGATCAGTGAAGTGACTGGACTCCAGTAGGTAGTTATTGTTGACATAGATCAGTGAAGTGACAGGATTCCAGTAAGTAGTTATTGTTGACATAGATCAGTGAAGTGACTGGACTCCAGTAGGTAGTTATTGTTGATATAGATCAGTGAAGTGACTGGACTCCAGTAGGTAGTTATTGTTGACATAGATCAGTGAAGTGACTGGACTCCAGTAAGTAGTTATTGTTGATATAGATCAGTGAAGTGACTGGACTCCAGTAGGTAGTTATTGTTGATATAGATCAGTGAAGTGACTGGACTCCAGTAGGTAGTTATTGTTGATATAGATCAGTGAAGTGACTGGACTCCAGTAGGTAGTTATTGTTGATATAGATCAGTGAAGTGACTGGACTCCAGTAGGTAGTTATTGTTGACATAGATCAGTGAAGTGACTGGACTCCAGTAGGTAGTTATTGTTGACATAGATCAGTGAAGTGACTGGACTCCAGTAAGTAGTTATTGTTGATATAGATCAGTGAAGTGACTGGACTCCAGTAGGTAGTTATTGTTGATATAGATCAGTGAAGTGACTGGACTCCAGTAGGTAGTTATTGTTGATATAGATCAGTGAAGTGACTGGACTCCAGTAGGTAGTTATTGTTGATATAGATCAGTGAAGTGACTGGACTCCAGTAAGTAGTTATTGTTGATATAGATCAGTGAAGTGACTGGACTCCAGTAGGTAGTTATTGTTGACATAGATCAGTGAAGTGACAGGATTCCAGTAAGTAGTTATTGTTGACATAGATCAGTGAAGTGACAGGATTCCAGTAAGTAGTTATTGTTGATATAGATCAGTGAAGTGACTGGACTCCAGTAGGTAGTTATTGTTGATATAGATCAGTGAAGTGACTGGACTCCAGTAGGTAGTTATTGTTGATATAGATCAGTGAAGTGACTGGACTCCAGTAGGTAGTTATTGTTGATATAGATCAGTGAAGTGACTGGACTCCAGTAGGTAGTTATTGTTGATATAGATCAGTGAAGTGACTGGACTCCAGTAGGTAGTTATTGTTGATATAGATCAGTGAAGTGACTCGACTCCAGTAGGTAGTTAGTGTTGATATAGATCAGTGAAGTGATTGGACTCCAGTAGGTAGTTATTGTTGACATAGATCAGTGAAGTGACTGGACTCCAGTAGGTAGTTATTGTTGATATAGATCAGTGAAGTGACTGGACTCCAGTAAGTAGTTATTGTTGATATAGATCAGTGAAGTGACTGGACTCCAGTAAGTAGTTATTGTTGATATAGATCAGTGAAGTGACTGGACTCCAGTAGGTAATTATTGTTGATATAGATCAGTGAAGTGACTGGACTACAGTAAGTAGTTATTGTTGATATAGATCAGTGAAGTGACTGGACTCCAGTAGGTAGTTATTGTTGATATAGATCACTGAAGTGACTGGACTCCAGTAGGTAGTTATTGTTGACATAGATCAGTGAAGTGACTGGACTCCAGTAGGCAGTTATTGTTGATATAGATCAGTGAAGTGACTGGACTCCAGTAGGTAGTTATTGTTGATATAGATCAGTGAAGTGACTGGACTCCAGTAGGTAGTTATTGTTGACATAGATCAGTGAAGTGACTGGACTCCAGTAGGTAGTTATTGTTGACATAGATCAGTGAAGTGACTGGACTCCAGTAGGTAGTTATTGTTGATATAGATCAGTGAAGTGACTGGACTCCAATAGGTAGTTATTATTGATATAGATCAGTGAAGTGACTGGACTCCAGTAGGTAGTTATTGTTGATATAGATCAGTGAAGTGACTGGACTCCAGTAGGTAGTTATTGTTGATATAGATCAGTGAAGTGACTGGACTCCAGTAGGTAGTTATTGTTGATATAGATCAGTGAAGTGACTGGACTCCAGTAGGTAGTTATTGTTGATATAGATCAGTGAAGTGACTCGACTCCAGTAGGTAGTTAGTGTTGATATAGATCAGTGAAGTGACTGGAATCCAGTAGGTAGTTATTGTTGATATAGATCAGTGAAGTGACTGGACTCCAGTAAGTAGTTATTGTTGATATAGATCAGTGAAGTGACTGGACTCCAGTAAGTAGTTATTGTTGATATAGATCAGTGAAGTGACTGGACTCCAGTAGGTAGTTATTGTTGACATAGATCAGTGAAGTGACTGGACTCCAGTAAGTAGTTATTGTTGATATAGATCAGTGAAGTGACTGGACTCCAGTAGGTAGTTATTGTTGATATAGATCAGTGAAGTGACTGGACTCCAGTAGGTAGTTATTGTTGATATAGATCAGTGAAGTGACTGGACTCCAGTAGGTAGTTATTGTTGATATAGATCAGTGAAGTGACTGGACTCCAGTAGGTAGTTATTGTTGACATAGATCAGTGAAGTGACTGGACTCCAGTAGGTAGTTATTGTTGACATAGATCAGTGAAGTGACTGGACTCCAGTAAGTAGTTATTGTTGATATAGATCAGTGAAGTGACTGGACTCCAGTAGGTAGTTATTGTTGATATAGATCAGTGAAGTGACTGGACTCCAGTAGGTAGTTATTGTTGATATAGATCAGTGAAGTGACTGGACTCCAGTAGGTAGTTATTGTTGATATAGATCAGTGAAGTGACTGGACTCCAGTAAGTAGTTATTGTTGATATAGATCAGTGAAGTGACTGGACTCCAGTAGGTAGTTATTGTTGACATAGATCAGTGAAGTGACAGGATTCCAGTAAGTAGTTATTGTTGACATAGATCAGTGAAGTGACAGGATTCCAGTAAGTAGTTATTGTTGATATAGATCAGTGAAGTGACTGGACTCCAGTAGGTAGTTATTGTTGATATAGATCAGTGAAGTGACTGGACTCCAGTAGGTAGTTATTGTTGATATAGATCAGTGAAGTGACTCGACTCCAGTAGGTAGTTATTGTTGATATAGATCAGTGAAGTGACTGGACTCCAGTAGGTAGTTATTGTTGATATAGATCAGTGAAGTGACTGGACTCCAGTATGTAGTTATTGTTGATATAGATCAGTGAAGTGACTCGACTCCAGTAGGTAGTTAGTGTTGATATAGATCAGTGAAGTGACTGGACTCCAGTAGGTAGTTATTGTTGACATAGATCAGTGAAGTGACTGGACTCCAGTAGGTAGTTATTGTTGATATAGATCAGTGAAGTGACTGGACTCCAGTAAGTAGTTATTGTTGATATAGATCAGTGAAGTGACTGGACTCCAGTAAGTAGTTATTGTTGATATAGATCAGTGAAGTGACTGGACTCCAGTAGGTAGTTATTGTTGATATAGATCAGTGAAGTGACTGGACTCCAGTAAGTAGTTATTGTTGATATAGATCAGTGAAGTGACTGGACTCCAGTAAGTAGTTATTGTTGATATAGATCAGTGAAGTGACTGGACTCCAGTAGGTAATTATTGTTGATATAGATCAGTGAAGTGACTGGACTACAGTAAGTAGTTATTGTTGATATAGATCAGTGAAGTGACTGGACTCCAGTAGGTAGTTATTGTTGATATAGATCACTGAAGTGACTGGACTCCAGTAGGTAGTTATTGTTGACATAGATCAGTGAAGTGACTGGACTCCAGTAGGCAGTTATTGTTGATATAGATCAGTGAAGTGACTGGACTCCAGTAGGTAGTTATTGTTGATATAGATCAGTGAAGTGACTGGACTCCAGTAGGTAGTTATTGTTGACATAGATCAGTGAAGTGACTGGACTCCAGTAGGTAGTTATTGTTGACATAGATCAGTGAAGTGACTGGACTCCAGTAGGTAGTTATTGTTGATATAGATCAGTGAAGTGACTGGACTCCAATAGGTAGTTATTATTGATATAGATCAGTGAAGTGACTGGACTCCAGTACGTAGTTATTGTTGATATAGATCAGTGAAGTGACTGGACTCCAGTAGGTAGTTATTGTTGATATAGATCAGTGAAGTGACTGGACTCCAGTAGGTAGTTATTGTTGATATAGATCAGTGAAGTGACTGGACTCCAGTAGGTAGTTATTGTTGATATAGATCAGTGAAGTGACTGGACTCCAGTAGGTAGTTATTGTTGATATAGATCAGTGAAGTGACTGGACTCCAGTAGGTAATTATTGTTGATATAGATCAGTGAAGTGACTGGACTCCAGTAGGTAGTTATTGTTGATATAGATCAGTGAAGTGACTGGACTCCAGTAGGTAGTTATTGTTGACATAGATCAGTGAAGTGACTGGACTCCAGTAGGTAGTTAGTGTTGATATAGATCAGTGAAGTGACTGGACTCCAGTAGGTAGTTATTGTTGATATAGATCAGTGAAGTGACTGGACTCCAGTAGGTAGTTATTGTTGATATAGATCAGTGAAGTGACTGGACTCCAACATAATATGTTCCATCACCTAGCTTCTGTTTAAAAGGTTCTCAGAACCTTGGGGAGTCAACTATATAACGATATATGCAATCCACGTTGACGAAAAATATATCAAACACATTTAGAGTATCCGTATTGTTATGTGAGTGGTTCATCAATGGATCCAGAAAATATCAAACCTAATACATATATAGAACATCATACTTGTGCATTTGGATCGTTTGTATTGAACGAGAAGATGTCATGGAAGTGGAGGAACAACGAGTTCGAAGAACGAGTTGTTCCTCCGCTTCCATGACAGCTTCGAGTTCAATACAAACGATCCAAATGCACAAGTATGATGTTCTATATTTATTATATACCCCTTTTCATTAGCAAATTGGTAAACAAATAAAGTTGCATACATTTCTGGGACAACGTGCTGCGTATTGATACACGGACGGTTGCTTGACCAGCACGACTCACGATTTGATATCTTAATATTATCTTTATTTTCTCATTTGTCAGCCCAAAAGAGCTGTAAGTTAAATTTTCTTCATTGTGGTAACATCATTAAACCATCAAATTTGCTTTATTATCATTTAATTACAAAGAACTGAAAATAAGAAACAACATTCAGGCTTCCGTGCATCGTGCTTCTTTCGAATGACGTAACCATGGTTATGACGTCACAATAGTAAACGGTTGTGACGTCACAGTGACGAAGCATCGCTAGCGAATCTTTCGGCAATGCTTTCGATTCCCCTTCTACTTTACGCTTTTCTGCCTTGTTAATGATAATTTGAGCAACATTGTCCCTGCTTGTGCTGTTAATATTAGGCCAAATCCATGCTGATATTTTAATCAACTGAACAAATACTAGCAGTATTATCAAAACATAAATTCCAGAGATTTAATTGGGTAAACATTGAAAAGTACGGAAAATTCCGAGAAGTGCCGAAGTTTAGAGAAAGTAGAACCGTCAGCCGTGCAATACGGAATTCACCGTGCAATACGGAAATCGACCACGGGAACCGTATTGCACCCCTGTATTACTATCTTAAGTTTACATGGGTATATAATAAAATCTGCTCGCCAACACACTATCGTTACGTCGACCCATAAGCAGCTACAACATGTTAATGTAATCCATAGTGACCAAGTTTGTATTCAATACAACCTATTATAACATATGAGGAAAGAAATATTGATATGTGTTATCAATTTGTAATAGTTTATTGCAGTTAATAACTTATCGTTTTTGCTAAAATTCTGGAATAGCCAACATGAGACCAGAAATTAAATAATATTAAAACTTTTCTGGAATCCATTTCTGGTTAATCATTTCAAGAACATTATCTCTTATGAAGCAACCACAATGCCTTCATTGATATGCACATACGCATTAATGGTGTATATTTATTCACATCGCTGAGAAGCAATGATTAAAATAGTAAGTTGGCATATTTAAAAAAAATTATATATAAAAATTGAAGGGGTACATTCAAGGAGGACACGTGTTCTACGAGTATGTATTTAACATAGGAAATGTGCCCTTCGTGAATGCATCCCTTCAATTCAAATCCAATTAAAAGTTCTATTTTCACATTGTGAAAATACCGTCACAATATTGTATATGTTATGAAATGTTCGATGATTTTCGAAATAAACATCCACCTTGTTGATTGAGATGTGAAGTCTCCTCAACCCTATTACTGGACTATCAGGAGCCATACTGTGTACTTGTCACGCTCTCGTCAGTCTGATATATACAGTGACCTTCAGAACACTGTCACATTAATCATGTCATTAAGATCCTCCATGATGATTTGATAGATATCTCAATGACGTCTAACACAATGGAGGTTGTTTTTCTTATGTGTTCCACTTCTAAATGTCCCTGTTGACATAAATTTTCTTTCATCATTAGCCATGTCATAAAGAAATCCCACAAATCTTACTTGATCTATCAAGGACGTGAAAGAGAGTTCATGTTGTTTACCTTTCACATCTAGGCCATGTTCATGTCTGAAAAGTGGGAAATTAACTAAAAACTATTTCTGTCTCATAGATATCTCTGTCCATTACATTCTTAGATGACTGCAGAAAACTCAAATTTTAATGAATCAAAGAATATGTTCTCATCTATGACAGTGGTTTATGTAGTATTACACCGGTATTTTAAGCGTTAGAAAAATATAGACTATATACCTTACCAAACTGTATAAAGGAAAATGTACAGGCCACCGTGTCTTTCTAACATTCTCTTTAAGCAATACAACCCCATTGAGAAGTAACACAGGTTAATAGGTTAGACGACATGAGTCATTACACAATATGAGTTGTTTTGCATTCAGAACAAAAGGAGTAGACAACAGTAAAGGACACTGTATATCGTAGTTTGTTTACTGTTGCAAGGTCACGTACGGTTTTGATTGTAGACCAGTGAGTACTTGATACTAAAAGCTGCAACATTTCTACATTGAATTTAATGGCTATGTTAAATATTTCATTTGCCTGTTTTATTTGTAATTGTTATTTAAATATACAATGTGTAGAAAGTGCAGAACGAATTGGGTAAACAATTCATTAATGTCAACAAAGGATCGTTGTCTTTATCTCTGCTAATATATGATATTAATAGTTATATAAAATGTACTGCCTGTAAACAATACACACTAATCCTGACTACTTTCTATGAATACCCAACACCTACTTTCTGCCTAATGACGACGTATGAATACCCAACACATGCGTTCTGCCTACTGACGCCCTATGAATATCCAACACCTACTTTCTGTCTAATGACGCCGTATGAATACCCAACACCTACTTTCTGCCTAATGACGCCGTATGAATACCCAACACCTACTTTCTGCCTAATGACGCCGTATGAATACCCAACACCTACTTTCTGCCTAATGACGCCGTATGAATACCCAACACCTACTTTCTGCCTAATGACGCCGTATGAATACCCAACACCTACTTTCTGCCTAATGACGCCGTATGAATACCCAACACCTACTTTCTGCCTAATGACGCCGTATGAATACCCAACACCTACTTTCTGCCTAATGACGACGTATGAATATCCAACACCTACTTTCTGCCTAATGACGCCGTATGAATACCCAACACCTACTTTCTGCCTAATGACGCCGTATGATTACCCAAAACCTACTTTCTGCCTAATGACGCCGTATGAATACCCAACACCTACTTTCTGCCTAATGACGCCGTATGAATACCCAACACCTACTTTCTGCCTAATGACGCCGTATGATTACCCAGAACCTACTTTCTGCCTAATGACGCCGTATGAATACCCGACACCTACCTCCTGCCATGACGCCGTATGATTACCCGACACCTACCTCCTGCCATGACGCCGTATGAATACCCGACACCTACCTCCTGCCATGACGCCGTATGATTACCCGACACCTACCTCCTGCCATGACGCCGTATGAATACCCGACACCTTCCTCCTGCCATGACGCCGTATGATTACCCAAAACCTACTTTCTGCCTAATGACGCCGTATGAATACCCAACACCTACTTTCTGCCTAATGACGCCGTATGAATACCCAACACCTACTTTCTGCCTAATGACGCCGTATGATTACCCAGAACCTACTTTCTGCCTAATGACGCCGTATGAATACCCGACACCTACCTCCTGCCATGACGCCGTATGATTACCCGACACCTACCTCCTGCCATGACGCCGTATGAATACCCGACACCTACCTCCTGCCATGACGCCGTATGATTACCCGACACCTACCTCCTGCCATGACGCCGTATGAATACCCGACACCTTCCTCCTGCCATGACGCCGTATGAATACCCAACACCTACTTTCTGCCTCATGACGACGTATGAATACCCAACACCTACTTTCTGCCTAATGACGACGTATGAATACCCAACACCTACTTTCTGCCTAATGACGCCGTATGAATACCCAACACCTACTTTCTGCCTAATGACGCCGTATGAATACCCAACACCTACTTTCTGCCTAATGACTCCGTATGAATACCCAACACCTACTTTCTGCCTAATGACGCCGTATGAATACCCAACACCTACTTTCTGCCTAATGACGCCGTATGAATACCCAACACCTACTTTCTGCCTAATGACGCCGTATGAATACCCAACACCTACTTTCTGCCTAATGACGCCGTATGAATACCCAACACCTACTTTCTGCCTAATGACGCCGTATGAATACCCAACACCTACTTTCTGCCTAATGACGACGTATGAATATCCAACACCTACTTTCTGCCTAATGACGCCGTATGAATACCCAACACCTACTTTCTGCCTAATGACGCCGTATGATTACCCAAAACCTACTTTCTGCCTAATGACGCCGTATGAATACCCAACACCTACTTTCTGCCTAATGACGCCGTATGAATACCCAACACCTACTTTCTGCCTAATGACGCCGTATGATTACCCAGAACCTACCTCCTGCCATGACGCCGTATGATTACCCGACACCTACCTCCTGCCATGACGCCGGAACACTGTGGTGTTGATTACATTATGAGCGATGATCCTGCCAACCTGTTCGTATACAACCCAGGAACAAACAAGAGAGATATCGTTGATGTTATGTGACCTTTGCTTCTGTATCAATGATATAAATGTTTAAACAATGTTTAGAACCTTGACAAATTAACATTACTGAATTAGCAAGATATCCGCTTCTTGTGGTATTAATGAATACATAGTTATGAAAGTAATATGTTATGGGTATATGAGTTAAGGCATTGTTGTGTACAACTATAAACAAATGTATTATTCTGTAATAAAAAAAATGAATAAAACTTATTCACCAATATAAGATGTTTTCTCGGCGCCAAACCAAAGGATCTTACTAACAGCTTTCAGATAAAAAATGTATTGTCTTGTTTGGATCCTTATTGAAAATAATTCATTATTTTGTATTAAAGTATTCGTTTCACTTGATAATCGTACGGATAACAGGATTTCTGGTCGGACTGTAATTCTTATCTTCAACGCCCTCCTTGTACAGACATTGACTATTTTTGTTAACGAAATTGTTTGTTTCAATCGCTTAAGAAACGTTTCATCCCCAACATGGAGTATGAGAATAAGTTTAATATGAAGACAATCCGGCGTAATTAAGCTTCCTTGATACACACACTTTCGATTAGCGTGGACCACTGTCGTTAGACGACATTTCCTTTATTGCATTCTATAATCGTATGTAATTTAGTTTACCGATCTGTAGGTTTCTCTTGTCACTCATTGGTGATCGTGGCCATGCAAATTATATCAAAATATGACATTAAAATATTCAAATATTTTGTGAAAGTGCACACAATTTACCTTTTACCTGTAACATTCTTGTGATTGTACCAGCAACCAATGACACAGAAACTTGTATATATCTTCCTTGATTATAGGATTCAAGCAAAATGCATTGTTGGTCATTACAATATAGCAGGAACTACATAACTGAATTAAATGATTAATAGATTACGAAAAAAACTTTTATGTTAACATTTCCGTGAGAAATGTACTTCTGTTTCTCCAATCACAGTGTGTGAGTCGACAACAATTATTTTATTAATGCATTGCTTGAAAGTAATAGACTCAAGTCAAGTCAAGTCAAGTTGGTTTATTCATGATATAGGCCGTAGGTTCAAATACATGAACATGTGCATTTCAACATATATTTCATATATTCATTAATTAAAAATTCAGCAATTTCAGATTGCCTTCGTTGAAGGTAATGAGATATATATAAACATTAATTAAACACAATTATTACGAAAATACACCGGGAAATACGGCTTTCATAAGTCATTGCAGTAATTACATGTAAGTTAAAAATGATATTCGTTTTCCACGTCTAATTTACAAAGTGGACATATTCTTAAACAATAAACAATATTCGACCATCTGCCTTCATTTGCTGTCAAACGTAAAAGGCCAGATCTTAATCTTGGATATAAAATACGATATTTCCAAACAGTGATGGCAGTTAAATATTTTTCTGGAGTGGAAAGGCTTTTATACACCTTATATAACCTTTATATTGTGCTACTTTGTACAATACTATTCCAAGATTGGTAAAACAAAGTGATCTTTGAAGAAATAACATATTATTGCAAACTGATTGGCTAATCCAAACATAACCAAATCCATTATTAAACAGCCATCTATATTTAATCTGGAAAACACTGTTATTAATTAGTGTGATCTTCTTTAATCTAAGTGTATACAAATGAGATAGATTAACGGCAGACAAGTTTCCAGCGCTGTTTATCAACATACACAATGGCTCTTTAATATGCAAATATGCAAATATGCATCACTGATTATTTATTCTCATCTTTGAACGGGAAGTATTTCTAAGAGTATGTAATACGAATTTCAATTAATTACTAACTGTAATGTTCGTTGATATTGCTGATATATATGACCATAAAAACAAATAAAATTTATATCAAAGTCTCGAGCATGGTAAAAAGAAAGATCACAATAAGACGTTTTCACTGACTTTCGAAATAACCGAACAACCAACAGTTACTTAAGCTCTACCATCTCCCTAGCTATTACTAGATTCAGGAGCCGTTATGTGAGCTTGCCATGTTCTCGTCACTCTCGGAAATAAGGTGATCTTCAGAAAACTATCGACTTTCTTTCGTCATTAATAATCTCATTACGATCTTACAGAACACCTTGATGGATCTCTGAATGACGTCAAAAACACAGGAAGTTTTTCACCAAAATAAAGGTCACATGTACATTTGATCTACAAAGCAATAATAAAATTATCAACATGAAGGAATTCCACTAGGCTGGGCAGACCTGGCAACATAGGCTGATGTACATGTAGGCCTATTGACAATGACCAATTAGTATATAAGATGATAAACCATAGGCCTAGATGTATTTTAATGCAATTGTTAGTAATGCGTATCGGAAACGGTTCAAAGT